>CM053983.1:22359634-23067134 GCA_028641955.1 Protonibea diacanthus | reverse complement strand
TTTCAGCTCACGCTCTCTACGATGAGGGTTAAAAATACAGAAAAAAAAAAAAAAACTAAACTTCTCCTGAATGTGGCACAAATCTGAAACATAATTCAGCTGATTAACCACTTATAGAAAGGAACGCTTGTTGGAAGCTGTTCCGCAGCTAAAAAAACCTGTTTTTAATTCACAGTTTAAGAATATCAAAGGCTCACTTTTCAGCACAGATGCATATAAATTCATTTCACAACATGCACAGATTGGCCAAACTTGGAAAAATAAAATAAATAAATAAAAAACTCATCACCGGAGGAGCTGCATAGCCATAGTAACGGAGGTGACACCAAAGACCAACGTGTGTACAACAGAATTACACTGTTAACTTTCATGTTGACGATTAAAACGCACGACTAAATAAGACATGCTAACACCAGTGTAAATATTAATTTCACTTCTGTTTATATTTCTGAGGCGTGCTCGATTAATAAGTAGAATGACGCGTGCTCTGGGGTTTTAAAGTCAGCAGAGAGTAAATGGGTTGATTTTCTACGTGCCTAACTGGCTCTAAACAGAAAATAATTCTCCTCTCGTCATGAGCGTTTGAGTGGTGCTCTACTATTTTTAAGCCGGTGTTGTGACCTCTGTCTGTTTCTCTGTTTCCACCAGATAATTTCAATTAATCGCCTCGACTTTAGGTTGTGAGTGGATGTGACTTTTCTGCTGTAACTGCTCGTCTGCTGATTAGGTTTTGACTAAATCTCTGTAATGGTGGAGCTTGACTCCATCAGTCAATTTAAGTGTGTTTTGTGCTTGTGTGTGTGTGTGTGTGTGTCCATGTACTCAATGCATGTATGTATTATATGTGTGTGTTTCTACAGTACACTTTGTGCTTGTAGTGGCAGAAAGTTCCAGTGCTTGCAAAATGCGTCTGATGTTTCTTTCTGTGTGAGTTGTTCTGTTGCTGAACTTCTTCTCTTATCGTTCACGCACACAATTTGCCGTTGCCGTTAAACCTGGTATGTTGGGATTTTGATGTCATGTTAGATTTAGACTTTATTGTCCCTGAGGGAGATTTGTTTTCACAGCGAGCTGAACATAGAAACATACAGATACATACACAGCTACATACAGATAAAGACAATGCATGTGCAAGTGAGTCCCCATAGATACATTCATACATGTACGTGTACTGCAGTCAGCGGGGCGGTTTGTTCATTGCTGTGATCGCAGAGGAGACAAGACTCCTGCAAACTTCACTCTTTTTTTTTTTTTTTATCCTGGTGAATAAATATTCCTCTGCAGCGGTGGAAGTTTTTCAGCTCCATAACTTCAATAAAACAACAACACAATGATACTTTATAGTACTCCAGTACATCCCTGCATTCAAAAGCCTACATAAGTAAAAGTACTTTTAAACATGTAGAATTTTACTTAAGGGAGCAAAACACGTAGTTAAAAGTGCAGAATGCCACAATAGCTGCTGATATACTATGATTATTATACATGACAAGTTTTTTAGACTTGTATAAAATCCTAATCTGTAATGTAATCTGCAGCTGTAGTTGTCAAATGAAAGTAAAAAGTCCAGTATTTCCCCAGTGAAATGTAGTGGAATAGAAGTAGCATAAAATTGTGCAGGTATTATTATTTACAAATAGCACTTCAGAATCAGAAACAGGCTTATTGCCACGCAGGTTTTCACATACAAAGAATTTGTGTTGGTGTTTGGGTGCATAAAAACATTAAGTTCAGATAAAAACCAACCACTCGAAGATATAAATAATAATATGTAAGTACAGTACTTGAGTAAATAAACTCTGCAGCGCGGCTTGTGAGATATTTTCTACATGCATTTGATAACTAACATCATAATTGTAACTCCTGAAAAAGACTTCAGACCGAATCAGGGACACTGCTGCACTAGAATAAAAAAAAAAACTACATTTCTCTCCATAAGAACACAAACAAATCAGTTTACACTAAAAAAAGAAGCTGAAATAACATTTCTGCACCGGCAATTTTTCACTGTAGGACAAAGTCTGAGTTCAGTGTGCAGGGACAGGAGAGACAAACTGTTTTTCTTTCTGACATTTATTTGAATTGAATGACTTCAGATCACAGCTCACTCAATTATTCCCTTCTCTGTTACAGAGACTCTCCTTTTAAAAAAAACACGATTAAAAAAACTAAACATGATTATCAGTCTGATACGTCGGGCTGACAATCATGTTATTTTAGAGCCATTTGCCCCAGTGACCCGATCCGCTCCAGCACACAATAGAGGGTTATGTGACGGAGTTCATGACCTCCAAAACAACAACAAACTCTATTGACACGCTCACAATAAACATCCCAGGAGACTTCAGCTGCACGTATAGAACATGATGTGACTACTGATGTAACTTGTTGATAACCAGAAACCGGTCTGAAGCAAGAGAGAGAGAGAAATGATGCAGATTTAGCTTCTGTAGAAATCCCCTGCAGGCTATAAATTGCAGTTTGACTCAGTGCAAAAAGAAAAAAAAGTCTAATCTAGAGCTCAGAAGTTAAACGTAAGAAGCAATCGTTCAACATTTTCTGCAGCTGTGAAGCAGGACAGATGTAGGAGAGATGTTGTGGCAGTTGCGAGGCTGTTTGCTGCCGCATGAACCCGCACAGGGTCAGAGTTATGTTATGATTGTTTAATATTCTGTTTCTGAAGCGAACATGCGACGACACCGCGTCAGCATCAGCGCTGGCCGTTCCCTCTTTGTTTCACGTGTTTCAAGGCGAGGAGAGATGACACACAAAACGAGATAAAGAATAAGACGTTTAGTTCACCTCTTCCACGCGCACAAACACACGTTTGTATGTATGCACACATTACCAGTTTCCAAGACGATACTGAAGCCTCCGTATCAGGGGTCTGTCTGTGTCTTTGGCCCCGCTGTTCTCGTTCCCCCGCACAATGAAATTATACCATAGCAAGCATCGTCTCATGGAGGCAGATTCAAGGCCCATTTATTTGAGATTGCTTTTAGTGTAATTCAATAAAGGCTTTTTTACTCATTTATTTCCATGGTGAAATTCATGCTGAGGAAAACCAGGGCTGTATTTCCCTCATTAGCAGTAATAATAACCATAATAACAATAATGGCATTAAAAAGCAATCATTTGAGAGATCCTGCCGTCAATGTCAGTCTCAAACAGAAAATATAGACGGACGCTGGACATTATTTTTTGCTATTCATGGGAGACAGTTTAGCAAAGGTTTTATTATCATAGCTCACGTAGACGAATTAGGCAGACAAAGTACTCTGCGTCTATAAAAGCTGAATCAAAAATAAGATGGTTTTTATGTTCAGCTGGATGATGAGGTTTGCCTTGTTGGGTTTTCAGTTAGATTTTACGTTTTGTCCAGATATTGGAGATAAATCAAGGACCTGAAATCGACACATAAACAGGAGATGTGGTGTATTTATGAAAGGGGGGTAAGCAGGAGAAAGTAGAAGGAGGATTGAGAAGACAGCAGAGCGGCGGCGGGATCCACAACTCCACCGTCAGATCCATTTTCCACCACTGGAGGCCAACCGGCTATCAAGATGGCGCTGCCGTCGCCGAGGCTTAAAGGCGAAAAACTTGGTTCTCTTACTGATCTGCGGAGCAAGCACAGCCTCCCCGAATGCCCTGCAAAAATAAATATTTGAATATTCTCCGGCACTCCTAAACCAGCTTAAATTGGATCATTTTATTTTGCCGCTTGCCCTTGCCAAAATGCCAAAAGAGTGTGGGTCTTGGCGAGCCTTTCGCGCCCAGGCATGCCACCCTCCCCCCAGCCCTGCCCACCCTCTGCACTATCAGCTGACACAGAGTCTGCCCCCGGGCGCCTCCTTTCTCCTCGGCCACACTCCTGCTGTGTGAAGCTGGCACGCCGAGCCCACACAGACGCCGGTCTAAACCGGCCAATGCGTCCAGAGTGCTCTGACGTCATCAGCGTCAGGTGACTCTGTCTGTCACATCACAGCCATCAAGAAACACCAACAGATGAGGAGGATGCGCCGCGTCCTCATCTGGCCTGTATGCAAAGAGTTTCAGCGCCGGTTACTGTGCTGCGGACTGATTTCAAGATATCTGAAGAATCCAGCAAAAGATATCAGTTTTATGAAGTCGTTTGTTTCTAAAATATATTCTTTAAAACATTACTTTCTTAAAACTATTAAAAAATATTTCGATTGAAAACTCGGTTAACAAAATCTTAAAAAATAAGTTGATTTGTCTTGGAAACAGGTTACAAACTGGCTTCCCCTTCTTATTTAAATCAAAATCTTAAATGATAAGTCTGATAGCACTCAGTACTTTTTTATCTTGTCATCAAATCCCATGAAAACACTAAAACAATGAACAAGTACTGTTTGTGGATCCAAAGCCTGATATATCGTGTATATATTCCTCTGTGAGCTCCGTTATTGATCAAAAATTCTTAAATGAGCCACACTGTTGCACTAACACGTTTCTTTAGTTGCATATTTTGACTCGCTTACGCCGTCCTGCTGCAGTAAAGCCTCACTCTAGTGTGGATCATGTATTAATCCTCCGCTGAAAATAGTCCACAACAGAATGCACTTTTGTCAGTGTCAGAGATGTTTTAGGAAACCAGGGTGAAGTCAGAGAGTATAGATGCAGAAATATAGATATTATTAGCCTAAAGTTAAAGGGCTGCTTTTAAATTTCAGAATCCTAATTCCATATTTTGTATGTAACACGCTCTACACGTTTAGATGTTATTAATAAACTGTATAAAAGTATAGCATAAAAATGTAACTGTGCTATCTATTATAAAGTCTGCATTGATTTTTGCATGTAGTTTTAAGCACACACGGTTAGTTGTGGTGAAAACTTAAAGTAATTAAGTGTGCAGCAAAGCAACTGGTATGATCCTTTTATTTTCTCAGTGTTCAAATATTACGATGATGAAGAAGAAAGAAGTCAAAGGCATATCGATCCTGATAATTCTGTAAAGTGAAAATTAGCTGTTTCCGTTACGGCGCTCCTTCAAACTACCTTGTTGTGTTCAGTTTAGTGTCTGTCAGTGCCCAGATGTCCTTCAGGCAGATCTTCAACAATAAGCTACAAGCTCACTATCTGCCCGGAGCACTGAAAGTATTTGCTGCACTGCTGCAAGTGTAAATTAGGTATCCGAGCCTAAACAGTTTTACTGAAGCTCTCGTCTCACTCGCTGCATTTCAGAGTGGATTACAGCTCGTGTCTCCGCGCACACCGAGAAGTGTGCAAGACCGAGATGAGAGAAATGCTCAAAGTGAAACAACCGGCTGCTGAATGTGCTATTTTACTCATTCTAAAATTAAATTTGCGATTTAATACACTGCTGTGTTTCTTTTGTTGTTGTTGTTGTTGTTGTGGGTTTTTTTTTATTTTTTTTTATTATTATTCAGAAGTTTGCCCACAACTTCTGGGAAATGTTTGGCCAGCACCTGCATGATTAATATTTAATGTAGCTGATTTGGAAGTAAGTATTTACATGGCCTTTAATTACTCAGGTCAGTTCAAACTTACAGTTATTGCTGCTTTTTTTCAGGATATTCACTCTTTTTTTTGTGTACAACTCATCAAACTGCTTTCATCAGTTGCCTATAATTGCCTCATTAGAGTTCTCCTAATTATAGTGATCAAGGAATCTTCCATACATATCAGGAAAAGGAAAAAAAAAAAACATTTTCCTCCACTTTGGTGAGGCCGTTTATTAGATTCATTTTGACAAAGTGATCACAGTGCTCCGAGGCTTATACAGAAGACATCCTATGTGAGCGTTATGTATGTAACCACTGGTGCTCATCTATTTTAAAAGGCTGTGTGTTGAACAACTCTAACCTTGTGAGCCATCTGGCTTCATCAGGCTCAAATTTCATTTTTTTTTTTTTTTTTTTTTTTGCAAAGCAATTCGTTCTGAAGACTGAAAAAGGGCTTCCAAGATCCAGATGGCTGGTGAGGTTACAACACTTTTGATTTGCCTTGGATCTATAATAACAGTCTGTCTTAACAACCTCGAGGAAGTGGAGGTAGACTGGCCATGAATTAGGGCCAAACTGTTTAACGCCCAAGTGTGTGATTTCAGTTCGGCACCTCGGCGTTTCTGCTCCTGATCACACGTTAATTTACACGAATAATCGCATTTTGAGAAAACAAGACTCAATCATATTGACAGCTGAATGTAATTTATGCAAATATGTTGATTCTTGTACTCGTTTTGGTGTTTGTAATCCTTGCGTGATTACAAAAACGTCAAGAAGTGAACACAAAATACGAACCGGTGTGAGAGAACCATCTGAGCTTCATCAAGGTCTCTGATGAAATGTTGAAATTCACCGGTGTGACGGTGAATAAAGCTCAGTTGTTTTATCACGTCTGATTTTGTTTCCAGTGAGCACTGATTTGGTGATTTTGCAGGTTTAGACACATCTAGACCGATTCAGTTTGACTGAACAATGAAATTTATTTACATAACTATGTTGAAACTCTACATTTAACCAGGACATCTAAAAAGACTTTCACTTTTCAACCAATTCCCGAATACTTTAAACATAATTTTAGTATACTTACAACAACTTTGACTTAATTACAGTGAACTTACATGAAAAATATATGGTTACTGTGTTATTTGGAGTCACAAAGAACCTAATAATCCACACTTGACCTTGGCTGCCCACCACAAGCTGGGTTATGCTGAAGGTTCTGCCCCTTTGAAAGGAAGTCTTTCCTTGCCACTGTCGCCAAGTGTTTGCTCATGGTGGGAATTGCTCACTCTCTGTAAAAAATAAGAAGAGTACAGACCAGACCTGCTCCATATGGAAAGTGCAACAAAATAATTTGAATAACTGAAATTATCTGTTATTTAATTCATACAGTCTTAAAATGAAAGGAACCATTGACACATTATAGGTTCACGTCTTTGGCAATGTCAGGTGAACTGTGGACGCTTCAGTAGAGCTTTGACAGATTATTAAACTAATGAATCCTGGGTGCTCAAACAAGCCACCTGTGATGGCATGTTGATTATTCATAATTTTAAGCCTTAATATAATCTGAACAGGTGAGTTGTATATAAATTCACCCTCAGTACAGTTGTCATGAATGGGGAAATTAGCTATAGAGACCAAAACTGTTTTTTGTACCAGGCTGTAAACGTGTTTATTTCTGCTGTGAAGTTGGACATTTGAACATTTATTCTGCAGCCAGCCTCGAGTGGTCATTCAAGGAACTGCATCACTTTTTGGCACTTCCACGTTGGCTTCATGTTACAGCCACTGAGGCTGTCGCTTGGTGCAGATTCTTTTAAATATGGACAGACTTCCCGGGATCACGGACTACGTAATTATACTTTACATCAAATGTAGGTGTACCTTTAAGTGAGGGTGTGACGTGACAAGATGTAGAGCCATTTGCAGGACAACGTTTGAGGGCTTTTCCTTTCATGCATGTCAACATATATTTGCGTTTCTTCCTGTTTTCTAAAGACCGCAGTGTCGTGTGTGTGTGAGGACATCAGGCTCAATGCAGCTGATTAAACCTCCAAACTACTAAATCTACAATCTGTTTTACAAAATGCATGTATGCTCACAATTTGCGATCATATCATGCACTGTAAAGAGCGATAGATGCGTGTTATGAAAAGCAATATTTTACAGTGTGTGATATGAATACTGGGTAATTTCGCTGTCATAAAACAGGGGGGAGTGGGAGGTAATGAATATTACACCGTCTGGTCCGTCCAGCCCCCCTCCTCTTTTATGTCTCTAACTCTCTCTCTCTCTCTCATGCAGCTGTAGCGTCCTCGGGGCTACTGGCTAACCAGATCAGGTGCTAAATTCACTAATTGAATAATTTCACTGGGCTCCACAATGGGCCCTTTGAAAAGCGCCTGCTCTTTGTGTCTGTCCTCGAGTGACTGAAAGTGGTACAGCCTTTTTAAATGAAAGAGTAACGCAGGGCTGCTGCAGTGGAGTAAATGCACTGCAATGATGTGCTGGCTTTGTGTTGCAGTGTTGTTTAACAGGACCAGCCACAAAGTATCTTGGCCCTCGAGAGTATTGGATATCAATGAGAATGGTTTCACAGCGCAGTCTGTTGAAGCAGATTTGTTGAGATTGGATGTTTGCCTCTTGAAATCCCTGGATTGACTTAGAAAGTCAGTAACAGCCTTAATACTATCAAATACAGTGGATACTGAGGATAGTGCTTGAATGATACATTTAACCCCTGATTAATCAAGGAATTAACTCGGGCTTTTGTGGAAGCAGAACAAAAGATAAAATACAGATTATGCATTCTGGACTATTTTCTTTCACTCTCTTCCACCACATTAAAAAAAAAACAAACTAAATAATCTCCTAAAGCAGCCGGCGGCTGTAGTTATCAGCAAACTACTCAGGCAGAAACAAAAACAATGCGTTTGAAAGGGGACTATTTTCAGCCGCGGATGAATACACATTTAATGCTCTATTGAGTAGCTATGGCAACAGGACAGTTTATGTGGGATTGACTCGGAAACGACAGTGCCCATGTTCATGGTAATGTGGAAACCTGTCAGCCAGAGCAACAGTGCGACTCACTGATGTGTTTTTAATTGTTTTTGGACAATAATGGAACTCTGTGGCAGAAGATTAACATATCAGGCTGCAGAGCATATTTGTTAGTAGTAGTAATACAGTTAGTTTTGTATCCAGACTTTCACTTCTAGGTTTGGATTAACCTCTTGATCTAGAGTATTCAGGATACTCGTATGAACACACAGTTTTCCTCTTTCTAGTTAATTAGCTTTAAAGTGTGTAGGCAGTTGTATGTAGCAATATAGTTGCTGTTTGCGATATTGGTTCTCTCTCCGTCATAGCATGGAAGAGAAACTATGATGGCCTGAAATGGAGCCTGTGTTCGGTTTGTCCATTGTAGGCTACTGTAGAAACATGGCGGTCTCCATGGGAGAGGACCTGCAGTCAGAATCTTATTTTTCAAGTGATTATACACAAATGAAAACAGTTAATATTCCAGAGCCTAAATCTAACACACTGGACCTTTAAGTAGCTTTAAGGTCACTAAAATCATCTTATCGTCTCATGTTGTCAGTATAAATTCAGCTTTTTCCAAGACTTCATTAGAGCTCCAATGTGTTTATGATGAAATATTCAAACCCAAGACTCTACTAGGATCAAATATTCGAGATGGTCTGCACCATGTATACACCTTTGCCCACATTTTGTGTTTTAAAGATTATTTTTGAGCATTTTATTAGCTGAAGAGTGACAAATATGGAGAGAGGGGGGATGAAATGCAGCAAACGGTCCGAGCGGTGAGGACTTTGTACACGGGGCACACACACTACACCAGGTGAGCTGCCGAGGCGCTCGAGTGAGGTGCATCTGAAAAATGTTTTCCACTAGTTAAAAACAAGAAGTGATCTTTCATTTTAAGAATGTCTTGTGCATAATTCCAATAATAATATGACACATTTTCATGCAATGAAATACTTGTGCACTGGCTGCTGTCTAGTCAACATCTACACAGTATACAGTCATGCTATCACACAGTGCTACATAGACCCACACTGATACTGTAGCTCGCAGCATGTCACCATACTGCCATCTTTCTTTTTCCAAACACATTTGTCATTTGAAATGCAGCACTGAATATTGCTCTCTGTCGTCTTTATTCTTTTTGTTTCTTACAGTTTTAACACTTTATTTAAATAGTCCGCCTGCAGATAGACAGATCTAGATTTAGAGCATTAGTAACACACCTTACCAAAGATGTTTTTGTGCCTAAACTGAACCAAGCCTTAACCTCAGTGGTGTAATATAACCAATTTAAAACCTTTAAACTTCACACTCCAATCAGTAATAAATACTACAACACAATACTAGATATCACCTGGAAACACTGATTTAAGAATTTAACTCTTTCAGCCCAGAGAAAGATTGTGAGGGTTAGACAGTTTGAGGTGGTGGATTAGATTTTGGAGACGTCAAACATGAAAACTTAATTGATTTTTTTTTTTCCTCCACAGTTGGTATTTGAACCAGAGTTTGCATTCACCCAACCGCCCTCTGAACCCCACATCCTCCCCTTCTGCCGCACTATTCCAGTGCCAAACCACTGAAGGTAGTCTGCTCTGCTGCTTGTATACTTCATATACTGAGCACTTGCGAAGAGAAAGTTTAGATGTCGACGTCTTTGTGATCCATTCCAACATTTTGAATAAAAATGTTGCAGCAATTTAAGATTCTCTTGTACTTTGACACAGTAAATCATTTTACATTTATCCGTTACATCTGGACAGAACTTGTGAGTTTTCCAAGTTCATGCTTCAGACTGTATGTAAAGGAAAAGTTGTTCCAGTTTATTAACTCTTGAGTCAATTTGGACACATGCTGCAAATAATTTTAATCGTTGGAAGTCAGATTTCTCTGTGCCGCGCCTCTCCCTGCTGAATCCTCCACCTCGTCCTCCAGCCCGTCTCCGATTCATCCAAAGCTGTGAGCCCCTTCATAACTTTCTGCCTACTTTGAAGTTATCTTTGTGCCACGGCGAAGCCAAGAGCCTCGTGGTCATGGATCTCCTCATGCAATCCATCTCAAAAACTGAACGGTCTTTGGCATCCCGCTGGCCTCTTTTCACCCAGAAATCTTCGTCCCCAATTCCCCGGGCTTAGTTTTTGACGTCTGGAGTTCCCTTAGCGCTGCTCCAGCCCAGACCGGTGGATATCAAATGTTTCTTCATCTCTGTTTTCTCAACTTGTGGCCATATTTTCCTACTTTAGATTGACCTCTTTGATCCCCCCCCTCCGCCCCTTTTTGTGTTGGAACTAAGATTATAGGAGCGGGGCGATGAAGGGGGAGAGAGGCTGCCAAGTGGCTGACTGACGAGCTGCCTTTCCTGGGCCGCTCAAGCCTGAAACCTCGCCGTGCCATCCACCACTCCGGCCCGAGCCAGTCTATATGACTTATGGAGTTTGGGCCCCTCCACTGCCAATCCCACTTAGAGTGCAGTTTTCTGATAAACAAAAGCACATTCAAGCTTTAGCTTCTCATTTCACACTATGTGCTTTGGCTGGAGGCAATGCTTTCCTGGAGCCTCTGGCCTAGAGTCCAAAGAACGGCTCCAGTTGGCTTTCCTTTAAAAAAAAAAAAAAAAAAAAGAGGAGGGGGGAGGAAAGACGCCACATGTGGAGGATTAGGCCCCATCTTTCATCCTCCACGCTCTCTGCTCGCCCTCTACTACCAGAGCCATCACTGCTCCCGGTGAGCTGGTGAACCAGCCCCGTGGACACATGCGTGCACGCGAGCTTCACTTCCCTTCCCCGACCTCCAACACACAACACAAACTCACCTGACTCTCTCTTTCTCTTCCTCTCCGTGTCTGTCCCACCCTCCTCTCCTTCTCCTCCTCCCCCCCTCTGGCTCTTTTAACCGTGCACGGGGAGATTGCAAATGTGAAAACACACAACCTCCCTCTTTCTGTCCGCGCTCTCTTTTTCAGAGCTGGAGTTGGATTTAAACTTTTAGTTTTGGTGCGGGGGCGCACATATCCCTGGCTACTGTAGGAGGGAGTACTCCTGACTTTGACAAAAGCTGTACAGTTGTGATTCTGAATATTCTTACAGTAAAGTTCGCGGGGTAAGCTGAGACGAGTGATGCAGTTTTAATTCCATAAATTGTCCTCATTGTGTTTTTGCATATTTTCACAAACCCCAGTGCCTCCGAAACCTGGCAACTATACCATACAGCATCACCGTACATATGGTGCTTCAATCGAGAACCTGCGCCATTGACTGTAAATTTATTCCATGTCAGACGTGTATGCCTTGAATATACTTAACCTGTTAAGTGTGAACAGTGCGCCAGATGGATCGAAGGATGAGAATAAGGTAAACATGATACTTAATGCTCTTTCTATTAGAAATGTCGGGGCTCAGATCTGAAGGCGAGTGGCACCCGTCAAGGCCCTTTGTCTCCAGCTAAGCAGAGATACCAGAGCGGTTATTAGTGATGCGCGTGAAACGCTAGCCGAGGCGCGTGATGACCCTGGGGGCCTCGCCTGTCTCAGGGAACAGATGTGCCACCCACTCGCAACAGTTGTACCCTACCCACAATGCCCTTGTGGGAGACGGTGGGCTAGCTGCGGACTGAAGATGATACCTCACTTAACTAGCTCCCATGTTGGCTGCAGGGAGGGTGCGTCTCTCTCCGAGAGCAGGGAGAAGGAGAGAGGAAACAGGGAGGGTGTGAACAGCACACATATTTACAGGATCAATATTTACCCAAAATTCTTCTCGGGAGCCAACACCTGCTGCATCTTTGTATAAAGTCGAGAAGTTGCTGAAATGAAATCGGCTGATCTCTCTTGAAGATTTCATTAACTTCCCCCCGAATATGAACTTGGAAACTTGATCAAGTTATCATGGCATTAAAGTCTACAGCAGATTTTTCTCTCTGCTTATTTTTTTCCTTCTTCTTCTTCAGACAGCTAATATAGCTAATAATGAACATTTTAAAGGCTCATAGTACAGACTAATTTTCTTTATTATTTCTTAATCCTTAATGAAGAGTTTCATTTACACCATGCTTATAGAGAAAACATGCATTTCAATGCGCTGAAAGTTAATTCATTTCCTTGTAATGCAATAGTTAGTTTTAATTGCTTTTTAATGTAGTCGGTTGACTATAATATTGCGGAAAACAAACTTTGTGTTGCTTTCATTTCATTTCCATTTTGAATTCACAGACATTATTTCAGAATTTTTAATGGCTCACCACGATGCGCTTTCATATTTGCCGACTTCTCCTTGCAGTTTACCGCTCCCTCTTAATGAGCAGAGCTATGGAAACGCGCCGCATTATGATAATTGCGTAGAATTCTGATATATTGTACTTTAATAAAAGGACATTTTAACTCACAGCTTGCTGTCAGATCAAGGCAGAGATATGTGTTGTGAGGTTTGGCACTAACAGGAATGAACTGTGACACCTAAATCAACAACTCGCAGAAGGACTTTGCCCCCAAATTCATTTGTCAATAGATTGAGTCAATATGGGTTGATCTGTGTGCAGCTCCTCAGCCTTCTGTCTACCCGTCAACACACAGAGGACAGTGTCTGGCTAGACGTCTGGCCATTAACTGCATTATCTGTGCGTCTGTTGTGTAAATGCATCAAACATCGGGCACCGTTCTTTATTTTTTTCCTCCTGCCTGTCACGATGAAACTAACATCCCACTTGTTTGAGTGAATGAAACCCAATACGACATAAATGGCGTCCAAATTCAGTCTTTATAAGTGAGGTCTCCACTGATTTAATTATACTAAGTGGTAGGAAGCCCACACGCGCTATCAAATATTAAAGTGGTAATCTGTGAGAGTCTTGTTTTTATTTTCACTCCGTCTCTTGCGTGGCACTCTCTGCTACACTTTGAACAAACTTTACCTGTCAATCAAATGTCTCGGATGTATTTCACCTTTTGGATTTTATATCACGGAAGTTTCTTGCAAGTGGTGCTTCATTTTTGTCGTTTCCATCGCTGTGTTTACTAAAGACAGTTCTTCAAGTAGAACTTATGATCTTACGAGTTTGACTATAAACAGGGTCTTCACCATTTCAAAGTTGCTGCCCATCACTGCGGACCTCACTAAACCAAGTAAAGGTACTTTGGTCATGTGTCACTGTGAATGTGCCATGTTCTCAGGCAAGAAGTTGGGAAAGCTCCACACCTCCCCGACCGTCAGCCTCTGCCATCAGCTGCAGCATCTACGACCCCTTTGGACTTAAAACAATGTGTGCCCTTCATGTAGAGAGAGTGTGTTGGGTGGACGAGACTGCAGGGCGTTTTGTATCCAGTCACAAATCTGGAATTGACGTTCAGTATCTCTAACGCTAACCATCGTTCAAAGGAATCATGATTTTCCTAATCTTATGGCAGCTGCTAAAGATGCTGAGATTTGTAGAATTGTCCCATATCGACGTTCTCGCCTGGCCAAAGGGTTTTTTTGCACATGGACTTCTAATATTGGAGAATACTCTTTATATTGACTTTGTATCTGAACCTATTGCTCCCTCAGCCATGACAGAGGAGTTTTTCCCGTTTCTCCTTCCTGCAGAGTTTCGAGTTAGGGTTGCTCACGAGCTGTAAGACATTGCATGTCGTATCGGGCTGTACAAACAAACTCGATTTAAAAGCTTCCGTGAACTTGATAAAGAGAGAAGATGAGTCTTTGCAATTTGCCATTGTCTTTGTTTAAATATGTCACAGATTAGTCATTAAAGCTGCGTTTGTGCAATATATGAATCTATTTTCATACAGTGAGCAAACCAGCTATAGAACGGAGTCCTGTTTGCTTAAGATGTCTCTCATTTTATAACTGAAAAGTTTTCAGGATTGTCTAATGAAGGTATGAAGCAATCGAGTAAGTAATCCATTAGTCATTTAATCTGCAACTAATTTGATATACAATTAATCAAACTGGCTGAATCATTTTCAAAGCAAACATCTGCTGCTGGTCTTTATCTAAAATGTAAAAACAAGTCATTTGAAGATGTCGATTTGAATTTTATAACAGTATTCATGTTTATTCAGACCAACCTGGTTCAAACTTTTTTTTGTTTTTGTTTTTGAGTTTACGTCCAACCTGCCCGATGACAGCGTTCATAAACTGAAGCTAAGCCTGCTGCAAAGGCGATCCGCTGAACGACAAGCACCCACCAAAACACCGTTCACATTTCAGACAATAAATCATTAGTAACAACCATGGCATCTCTTTCCCTCTCATCCTTTACGCTCTCCCCCCTATCCTCTTAATGCCAATCAGAGCAAGATGGGAAGATTCCCTCCAAGTCTTGAGATCCAGCATGTGTTTCTCCCAGAGGGGAAAAATTAATTCCTCCTCCTCCTCGGCATCCTCCTCCTCCCTTTTTCTCCGCCAAGGTGCAGCGTGCTCCCTCTCTTTTTCTCTTCCCATCTGAAAGAATACAAGAGAATGAGAACCTCTCCTGAGGGGATCCAGCTTATATACTATTTCATCCGCATTTAAATCCTCTGATAAATGCGAATGTGAATGCCTTAGCGGGGAACTTACGAAATAAAGAGAGATTATTTTCTGCAGATACTAATATTAGTCTTTTGGCATGGGGTAGAGTGAATACGACACCCGAGCGTGGGGAAGTCTATTGATGGTGATTTAATCTAGTGTAAGCATTGCTCGTTGTCAAAGGAGTGGAATAAAGGGGAGAGGAATATGGGTTGTTTTTTTTATTTACATACCTGTGAGAATGACGATCCATTCAAATAGATGACTTATCAGGCCAGAACAGAACCTCTCTCTCCCCACAGGCGATGAAGAGGAAGAAAAATAAGTTAAGTCTTGTATTATTCCGACCGAGAGCTTTTCTTGGCAAGATTTGGTCTCTCTATATACTCCACAGTACAACTTTTTCAGCGTTTTATAACAAGTAAACTATTGTTCCACCCTGTGGTAAGTTTGAAGTTGTTGAGGAATTCCAGACAAGTTTTGTTGTCTCCCGCGTCCTCATCATCCAGGTACTAGAGCGGCACTTTTCCTTCCCACTTTGATGCGGTGAAAAACAACAAACGAACCCTTAAGACACCCATAATAATCTACGTTTTTTATTATGTGTTCATTGTTCCCCAGGACTGTCATTTCCAGCAGCCTCTGTGCGAGGAGACGCAAAGGTTTCCGTCACAAATATTCCTTTCAGGATCTGTTAGGCCTTGCTTGTCATCTGGATGAAAAGGAATCGTGGGGATTTTTGTGCTTGCCCTTAATCTCCCTAACTGATGCTGGGAGTGCAAATCAAATCCAATTATAGGCAATGTGGGCCTTCAGCCTCTTTGAGGAAAGATATTGGAGACACTGATGGTTATCTAATGTTTTTTCTTCTTCTTCTCTCTGCTTTGAAACAACCAGCAGCGAGTGAGGTCATGGGAGAAGATCTGAGCACTCTGCAAGACCCCACTTGATGTTTTTTCATTTTCCACATCAGCCTCATAACCTGCGCTTTTCACTGAGGATTATTATTCCTCCATAGTTTTTTAGTTTTACATGTGAAAAGATGACCAAATGTGCTGAATGAAGAGGTTCAGGTGTGGTTACATTTATACTCTCCCTCACGAATAAAATGACACTTTATGATTTCTAAACTGATAACTGCAGGTGAGAAAGCTGACTCCGCTTTTTACGGCCCTCATGCATATTTTAGAATTTGAATTAGGCGATCGCATGCTTTCACTGAAATAGCAGTAAAAGCATGCATTTATTAGTTGACTTTACAACTTCTTGCTGTTGTTCGAGGACAGGATGACTATTTATTTAATTATTAATGCAGGTGGCAGAAGCTAAGGGTGGTGGAAGAGGAATCCATATAATTTACTCAGGTAAAGGTAGAAACGGCACACTTTAAAAAGACTCTGTTACATGTAGACGACCTGCATTTAAAACTGCGCTTCAGTGAAAGAGCAACGAAATGTTCTAAAAGTAAAAATACAAAATAAAAGCACGCAGAATATTATTACTGATTTATTAATATCTAAGTGGTATTTCAGTCTTGAGCTAATCTTAACTACTCGATCTACGTGGGTGGTTTGATCTGTAATAGTGTATCATCTTCTATCAGCTGATCAGTTGTATAAATCTGACTAAAAAGTACAATCTTCATCATCATTGGTAGCCAATAAGCTCATTTGTGATTGGATGATTGTTGGTTTGACTCCATTTAATCACGTCAACCAATCCAGATTCTCGATGACAAGAAAACTAGATTAT
The DNA here is from genome assembly GCA_028641955.1 of Protonibea diacanthus. NCBI lineage: Eukaryota > Metazoa > Chordata > Actinopteri > Sciaenidae > Protonibea > Protonibea diacanthus. The sequence goes on along the minus strand of CM053983.1, from coordinate 23,050,333 downwards.
GTTACCTGTTCACCTGCCAGGACCCGTAAACAAGGCGTTTAACCCAAACCAAGTGTGAGCATGTAAGGTCACGTGAGTGTCACTGAATATTGAACCTTCCCTGGAAGAATAAAGGCCAAAATATAAATCCTAAATGAAGAAATATTTATGGTTGCTAATGGACTGAAAGGGCCTGAAATACTGATTTTTGGATTCACCGACACAAACTCTTATCTGTCTTAATCCTAGCTTTGGAGAGCATCGTTAAGAATGTCCCTGTTAAAACTAATCTACGATTACAAAATATCTCGAACTCAATAAACTGAGATTATTCAAATCCCTCGTGGTGTAATCGCACCCAAGTGCTACCATGTAATCTCAACTGAACGTGTTCTGCATTCATCTGCCTCTTTCTCTCCCAGACAGCATGTAAATAAAGCTTTCCGCGGTGTGGGACGGTGTAAACTTCAGAATTTGCTGCTTATTTTGTTCATTAAAATATTAATCACAGATTAAGCCCCTTAATACCCTATGGATTGCCATTTTAGAAAACAAATACAATAGTTCCCCCACTCTTTTCTTTGCAGAAACCTCCTGGCATCTCAGGAATCAGCCGCATGTTTCGGTGCTGAAAGAAAGACAGGAAAGGATAGAACTGTAATCCCTATCAATGCACTTTAGAAACCACCTTCTTGCTAAAATGTGTGACTAATGGGCACAAATCTGCAGCTTTAGAAGCTGTCAGCGAGGACTGCCTAGGCCGTTGTTCCACTATTCACCGCATAAACGTAATAAACCCGTCCCGTTTGTTTTTGCCATTGCTCGAGTCTTTTTGTCTCCGCTCAGAGCAAATGTACCTTGAGGTCTTGTGTAGGGTTTCTCTTTTCAAGCTGCAGCTCTTTTTTTTTTTGCATTCCTCCTCCCGCCCGGTCTGTGTGCAGCTTCGTGGTGCCGTAATGACATTAAAACACGAACACTTAAAGGGCTTTTGGTGAGAGCTGCATTGTCTGCTATGAAGGCTTCCAAAAAGAGGCTTTTATTTTGTTGTGGGATTTAATGCCAGTGTGTGTTACCTGATAACATTAAGGCAGAGCAGGGAAGCAGGAATATTCCCTGACTGGCAAAGCTTCAAGAATATTGACCACCAACAGGATTGCAGCTGATGCCGGCCATGTATATTCATGTGCTCGGAACGGCCTGATTATAGCTATTACAGAATTATATCCGGGGAAGCGCAATTCATTAGCCTTGATTTCTCTTTATCTAACGTCAGAGTGCAAGGCTAGTTTAGTGGAGCAGAGCTGGATGATGATGTTGCTGCATTTTCACAGACAGATGCAAGGAAAGAAGTGTTCTTGTGAACTTCTGGGTTTCAGAAAGCTCCGTGCACGTTTTCAGGGACAGAAAATGTCGCTGCCGGAGGAGCTTTAGTGTAAAAGTTATCAAAGGCAAGGCCTTACACGTCAAAACTCAAACGAGACAAAGAAATAAATCCCAAAAAAGTTCCTTCAGAGTGATTTTTTATTTATTTTTTTTTCCAGCAGGTGAGATTTTGTGGATCCAAATCAATTTATGTTGTTGTTTTTGCAATGGCAGCTAAATACACTTTGGGAAATGAGGTGAATGAAACCTATAAAATGAAGTTTGCTTCCAGCTGAATAGTTAATTCAGTGCATCCAGAAAAAAAAAAAAAAAAAAGTCTTTTTTTTTCTCCTCCCCTCGCTGCCGTATGTGAGGGAGAAATAATGACAGTGTTTCGGCGTTGTTTGATCATCCTTAGCAAATTTGAATGCCAAATTTGTTTTGCAGGTGTTGCTCATGGAATAATTGAGCTGCATAATGTGGATAAGGTGTTGCTACCATACTACACTTAATACGCATTTTAAGCACCAAAACAGCTCCAGCCGGTACGGAAAGCCTGAAATCATTTACAAGTTTAGTTTTTTGAGGCAAAAATTGATTTTGACACAGTTTGTCTTTAATAGAGAAAACATGTTTTTTTCATGTTCAAAGATAAAATAAAACAGAAAAGAATAATTACAATAAATCCAGTGATCAGAAACATCTTGTAAAAAACTAATTTTTTACCTCCCTACATCTAGTCATGTGATGGTGTCATGCATATAAAAATCCATAAAAAACTTACACTGACAAAAGAATATTGCATCTTCAGCTCCATAAATAAAGACATTACTTAGCTTAAACTAAATGAAGACACCATGCCTGTTTTCAGATACAGGAAGCCAGAGCAACCGGCTTGAACAAGTCCACTTCCTTTTTCTGTAACTGGCAGCGCACCTGAACCTATCAGGGCCAGCCTTACGTGATAAACCCCACCCATCCGGCGCACCGGGGACATAAAACAAATGCTGAGGAAAAAAAAAAAAAATCCAGTCACTTTCTGACTTTTGCTGCTTTAATACAGACTACTGTGTGACTTCAACTCAGGTTTATGAGTGGAGATATGTGCACACCAAGAATCAGTCTGCACCGGCGTCTTGGGTGCATCGTGCTCCTTCTCTCGTCTTCCCAGGCAGAAGCTCCATAAACACACTGAGCCACATGTAAATACACAAACACACACACACGCACGTGCACGCACACACTCAAGACAATGGCTATTACCAGGCACACCTGGGTTCCCGCCTGCGCCATCCTCCTAATATCTTTTAAATCTTCACATAAGGTATGCCTTCCATAGGGCTTACAATACCATTTGCTCTAATAAATTCTTTTGGCAGCGTTGAGTGCAAGCTGCTTCTCCAAGGCCCCAGGAGAAGCATGGAGGGGAGCAGGAAGGGAGAGGCAGCCCAAAATATGAGGATAAATAGTGGGGAATCCTCCAGGACCCCGGCCCTGGTAATCAACATTCTTCCAACTGGAAACATTTTCCAATTCTTCATCTTCATTTAGCTTCCTTACCTAGTAATTCTTAGCAGCGGGCTGCAATAATTTGCACTGACGCCTGAATCGAAAAAGCAGGAAGGGTCCAAATTGAAGGTTTTTGGGAGGGATGAAGGGAAATGGAGGAGAGAAAGAGAGAGAGAGGGAGAGAGAAAAGAGGATGGGAGTGATTGTGATAAGCAAATGAAATTAATGATGGCAAGTGTTTGTCTAGTGAAGACAGGAAGGAGCACAGTGTCGGGTGCCATGTTAAACACTCCTCACGTGGTAAAGTAGCTAATCCAGGCTCCTTCCATCTCAAGCCTCTGTGTGATTACAGCGAATAGTCTCCTCATCGTGAACGCCGCGGAGCAGAGCGGCGGCCCTAGTTACCTCTCCAACAAGAGGCTCATTAAGAGAGAGGGAGTCAAAAAGGGAGGGAGAGAGAGAGAGGAGAGAGGAGAGAGAGAGGGTGGAGGGAAAAAAACGATTTTTAAGTGTTGACTAATAGAGGAGCTCCAAGGTATTTATTTCTTATTGTTTCGCTGCAAAGTCATTATGCCACACTGGAGGTTCTTCTTTCCGCTCCCCGGCAGAGAGCAAGAGACAGCACACATATACGTGTGTGTGTGTGTGTTGGTGTTTTCTTTCCCTGTTTCACCCTCCCTCACTCCTACTCTACTTTAAGGGAGGAGGCGATGGCTTGAGGCGAGCCTGGATCTCCAATGAGATGCACTTGTATTGCGGCTCTTGTGCTGCAGCAGCGGCAGCATATGAACTGTCACTTGTTACGTTAAATTATAGATCGCCTCTCCTAATTCTCAGCCTGATATTTCTGGCAGAGGGGAGGAACACGCGGACAGGCAGCATCTGTTGGATCCACCGACGAAGCCCAGAAAACCTTTTTTTTTTTTTTAAATCTGCACCCCATTTGTCACCCGCTCTTGACACCGGCTGGTTCACCTGATTTCCTGCAGCCCCGCGGAGCGAGCTACAGAGGTGGAATTAACTTTATCAAATAGAAACATAAATTCCTGAAAGGGAAAATTGATTTATCGTCATTAACAAACAATTAAAAGAAACACACTTTCACCAACTTTGACATCTGATAATTCCTCAACTTTATACCAGCTGCCTGAGCCTCAGCATCTCTGCTGAAAATATTTCAAGGTTAAATGGTTTAATAGTAATTATAGTAAAGCAACATTTGAATATTACACCGTCTAAATACAGTTTTATCAGTTCTCAATTGTCTTAACAATAGTTTAATTGTTAGCTCTGCCGCCCACACAATGGTTAGGCAAAGACAAAACCCACTAATGGCTCAGCAAAGAAGAAGATGAATAAAATTAAAAGACACCTGCACACCTCTTCTCTTCTATTTGAATAGATTTCTTTGTTAATTTTGGAAGCGAGTTCAGTCATTACAAAGAACACATACTGTCCCCTAAGCTGCAGTTTAAAGTGTTTAAGCATTTATCAGCACAATAGCCTATTCAATTACACCGATAACAAATGCAAAGTAGTGCATCTGTTGATTCCAACTTTTAGAACATCTTATTTCTCGCCTCAAAAAAAAAAAAAAATTAAAACTTGACATTATGAAACGAACGCTGAAACTTAATCTGAATTAATTCCCTTCAGTATAAAGCGTGAGTCTGCTGTCATTAATCAGTCTGTAAATAGTCTCTGTGCAGTTAATTGTTGAGAGGCACCCACGACTGAAATAATCACTTTGACTTTTCAGAGCATCAAAGGTCAAAGGTGTTTCTCGGGATAAACACTCGGAGGAGTTTGGAAAAGACGTGATGAGTCAGAGAAAGCAGCATGATGATGAGCCCATGGTGCCTATATTCCTTTTTGACATGGAACTAAAATTTGTAGTATTGGTTTTTAATTTCTATAAAAAAATCATTTATTTCACATTAATTCAATCATGATTCGACTAAAAAGTGAAGGGGAGCCTGAAAACTGACTCACGTGTCCCGATTTCACTGTTTTAAAATCAATTTTTGATGTTTACAGATCAAAGCCGAGTTAAATTATAGCCACATTTAACCTAAATTGCATACTTATATATACTTATTAAGTAAAGAAGTATACTTGACATACATATATAATAAAAAAACAAAACAAAAATACAAGAAGTTTGTCCAAAAGGTCTCCTCACTCACACACTTGAGTCGAACCCCTTCAAATAGTTCACTTTAATTCGCTTCGAGCACCTGATGGGTGGAGTTAACCGAGACGGGATGAAACTTTAATGACCTCTGTTGTGTCGCAGCAGAGAAACAAGAATGCAGGAGGAGAAAAAAAACAAAAAAAACAGAACAAACTAGAATCCGAACATAAAACAGGAGTCAGACAAACACATGCAAGCCGACAAATTCAAGGCATGTTAAGTAGAATGGATGAGTGGGAAGACTGGGTGACAGCATGAATAACTTACATGCATGGATTGACTTACAGTTGCTGTTACAGATGGTACAAAATTCATTGCTCACTAAAATATACATTACTAAATATGAAAAGGTGCATTACATTTTTAATGCACGATAGAAATATCTCTTTAAATACACCTTTAAAAACATATTTGACATAGAAAAGGACCGAATTTATTTAATAAACTGTGCACTGTGTTTGTTTGTAATCTGTCCCATGGAGCTGAAAATGTTTGGCACACATCTTCTGACCAGGTCAGGTGTGTGTGTGTGTGTGTGTGTGTGTGAGTTGCTGAGTTTCAGGTGTCATTAGTTTTCTGAGGGCGTTCACGTTCGCCTCCCTCCTCTCTGCAAGAGAATCTCTGCATCCTCTGGTTTGTTATACGACACCTCCTGGTAGAGACCGAGGCTGCAGCTCGGAGGCATCACGCTCACACTGTACGCTCTGTGTGTGGTGTGTGTGTGTATTTGTGCATGTGTGTACATATGTTGCCGGTGTCTGTTTGTATCTTTAAGAGGGAGAGAACAAGGAGGTGTGTGTTTGAGGAAGAGTGTGTGTGTGTGTGTGTGTGTGCATACATACATACCCCCACTCAGGAAAGCCAACCACCCTCAGTGTCTCCAATGGCTTAGGGCCCTTTTCTCTCTCCCATGGGGGCCCTTGATTGAAGCCAGAATTCCTCCACGTGTGTGTGTGTGTGTGTGTGTGTGTGTGTGTGTGTGTGTGTGTGTGTGTGTGTAAGTGTGTTTGTTTGTGTGCGAGGAGTGTCGGGCCTCGCTGGGATTGCATTAGACAAAAGAGACGCACTTGCCAGCAGCTGTGGTGAAGACAGCAGCATCCCCACCCCACCTAAAGCACCCCATTGGTTCCTCTTTCCACTCCCAGCCTCCCTCGGTCCAGTTAGGCAACCGGAGCGGCGATGGCGCCCGCTCAGGAGAAGAAAAGGCCCCTCGGGAGGCTGGAAAGTGAATAAAGGAACGCGCAGAAAGAGAGAATAAGCATTTTTCATGCTTTTTTGTGTTTAATGCCATTTCCAAAAATAATGTGGGCCTCAGAAAACAGAAGGTAAAGATTTATAAGAAAACGCATGCATACACATACGTGTCCGCACGCACACACACACACACATACACGTATTGCCAGTTTGGGGAGGGTTGTTGTGAATACCTGATTCTTCCCCCTCTTTTTTTTTTTTTTTTTTTTTTTTCTCCTCATCTCCCTTTAAAAATCTGCAAATCCATTTGCTAAACAGCTGCACCTCTGTAGTGCACAGATAACAACCTGGGCCAGACTGGCTTTGCGGCAGTGAGTGGAGGCAGATAGGCCCAAATCTCTGGCCCTTTTTTCAAAAATGCTAATGACGAAGGAACCACTTCCCCGGCCAAAAAAAAAAAAAAAAGAGAGATGGAAAGAGAGAGAGAGAGAGAGGGAGAGAGAGGAGGCTCTTGTAGATCTGTCAATTGCTATTTTGACAGATATTTGCTTGTAAGTACACACAGCACTTGTTCCCTGTGTCTTATCTGGTGCTGTGCAGAACACTGACCTACATTACATCAAGCACAATATGATGCACAAACATGTTCTGTTCAATAGCCTGCCTTTTCTCTGTTGTTGTTTGTTTTATTTTTTTCTCACTCCCCCTCTTCTCTCTTTTTCACCTTAAAAACAGATGGATTCAAATGAAATGGCTGCAAATCCTATGAACAGAAGGTATTCTTTCTCAAATAAAACCTTGTGGCTTAAAGGGAGAATCTTCCGACCATCTCCGGATGTTTGATTGCTCCTCAAAGGCCCGAGCAACTGCACTCAGTGGAGGAGAGTAAATATTGGAAATATTGCCACAGCTGCTCATTCACTCCGTCTCTATCTCTCCCTCTCTGCCTCCCAACACATTGTTTTTTGACATACACTCTCCAGCACATGAAAACAATGGCACAGAATGCGTATTAGATCGATAATCATGATGTGATGCTGCTCTGATCAACATTAGAGGCGCTTTCCCCGCTTGCACAGAGGTCAGAGGTCAGCCGGAGAGCAGTGGCCCCTGGAGCTGGGAGAACTTTAGTGCCTCACACAGACGCACTTTAGTAAAAATGGATGATTTCCAACATGGAGTTTTAAATTGAGGCGCATTAGTTGACAGATTGGCTCTCTAATCACCAGGGGCTGCATTACAGAAACTTCCTAACTATGAAATCCTCTCTTTATTTGTTTGGTAACCATGAAGATGTGAGTTATTACCTGATTTAGAACTTTGGAATTAGTATTGCGTCAGTATAGAAATCTCAACACAAGGTCCAAAACAACAAGCTCGAGATTATTTCGAGGTTTAGAGGTGAGAGATTTGGTCCTCGTGTTGAGACAAGAAGGAACATAGAAGCTCAAAACACTGAGAGTCTCAAAGTTTATTTTTGATCTTGGAGTAGCACTTCACAAAACACCTCAGTGTCCTCTCAGCAGCTGTTTATTTATTCAAATTCTGATTTAAGGATAAAACTCTTGAGATGCACCATGCAACCTTGTTTTCAAGAGATCATCAGACCCAAACATTTTAACATGGGGACTTATGGAGATTCACTTGTTTTGGAGCCACCCTCAAGTGGCGGCTGCAGTTTTGTGGTACTTGGCTTCATTTTACAGCCATGGAGGAGGCTGCTTGGTTCCAGTTCCAGTGTTTAATCAATAGATTTGATTAGTAGGTCACTATATTGTTTCTTCTGAGGGCATTGCACCGTTCTTGGATTGGCTTCAGGATGATTGCCTTGATTTGTGACACCTCGCCCTAGTTGGTATCACAGTTTGATTTAGTGTTTCCAAACTAATAAGAGCAGCTTCCAATGTTTATCGCCACTTTCTGAAGCCAGGTGTTAGTTAGCTAGCTAGCTGGTTAGTTCTTAAGTATAAAATATTAAAGGAATATAGTAAAAGTGTTTTTGGGCAAGAAAATCTAAAATGTGTAAAAACTTGTATGGATATACTGAAATCTTGTGTAGATAATGGGGTGTCTATAAACATAAAATCCAAAACTGTATATACTTACATAAACTGTAAACGGATTTTATCTAAACATGAGATACATCACATGAAACGAACGTGTAAAAAACACCTTAAAAGACGAACGGTGAAAATATGTAAATATTCTCTCTTTGCCTGTGAAGTGAAGTCTGATGGAAAATGTTGTACCAACACAGTTGCGGGAAATGTTTTCATCGAACTAATAAGGTGCTTACTCGCTAATTGCAAGTTACAAGTTTTGTGGGATACACAAAATGCATTTGGGGAGAAATTATATAAGTTTACATTCAGTAAAAACACAAACAGAGAGAGCTCACTGCAGAAACGCTCTTGCATTTCACCTGGTGAACAGTTTTTCCTATTCAAAACATTAATGAATGTGACTGATGTCCCTCATGAGCCACCATATTTGATCCATAGCATGAAGCCCCTAAAGTCCTATAAGGCACACGTGATCTATGCCTGCACAAGATAAAAAAAATGATCACCCTTTGTGACTTCCATAGCAGGTTATCTTTTAATCTGGTGGATTCTGTCTGAGAGAAATGAAGCGTTTGTCGAACAGCAAACAGCCATGTTAACCACGTAAGCGACTGAACCGAAACCACTAATTTACTATTTATAAGTTGCACTTATGAGTTGATCAAACTCGCTTGGCAGATAAATAACAATGTGACCACGCTATCATCCATAATCAACTATTATTTCCCATCAGTTGAAGTTCTAGTCCTCAAAGAGATAATTACAGGTTCTCTTTTCACTGTAATTGTCAGTTCACTTAATTGTGTTTTGATATATTGGAGAATGTATAGCTTATTCCCACCCCCTAATCCATCTTGCATACATTAGATTGTTTGTCTGTAGGATGCTTTAGAGTCGAAGCCCTTTGGGATTTGACCCCACTTTATGTTGACTGGCAGGTGTGTTTCGAGGCAGCAGGAGTGGGAGGTTCGCCCCTGCGAGGCCCCCAAGAAAGGTGTGTGTGTGTGTGTGTTTGTGTCTTTATGTACGAGTAGTGTATGTGAGTCTGCTAACTTCATGTTCTGTATACGATGTTTGTGTGTATACGCTTGTAGGTGAAAACAGGCATGTGTTAAAGCATTTTTCACTTGAGTTAAAAGCTAAAGATAAGATATTTAGTATCTGTTAGAATTCAATGAAAGTTATTAGAGGTGTAAGGCGGGTAAATCGATTGCTGATTGTGCTGGCCTTTTTTCAAAGTGTACTTTATATGTTTTCCTCTTCCTCTGACAATAAACCTAAATAACGTCGCTGTAAGGTGTTACCACAGTTTCAGTGCTGCTTGTCAGGGATTCTTCAAGTTTCTGAAACTCAACCGGATCAAAACAGTTTGGTGAATTGATGATGGTGGCGACGAGCATGTCGTTCTTCCAAAGGTGTTCAGCTGGATTCAAATGTGGTGACTGTGAAGGCTGCATTATTTTTATATTAATCAAACCAATAAGTAACCTCTGTTTTATCTGGATATATATACATCCACTGTTATCACTGATAAAATATACTAGTACCATTTCTTTGGTCACTTGGGGGCAGAACAAGTTCCGCGTTTGTCTGGTCTCATGGAGTTAATATCGCTAACGTATAAGCAGTATAACAGTTTAATGTCAGTATTTATTGTTAGCAGTCTTTTTAGCTGCTAAATCCTTCATTATGTTCACCAGCCAGTTGCTACCTGTGTCCGTCTGCTGTTTGTCCGGTATACCGGAGTGTTTTTTGGACTAACAACTGCTGCCTGCCTGCTACAGCTGGGATCTGTGGAAAGGTGTGAGACTTCACCAAAAGCCATAGAGTTAAAGGCCGTAAAACCAAAACAATGAGCTGAAAGGTGCTAAAACTGTCTGTAGAGCTGAGGGGAACCACAAAGTCAGGTGATGATTCGATATAGGTTTCAAATGAGCCTTTTTCTTCAGGTTGAAACGTCATGTTTCTACAATAGCCCCGCTGCAATCACTATACGGCTAGATGCCGCTAAATCCTGCACACTTGACCTTTAAACCATTCTTCATAAATAGATATAAATAGATATATAATACAATTATTGATCAGTGAAGGTTTTAGGAAACTTGAGGGCTAATCTGGGAAACCCTAATAATGCCGATTGTTCTCTCAAGTTTTTATACGTATGACTGCTTACATGATTTATGTAGTTTCTGTGATATAGGCTGAAAAATACTTTGCATGATACCTGCCTTTTTAAAAAAGTTTTTCTCCAAGGATAAGCGACAGAACCAAAGTTACTCTAACAGCCACCTGGACTGAATGTTGCTTTTACCAAGCGGACCTTTTCATTCAACACTCGTGCACTGCATGTAAAAAAAATAACACGTAAAATACACTGTATGATTATCCAGTGATGCATCCTGTTTTGTTTCATATGTATATATGAATCAGCCTTATCACAAAGTCCACAAAAGAACATGTAAAAAGCGCCGGGCTGGCCTCATTCAGTACAATAGGTCTTAATGCTGCATTTGAGAGAGGCCGACGCCGCGTGCAGCCCAGGGAAAGCAGGCAAGACAGAGTAAACAGTTTGTTCCTGTGAACAGCTCGATGCCAATCAGCGATTAATGAGGCGATGCTGGAACCACCGGCTGAGAGAAGTTAAACTGAGCTGAATTAAGGAGCAATATCATCCCTCATGCAGGTGCTCGCCGAACGAATAACTGCTTTAATTACTGTTATTCAATCATTCGCTTTTTTTCCCGCCGCATCCAAATACCACTCTGGTATTATCCCTTTTTCTTGTCAATTTAGAAATGCCTTTCACAGACATCCTACCTACATGTTTTGCTCATGGCGCTAAAGCATATGTGACCCCCCTAGAGAAAAAAAAAAAAAAACACGCACACACACACACACACACACACAAGAAGCAGATCTCAGTCTTGAAGTGCGTATTGTAAAAGAAAGAAAAGCTCAATAGCAAGGTGCAGTTTGCAGAGTCCCTCTGTTTGAATGGGTCCTTATCTTGGTTTACATACTCAGGGTGGAGAGGTTTGTGGGTGCCTTTGATGGGAAACATCTGTGTGTGATATGGGGGCTCGTCAGAGATGGGGGAGGAAAAAGTGGGCGTCTTTGCACCTGCTTCGGTACACTGCTCCACAATGCTTATTATTTCTGCCGGAGGTGCCTCACGTTGTTTGTGCCGCCGCATACTGTCAACATGAGCGGCGTATACTGTACGCTGACAGTACAACGCTTGTCAGCTTTAATGGTATGTGTATGTAGTATGTCAGTGTCAAAGTCGGGTCTCACGGGTTTGATGGGGTTGATCGAGTTTGTGGGTTTAAGCACATGGCAAAGTTAACTCTTTGGTCAACCAGCCGTGCTGTTCTGTTCTACTCCATTCTATCTATTTATGCACAATTATAGCATCTACCCTTAATTTATGTATCACAACTGCATTTTGCAAAGAAAACATTTGCTTTTGTGCAGCAGCTGCTGACTCCAACCGATGATCACCAAGGTGTGAATAGCCTTCAAGATTGACAGTTTACTAATTCACAGGCCACAGCCAGTACGAGCTATTTAATGTCATCATGAATACATTTTACTGAAGCTGCTAATTGTCCGTGTTGAAATACTGTATCCTTTTATTTTTATCTTTTTATTCCACATCAAATCAAAACACACATTCATTGTTTTCCCATGAGTCTTTGTCAGGAAGAAGAAAAAAAGCAGCTTTATTACTGGACACTGCAGCTCTCCACTGAATCCCATCATGATCAGAACATATTCTTTCTTCTTGAATATATTCTTCTATACTTATATACTAATATATATTTATATGAGCAAGGAAAATGTTGGGAGATTCATTTCACTTAGGGTCAGCAAAGAATCTCTACATGACAGATTCATACACAATATTTGATACAAGTTCATTATCAACAAGGTGCATTAACTAAGCAGAAATGAACAATGCGATGATGTTTAAACAGAAATACTAAATAATGAAACAAAGTGAGCCGTGAATCAGCCAATGAAATCCAAACAGGAAAACAAAAAAATTTTATCCACTTTTTAAAAAACTTTTAAACTTTTTTAACTTATTTTTTAAAATCTTTTGACTAATGCAGTCAGTACTCCTTGCTATAAAGACTTTTTTGATATAGATACAGAAAAAAATGACCAAACACAGACACACTTCAAGTAACAAAGGTGACGATGGAAACCTTTTCCACTTCCACTAAAAACTTCAATTCACACACAGCCAACTTCTAACTTCTCAGTTCGCTTGTGTTTGTTTGTTTTTATCAGCTATTGTCTGATGGAAACTCGATACCAGGGCCAAGACTTCCTCAGCAGTCCTATTAGAAATTTGATATGTGAGAGTGACAAGAAAGATGGATTTCAGTTCATCTCCATAAGCTAATATCTGCACATGAATGCAGATAATTTATCTTAACTAAGGTAATAAAAAGCTAACTTGTAGTCTGACAATATGTGATGAATTGTTTCAGACACATGGACTGTTTACCTGCATGCTATCTAAGCCTGATCGAATGTGATTGATCAATAATACTCAGGACTACAAACGGAAAGTGCCAAAATCCTGGCATTCATATGCAGATATCTGTTTGTAGAGATTACAGCTCTCAGGGCCAACGTACTATTGTTTCTGTGGTTACTCACAGGCTAAAGCACTGATTTATAAGTGTGATTTAACTGTACTTTAACTGTCAGATCTATGTTTGAGGTGTCCTGATGTAAAATACATCCTGTCAGCCAGTCTTAAGCAAACATTATGGATGGAATTGCCTCAAATTGAAATCTGAAGTAGTTACCGCTTAGCATTCTAACAAAAAAAGGTGAGTCAACTCCATTTCTCTGTATTGTTAAGTTGACCTTTTTCATGTGAAGACAGAAATAATGCTGCCTGTACTCTCTGGGGAGAGCAGGGGAGGGCCGAGGCAGTCGAAACACAATAGCGCTGTAGGATTTGAGTGGATTGACACAAAACAAACGAGGTGATTTCCCTCAGAGTCAGAGGAGGGATCTATCTCTGCAGAGCTGCACGCTGACAAGTGCCGGTCCCCAGGGATGACAAATAGAGACGTTACCGCTCCGCAGGGACACAGGCGGCTTCCCTGCTTTCATGTTACTAAACATTAGGCACAGTGAGCAAAGGAAGGAGGAAACTGAAGATACTGAAAGGCTTGTCTTATTTTGTGTTCTGAACGTTGCTTTGAAATTAAATTAAAATGTATAACTTGAGCATCACGTTTGAGATAGCAAAGTCATGTTTTATTAAAGGCGTGTTCCACATTTGGCGGGTGGAAAGAGTGGCTGTATATTTGTATATTTGGGTTAGTGCATTGCCAATATTTACTTCCTTTTTAATATTTTTAATATTTTTTGTGTGTGCCACACGTCACTGGACTGCACTTCCGAGAAAGTTGAAGATTTTGCAGAAAAACCTGCACTCATAAATTAAATTCTTTTAAATTTTTAAGTCTCCGTTTTGTGTGATGTCTTCTCTAAACTCTAACCAGAGGAAATTATTGAAAGTTTAGATAAAATCCCAGGAAACTGTGTAGTGTGACATCAGTACAAGGCAAAAAACTTGCTACTGTCTGGCACCTCAGCCGATCTGTGATGCTGTAAAGGAAAGAAAACCAAACATTCAGCTTCCTTTGGACAGAACGCTCTTTAGAAGTTTGTTTAGTCTAGTGATAGAAAAGTGGATATATCCAACACCAACATTTAATTTATGTAAATAAGAGAAATCATTAGTGTCTCAGCTGGTTAGGGATGTGATGCTCTCCTTTTACTGCAGCTCCACTTTGTGCTTTAGGCTGATAAGAGAGGTGTATTCTCAGGTAAAATCTTGGCAAGAGTTGATTTAAGCATCTATCACTTCTCCTCTTGATTGACACAGTCTGAATGCTCTCGTATCCTCCTGAGCTGGCACCGGAGTCGGTCACGTTGCACTCTATGACGTGATCTGTCTTATTGACACCCTGAGGGTTTTCCTTTTTGGCCTCCAGCCCAACAACACAACCTCCCAGGTGGGCCGGTGGACACGCCCAGCTCCCTCACCGGGGCGTCACAGCAGAGCTGGGCAAACAAAGCCCTCTGACTCCTTGATCTCCCTGGAGAATATCTCTGTTTCTCCCTCCTGTTTTCCTATGAAACAAATGATTTTCTGTAGCTGATGACTGAGGAACACGCGCCCGCTGTATGCCTTCTTCTTGTGTGATCCACAGACAATGGCCTCCCCCCTGTTGTTGTCAGTGCATCTTGTTCTGTCTTGGCAACGTTTGTCTTCAGACATTTTTGCATTGTCGTTGTTTTTTTCTATTGTTTACAGTCAATTTTTTGCAAATGAATGTTTATTCCGCTCCTTACTGAAAAATGAAAAACAATTCATTTGCTTTGTTGTGCAACTTTCTTTTTCGGTTGATGAGTTGTTTGGTGAAAATAATTTTGAATGTACAATAAAGAATTACAGTCTTTGAATTCGCCTCAAATCATAAATTCTCTTCAGAAAATGTCTTTTGTTTAATGCTTGGCTGCATGGTTTGATGGCCGGCACTTTAATTTTGAAAGTCTCTTTTTTTTCTTTTGTGGCAACAATACTGAATGTTGAAAACTTTCATTAAACACAGAGGTGTTTTTAGTCAAATCTAAAGTTTGTTAGGAATAAAACATCATTTATATATCAGGAAAATTGGTCAGACAGAGCTTTACGCAAAATCTAACAGCAAGTTGAACTTTTAATAACCTGTAATCACAAAGATCTGTTGATTGCATGCACCCAATTCAAAGAGAACCAATCAGTTATGTAGAAACAGGGGGTGGAAGTACAACGGCTGAACTTCCTGTTGGGTTTTGGTTCTGGATCCAAGAGGCTTTTTTGTAAGTCTAGACATGATAAATCCACCTGCTGATTTTCATTTACATCGGCTGCTATTAGGGGTTAATATCAAGCTATTTTGACACACCAGTGCAAGACCCATGTGAGAATTTCTCCATCACGTGTGTGTGTGCAGTGTGCAGCACTTTTGAGCGTATTAAAACAATCAAACTGCAGTTAAATTGGAGGAAGATGATCATTCCTTGCATTTTATTGGCTCCATGATACTAACTACCTTTCTGTTTTGGAATCACTTCATTATTTTTTGTTGCACACTGTTGACACTGTCAGGAAACAGAGCGAGGAGGCACATAAACGTCACATCCTTCGGATGTTTCTCAGAAGAATTCATCCTGCTTACATAAAAACAATCCTCAGGCTGTTATCGGCTACCCAGAAAGTCGTGAAAGGGCTGGTTTCTTAAGTGAAGTTACGACCTGTTCACACATTAGCATCGATGCATAAAAAATCTCACATGTAGCACCTTTAAGGCATGCACCTTTGTAACATCACAACTACGACATAGTTTGGAGCCAATCACGGTCCAACGCATAGTGTGATGTAGGAACATGAACTGACAATAGACTTTTCAGTCAAGTAGTCGACATCTTGTGTCCGGCAGTTCAACTTTTGAAATGAGAAATGTTTGCATATTCATAGATTCTGATTCCTGAAGAAGGATTAGATGTAACTCTTGCACAGAATCAAAAAGCCTTTATCAAAGTCAGGAATAAAATAGCTGAGACTCAAGACGAGCTTCCTCACTGTACAACCACTGTCAGTAACTCTCACTGACTGTACTGGGATATAAATGTGTTACAGTTCAACTCCACAAAAACAGTTTCAGGATTTTTTGCCAGAGAAGCAGCTGTGGGGTTTTTTTGTCTATTGGTGAAAGTGCAGATTAAAGCTTTTGTTGTCTGGTTTTGTAGCTCAGTGGCTCGGGGAGAGGGTTATTCATTTTCATCAATAGTGAGTGTGCTATCTCAGATCACAAGCATTATTGTAGATTTTTAGTTTTGTTCTTTTTTTTTTTTGCCAAAGGCTACCCCAATTTTATTAACTTCCAATCAAACCAGGCCCCTGAAAAATAGAAATGAAGTCCTGTTTTCTTTTTACATTTGTGTTTTATTTCAACAATCGTGTTTTTACAATCACGTCACCAGAGGGAACGAGGTGAAGACTGAACACAGAGTGTGGTGCACTCATAGCGGTCAAAAAGTTTGAGTGTGGAACGCTGGGAGGGACAGGCAGGAGGCAGGGAGGACATTTTGGCAGTCAAATGTTGGTGCTAATGCTCTGTATGGTGCAATTCAGCAAAGAAGAAGAAACATCTTGACAACATTACCCTGCCAAACTTACACAAAGTACAATGTACTACATAGAAGTGTACTAAAGGAAGTCTCCGAGACACAGCGAGACTTGAAGGTTGTGGATATAAGAAGAGTTTTCTCCTGTTGATGTAGCAGCAGATGAGTCGGGACGTGAGAGTGCTGCTGCCTCGTGTACGAGGTCGGGTTGGTGATGGAGAGGGCTCGTTAGTTAGCAAGCTAGTCTAGGCTTTTAGTCAAAAGGCATATGCTGATTGCAGCCTGATTTAACCAGGACAGGAGAGAGCAGAGGAGGACAGAAGTAGAAGGAGCGCAACAGACAGACGAGACATCGGACGAGCTACTAGAGAGATGAAGAAGTGGAGAGTGTCAGGTAGACACAGTTAAGACAGTTTGTCTGACTGAACAAAACATTGGCAACATAAAAACACAGCATGTGACTCCTTCATCAGCGTCAAGGCCAGCCTTCACGTCTGACCTGAACCGTGGAGCATAACGTCTCTTATATCCATTTTAATGTGAAATTCCTTGAAAATCTGAAGATTTCTGGGCTGGGTTAAGCCCCCAACACAGAGCTGCTGTAGACTCTTAGCCATGTTGAGCTTAAAAACAAGGTACAATAAGGACATTGAACCTACACAAGATGACAATATGAGACACTGTAATTTGTACAACATACAAATAACTGGTAAACTCAATAAATTCATTAGGGAGATGGTATTTGGAGTATTTTCTGTCGTCCCGGACATCCTGCAGCACGTCTCAGTGGGCAGCCTGTCAAATTCAAAAAAGAGGATCTGAATTTGATGGACTCTTTCTTCATCACATAAATATGCAGTTACACTCTTTGCCAATTGACTAGAAATTTGCTGAACCAAGAGGAAACGTTAAATCGCAAAAACATCCCCCCCAACACTCGTGGCGGCCACATTCAAACCCTCCCTTGTTGTCTCTTATATTTCATTTCATGTATTTATTCTTCTGGTATTTGTTTACAGCCATTTACAGCAGCACAAAATCAATAATGAATAATTAAATGCAAAATAACTCGTACTCTTAAGCAGAAATGGAAGCATCCTGCAGCATCTGGAATCCACATTGTTGCAGATTTTTTAGTGTCCGTGTGCAGCAGACTAATGGGTCCATAGGAAGAGGCATCGCTGCTGCTCGAGCATCAGCCCTGAGCAGAGTAATGGGTCCATAGGAGGACAGGAATGAGTCAGGGCCACGGCATGCTGGAGGCCCAGCAGTCTTCCTCATTCTCCAGTGCAGTGTTGCACAAGCCTGCTGAGAGTACAGTGTCATTACAGCTCCCACAAACATGTGGAGACAGGGGCTCCTCATTTAGCCAAACGATCACTTAGCTCCAAAGCTGCGATGAGACGCCGAAGCCCGTGGAGAGCAGGAAGTGTTTGAGGAGTTATTCAAACATTTGCAAAGCCAATAACTCCACTAAATCTACCAGGATGCCTCATATTTACTTTTGATTCTGTGAAACCCTCCCCCACAAAAACAATAACATGGCATCTAAAAAAAATAAATAAAAAATTAGCCCCAAATATCGTAATGGCATCCTCTTTGGATCTCGGTTGGTGTCAGGTTTAGACATTAAGCTTAGTGGGTTATAGATTGAACCTAAATGTAATTGTGCTTATGATGATGAAAGTGTTCTGTAGGCATTATGGGAGAAAATTACACAGTTTATGAAAAGAAAAATGTTTATTAAAAGTGTGAACCCACAGAGAAGTCGATCACCTGCTGGAGATCGTCTTTAGACGCTCTTTAAGTGTCTGTTTTTTGATTTACTCTCAACAGAGCCCACCGTTAACGCTCTCATCAAAAATCGGTGTACCTGCCAAACATCGAACCAACTCTTCCTTTTTTGGCTCAGTACAAATGTTGATTATCGTGTTTGTTTGTGACATTTAAAGTCTACAATCAGCATAAAGACAGAAAAATATTTTTATCTGTGCACTTGATCAGCTGTAGAAATGACAGCAACAGTCCTCCTCGCCCTTTATTTCATGTGTTCCCTCCTTTACTGCCATAAACAAAAACATTTTCATTTTTGTAACAGAGGCACATTTAAGCTAGCTAATTATGGTAGAAATTAAACAGAACTGTGACTCGCCATTCAAACTGAACAGTGTTATTAGACATTGAAATGTTTTGGGTTAGGTGATTACTTGAAATACCATTTGCCAGTTTTTTATTTGTAATTTTTTAATGGAATTTACACTATAAGAGAAAAAAAAAACAGCATGAAGTAATCATAGAGTCATTGGTGTTCAGTAATTATTAAACCCTGCAGATAGAGTGCAGCACACTGTTGTTTTGTGATAGTCTTCAGTCTTCTTTAGGTGTACACAGCTTAATGCAGCAGCTCTCAACCTGGGGGTCGAGATCGCCGAGGGGGTTGCAAGATGTTTGCAGGGAGTTGATGGGAGAATGACAAATAATAACAGGGTGAAGGGTAAGGTTAGGTTTATCCCTGTGCCGTCCGATGACTCACGCAGTTTGGGGTAGAGAGCCAAAGGCAATGCTCGGGACATCGCAATCAACCAGATAATCCCATGGCGAGTGCACCGTCACCCCATTCCCCATGTTGTGAAGAGAGAGAGAGAGTGTGGGAGAGGTAAGGGGAAGAAAAGAAGAGAAGGGAAGGAAAATAGGATTCAGCAAAACCCGGCGCTGCTGTACTAGATATGTTCGAAGGAAGGTATTGGAAGTCAGAGATGAGGGTTCAAGTAGGCAAGGGGTTAAGGTTAGGGTTAGCTTGTTAGCAAACAGCAAGGAATGAGAGAAAGGAAGCAACGCTCAGTGATGCCAACTGTATACTATAGGCTATATCCTCTGCTTCTGTACATGTTAACAGGCCCAGGTGCTTCAGTAATATGAGCATGTATTCATATTTATTATTGTTCTTTCAGACCTGAAGCAGACATGCTTTCCGTGAAGGTGCCGTTATTTCAATTACATCTAAAAACAGTAATTAAATCCAAAATAGCATTAGTAGCTGTTCTGTCTGTGGGCAGGGTAATGGTCCTCCTGTGTGAGTTTGGTAGCTTTCATGTGTTATATTACAGTAATCCCCCAACAGTCTCGGGGGGTCGCGGCTCTAAAAGGTTGAGAACCACCGGCTTAACGTGCGAAAGCTTTACAGTGCCTATTTGTACCACAATTAAACACAAATCTACTGTTTTAGTCAAAGAGTTTCACAGTAAAAGTAAAAAAACAAAAGGCAGAAAGAATACACAACTGAATTTAACAGCAACAAGACAAGAATCCAATAAGAACTATTCTGAAGTTTTGTATTTCTCAGAAAAACTGCTTTAATAAAGCTTTTAAATATTTGCACAAGAGACTGAGTTGATGTCAAATGAGCGAGCTGAGTCATACTGCAGCCATGAGCTTCAGACAGTCGGATGCCAAACTGCATCACTGGGGAGCCGAACAAATGACTGGTGCCTTTAAAAAGTATCATTTAATACGGCTGATCTAAATTGTTTTCCATTACAAATCCTCAGTCTTTATAAAGTAACAGAGATTTAAATGAGCATGTTTGTCATGAGACTGATGGCAGAAGATGCAGCATGGCAAAAAAAATAATAATAATACTTGATTTCCATGTCAAAAGAACAGTTAATAATGAGCTTCCAATGTTTACTATTAAACCCTCCTGGGAATGACTGCTCTGCAAATAAATTCATACATTTCAGAAATGTTTCCCCACTAGATGACAGCGCAAAAGACATTTTTTTTTTTTTTATAAACATGGCACAATGTTATGATAATGCTCCAAAATTAACAGAAGAAGCTGTTGGAGATGAGTGGAGGAAGGATCTGATTCTTCTGCCCCCAAAGAAGCTCTTTAGACTGCTCTGTGTGTGAAGACACAGACGCTGTAATTATACGACCAGTGTATTCAGCATTCAAGGAATCAAGTGTGTGCTCGAGTGTGCATGAGTGACTTTTGCCACCGTCCTGATTTTGTATTAGGCTTCAACTTGGAGGTCATATACTGTATAATTTGACCGAGATTTCAATCAGTGAATTAATAATTTAAACATCAGCGACATTTGTGATACTAAAAATGAAGCAAATTTGGACTCACTGCAAATCAACACACATTTCCACATCACTGGGAGCTCTTTATTATCAGGCCTGCACATAGGCTGCATGTTTAAGTTCTGCATGAGGTTACCTAGCTTCATGCATGCATGACTGTGTGTGTTCAGAGCTTAGATAAAAATGAAGAAACCTTCATCATATCTGAACTGAACAAAACTCCAGTTGTCCAGTTGGTAAAGGGAGGTAATGTTCATAGTTAATATGATGCATACATTGTTCCAAACTGTAATAAGCCGTTGAATATTTTAATTTCTTTGGTGTTCCGCGCTCACGAGTTATTTCCATCTCACTTTATTTCCACGCTTTGTGTTCTTTTTCTTATCTGACTGCGACACCTCAAATGTGGTATTCTGTGCCCCAGATTTCCCAACGGGAACACTTACAGTACTGTAAGTTGCTATTAATACTATGTTTCTAAAATTAATCCATCAGAAAGACAAGAGGACGTGCATTTGTTCCTGAAAAGATCAGCTTTTGTAGATTTACATCCAGTACCAGTGATAAAACACTGTATATATATGGATTGAAATGTGAAATACACAAAGGATTATGATTTGATGTTGTCCAATGCAGCTCTGTAATGCTTGAAATCTGTCATTTTACTTTGAATAGTATCTTTCTATTACAGTATGCATGCTAAAAGTTTGAAACTGAAGATTGACACATCCTCATGCCTCTACACGATGTTAGAAGCTACCTTGCTGGCTTGGACCAGTAACTTCCCGGTGTCTCTGCTGGTTGCCTGGCAACTGGTCCCAAACAAGAAATCGAACTACTCCTTTAAAGCTGTGAAGTGTCCAAAAAGTTAATATGTAAAATCACATGAATCAAAACAAAAAAACAGTTGCTGTGATCGGTGCAGAAACATTCTCATGGCGCGTAAATGGAGCAGCAGCCGCCCATCACACCGCAAAAACTCACCCTCCATATTTAATCAGTGTGTGTGTGTGTGTGTGTGTGTGTGTGTGTGCATTCGGGCAGCATGGTGGGGTGCAGACAGCTGCAGAGGAGGTATGGTGGGTCTCCAGCAGTATGTTGGACCACTTTACCAAGAAACAGTTACAGGCTGCTGCTGGGTACTTTCAGCAAACTGGATAAGATCAGTGTGGTGGAAGAGGGAAAAACAGCCAGCGAGTTGAGCTGCATCCTCTTCACCGTAATGATGCTCTGCCTCCCAACATGGCGGCTGTGAGGCGGCGAGAAGCAGAATAAAAAAACATCTATTAGGCTAGTAATTGCTGCACGATTAGCAGACGTGCTGTTTGGCATGGTTTTGGGTTTTTCTGCAGAGTTTGGAAGAAATACACCTACTGGTGCCTCCTGATACAATAGAGCTGCCTGGGCGGCCATACATCCTGCATGTCTTACTCCCTTTTCCCCTCTCTTTCTCTCTCTCTCCACCCACCCCCGTGGGTCTCTCCCTCTATCAATCCTTCCCCCTCCTCTGCCTGTCTGGACTGGGACCAGCTGGCTTCATTAGGGGCCTCCTCCATTCCACATTGCCTGGTTTTGTCTGTTGCACATTTTTCGACTGTTTTATCTTAAGCGCTGTCCATCCCTGGACCCTCATACATATTTTCTTGGCATTTCTGCAGCCACACAACTGGCTTCTAATGAAACAATCCATGTGTCCATTGTACAGCTTTTCTTTTTTTTAATTAATCTTTGTGTCTGCCACCTCTTTTTTTTTTTTCATTTTTGGATCCTCATTGTTTGCAATCACCGGGAGTGAATGAATTTTAATGGTTTGAGAGAGCTGTTGTTGTATATTCAGGCAGCAGTTTGAAAGAATATCCAAAGTCAAACACTACCTGTGCAGTTTTTTAACTTTTATGTCCTTCGTCATCAAAAGATAGAGTTAAAATTCATCTCATTGTTATAATTATTCCACAAATATTATAAGCTGTTTATAATGACCTTCTTTATCTTCTAACTTTTCAAAGTTCTCTCTAAATCCACAAGAAGTCTCTTTAAAGCCCCCATTCTGAGAAGTCAAACAGTATTTTCTGCCACTGTGTTTCTGTTTGATTGAGCTCTCTTGTTGGATGACATCCTTCCTTGATAGATACACCAGTGACTTACTCACCCTGCTTTTTCCAGTTTGTCATTATTTGGTTTGGAGGGATAACAGTACTGGTGACTAGACCGCAGATGGTTCTGTTGATTGTTTCTTGATAGGGTAAGGTTGATAGGCAGATGGCATGAGGAAAAACCATTCGTCTTCAATGGGCAGAAAGCAACACAGGCTACAAAGTCTTTGCCGTATAGTAGAATTTCACAGCAAGAAAAAAAGGCTAACAAAGTAAAAACCAATGGAACTAAAGTGAACTTGGAAGCACTCCTGCCCTTGGGCAGCTTAAACACAGACTTCTCCTCATATATTATTGCCACGGATGTTCACAGACCCTATTACTGAAACCAGAAAAAAAGGGAAAAACAAGGCGACTTCTATCAGCTATATCAGCTCGTCGGCTGAAGATTCATCACAACCTGAATGACACATGTTCGAGAACACAGCTAGCAGCTCATGTCACAAGATAGAAAGACACAATCGTGACTGTTTGGCCTGCCAAGTCACGCTAACTTGGCGTTACGTTGGTCTTCAAATTGACCACAAACGAGTAAAACCAGCAAATCCATGTATCTCTGAATGAAAACTGGTGATTTATATTGCATGCAGCCTTCTGTCTATATGTTAGCTAGCTAAGATATAGCATGCAACATGATGCAAATCGTGACAAACGGGGCCTCCATTCTCCTTTCTTTGGATCCCGGTTAGCTTCCACAAAAGTGGTCGTCTTGGGTTTGTTGTTAATCATTTACACAACTTCAGTGGCAACAGCGCTGTGTATGGATGTTACAGTGTCACATGCCTATAGAGGCTAGGACATGACTTTGCATCTTGTATTCTTTGTGTCCCACAGAGGCATGTCTATTAAAAAGTAATAAAAGTAGGCAGGTGAGCTATTGCTTAGTCAACTTTAGCCCGACCTTGTGCACACCCTTGATTGTTACCCACCTGCTGATACTCCTTTGACATCATAAAATCTGGACATTTATTTAGGATGGAGAGATCAGGGTGATGGAGCGGAGGTGCTGTGACTGTCTCAGACATAACGTGAGGTTTGGGTGGCCTATAAGATTAAAACGGATATGTTTTCTGTAAGTCTAAAAGCTGATACAAGCAACATTTTATTGACTTTGTATGTACCCATAACTCAACTGAGGACATTAGCAGCAACATTTTCTTGTGTTTTCGCCACCACCAAACATCCAACAGATAAAGTTAGCAACTAGCTGGTGTCCATAATGGAGCATTTAGCAGCTAACAAGATGGATATTTTTCTAAGGAGGTGGTGGAGACCAAAAAGGGGTTAAAAGCAGAGCAAATATTAGATGTACAACTGTTTAAGTCTCACATTGGAGAGGTTGTGTTTGGATAAAGAGCTCATTATTTTAGTTTTGATTTTAAGAAATCTAGAATTTATTGGTATTTATTTAATGGGTGAAAATCTAATTGATAAATCCATAAAAAGTTAGGAGTTGAGCCAACAAGTCATCCTTTTATCTGCGAGATGAATTATTTGT
Source organism: Protonibea diacanthus (assembly GCA_028641955.1). Lineage (NCBI taxonomy): Eukaryota > Metazoa > Chordata > Actinopteri > Sciaenidae > Protonibea > Protonibea diacanthus. The sequence goes on along the minus strand of CM053983.1, from coordinate 23,026,087 downwards.
CTGTGCCTTCCAAAAACAAAAAAAAGACAGTTTGTGACAGTGCTGGATATCATTATCACGAGTATGCACACAATAAATATCTGTCTAGGAAACAGGAAGTTAACAACTGTCTGTTTGTGTTGTTAAGATAAAATTTTGTTGACTCATCCAACCACCCTGACCTGCTCCATGTGCGGTCATAACCGGAAGTCTTTGTCACTTGAATGTAAAGATGTCATTGGCCTTTTGTTGAAACAGCTGTTTGGTTAAGAAGCTATCAATTATGAATAGATGTGAAAGGTTAATGTCAGAGTATGAATGACTTATAACTGTGACAAGATCCATAACAACATGCAAATGGGTAATTTCCTTTCTCATGTGAATCATATAATTATTTTCTTTTTCTAATACTAAATCTATTGGAATGGTATTAGTTTATAAATGAGGTGAAACAGGACGTATAAATCCAAACATAGCTACATTAAATGTAAAATCATGCAGTGAACGACAGGTTACAACCTTGACTGAAACAGGAAACGCATAATTATTGTGTTTAATGTAAATGACAATGATTTTAACATCTCTTTGCAAAAACTAATGTGTGTAGTGTGATTACCAGAACAAACACGTCAGTGTCTAATGGTCCTGTCAGGTCAAACAACCTGAAAATCACATTTAAAATAAGACGTATCTTCTAATTCCTCATAAAACAATGGGCAAAGCTTTCTCCCTGGATCTATTTTTTGTTTGTGTTGCTTCTTGCATGAGGCTGCCTGGTGGAAAGATTTAATCTGATGCTTTATTTATGGCGTGTCATTATTTATTTATTTGATTATTTTGTAAATTATTTATCTATTGAATTATTAATTCTTCTTCATGACTTTTCCTTACATTATTCATGACTTAATTTGAGATTATTGCATCAAGATGCCGCATTGTTGCAGTGTTGGGTCGCATTTTCACATCAAGTCAGACAAGGATATTAAATCTACCTCTCAGGCTATTTTTCGTTGAAGTGAAAGAAGTAGAAAAATGATCCTGAAAGCTCGCTATTAACATACAAACTGTCGTCATGCCAGAAAGAGGAGGAATGATTAGTCTCACGACAAACACTGAATCACCCTTTGATTGATCGTCTTAGGACAAGAGCTGTATAGAAACAGCAGTGGATACAGTCAATAGCGACCATTGTGGAAGATGCACGTTTCACAGCACTGGAGCTGCAGCATTCCTCTTAACCTGGAGGTGCCGCAAGGCGGAGATAGCAATCCAGTCAATGTTTTTACTGTGTGTGCTTCAGTTTTGTGTTATAAGATGGATATTGTTTGTGTTTTAAATAGTGTCTGCAGCAGAATCTGGAGTCTGATATCCAGCAAACATTAAGAAGTGAGCTTAATGTCCTAAACTTTAAATAGTGCACCTCGTTTATCCACAGAAAGCACAACAATCATCATTTCTTACAGTTTTTTTCCCTTATACAACCTATTGTTAACCCCACAACTCAAACTTTAATAACTTTACACACTGGAGATATGTTAAGAAGATGGGGGGATTAAAGCGTAGGAGCCGTGTATTGAGAGTTACAAATTCTGTTTCTTTGAGTTTAGTTCCAGTGAGGTTATTGCTGATCATTGGATCTGGCAAAATCACCAATCACCAACCACCAGCGTTTTGAAAATTGCGCTCCAATAAGGGGACAGTTTAGGACGTTGCCAGAATGAGTGTGCTACAGAGGGAGGTGATAATCTGCATCTGTCACAGGTAGAATCCACATCTGGGAACATTTTAGAGAGTTTTCCATGAGATAGGTTTAAAGTCCAAAGCAAATCATTCTCCACGTCCATGTCTCCATGTCTGTCAGTGTCATATCTTCTGTATCGACCTTATTTAAACTCTTTATTGAAGCTGTATGATGTTTACACTGAGTAATATTTTCTATTCAAATCCCAGACCTGATGAGTGCTCAACTAGAATTTGAAATAAAGTTCTGTGAGTTTGAACAATGTTTAGTTGTACAGCATGAGTGAGGTTTAATGTGATAAAAAAAAAAGGAAAGAAGAGTCATGACACAGCTATGTTCACAGTGCAAGAACATAATCGTCACATGATTTCAGATAACTGAACCTGATTTCTAGAGTTTGTGCTTATTTCATGAAACTTCCCTGAACTCCTTTGATAAACGACGCAGGCCTTCGTTAAAATTTAAGACACTCTTGAATAAACCAACCTGGATTGAGATCAAAGATTTCACAAATATGATTTTATCAGTAATTCGCCGCGTTCATTCACGCTTTATGTCCATTAACGGTTTGCTTCTGATCTATTTTCATGTAAATCTCTAATCTGCATTCACCACAACATCACACAGGCAGTATATATAGATGCTGCACAGCAGATTTTAATCCACAGATGAAAGGATGAAGTCATCTGGACATATTATGTATGGTATTGTGGGAGCATTATTATAATGGGGATGTAGAAACTTCTCACACTTACTCTCATCTCTATTAGTGGCTTTTAATCTTAACAATATGAAAGGGTATTGCATCCATTGCAATTCAGCGTTGAGAAGAGCATCAGCTAAAGGCTTTTTAAAATGTAAATATAAGAGCGTGTGCTGTTTAGAAAGGAAATCAATTTCCTTGCTTCTTATGTAAATGTAAATAATCAAAATGTTGGAGCCTCTGTTGCATTATCAATCAGTTCTTGAATAGCGCTCTGCATAGACACCCTGAACACTGATAACATAATCTCTGTATCAAAGAATACACATATTCTTTGGGACCTTGTACATTTTAAAAGCCCAGTGTTCTGCTGCGCGCGTTATTGACAGTTCAATTCATATCAGCCGACATCTCCTAAGCGCTTCATGCTGGATCAAGACTGCCGTGTTATCTGAATTGGAAGTGGGAAACTAAAGGAACCTGTCATGTTGCATTCAGAGGGAAGAGGTGTGTGCATCAGTGTCTGATGTATGTGCTGCAGAGATAACAGTCCCATGGCGGCATGCTGGGGCAACAGGAATATTCCTCTTCATCACTCCAGCACTGCCACTAGTACTGTGACACAGATAATAACTGTTTATATGCAGCCCATCTCAAAGCAGCATCATCCTCTTAAAAGCTCTCAGGAAGCGATCTGTTCTCCTGCGGTTAACATGTCAGATGTCGGCAAATAATGTTGTTAAATCTTTTATCAGTTCTTATCGGAACAGATCAGAATATTTTTTTCCTGCATTACATCCTCTTGCGTGGATAAAATAGTCATCCGTAGATTCTACAGAGCAGTTCAACAATGAAGAGATTAATCCCAAAATAACATGACCGCCACTTAAAGGAATATCCAGTGTGATAAATCCTATTGCATCTTTGACTGTGATTGGTGCTTTATAAATGTGGTCAACAGCGTTTTTACTTCCGTTTGTGAGCAGCTATCACCATCGTCATGAGGATTTTATGTTCTTTAAGGCATAAAACATCTTCAGGTTGGTGGTGTTGAAGGCCCGTCTTAAAGCGACAGTCAGTTGAACAAACACACAGTACACATTCAGTTCTCCTGTTCACGCCGTCCTTTAAAGGAAGCGTTCCCATTGTGACTGAAGAATCTACAGTTTTTATTCTGTGCAAACACTGTGAAGTTTATCTGAATGTGACACTTGAGCAGTCTCACTATTGTTTGAAGACTAATCATTAATAATATTTGAAACAAAAACCATCATGAGTCAGAGATGTGTAGTGCTGAAAAACGCTGCATGAACGGGTGACGCATTGAAAATGTTATTTATAGATAGGTGCAGAAAATCCACCTTGTGAGAGTTATACTAATGTGCAATACAGTATTAGATAATATTTAATCATTCCAATTAAAATAAGAGCACATTTTCACATATACTGTATTATGAATTAATCTGCTGCTTATATGGTTGATTAATAAAATGATTGGTTTGTTTGTAAAACTCCAGAAAACAGTGAAAAACACAAAAACAAAGGAGTTGCCAATCATTCTTGGAAGTTCTTTGGACATTAAACGTATTTTAGCATAAATATAACATGAATGCATCATGAATTTAAGAATTTCCAGTCTTGAAGTTTTTAAATTAGACAAAGGAAAGTTGTTAGTAATCCTGGATCATATTAAACCCCTTTAATTCATTGATTTAATCCAATTAAGCCACTTTTAATTTAATTAAATCCTTTCTATTCCTAATACTAGTTGTTTTTAATATGTCTCTGGTGTAAAAGTGTGAAGTGAAGTTTTTCCCCTCGGTCTTTAGAGGCTTGCGGTACGTGAGAGTGTGTCATTGTTTGTTTTTGTTTGTTTGTTTTTATCCATTTTATTTTTTTGAAGCAGATAATCAGGTAATCCTCTGTTATTTTTACTCAGCCTCATTTATTTTCACTGATACAAAGAATTCATGACACGAGAATGTTCATGTTAGCTTAATGTCACATATTAAATGCAGTTTAACATAACTCTAAGCTTAACTCTGGTATGAATTCCTGGGAAAGTATAGAAATATAAATTACACAAATAATTATGAAAGATTTTTATATAAAGACTTCATGTGGTTAAATAAATTGATAAATAATTGTGAATTATTCTGCACCAGGGAATAAAGAAACGATCGACTTGCACTCGTTTCTAGCGATAAACTCAAGTCCAAACCGCTCTAAAGAAAACGTTACCACGTAAGCTAAGCTAAGCGTTTGAATTTAATCGTAGCGCCCCCATGTGGTCAAATCATCCCACATTTAATGAGGAGTTTATTTCACACGTGTGACAAATCTCACTCTCTGCATTTCAGCATCTTTAAGTAAACATGCACAGAACTCAACCCCCTTAATAAATGCGGCTCAGGTAGACCGGTGAACTCCTCGCGGGGCTCTTTATGAGTGACAGGGGACTCAGGCTCCGGGGTCCAACCACCCCTCGCACCCACTTCACATACGAGCCTGATGTGCTTTGTATGAACGCATGTGATTTCACAAACATCTGCCTTAATGAGTCTTCCCCCACACTTCTCCCCTCAAACTTGTGATTGACTTGACTATAAAAAAGTAGATGAAACTGTAAATCATGAGACGTATTGTAAAATGTACTTCTGTCTTCCCGTGCTCTGTAATGAAGCAGTCATTATGATTATTTTATAGGACTGAAGTTTTTAAAAACTACAAGAATGCATTACTCTGCATAATGAACAGATGTTGTGGCAACAAGCACATACATTATGCATAAAAAATTATTTCAATTTTGATTGTAGACGCTGATTTATTGAGACAAGTCTAGCTTACAACAGTAATGGATTTAGGATGTGCTTTTGTTGTGTTATTTCCATAATTAATAATATGGAGGCAGCACATTATATATGCTTTGTATTCATAAAGATGAGAGGGCTTGAGTTATAACAGATAAAATACTGCTTGCTGAACTTTAAAACCACACTAGATTAATTATACATAAAACTTAAACCCTTTTGAATGAAAAATAAGAAGAAAAAGTCCCCTAATGCCTCGCTGCTTGTTGTCTGGGGGTTTTTGAGATGCTGAAGAGAAAGAGCATAACTGATAAGACGACATAAAACGAAAGAAAAAGAGGAGATGATTAGTGCGACATGATGTACTGCACAATGACAGGAAATCACCCCTAAAATCGAGGAAGCCAAGCTGGTCCACACTTTATCTTTATACTCGAGCGCAGAGACATAAGGAAACCAAGTGGGAGGGCAGATGTTTCCGACTCCGTGGTGGTCAAAGTCACATCTTGTTGGAGCCTGTGAAACATCTTCAAATGCTAATAAATAATGTTTATATATCTCTGTGTTGTTACATCTCTGGTCCTGTACATGTACGAGTTATTCATGTAGCATACAAGAAATATGTGTGTGTTACGTTAGGACAGATAAAGCTGGTGATATTCTTTATTCTTCTCTATTTTTATTGTCATAAAATGCTAAAAACAATTAACTGCTTCTGCTAGCAAGTGCTATCTGTGTTTTGTTGTCCAAAACATCTATTAAAAACACGCCAATAAGCCACACTGCCACCACCCCTTCGTAACTTTGAATGTAGACATTGTAGTTTATTTTGAATCGATCCAACATCCCACAATCGTGCCGCAGTAAACGCCCACCACTGCAAGGAATGTGTATTAATGCACAGCTCAAAATAGTTCCCAATAAATACACTTTTCGCTCCTGTTTCAGTAAGTTTTGGTAAAGAAGAACTACACTGACCAGCTGTTTGAGGAAATCACTTTGTCTTTTTTAAAACAAACAAACAAACAAAAGTCATTTCATTTCATTTATTTACACACATCAATCAACATTTCTGTAAATGCGCCAGTGTTGGCCAGCTGGCCAAGTTTCAACTGCAGCAGAGACGTTTTGAAACTTACAGTCTAAAAAACCTTTAACACGTCCCAGTGTTTCAGATTTAAGGAGCTCTATTTACAGAATATAATGTGCATAACTACGTTTTCATTAATGACTAAATGACCTGGAGATAAGGATCGTTGTGTTTTTGTTACCTCAGAATGAGCCTTTTATATCTACATGTCTCCCTGATGATAAGAAGGAGAGGGTGACGTGAAGCGGTTGCAATCAGCAAGATGCCACAAAATCCTCCACGCCGGCCCTTTAATGTTGAAACAGAGGACAGATTATTAAAATCAGTTTATTTAAATGATGGTTTTCTAATTCGAGTTTAGAATTATGAAGCACGTTTAAATTTTGAGCTCTATAAATAAACTTGAACATGAGTTTTGATTTCACATTTTTGACGACTGTTTTGTTGTCACAGAGTTGCACTCCAACCAGATGTTTCTTTCTTCTTTCTTCAGACCATTATCACTATATGATTTGATCTAAAATGTTGTTTCTTTATGATTGTATACGTCCTCCAAATCGACAGCTGTCATGCCAAAGCACTGCTCTACTACCAAGTGTGTCTCAGTGATGTTCGTCTTCATTAGCAGGCTGGAAAAGCGTCTAAAACGACATTTTGACCGAGTGATGCTAACGCTCTAGATGCTAAAAATATTAAACTCATGATTATCCATTTACAACCGTGATTAAAATCACAAATGTATCCATCATATGGAAGAGGACAACACCAACTGGCTGATATCCAATTTTTAATGAAAGTAATATCAGTCTGATAAATTAATATTGTATAGGGTAATATCTGTTGTTTCTGTGCTTTTAATTTGTGCTGCACAAGTGATGAATTCCACTCACTTGAATATTAAATCTGGAGTTTTCTAATGGAGAAATGAATTGGACTGACTCTGCTCGCTTGTTCGAAACATTTCAGAAATATTTTCACGTGGCTCCTCGTCCTCGGAGGGCTTCACATGACCTGACGTGAACCCATTCAAGACCAACACGTCTGACTGTGTCTCTGCTGGACGCTCAGATGCAGATGTCTTCCAGACGGAGCAGAACCTGGTGGAACAAGTCCAAGGTCTGGTACACGAGGAGGTACATGAAGTGGGACGGCGTTTGGCTCCACACAGTAGAATTAATGATTTGAAGACACATAGTTGGTGAATAATTGATTCCAGCCCCGAGGATGGTTAGGAGCTGAGTAAAAGACTAATAAATCATTTGTGGTGCTGCCAGTTGTCACTTTCAATTATTTCTGGGTTTGTGATAAACTGCTGCACCTGCCAGCTGCTGGTCCCACGATTCCTTGGAGCAGAAAGTGACGACTTTACCCAAACTTTGCTCTCTGCCATGCCTGATACAAACAGCTACCCTTTAGGAAGGACGACATGCATGCAGAGGGGACAAAATGGGTGAAATACAGACGCAGACATACTCAGTATTTCAGCTATTGATTTCCACACTTAGTCCTGATTTATCCAGATTAATAGGAGGCCAATGGCATCACACTGACCTTCAGCATAAAAAGCTAAATAAATAAAGCTAAATAAATGAATTTTTCAGATGTGTCCAACTATTTTGTTACAGACTGCAGAATGTTAATGATTTAATCTTTAAAGAAACACACCGATCACCACCTCGACAGACAGAAATGCATGCTACATGGCCAAAAGTATGCAGACACCCAAAGCATTAAAATGGGCAGCCTCCACACTCTTCTGGTTTCAGGCTTTCCACCCGGATTTTGGAACCTGGCTGCAGGGATTTGCTCCCAGAGCATTAGTCAGGTCTGACACTGATGCTGGGCGATAAGTCCTTTAGGTCTTTTAAAAAATTTAAGCAGCATTTAAAGTGGAAGGCAAAGGGAGAATTTCACCGTACAGGGAATTTATTAACTGTGCATATCATAATTGCTTTGCATAACACACACTTACATGTAGACATGACTTTTCCAGAAGATGTTTGATGGGGTTGAGGTCAGGATTGTGTGGACTTCTTCCACAGAAAACTTGGTAACTCATCTCGTTATAGACCAGGTTCTGTGCACGGGGTCATCGTCATGTAGAAACAGGAAAGTTCCCCCTGAAACATTTGTCTAATGTCTAAAAACTGTTTGCTGTGAAGAGGTGTGAAGATTAATCAATGAAGATTTGGCTGCATCCAATATACTTTGACCAGATAGTGTAGTGTCGTGATTAACGGTCACGCGTACCAGCGACAATGGAGTACTAGTCGGAAAGTGTGTGTACTAAAGATGCGGCGAGGATTTTATAAGCCAATGACAGAGTGGGAGTAAATCAAGTTTTACTCAGAAGTAGACGCTGGAAATAGTTTATCCTGTGATGTTCTCTTTCATTTTCTCTTTCTGTCTCTCCTGATTGATTGACTGACACACGGATGGAAGCAGATTGATTGATTGAGCTGTTTTAAGAGTGTGCCGTAATGAAAATGTGATAATCCGCTAAATAAATAAATAAAATCATCTGTCTGTCACCTCCTCCCACAACTGACAAGTATAAATCTAACTGATTAACACTGTTGTGCGTTCACATTTTACTTCCTGTTTATTTGAATATAACAGATTGCATATTGTAACATTACGAGAATGTGTCTGTAGGTGTAAAGATGTCTTTTTAATTCGGCACCGCTGCAACACGTTGCCATTGTTAACATATGTGAGACTTGTCAAAAATGCTCGTGTTTTGTCACATGTTTAAATGAGCCTAATGCACAATGTACTACAAGGAAGACCTTGTCAAGTGAATAATTACAGAGTTACGGATCACAAGCTCCTGCAGGCCTTCTCCCGGGAGCGAGGCTCGTCGAGGTAAACTAGGTGTACCGCACAGTTCACGGTGATTGAATTCAGAATTTTAAAACCCCTCAATACAAATACTGTTTTTATTCTGCGAGTGATTTGATCAATGCTGGTCTCTATTAGTCATTCCACGTGGGGATACTACAGTCTGAGAACAGTCAGTGATTCGGTAATTGCAGCGATCAGTAGTGATTTGTTTTTCTCGGTTGCTTTGGAACATTTTTTTCTCATTTTTCCACAAACACAGTGTGAAACACTACAGCTACAACTTATTTTCTCACAACAGTAAATGTATATGCTTCAATACAGAGATGCACATAAACTCAGGATCCACTTCATTAGGGACACGTACAATTTAAAGCAATCAGATACGATTGTTCTGCTACAAAATCATCTTTGATTAATCAGTGTTTCATTTTCATAGATTAATCATGTTATATGTTTTAGCTTTGATCTAGTGGTGGAGCTGTATGTATGAAAATGGGATTTCCAAAAATTAGAATATATTTAACATGCAGTTAAGAGTACATAATCTGTATAGCATTTGAAGATGTGTGTACATTTTGTTTAGTTGATGCAACTCCCTAGATCACGAGTTCACAAACTGCATTTTCACTGATGGCACGTGACCTCCTTGTAGTGGTAAAATCATTTTTGAAAATGCAATAAATTAATTAAAAAATATATACAGTAATACTATCAAAATAGTATGCTAGAATGTAATTTAAGTTTTTGATTTTAATATTTCCTGTCACCTTCAGGCAGGTAGCACACACTCTTTTTGTCTTTGCATTGTTTCTTTCCGTTCCTTCTCCTTCCTTCCGTACTTATTGTCAATAAATCTCATAAAAAGTTCAGAACAACAACAACATCAACTCGATCCTGACAGGTATCACCTTTGTATCCCTCCTTGACATATCATATCCGCCTCTGTGCCATAGATAACAATTAGCCACACTGTTGCATGTGAGTGACATGTGCCTTCATGATGATGAACGTGGACACTTTCAAATGCTACCTTCATCTATCAACAATAACATGCCCTGCTTTGTCAACATGTGGCAACAATGACAACTGGATGAACTGATGAAAACTGCCTAATCAAAACATGATCCCGTACTGTGGCACATTAGCACGCACAAGTACGCTCCTTTCAGCATTCGTGGTGAAGCTCCTGTTGAGTAATTGCTATTTTGGTTGTATAGCGGAGTGATAACATTGCATTTGACAGCTGATAGAGAGCAGGGAAGCGTTAAGTAGACAGTGGTGGAGTGCGGTCCATCTGTGAGGGGGAACAGAGAGACGGAGGCAGAGTGTGAGGCGGCCCCTCAGGGCCTCCATGGCAGCTCGAACAGCATTAGCGAGAGGTGTCCCTGCCTTTAGCGCAGCTTTCACGCCTCACTCCTCTTCCAACGCAAATCAGAGGCAACACAAGTTATCCATTTGAGATATTGAGTCGATATGGAGATAAAGCCTGCACTTATGAGCCATGGTCATGACAGAGATCAGCAAGGGACCGGCAGCCTGTTTATCTGTCTCTCACATTAGTGCGAGCAGACGCTCGCTCCAGGTGGCATGAAATATTAAAAGGATAACCTCGTTTTGCTAACTGACCAGAGCAAAGTTGTCACATGTGTCCTCAGGTGGGGTGAGGTCTTTGACTTATTGATTGTCTCTCCTTTGTTGTTATCTGTTGGGATCTATAATTCACAATCCTTCCTCTGAGGCTCCTTTCTCACCTTATTAACGATGACCTCTCTATGACTGTCCTATGAGGACGGGTTTGTTTCTTTTTTTAGCAACTGAACAACTGAGGCTTTCTTTAGATAGATAGATCCTTTTTTTGACCAAAAAAATAAAAAAGAATTGCTTAATTTCTTACCAAAAGTTGCTGTAGGAAGACTCCAGGAAGTCACAGTTAAGTCACCGTGCCTGGCTAAGAAATATTTAATGTTATATCAATTTTCTCATCTAACTCTCAGCAATAAGCTTAAACCTAAAAACATTAAAGGTCAGCGAGAAACCTGTGCCATATTTCCAATGGGCCATCTGTCTGGTTGATATACAATGGGGTACAATAGTGCTCTGAAAAGACTTACAATAACTATTTTAATGTAATTCACCAACCCAAGTGAGCGCATTGTTACAGTCGCCTGTCACATCAATCAAAAAACTAAACAAACAGGATAAGGACATACACATTGTGCATCATTAGTGATAAATGCAGTGAATACAGGTGTGACATCAATAACTGAGCGTGATGGAGGTACGTGCGCGCTCTTTATTTCCTCATATCAAAGTTAGCGGAAGCCACCGGGGGGGTTCAGGAAGAAGCTCTCTGCACTCGCTGATCTGACCTGTCAGAATGTGACTATAGCTTCAAAGGTGGATGTGACATAGGCCAGTAAAATTTACATACAGTTACATCAGATGTTGTTAATAATATGAGAGGTGTATTTTTGGAGAACACGTCTTATTCTCAACAGAAGTTGGAGGCACGTGATCTCATTCGAGGCGCTCACTGTTGGCAGAAGTTCAGCAGCGCTGCGAGCTGGCAGAGCAACCCGACCACGTGACCGGCTGGGAAGCGTTGACGGAGCTGATGGTTTTGCAGTGAGTGGCAGCTGAGGCGGGTGGAGGTGGTGGTTTGGGCTGCAAGTAGAGGAAGTAAAATGGAGGGTGGGGTGGGGGTGGGGGGGGTGCTGTGTTTTGGAGGAGGAGCTGGTGGGCAGTGGTTTGGGATCTGCGAGGAACAACAGCGTTGCTCCTGTGCGTCTGCTCCCTGACACTTCCCTAATCTGATAACGGATGAGGACAGGTTGCCTTCGCTGTACCTGGCAAGTACCTTCCCCAACCTGCACAGGCGGATTTCGGCGGATAAGGCCAGGCTTGGCAAATGCCGACATCCTCTGGAGAATAGTTAAAGGGTGATTAATCATTGTTTAGGCGCGGAATGCGCGGGGAAGAATGGGAAAGCGGCGTTCCACACCTCTGAAGCAATTAATCCCTGTGATCTCCACCAGGTTTGTCTTGTAGATAAGTCAGGGTACAAAACTGTTCCTAATTTATCAACCCACTCATGCCATCCAGCATAAAACACACAATTTATTTCCAATCATTTATAGTCAAATTTTAAAAAGAGTGACTTTGCCACATCCAAGTGTGCCTTATATTAGCTTCATATAAACTAAGTACCCCCAGATTACAATGGGAATCTTGTTTTATTGTGCACATCTGGTGGAGTCACAATGCATTTTCACATTCGCTGTCTGAATTTTTGAGTGATTGTGGCATAAATCATTTTGCTAATCAGAAACATAAGTGACATGAAGGCATCTCCCCTCTTGGAACAAAGGAACAACATATGGCTCTAAAAGCACTCAGGTCTTTTATTTCCAAGGTATATAACCTGTGCATAAACCAATATTATTGGACTGATTTGCATTTTTCTTTCATTCTGGGCTCTTTTTCAGATCTCATATCTTTGCAGATGACTTCAATAATGGATAAGAAAAGCATTTCTCCCTCGTTATATATTTGATTCTCAACTTGAGTGCAGTTAAGCAAAACATAAGACTCGGCTCAATGGTTTGTTGCAAGGTGAATTATGGCAGCGTACTTTGTGATTTGAAGAGAACATAGACCAACGCATGCATGATAGATTTATGTAAATATCCGAGCCACCACAAAAAAAAAGTACATTTCCTCCCTCTAATAAACTGCATTAACAGATGAACCAAAAACGACACTGATATGACAAGATGAATTCCTTTATTACGAGTGGGTTCTCTCTGGATCTCTCTGCATTGCTTCCAAATCATATTTGCCTCCTAAAATGGGAGGGGGGGAGACACACATTCTTGCCAATAATAGTAAAATGGCTCCTGTTTTAATTGCATCATTACGTACCCAATATCAGCAGCCTGCCTGCCAATATCAATATTGCCATAACATGGGTGGAATATAGATGACCCAGGGTATGCGTGGGTCTTCCATGAGTGCCTCAATGCCAGACTCATCCCATTGCCCGCTGTGCAGGGAATGGGAATGTAGGCCGGATAGCAGCTCGTCTTTCTAATGTCCCCCCGTATTCCCTTAATTGCTGACGGATCTTGTTTGGATTTTGATGGCGGCTTGGAATCTGTGGTTGCTACACATAGGAATTGATAGGCCTTGAGGGAAACATCATGTTACCCACTATGTGTGTGTCTGCATGTCTGTGTGTGTGCGTCTATATCTGTGCGTCTGCATCTGTCGGCCTGTACGTGCAAAGATCAGCTCTATTGTGAAACCAGAGGGCTTTGCATTATGCATTCGTACATTAGGATGATGTAACTAATATAAATGGGGGTCAGCGGGGTCAAGTAGGCTGCGTGGGGATACACGGAACAGCTGGTTAACTGATGATGAGAACACGCAGGTTCCTCTAAACATGGCTGTGCAAGATTTGACTTCTCGGAAAGAGCAAACGCTTCTATAGACCCGAGAAAGGTAAAAAAAAAAAAAAAAAGGCTGTTTTGCATTTTTCATTCAGCAACGCTGCACATATGGCACCACAGCAAACTTAACAATTAGTAACTGCTTTGATGAAGGAAAATTACATCTTGTAGGTCCCACTTCGAATGCACTTCACATATCCATATTAATGCATTCAGGACTGGAGAGTGAAAGATAATTTTGCTGTTTAAATATTTCATTCTAGCTTAAAACTTAGCCCACAATTAGAGCTCCCTAATGGCAAGAGCATCCAGTTTGTCCGTTTTAATTAGATTGTTGTTTAACTATTAATTATGTATCTTTGTGTCATATAGTTTTGATGCTAACAGATGGTGCAGTGGTTTGTGGCTGGGCAAGATTAGGCGATGATTTATTTACCTGCACTCTGTTAGTAAGATCCATACTCCTACGTTACTCCTACGTTACTCCTACGTTACTACGTTGCGTTTGATCTCTGATTTAGCCGGTTAGCATTCGTCATGATCTGCTGTGGTAATACAGTCAGGACAGGGCCAGATGTACGAGACATACATGAGGTAGATACTGTATGTATAGGGCTGCAAGTTGTGACTATTCTCATTATAGATTATTATAATGAAATCAGTTGTTGTCTCTGACCAGCCGCCTGAAATTTAAACAGAGAAAATCTGAACATTTGAAGAGCTGGAACTGGAGAAGGTTTCACATTTTTGCTTGAAATGGCACTTAATCTATTAATGCAGTATCAAAATAGTCAAAGATTTGTTTACTGTTGCCACTGTAGCTTCTAGATATGTATTTTAGATGCATTATTCATCAAATATACATTCATTTTGCACACTGAGGTGCAGTGTGTTGGATTAGACGTATATAAACATACAGGTATCTTTATCCTACAATGAATATAAGTCTTTTTCTATTCAAAATCACTGATATTGGAAAAACTGTCATTTATATTCATTCTATACCAACCTATCTGGGATCTTTTTGCCACAGTAAACAGTTTTAAGGAGAATCCTCACACACGAAACCGCAGAAGTGTACAACACATTAAATTAACCCGCAGGAAAGGATACGCAGTGCCCCACGCCTTGTTTACAGCAAAGGTTTAAAGCCACCCTGCTGAGTTTTCTCGTGAACAAACAGTGTCGAATGTTTACATTGAGTGTTTGTCACAGAAACATATTTAGAGCTTGCAAATGTTGTGAATGCATTTCCTTCCTCATGAAAGACAATTTTGAAAAGATCCACTCAGAAAAACATCATCGTGCTACTAAGGGTGGGAAAAACTCAACAGGGCACCTTTAATTATTCTGTGTATTTAAGGCTTCCGCTATGTGTCATGTGTGGTTTGCAAAACAAACTGTCTGATTTGTAGATCGGAATATTTAGTTATATAATAATTCATAAACGCCTGATCAGAATTGTTGTGTTTACCTTTAATGTTACCAGTTTCCTCTTACAAATGAATTGATTTTAGTTCTTTCTTCTTTAGTTCGATCTGATTCGTTGTCAGATTGCCAAAACGAAGAGAACTACATTTTGCAGCATTTGTTTCTGTTTCTTTCTGTTTTTCGAACATTTGACAGAATACTGAGTTCATTTATTTCTTTCAGCATGGCCGACCCGAGTGAGTCAAACTCAGTACCTGGCAGCGTAGACGCGATGCTCTACTAGTACCGGCACACAAACTTCACGCACTGCTGAACTTTTGACCTTTTTAACCAACAACTACACCAGACCTCTGTTTTATTTTGGTTTTTTTTATCCTAAAGTTGAGTCATGTTTTTTTTTTCTGTTTGTTTCTGGATGTTTTGTCGCACCCGGTTTGACTCTGGGCTGTACATTTGGCTGACTGTTATTTGTTTTGTCTCCTGATGATGGGGCCTGTGATTGATGGACGGGGTCCAGGACATCTCCGATCGACAGCTGTTGATAGCTCTGAAATCGAGAGCAGCAGTCGGAGCGTAACAATGAGCTCATTGCGCTCTTGGCTTGGTCGCCAGCCCAGCAAACCCCAACACTGGGGGGACTTCACGAATTTCAACTGGGGCCACAAATGTGAGTGCACATGGAAATTGTGCTGGGGTGAAGGGAAAGGGACTAAAGTAGGAATATAGCCTTGATAATTACAATGATCATCGTAGAGGAAGAAGGAAAAGGACAATACATCATGTGAGCCACGTACTTTTCTCGAAAGCACAAAACCAGTTAAATATTTAGTTCAGTTCTTGGTAGTCTTTCCTGCACGTTATAAAGTTATGAGGCCAATTTCATATGAAATTATATGCTGAGGTGGTACTTAAGCAGCAAAACTACAACCTAAAACATGCAAGTACACTGATTTGTTGTCCACATTTTTCAGTGATAATTTCCCTGTGAGTACGCTCCATCTCCTTACGTGTAGCCTCCAGTTTGTCATTAGAGTTTGTCCTGGTGTGCATTAGAACAGGTGACTGTTGTGGCTGTCGTGGGAAGGCCTGTTAGGAGTAACACGCAACGAAGGAGTTTTATTAAAGAAATCCTTCACACCGTCGTCACATTTTAGGGAAAATGCAAAAGTGTGAGAGCATGAACGGCAACTTGTCAGTCACAAAACCTGACGTGAAGACACTCTAACATGCACACAGTGGCTTGGATTTATTCATATGGTGGCTATTTTTATTCTACACTGAAAGAAATGGAAGAAATAACGACCCCGGAGCGCCGCTGCTAATGACAGATTCACTGGACAGCTAGTCTGTTATCCTACGTATGTGCTGTAGGTTAATGATAGAGGTTAAGGAGTCCATGTGAGAATTAAGCACAGCTCCATATTGTGTGTTGTCTTAAAGCCATCCATACTTTAATTGGACAGCATCATGCTGTAATAAGCTGTGGTTGCACGGGTTTGATGCCCGAGCCCTCTGAGGTTACCAAAGCACCGGCACCACATCTGAGCTCAAATTAGCATTCTGGGCAAGCAGAACTCCCCAAGCTTAATTAAGGTAAATTCAACATTCGAGTTCATCATTGGGTTTTATATAATCTTAAAAGCAGTTGCACTTGTTTGGCAGCTGTTTATTTCTTATATTAAAAAAGAAAACATTACACTGTAGATGATTTGGCATCCCAGGATTTTGAATTTGAGCCCTCTATTATGGGAAATCTGGGTTTGCGCAATGATTAAATGCTTAATAAAAAATTCATTGTTGTTGCCAACATCTGTATTGTACGGGCTAACGGCTCACTGGAGTGTGCGAGACTTGTAAAGTTTCCAAACGCGCCGTTGAGAACCCTGGAAAGTTCACCTAAGAGTTTGCCTTCCTCATTACCAAGCTACTTCTGTGTCTGCGATTAGACTGAGAACATCTTTAATTGCTTTAAAATCTGAATGCATGATAAGAATGGATTAATTTGATTTTTCTGTTCCTACAAGTAGCAGATGGTTTATGTCTTCAGAATGCTCATGTTGTAAAATGAGATCCCCAGCTTGTCTCTGATTGGTCACTGTTAATGAAGCATGCTGGGCTGATTATTGATTTAGAAAATGAGGACGACACAAGTATTGTGTGTGTTGCTGTAATAAATTAAAGACGAGCTTTGTTTTATCGTTGACAGACACATACCTTAAATAACACAAAATATTTGATTTTCCATTCAGGTGGTCTCTGGCCCGTCAAAGTAATTTTATTGTTTATTTTAAAACAGGCACTTTTATAGTTGCCACTAACAAGCAGATGGTCGACTTGACTTATTTGTGTTTTGTGTTTCTGAATGACCGATCAGATGCATGATGGGAAATGCAATGAGCTGCTTGTCAGGGAAGAGACAATTCACGGGAGAGGGCCCGCGAAAGCTGTATACATTCCCAATTTACTCCCATCTCTGCGGTTTTTAAGGTTAGTAATTTTTTTTTTTTCCATTATTATTGGCTGTTGCGAGAGCAGCTGTTCCCCAGCCTCCTTCCCATCCGAATTACCATCCTCACACTGACAGACAGGCAGCTGATGGGGAAACTCACTGCGTGCATGAGGAGATCCAATTCAGCGATGAAACTAATGTGCTGCACCAAGGGGGATATGTGGCAGTCCTGGGGGAAAGAGGAAGGAGGTCCAGGTTCAAACACAGCCTGGGATCAGCTTGGACCGGGTCTGGGTGAGCATGGTGGTCAGGCTGTCTCTGGCTGAATGTGGTTTCATCAAATCTGATCCGTCCTGTAGTTATTTATTTATTTATCTATTTACTCGATTTTTTTATTATTAATTTATTTATTCTGTTCCCCAGACGCCGCCTTCTTGTTTTGGCTGCAGATTCCAAACTGGCAGTCTTCCACTCCCTGAAATAAAAACACTGAAAGCCAGCAGGATAGATTTTGGATATTTCAAGGAAACTACTGCAGGTGGACACAATAATAGAAATATCACAATACTATAAAACAACACTACAACAGCCAAAAAAAAAAAAAAAGAATCCTAGAGAAATCAATATCTTTGCGACTGCAAGCTTCTTGACAAAAGTGGCATTTATTATTTAGTAGTTGTGATTGCAGGGCTATTATCTTGGATTGTTTTGCATTTAACAGGTGCTCCTGCTGCTGTGTCTATACAGCTCTAATACCAGTGCCTGAAGCAGGAAAGGTGCGTTTTTATTCAGCTAAAGTTAGTCAGCCTACCAAAAGGTAACATGTAGGAAGTGAGGGAAGGAGGAGAGTGAAGAAAAGTGATGCACGGTATGTGCAATTTTATATCAATATACTGTTGTATATCCTGATCCTGACATTTCTTTGTCTGTTTATGCACACAGAGTTTACCGTCTTCAACATATAGTGTAATAACAAAGCATTATGGTTATTTTTTATAGTTCGTCAATCAAATGTGCAAGTTTATTTTGTGGCAAAAACAAGGACAATACTTCAAGGTCAGATGAAAAGAATATAATAATATATATAATAATATAAGGTAACAAGGAAAAGGTGGGACATTTTTTAATTATGATGATGATTATATTTATACATACAAATTGTTGGAGGTCTGTGGGATCCCAAACAGTGAAGAAGTAAAGCCAAAGTCAAGAAAGCACAAATATTAAACAGCTGACAAATCATGGCACTTCACCACACTGCCTGAAAGCAGACCTGTTCACTGATGCAACATAACCCACAATGTGCACAACATAACCAAGAGTTATTGAACAGATTGCTACATACAGGTATAAAAGGAATCATCACACAGTATTTACTGTCGCATCACCCGACCCTTACAACTGCAACTACACAACAAACGCAGAAGTCAAAGAGAATTCAGGTTACAGGCCAAGTTCACAGAATGCTACCTGCGATTTCTGAACGAAACCTTGAAACTGTTTGATTCATTTACTGCAGAAGTGATGAAATGGCAGCAAATCAGTCCCCAGATATTACAGAAAAGCAGCAGGCATGGAAAGAAACTATGAACAAAAACAAGAGGTCAGTAAAAGCAGCATCAACACTACGGTACTACAATTTTGGCCGTGCAGCGCTTAGAGACCACACTGTCATGAGAAATTAATTTCCTGTGACATCTATAAATGCCTGATATGTAAAAGTGACACAACTTGGACATCTTTGTTCTTAAATCTGTTAATATTCATGCACTGACATAAATTCTGTGATCACTGATCAGCCACTGGTAGAAGAGCCAGAGCCGGCGAGGTCATCTGATAGCAGAGTGGAACTGAGGACTGAGGATGATTTGAGTAGTTGCATTATTCAAAAAGTAGCAGCAGTGGATTCCATTCAAAATCCCCCCACTGTGCTCCATTTCGAGACATGCAGGCCTGCAGTTTGTCCAGCACAGCGAGCTCCTTTGAGCATAACAACAAAGTGCTCATCGCTTATTTGCTGCCGAGGTCTTATGTTCATGTCTACTTCTATTGACACGCAGTGCAAACATTTATAATTACCTTTAGCTCTGTGATATCAGCCTGCCTTGAATAACCTGCTGTGGCGTTTTACCACCTGTTACTAATCGCTCTGTGAATTCGTCACGGCACCGGCAATGATTCAAACCAACAGTGGGCGCCCCACAAGACCCTCCAGGAAACGTAGCAACCGGCAGCAGCGCAGTGCTCAGAGAGCCGAGGGAGCGACTTCATGGATTTTTTGCATCATTAACTATTTATGAGTTGCCACTTCATGTTATTTACACTGGACTGATGGTAATGCTGTTCAGAGCTCAAACGCCATGCAGGGACCCGCTGGGATGGCGGGTTGGAGGGTGCAAGGGGGGGGGGGAGAGGCGAAGGCATGTGTGAATCTGTTAAATATTGTACGGAAACGCCACCTGCAGCTGCGAACGTGGCGCGGGGTAAAAAGGGCGAGTTGGGAGCAACTCTGCGGGGACAAAGAAATGCAAAAAGACTGCAGTGCACATGCAGACAGGGCTTTTGTGTGGCAGGGCACACAATGACTATATAATGTATAAGTCAAAGCCTTACCACAAGCCACGAGGAATATTCAGTTGACCTGGTTTATCTTTAGCTTTAAACCACAAGAGCTGATTGCATCACCATTTGCAGTAAATGTGTCATAGCTGAAGATTATGCATCGTCTGCCTCTGCACTTAAGAGTCAAGTCTGCAGAGCTTCTAGTTTCCTGTCTATCTATCTATCTATCTATCTATCTATCTATCTATCTATCTATCTATCTATCTATCTATCTATCTACCTATCTATCTATCTGCGTATGAGACAGACACAAATGTTGGCGTCTCATCCGTTTTAGCTCCTTTAAATGAGCAATGGGTTCAATCATTAGCGTCGACGCATCGGTGTAAATGCCTGAATATTCACATCTCTCATTTTCAGTCTCTTTCTCTCTCTCTCTCTCAACGTTTCCCTCAAATTGAAAGGCAAATAAACAATATGTGCAGTTAACTAGAAATGCATCAACATGGAAATGTGTCAAAACCAGTTTCGCAACATGGCATGCAAACTGTAAATGAAACACTTGGAATGTCCAATCAGACAAACAGCTGTCACACACTTTCTCAGTGCAGATGCTCAAAGAGAAACGAGTGGACCTGTCAGAAAATAAAAATGTAGGAACTGAAGTTGAGTTATTCTTGAACCACTTCAAAGAAAAGTCAAGCAGCAGTGATAAACACACACATACACACACACACACACACACACAAAAAAAAGCTACATTTTGTTTATATGATGAGCAACAGCGTCCTTGGAGTTGCCTCAAGACTGTTGCTTTCGAACACGGAGGGACTTCTTGTTGCCAGGAAACAATTTATATGATTTTTCATTTTCTTGATAACTGCTGGGAGTGCTGCCCATCCACACTGTTTTAGTTTATCGGCACCCTGAGGCTTTTATATATGTTTGCCAGGAGGAATAGCGTCTTTGTTACTGTAGGATTTTCATTAGGTCCCTGTTTGCTGTTGTTTGACGTGTCGTTGCTGCTTTTATGGACCTGTTTCTGCTCTTGCTCTGCTTATTTCTCAGAAGATTGGGTCAGGTCTTATTTCAGGGTTAGATTGTTTAATTTAGGCTTTACATTCTTTGTTAAACTCGGTGGACTCCGTGGTGTGTTTGCTGTTGGTAAGTGGATTTATTACTTAATTTGTGGGAATGGTCACCGCTGAAACTAGGTATGTTAGGCTAACTGTAGTTAGTCAGCCCAGTATCACTACGAATTACGATCATATTGGACCTCGCAATTTACATCTGGTGCCAACGACCGGTGCCAATGCAGGGGGTAATGTGCTCTCTGTGTAGCAAGGCAGAAAGTAATGATGTGGAGGTTAGGATGGCGTATGTGCACAAGGGTGTACTTTTCAAAAAATCTATTTCTGCCTCCTTAACTTTTATATTTGTAGGTATTTTTTAACTGAAGTCTCACTGAACATTGTTCTTTCACCGTTCAGCTGACAAACTCCAGATGAGAAAAGATCAGAGCTGATAAAAGTATTGATGCATTCATCTTCAGTTCTGCACTCAGAACATAAACCCTGGCTTTTGTCTCTCAGGCTACATGCAGGCTGCCCTATCTCTGATGATCAGAGCTGCAAAACCTGCAGACACTGCTCAGGACTGAAAGAGGCACTGACATTTTTCTGGTTACATTTTTATCTACACATAACATTCCCCTACAAAGTGAGCACAACTGAACATCTGTATACAACATCTTATGAGAAAGGAATGTATTTTAAGTAGGATTGGTGCATTAAAACTCAAAACTAAGGAGACAAAAATAAAAAAAAATATTAGTTTAAGCCCCAAGTATTCCAGTAATGTAGTCTGACTTCAGTTTCTAATGGATTTCTTTTGAGAGCAGCCATGTGGGAAATTGGAGTCATGTTTTTGGCCACCTGATGAATGTACGTCCAATATTCACTCCAGCTACCAACTCTACCTGTGCAAGATATCTGGCTCTTTAGCTGGTAATGGCTAAATGTTTACCAGCTTGTCATCAACGGTGTCTGTCTGTATTCTGGAGCTGAAATGACACGATGAGAGCGGTGAGAGTGAACCAGAACTGTAAAGTTACAGCTAAACAATGAGCCGAAACTCGCTATAAAGCTCTGTAACTCTGCAAATTGTTATAAGTGTCAATTACAGCCTTTTTAATTGCAACAGATTATACTGAAGTTTTGTCCAGCCTCTACAAATACAACGAGAAGTGATCTGTAGTTTCCTGACTCATCGTCCATTGCTGAATGATGAAATGACACGAGTCTGTTTACATTAGGATCACACGGTGTACTAAACTGTCTTTTAAAGTGTGTCGCCGTTTGCAGAGGAATTAGGTTCCTCTTTTTAAAAAGACATTGTGATTTCAGCAGTCCAGATTTTTCTTGTTCTGCTAGAGGGTGAATTTGCTTCACGCATAAATGTGTTGCTTATAAAAAAGACATCAGATCACAGCATCCTCGATGATCAGCAGCGTCATGCTAGGTCTGAGTCATTGCCCATCAAATTTGCAGAGATAAATGTGGAACACTGTGTCATCTATCCAAACATCCCATGCTTGTACCCACTTGTACTCACCTGCATCCTCTTGATAAATGTTGCCTTCACTGCCTGTGAGGGTCTTGTAGATGTTGGCTCATTAAATGGCCTTTTTTCCTGCCAGTTACTTAGGCTCCTTTTGCTCACAGCCATGATTATTGCCTGGGTCTCACCCATGCAGCTAAAGCAGCATAGATTTGTTCATGATCCCCTTATTTCCCCATCACTATCATCTGAATAAAACAGGCTGTAATTTGACCACTGGTGCTCCTTTGCAACAACAATCCAAAGCCATTGTCGTGTAATGTCGACCGCCTAATCCGCCGCCGACCAGTTCCCTTTGAACTGCCCGTGATTGCGAGGCTAATTTTTATTAAGTAAGTGCACACATTATTTGCGGCAGTCACTGAAGCTTCAAGGAGTCGTTGTGACAAGCGGAGCCCGAGAGCTTAAATTACCAACTCTCTCCACTAGCACGGCTATAATTAGCCTGAAATTAACAAGAAATGTTTGCTTTAGTTAAATTATTCAAAACATTTATTTCACTTGTCAAGGCTTAGATCAACTTGTTGTTTTTAATGTTGTTTTAATTTTTTTTTTTTTTCTGTCTTTGTGTTCCTCTCACTGATGACTGCAGTCCGGGGTTGATCCCCTTGTCTTGTTACGCACTGCTACAGATTGTGGCTAAATAATTCAGCATCATGAAACACTTTTATTTATTACAGACCTCATAGTGTAGTCCAGTGATTTTGTTGACCAACTCTGAGATGATCCATGGCAGATATTTAAAAGGAAGGGTTTTTTTTGATAGACCCAAAACAAGCTCTGTTCATTCAAAGACATCATTTTCTTTTTATTAACAGAAGCACTCAAAGTCTGGTGACAGGAAACTGTAAATTTCCACCTTGTGTTCCACAAATTTGAGCAGTGGACTGTGTTCTCAAACAGCCAATGTAGCAACTGTACGGACATTATAGCTGCAGCTACTTAAGAAGTAGGCTGTGTGTGTGTGTGTGTGTTTGTAACAGCTCAGACTCTGACTGATCTCAAAACTGGGAACTCCAAGTCTGTAAATGTTTCCATTTTTTTTTATCTTTCATCAAGTGGAGTCATAAGTTACAGGCTCAGTATGAGTCCTACGTTTTTTGCTCAAGTTGAAACTTTCATCATGCCCAGATGTTCTTTCCAAAGCAAATTTGTGCTTGTTATTCATTTTCAAGTTCCCTTTGTGCATAAGCGTGCACACATTGAGGACAGTGGTACAGACTGTAAACACAACACTAACAGGTCAACACCTTTTAAAGCTGTTGTGGTGACTGTGTTACCTATTTACACATCCAGCAGATACGGAGCTGTATTTACATTAATCTGAGTTTGTGTTTCTGATCACCTGATCAATTAAAACCCATTATTCAGTCTCCTTGGAGCTCCGTTTTGGTCTCCACCAGCTCCCAGAGGAGACACTCAGCTATTTGGCTGCTTAAAGCTTCACTATGCTCACTAGTCGGTGACGGTGTGTACCAGCTTGTGTATAACGTGTTTATCAGAGCTTGTTTTTAGCTGCTTGCAGGTGGAATCGAGGCTGGTAAAAGAGCGAACCAGACAAAACAATCAGCTGAAAGACACTAAAGCTGAGGGGAAATTCTCTTTGGGTTCATAACTTCGAGGACGACCTTTCACTTATTATTATTTGATCCATCATGGAGGTAAAAATACTTTAATTAATCCACTTTCTGCTTGCATAACTACGAGGCCACAGTGCCGAAGTGGCGCCCTCCAAACGACAACCCAAATAACTCCATGAGCTAATAAACAAACACCAATATTACTTATTTCCCAGTAGTGGAGTTCTGCTTCTCTGCTGGGTTTTTTTGTTGTTGTTTGTGAATCAAGTGATTCATTGTGACTAATGTGCTAAGTGTCAAGTCCAACATATTGATTGCGGATGGATTAATTGAAGATGACATTTTGTCTTTGGTGAGGGCACATTTGCGGAAGTTCACCCATTTATTAACACAATGCCGACCCGAGGCGATGAGGTAATCTGTTCTGTGTGGTTTTTTTGCACTCTAAACGCAGACTGTGTGTTAAATCCATTTAAAAAAAAAAAAAAAAAAAACAAGGCGGGGGAGAAAACAGCGCCCAGATACTAATGCGGCTAGATTGACAGACAGATAAAGGGGATACAGTAATACAATGACGGCATGACAATCTTGCCACGCATTTTATGGTGACGAATAATCAAAAATCCTTTTATCGATGACACATCAAGGAGCATTTAGTTTATGCTTTGGTTAATCCTATTGACTATTTTGTGATTTCTCTCTCCCTTACTTGTTCCAATGTGCTATATTTGTCTCATAAATACTGGATATTTTGGCTTGACAAATTGCTATACAGGCACAATCCTATTAAGGGATGCGGTGTTGTGTTCCCTGCCAGTGACATTCTGTTTGGGTGTTGCATTAGAGACTATGACTACTGTACTGTGTTGTCATTAATGGACAATAAGAGCATTTTGTATTTTTAGACATGTTTTTCAGCATACCACTATTTTTCATTATCCCCACTGCAGACTTTTGTTGTTCTAATGCACCACAAGATCCCTTTCATCAATCAATCAATTAATTAATCTCTATTTATCCTGCACTTTACTGAACCCAGATGAGGCAAAGTCCTTTACAAGAGACGAATGAGCAGTGAAAAGCGCACAGCTGAATTAAAGAAGAGAGTTTATCAGAGAACCAGCTTTAATAAAAGGACAGATACCATGAGAAAGGTTTTTACTGTTCGGGATAAAATGTGTGTTTCAAAATAATCGAAATTCCAGTTATTCTTTGAGCAACCATCAGTCAGCGCTGTATTCATGGAGGATTGGGGAACTGTTTCTGCAAAGTGCTGCAACATTTCAGAGTCTGAAATCAAATAGACGAATCACACGATGTCATAATCGTCTTCATAACTGATGAATTATGAAGCCACTGAGTGAAAACACATTGTTTGTCTTTAAATTAGGTCTCACACATAGTGGCCTGTAATTGACATAAATCAACATGGCATCAGTCAAATTATATAAAATTCATATGACATACTTAAAGCGGAACTCCAACACCAATTACACACGTCAAAGTTTGTTACCAGTCTTGGAACTAGCACTACAACATATGTGTAAAAAACGTGTATATAGAGCGTTTTGTGGCTCCAGAGGGAGCTGTGTTATGTCCAATAGATTGCCTCACGTGATGTCATTTGAGGCATCGTTGGCTGGAGCTGAAGACTACAAGTTTAAAAGTGGAAAAAGATCTGTGGGAGTTTGAAAGAGGTTAGTTAGCTTTATGCTCAAGACCACTGATGAGAACTGGATGCAGCGTTGGAGGCAAGGTTCTTTTTATTTTTATGGGAGCTCCTCAGTGAGGCATGAAGCCAAAAAAATTCAATTTCTGGGCACAAAAGTAAGTAAGTGCACTAAAGACTAATTTCCAGTTTAGCCCTCTGCTAACTTAAACTGGAATAAAATGTGCAGATCGTCAAGACTTTCCAAACGTTATCGGACCAAATGGATCAAATTCTGATAGTGGGACGAGTCCTTTCACAGGGGTTGTGAGACAGTCAAAATAATTTACAACTACAACCGCTTCTTTCACAGTGTAAGCTTATGAGGTTAAAGTCTTTTGGGGCCAGTGTGCATCAAGTGACGGACAACACTGTTTGGCTACTACGGCAAATTGGCTTGAAAGCTCAGGAGTCTTCACGGGGGCTTGCTTGTTGCTACATCAGCCTCTACTAACATAACACAAGAAAGTTTTTGACCAAACTGTCCATTGTCAAGGTGCATTGTGGATAATGTAGGCAACTTGTTTTAACAAGGAAGAATGCATGGAATAAAAAAGACGATATCTCTGTTTTTATGATTCCGACGATGTTACAGAAGCACAAGTAAAAGTACAATAAAAGTAATGTGCTCAGGCATAACAGGTGATACTTTATACATTCAAATACATGTTAAAGATTGGAGAAGACAGTACAAGTACCAAATGCACATGTATAACTCTCACCAAGGAGTTGAACTTATTTTTATGATCAAGCTTTTAAAAACCAAGATATTTGTGTCACCAACACGTCATTTGGGTTTCAGACTTTCTGCACATTTCCTGAATTTCACGTTGAATTATTGACATTGTTTCCTACAAACTACACGACCCAGAGGTGCGGTAATGTGGTCTTAAATAGAAGGGGGAAAAAACACATTACAAACGCTAAAAAAAAAAAACTACATCAGCCCAATGTGCCACCTGCATTTCACTTCAAACTCTCTACCTCGCATTACATCCGTCACAGAAAGTGGAAGGATGCAGCTGCAGGTGGTTTTGAAGCTGTTGTGGGGAGGAATAAACATCTTGACAGCTTGAAAACCAGCCTTCTTGTCTTTGTTATGGTGGGATCTGGTCTTTAAAGATACTTTGTGATGTTTTTGGACTTGTGTCTCGCACTGTGGTGAATTTTCAGTTAAAGGAATTTCTTCTGTCAAATAATATAGATGCTTCAAAGCCAAATACGACTCATTCTTTAAAGGTGAACTCACAGTATGTAAATTCTGCCACTAGGGGTCTTTCAGATCAAAACAAAAGACGCAGTTTGATGATGTTATGAAGTTGCGTTGGATCCTGGCAGCTGTTGTCTTCATTGTTCAGCAACCACCAAATCTATTCTATGAGATTGTGATGTCAGAAATCCTGTCCAGAGACGAGGTAATCTATTAAGCTTTACACACGTTTCCACCACCTGAGTGTGTCGAGGCTGAGACAAGACAGTCCTCAGCTAGCATGTAGCTAATGTTTTTGTGTGCAGGATTTCTTTTGGATGCAACTTTGTAGGTGAACTCTTTGTGGTAAAGGAAGTAAAGTTTTATTACAGAACATTCGTCTGAGATCTGCCCCCAGACAGCCGTCATTCAGGGAGTGGTGAGAGCTGTTGACAGTGCCAAACATTTAAAATAGAAACTGGTCAAATTATTGGAAGTTTTACCTCCAATCACAGTGATTATGTCATAAATAAATCAGGTGATTTATTGATATCCCCACAGTTGTGGTCAAGACAGAGTAAAATATGGACTGAGACCATCGATTTTTGGTCTTGAGGCTGGTCTTGAGACCAATCTGAGACCAATCTCGAGTGCTACACAATATGACGCCATTGACAGATGAGCAAATAAAATGCACCATTACACTGATTAATGTGCTGATCTCTCAGGGTTTGAATCATTGGAATAATGTGTGTGTTTTTGTGCAGAAACGTTAAACATTGCACCTTTAAAGATTTGCACCTCCTCACCTTTTAACAAAAAACAAACAAACATTATTTTAATATATATTTCACAAATATTAGCACATATTTATAATAATTTTGACATTTAACTGGATTTTGTACCTTCGGTTTGATCTTTTACTGGCCCTGGTGTTGTTCTTGACTGCAGCCTTCATATTCAGTACAGTAAATATGATTTGATCGAGCCATGTTGTTTTTTTATGGGCGCGTCGACCTTCTCACCACCTTGACAGGCCAAAGTCTCTGCCTGGGTCACAAGCAGGAGGAGGCGGTGAAGTCCTGGAGAGTGTTATTGAGTTTTCAGTGACATGAATTATGATGAATTATCGGTCAATAATTCAACACGTGTGTCAGATAGAGTATATTTACAGGACCACCTGGCGGTGCCTGAATAGAGGTTACACTATAGGGAGTAAATAAATAATACAGCTTTTTTTACCCTGAGCTTTAATACCATTAAATATTCAGCTATTTGGATGATCAAATTTGCTGCTAAATTACAGCTTCCCTGTTGATAGGACTGGGAGGAGAGGTGGCCAACGGGTGCTGCAGTGGGAACCCAGCCAGTGAGGGAAATAACACACACACACACACACACACACACACACTATCAGACACCCATATGCATGTTTGTGTGAGCTGGAGTGACACACAAATACATACACAATGCGTGTATACACACACGCGCGCGCGCAGAGACACAAAAACACATAAACACACACAGCCCCAGGTGGCACATGCTGGCATACACTGTCTTACCTGATGATGCTGTATGCATCAATGAGCACATCCAAAATAATGCAATGTTTACCCAAAGAGGGTTGGTTGGAGTTCAGATTCCGCCTGAATATTTCACATAGAGAAGAGAGGATTATTTGAGCAATAATATATGTATAAATACATTCCCAGCCACCGTGTCTTTCGCTATTATACAACATAATACAGCGCTGTGACAAGCTTCATTTTCTCAGGAACTGCCCTTTGACAGACTGGTGCAGTTATTAGTATTAACCACTGTTAGAATGATCAGCAAAAAAAAAAAAAAAAAAAATTGGCACCCATAACCATGATATGAGAATTGGTAAGCAAAATGAGAAATGAAGCAATTAGAGAGGTTCACATACATTATTTAGCGCTCATTAGCTTCCTGTGACACTGTAGGCTCCACACCAATGAAAAGTGTTGGCCAGGCTCAGGCAATTAGTAAAATTAGTGGCACAGGATTTGGCGTTGATTCAGGCCACATGGCCCAGAAGATACCAGACTGGTGTCAGTCGTGTAATTTATAACTTTGCACATGAAATAATAGGTTTGAAAAATCACTGGGGGTACCAGTGTGTCAACCTGTATTATCCCGGCGACAAGGGTTGTCCCTTGGACAGCAGCGGGGAACAGCAGCAGCTTCCTCTGATTTTGTTTTTTTCTTTTTAGGGGAGTGCACGGTGCAGTCGGCCATTTTGTGTCTCTCTGAGAAAAATAGGGGACAGAGGTCCAAGCGGATGGTAATTAGCAGTCTGGGTTGTGTTTGTTTTCATTTTGCGCATGTTTGTGCTGATAAAGTTTGACTTGCCAAAAAATCCCAGTCCCGTGCTGGATTCCGCTCAAGCTGTTCCCCGGCATCCTTCAGGAACGATGGGAAATCTTGTACACTGCCACTGGTCACAGCACAAACAGACGGTGGTAATCAGTGATTAGTGGACATGTTACAGTATACAGAGATAAGCCCACACCCCCCAACCCTTCAATCTGAATCAATAGCAGCACATGAAATACATGAAAATGTACATGTTTGGTGGTAGATATTCTTTGATTAAGCTGCAAAAAAAAAAAGAAGCACTGAGTGTTTGTAGAAATCTATTTGTGTAACTTTAATTATGGAGGAACATTTGTCTTCAAAAGGAATAGGAATAAATAAATAGTTTTTTTCTGGTCAGAACACAGACAACTAAAGAAACACAAAGGCATTTTTGTTAAAACAGGCAATTTAACAACACAGTTTTGATCCCTTTAGGTTTTTGAGCTTAAGGTCTGCGGCCAGCTTCAAATGACTGTAGGTCCACATCCAACACCGGAGCGTAGCTAAATAACATTTTGCAGCCTCTTTATCATTACAGGGAGGGGTGGAAAAAAAGAGAAGGCAGAGAACAAGCAAACCAAATAAACAGGTGTTGTGTGCTTTAGAAAAAGCTAATGCTAACGTGTTCTGGAATAGAGAGGCATAATTATACTGTGCTGGATTATGGAAAACATTGTGCATGTTAATTACACCAGGTATGCTCATTGATTTTCTGTTATAATACTTAAATGTGTCATTAATAATTCATTTTCCTGCCAGCCCATTCCATTTTTCATGCACCTGTGTTGTTGATGTGAATGACGCTGTGTCATTGCTGATGATGGCTATGTAGTTCATCATGGAAAGTAATTTCTGCAGTGACACCTACTTATTTGTCTTTTATGAGCCACTGACAATGTCCATATTGTAAGGAACGACTATCCACTCACAGACTGACCGGGAGACATCTCTTTTTTTCTCTCTGGGAATCTATGAACTGTCTGAAAAGGCTTTTATTCGCCCCTTTTGCTGTGCAGCTAAAGATTTAATGGGTAGTTGTCGCATTTTAAAGCCAGGACTTCACTGAGAAGGTTTCGAGCTGGTCAAACTTATCTGTCACTGACAGACAAGTGATCTTTTCTCTAGTTCTTGAGTCAAAAAGTATTAATGAAACGCCCGATTCCCCCGAGACGCAGCGTCAACGACTCGGCCTGTGGACCTGACTCCTGTGCTTGCTGATTTCCTCCTCAAAGCTGTAGCGTTTGATGAAGACTAATTCCCTCATTCTCGTCTTTTAAGAGCACCCATCTCTCTCCTGTCATTTTAAAGGAGCGCATCCCTCAAGGAGCGAATCTGTCAAACAATAGTAGAGAGACAAGCACGACAAGCAAACAAACCCAGAAACAACAACAGCGGCCACAGGCGCAATCAAGTTTGTCCTTGAATTTCCACACCTGTGAGCGCTGAACGTGGCAGGGCCATTTGTGAATTGGAGGGAACGCGACATGTTTGTCCAGCATCAACTCGGCAGCGTGTTTATCCCCTCGTTTTTCCAGCATTGTTTGTCTTTTCTTTGTGGCACTGAAATGCTCAAATTGCATTTCTCAGATGTTGGTTCCCTGGAGGTGTGCGCTCGTCGGCAGGTGTCTGAGGGAAAAGCGAGAAAAAAAAAAAAGGAAGGGGAGAGGATGAGGCACTGGAAGAAAGATAAAGAAAAGAAGACAGAAAGGGAGAAGAGAGAGCGCGAGTGAGCAAAATCTCCCACTCGTTCTCTGAGCTGAATTTATGCCGAAATGCTTCATCTGCCATATATGCTCTTTAGCAATGTAAATGCATGCTGACGAACTTGGATCTTGCAACAATATGGCACATGTGTCTTATACCGTGGAAACTTTTTTCACAATTAGTTCTCTGGCAAAAGATGATAAACTATTCAGAACTCCTGTGAGTGACATCCAAGTTATGGAAGTTTACAACAAACATGCATTTTACTTATTTACTTCTCTCTGAGGTAGCACGCTCTGACAAGCAAACTCCAGCTAAAAAGCATGAAACATAATGCTGTTTGCCTGCAATAATAATTCCATTTTCCTTATTTTATTTTCAAATCAATTAACTAACCTTGAGACGAGCTTTGCTGCTGATAAGTGCTATACAGTACAGCTGAATCCCCCCCTCTGCTTTGAAAGAGGCTTCCTCTCCAGGCACTGAATAGCGTATAATAGATATTGAACTGTAAATTTGAATTGAAAGCTCGGGTCATTGTGCCTCATTGACTTTCGACCACAAAAACCAAATGATGTCTTAGTTGAGAGAAATATATCAAAGGATATCAACAATTACGAGTCATAAACACGCCTGGAGACGTGCCTGGCGGGCGTATAGCAGCGGGAATTAGCATGTTGAGCTGATAAATATGCATGTAAAGACGCTCCCAGGGGAATAACACGCGTGTGATTGATAGCTTTGGAATTGAAGGATGTGTAAATTCCTTTTATTCTGGGGGTTGTGCTGTTGTACCGCCGAAATACATAGCACTTGTTAAAAGTTTTACCAACTTTATAATCCTTAATGCCACATCTGTTTGCTGTCTTTATAGCGCCTGTAAAACGTCATTAAATTATTACCACCAGCTGGCCTCATTGCACAATAACCTCACTTATCTGTTATTCTCTGGGAATACTTTTGATTTATAGACCCTCTTAGAATAAATGATATTTTATACATATGTATATATAAATAAACAAGGGGAAATGTGCTCTCTTAAATAATTCATGAGTTGTACTTTGAATAAGTTACTTAGTAGAAGTTTATTTTTTTTCCCAGCAAGTATAAAAGAGTTTTTTTTTTTTTTTGTGGTAGATTCAGATTGAAAGACGTTTGATTCCAGTTTGGACGGCCGAGCAGGTTCGTGTGGCTCTGCTGAGAGGAATCTTTCAAAAATATATTCAATTCATCAAATGTAAAGAATTTTATTTTTGAAGACTTGTGCTTTTGTGCTTGTTTTTTTTTTTTTTTTTGGAGGAAATATTGTACAAACATCCTCACAATCATTGTGTATCTATCTAGAAGATTTTTTTCTTTTTTTTTTTTTTTTATGGTTTGTAAAATTCTGCATCCAATCAATTGTCATTATCACCTGACATTAATTTAGTGTAACAAAAAAAAAAGTTAAATTAAACAGCTTCTCTAAAGTTGCTGAATTTAAATCAGGAATCTCATAATGTGCATCATGTTTGATGTTTTGTTTTGTTTTTTTTTTTTAAATAATAATATCACATCCTGTAGTCAGTTCTCAACACTGCTTCAAATCCAACGCCTCATCACTCAACTCTAAAGAATTCCAGCACCCCCTAATGTCAATACGAAGCTACTGAAATTAAAATGGCAAACATGGGCTAACTGACAGGCATCAGTTCATGCACACAAACAGTCAAGAGAGAAGCAGAACAATCTGAAATGATATCCATACAAACACATGCAGCTCAGGTAGAGGAGTGATCTCTGTGGCTATGCTGGTGCTTATAAATAGCACTCGCCCTGGAGTAGCAATAAAGGCTGTTTGCGTAGCTGCTATATGTTTAGTATGTAATGATATATTATTGCTCTAGGTAGTGGGAGCATGTCCTATGTGCTCGGTCCTCTTGGGTATAATTGCTTCGGAAGAGATAAACTGGAGAGATAGGGAGAGAAAGAAGGGGGAGCAAGACAAGATATTAAAGATTAATAAGGTGTGTGTGTAAAGCTGTAACTCTCAAGAGTGATTCTTTTCATTTAGCTATAGTCTTTTATTTCCCATTGTACTTATTTTTTCGCTCACTTTGAAATCCAGACTATTTGGAGAGACCCTCAAAGGCCTCGTTGGTGCTGCTGTGTAATACAGCACGGTGCGTTTTCAAGCTGTTTCAAACCAATTTCAAGCTATGGCTGTCACTCATCGCAGACGCAACGCTGGACACAGTCATTTAAATTAAATTTGTTTGTGTTGTGACCGTGCTTTTGAAACAAGACTCTTAATTGATAAGCTGTTGTGACAAGAGAAATCCAATATCTCACTTCTTAAAGCATTAACTTTATTTTATTATCAACAGTATCAACACTTTTACAAAGTACAAAGCAAGAAAAAAAGACACAAAATGCCATCGGGGGGTGCAAACCTGTAGCTGTTCCACTGATGACAAATAGTCTTTGTGCCTTCTGTGTCTACCGAGGATGGCTTGTCTTGGTTTAGGGGCACATTTTATGATACGAAATTGCAAACTGCAATAAAATAAATTTATTTAGTGATGTAAAACTCAAAATGTCCACAAGGTTTGTCTCTCAGATGCAGTAAATGAGCTACAGTGTTGTTGTTTTTGATAACAGATTTACTGGAAGTCTTTTTTTTTTTTTTTTTTTTAAAGTACTGTGCACATTTACAAATATGACCATTTTCAATGCAAGAAAAGGATGCGTGGATGTGTATTATAGTAGCTTATTGCTTTAAATTCCAATTAAAAAAGTAAAGCATGTACACACATACATTATATCCGTGCACGCACGCACACACACACACGCTGACACACAAACACAGAGAGTATCAGTGTGAAGCTCAGAATAAAGGAGCCTGTGAATTTGGCCAGGTTTCCGTGTCAGAAGCAGCCTGTATGTACGTTTGCGTTCGCAGGCTTTAGAAGGCTCTTTTTTCACACCCTGCTGTTTTCCCCTGATAATTTAATGTCCATATTCTTCTCTTCAGGCATTAAAACCCTCTGAAGTTCATTCTCTGCCTTTGTACTCTACGAGGCTGCACAGTGGGGCTGGGAAACACACACCACACTCCGTAGGTCCTCTGTTGTATTGCCTACCAAGTGCCCAACCAATTACCAAGTTCAAACACGCAGCTATCACTCTGTTTTTGCTGCTATCCTCTGATTTGGCCAGTGTTTGTACCAGACTTTTTTCTCTCTCTCTCCCTCTCTCTCTCTTTTCAAACTGAGCTTCTAATAGAGATGGATGTTGATCACGGCATAACGAGGCAAATATTCAAACTTAAAACTCCCTCCTTGTAGAATACTGTCTGTCATTCTCATTTAAGTTGACAGCACAGTGTCAATAAATAGTTTAACAGGTGTGTTGCTTACTGTGTGTGTGTGTGTGTACTCTATTTGTCAGCCATAAATCCAGTATATAAATATATATATATATACATGCAAGGCTGATTGACTCACTAACACCAAAACAGGAAGTGCAGATGTTACAAAAAGTTACAAAAACTTCTTTTTTAAAAAATGTTTTTCCGTCTCTTTAGTTTAAAAGAGTCACAACTGAAGAAGACTTACAAGTCATACCATGGGTAATGGCTGAAAGTGAATGTAGTTAGGCCTCAACTGAGTTAGCCTTTCTGCTGATGTGTCCTAGTGGCCAACCTTAGTTCTGCAAAGCAAACCCAAGTGGTCAAAGAGCAACCAATAATTCATATTTTTATCCCTTCCTCGCAGAAATGAAAGCAAACTCTGGTCTGACTGCACTTAAACGTCTAGAATATGTAGTTTGTATTTGCAGTGGGCCATCGGAGAAAACCAAGAAGAAAGAATAATCTTGAAGTCGCCTCATAATTCACCGATCTTACCTCCCAAACTTACACATCTGCTGAGCCGCTACACTGCTGTTTCTTTTTTTCAAACTTTCTCTATTCTTCGTTATTATTATGCTCTCTCGAGTCTTCGACAGGGGGTCCGCAATCCCTCGGGGGTCCTTAGAGAAACTGCAGGGGGGCCACTGAATTATTGTTTCATGATGTTTTTCCTCCAGAAATATGTAAAACGTGTATGAAAATACACATGAATTCAACACATTATTAGATAAATCTGCTTATTTGTAAAAGAAAATACTTATAATTTACATACTGTTGATGATAGACCACCCATAAATCCTTGAGCAATCATGAGCTAGCACTATAAGCATGTTACTGAATACAGACACTGCAGACTGCTGTGGTTGGGTGACCATCCTCCCATTTCTTTAACATGTTTTTAACATTTCACTGTAATCATTATCTGATATTTGCAGTTCTGCAGCAACAACTTCAGCTCTTTCATCTGAAGACCTTCCAAGACGGACGTAGTAAGAATTTAGATAAAGGTCAGGTAAACAACATTCTCAAAGCTTAAGTTGTTTGACAAGGATGCGGAGCCCCATACAGTCCACCCCATTGTCCCGCATCAATGTGTTCACTTGCTCCACAACACAGGCCTCCTCTGAGTACAGCAGGTTTTTGATTCTTGCTCCTCTGTGTGGTGAAAACGTTCATTTTGTAAGAGGAGGGCGGCTCATGATTTCCCCAGCGTGCCCCGTACGGCCTGTAGAGATCTACCTGTCAGCACACCTGAGCTCCTGAGCACAATCCGGCCTTTTCTTGCTGACTCCGCCGCCGGTGTTTACAGAGGCGAGACATGAAAAATGCAACAGAGGTCGTCGTCATCCGGCGTCTTGGGGGTCCAGGGGAAATCACCTGAGCTAGCATGTGTAGTGCAAGCATCTTTGATGGGACAATATTAGTAAAAAACCGGCTCCCTCTTCCAGTGAATGATATGTCTCAGGAACAAAATTTTAGTGTTTTTTCACTGCAGAAAGCGCAAAAGATGGATTACAGGAGAATCAGGCAGCACTGAATAGACCATTAATTTGATAAAGCTGAGTTTGAATGCTTATAAAACTATGTTGACAGCCCCAGGGAGTGTGACAGCTTCTTCAATTAACAATTGATGCTTATATAAGAACATCCGTCTGTAAGTTATTCATGATTCCTTATGCCAGTTGTTGTCATAAATCCATATGTATGCAAGTTAATAGATTTCCGCCGCTGTATGACAAGATTTTCCTTCTCCATCTGACCCTGCCATATGCCATAAGACGTCTCTTTTGTCCATTTTCACTGTCTAATTATATCCAGCCTGTTTTGTTTTTAGAATACACCTGTGAGGGAAAATGACCAGAAACCGTATGCAAACTATATTAATTAATTATGCTCGTGTTTTTACTTGAAGGCTCACGTAGTCCTTTATGTGTTGAAAATACTGATATTTTATGAGTCCTGGATTTATGAAAACTTTTGAATTTTTGTTGTATGTATAAAGGTTTTTTTTTTCAATTTTAGAATGAATGTTGTCCATCAATTCACAGTAAACAATATTCTGTCATCTGCAAACTGTAAGTGCACGACTGTCCTTGTATAAAAACCAAATAACTCAAAATTCAAATCAGTCTGGGATATTTAATTTAAAGGCCTGTAATTTTATTTTGACCACATAAATCTGATGTTTACTGATACACATAATTTCAGAGATGGATAATCAGCAGTTTCTCAGAAAACAGACCTTCTCAGTGCAATATTTCTCCCCCCAAAAAGCATCTTC
This sequence comes from Protonibea diacanthus, assembly GCA_028641955.1. NCBI lineage: Eukaryota > Metazoa > Chordata > Actinopteri > Sciaenidae > Protonibea > Protonibea diacanthus. Next base: position 22,989,176 of record CM053983.1, on the reverse strand, counting down.
TCCACCTATAACAATAATGGAATAACACATGTTTTCACCCTTTAATATCAGTGTATAACGTGCTTTTCTTGAAATGAATGCAATGTTTGCATACTAATTTTACGAAAATCAATTCAAATCATTTAATTAGACTTTGGTTTGCAACATGGACAACACAGGATTCCTTCAGAAAACACTCCTAACATTGATTTAGTTGTTTTTAGGACTTAAAAAATGCCTATTAGTTCATGATTTTGGGAGTGATAGCAGTTCCCAACCTTGCTTTGTCTGTTTTTAGATTTTAGATAACAAATTGTACCTTCAACCAGCGACTGTGCATAAATCTACACGGGCTTCGACACACATCCAAACTACAGAAGAAGAATTCAGAAAATTGAACTATTTGGGCATTCAGCACTACCATGACACTAAGCAGAAAATATTTATCTTTCACTGGAACCTGAAGAGACAAACGAGCTGTGCCAAGTGAAACACAGGCATTAACATGCTGTCGTGTTTGCGGGTTCATGCGATGACAGAAGGGTGGACGCATTTGATGCCCCCCATCCTTCACTACACCCACCCAGCCGCATATTAACTACATCTCCTGCCACTGCCGGCGTATTGATTTCTCACTCTCACCCCCCCCTACCCACCTCTTTCCTCTATTCTTAGGGACATAATGTCACAACATAAGCATTTTACTACTTAGTGTGAAAGAACAAGGAATTTGACACAGTCACCTCACACATTATTAAAGCATCAAGTTCACTACTTGCGGGTTGAAAAGTGGCTTTGCACTTTATTAACTTGAGAAATGCGATATGTGGTAGACAGGTGTGAATATTAGAACAAAGGGGAAGAGAGAGAAGTAGTCAGATGTGTTGCTTTGTTGCCATATATTACTGAGCTGTAATATAAATCAACAGGGAGGGAGGGAGAGAGAGAAAAAAAAAGTCTCAAATTGTCATGGATTTATTTTTTGAGACATATTTCTGGTCCATTAACCTGTAAAATAAAAGTAAAGTAAAACACAGAAGTAGAAAACAAAGTTGGTTTTTGCAGCAGTGATGGCTGTTATTAGAGACAGGTGAACTATCAGAAAACAACAGGTACATTTCAGTCCCACAAACTCTGGGGGGGAAATAAAACATGTGAGGAAAAAGTGGATCATTTCTTGGCAATGTGTTAGATTTGAACCCACCATAGCAACAGTATAGAAAAACACAATGGCAAGTAGCAAGTCTTGCCGTTAAGTGTTGCTGCTGTTGTCTGCTTGTCATGAAATTAACACATAGCGTCACACCAGATTTCACCAGAGATGACAAAATACTGATTGTCCAGTTTAGTAACCACCTCCATTCCATTTATTGTCGCAGAGTGAGACAGCATGCACCACAGCAGCACTCTCTGAAACTCTCAAGACTCTGTTTGACCTGAATGGAACAGAGCCTTAATTAACATCACTGGTAACACCTGTGTTTACCCTGATATGTCATGTCAAAATGGCTGCTGTGAGTTACAAGCTGTGCCTTGCAAGCAATAGCAATTCTTAATATTTAAGAGTTGACCTTGAACCTTTCCGAAACCAAAAACACAACAGCAAAATGAATGGAGGAATGGATTAAACAATGTATGTCAGTTCTACCATAAACTGGAATTATTAGCATGTCCAGCTAGGTAGCTAACTAGGATATTTTCAGTCATAACCGAGCTTTACTTCCGAGACCAACAAGCAAAAAATTATCTAGCTAGAATAAAATGGCATTTTTAGTCACCCCTAACTGACCTAATTGTAATTAGATTATGTTTTTGTCAGTGATATCATTATGTAGTCATCAAGTGCCATGTTTAAGACCCATTTTAGAAGATCCTCATTGAAATGAGTTAGCTGGAAACATTGAAAAGTAAAACAGAGGCACCTCTCATCTGTAAGAGTATGTCAGTTAGCTGTTGTCCACTCATGGCAGAAAAGCACTGAATCTGATTAATTTAATGTTTATCAGACAACAAATATGAGCTTGGGGTGAGTATAAGGTAAGAGCAAAGACATATTGACAGGGGAACATACTTGGACACAACCCTCTCACCCGGCTCTGGTTCTGGTGCTCATTCTGGCGCCGCTGCCCACTTGCCTCCTCAATCTTGAGCCAACTCTCCCCCAGTGCTCGCAGCCTGAGTCTGAGCAGGATCGCTATCTGCAAGGCTAACAGACTGAGATAACGGAGGTGGCTCTTACGCATGTACTTACGGGTGCACATCATCTTGCAGAGACGCCTCTTGCGCATGCATTGCATCCAGATCCCTCTATTTCAGCCAGAAAAATCGATGGTCGCCGGCTAAAAATGAGAAGCCTGCTTTTGTCTACTTCTGTGTGAAATAAAGAACCCATTGTTTTAAAGATTACTATGAACGTCAATGGTAATTCTTCTTATTGTGAATTAGAAAGCTCGACACACACGCTCTTACGCTCGTCTTATTTTTCTAAAGAAAATGTTTGCCATCAGAATTTGACAATTATTTAAAGCTTTAAATCATATAAATACATATGTAATCCATATACTGGATATGCAAATATCATATATAAACGTTGCAAATGTTGCTAAATGTCTCGCGATCCAAACAGAGCAGAGCCTTGTTGGATGCATTTAGGGTTAAATGATATGTCACATGCTGTAGATTACCCTCATCAGATCATATGAAATGCTGTCAGACCTTCCCACAGTATGATCAGCTTGTTAGCCGTGTCTGTTATGATATTATCCCATGTCAGCTCCACTTATCCTCAACAAACAGTCACATCATTGCCTGAATGAGGACTCAGTAGTTGTGACAGGCTGAGGTCGTGGAAGGGTCAGAAGTTTTCATATATTTCATGTGTATTTATATAACTGTCCACACGAGGAGAAGAGAAGTTTATGGTCTGCAAATTTTTAACTGAGTGAAATACTCCATAATGACATCCATCTTCAAATTATTTAGTTTGGAAGTTGCCTGGCAATGAACCAACAAACAGGTTTTTATTGCACCACAAACAGACGCCTTTTTTTTTCCTCTCTGAAAGAAGCAGCATCACCAACTTTCCAAACCGGGTGTAAAAACTAGAGCGTGACAGCTGCATTTAAATATGAAATAGCTGCAGATTTGGTTTCAGACACCTTGTACTGTGTGCAAACAAAGCCACCGTTTCCACCAGAGAAAAGAGAATGCATTTAAAGCACCTCTTTGTCGTTGTTCAGAACTGTGTTCCCTTTGTTTCCATTTGTCTCTTTTTTTAGGTGGAAAGAATGGGATGAAATATTTTTAAACAGTAATTACCTGGCTGGGATCCGACATTGCAGGGATTAATGGGTGACTGCGGAGCACCAGGTTCGGCAGTGTGTTGGAAGGTAAGGGGGTGTGTGGGTGTGTGTGATGGAGTGGCGGCGGCGGTGGTGGCAGTGAAGGGGGGATGCCGAACACAGAGAACCAAAGACTGGCAGAATTCTGCTGCAAGTGTCTTTTCTTTATCCAAGCTCAAGTCACTGCTTCACGCCAAGTCCGTCACAAATGAACAAGACAGATTTAGCCCTCTCGCCTCATCCCACTCCTTCCAAATCCATTTGCTAAACGTCTGTTTTCATGCCTCCTGAAACAATATTGTTACATGTTTGGGGTTATTTTTACCTTTTTCGCTCTGGCCCGCTCCGTCGCACAAGTCGAATTTTTACCGAGGAGTTTAGCAAATCTGTAATTGCGCTTTGTTCGGAACCCTGTTTTGCATGTAATTGACAACCGCAAGCAATTTCCGATCAATTCATATCACCACAAAGCACTCGAAACTGCCTGCTTGGCCAAGCTTACATCACTGGAAGTCGAAGAATGCTGCAGTGCACTTTGCGCTCAGAACTCAATTAAGCATGTCCTTGGAGTACAATATCTCTGGATTCTTTAAGTCGTTTGGATAGTGCAGAGAGGCGATGAGGTGCTCTTACAGATGGCGTGCGACTCAGACTGTAATTAAACAGATCAGTGTCTAATACACAGTCTGATATCCAGCAGCAGTGCAGCCAAATCTCTGCGGGAAGAACTTCCTGAGGTTCTCAGGAGCTTCTCAAGGTCGCTGCAGTCACTTCCGATCCTACAGTAGTTTTTTTTTTTGCTCCATGCGGCCATGTCTACTAAACTTTAAGGTTGTGTTTACTTTTACTGCTGCAGCTATGAATTAGGTAGATATAGATTTTTTTTTTTATGGTTTTTCGTTGGCTCTCTGTAACTTCTCCTTTGGCAAACTGAATACTGAATAATAAACTCACACGCAGTTTTGCCTTACAGTTTAAACTCTAGTCTATTATGGTGACTCCAGTGTGTTTTGACTTCATTTTCAATGTAAAATCCAAATCTGCTGCAGTTGTCAACTACATTTAACTTGTGATAAGCGCAGGTTTGAAACAATTAGTCCATTTTAGAGATTAGATGAATATTAGCAAGGAGACTTTTGGTAGTGCAGGATGGAGACGGATAACTTTCTTAAGCAGCAATTTACTCGATCCCACACTTCATAACAACTTCACTTCCTTGTTCTGACTTCTCATGTGACTAAACTAACCAGTCAGGAGCTAGGACTGAGGCAAACGTGAGTGAACCAGAGAGAACTGTCTTAAAGATGCAGCTGTAAATATTTAAACATGTAAATATGTAACAAAAATATGTAAATAATTAACTGTGTGACTATTTTAAATGCATTTGCATGCATGCAGTACATTAACTCAAATATAAATTATATCAACTTCTGAGCCTTACAACCGGCAAATATTAATTTCACTTCTTAACCTTACAGTGCCATCCAGGACGTACCCTGGCTGGGATCAACCCCCAGTGACCCTGATAAGGATAAATGGTTGGTTGAACTATCCCTTTAATGCCTTGATGAAATGCTCAAACACAAAGCACCATCTTGTGAGTTACTGGAGTCAGACATGTGGGCTACAAGGTGAAGTCTGGGTGGAACTGAAATGGGATGAGTAAGCACTAACTGCCATGACTGCGTTGTATAGGGTGAATAATCTGTCAATTAAAACCTCAAAGACGCTCTTCTTTAATTTAATCTTAATGGAACAGTATTATTTATGTCACCAAGACAAACAACAGAAAACACTGTTACATATACTTCATCACGAACAGCAATTAAATCAGTCCCATATGCTACCCTATTGCTATTTTATTAACCATAGGTGACTCATTACATTGTTGAAGAAAAACAACAGAAAGAAAGTTGCATTGTTTGTTCTACTTGCACTGTGAAGGAGAGGATGAGGAGACTTAGTGTAAGCAGAGGAAGTGTTACAAAGAAGAGGGTGAGGAGCCCATCCTGAAACAGAGTTGATAAAGTTACCATTACTCACTGTCTAGCTGCGAGAGGCTGCTTACTAAGATTGGGGCTCTGTGTGTGTGTGTTTATTTTTCCAACTGAATGACATGCTTAAGAAAATTTCAGTTTGGAGCAAGTGGTGCTCACTGCAGAGCCAAACGGGTGGAGCTTGAACCATAGACAGTATAAGACATGGAAGTAGTATCCATGACGTCACTCATGGGTTTCTGAGTTTCTGTGTTAATGCTCCTTATTATTCATAACTTTAAGCCTTAATATAATCAGAACAGGTGAGTTGTATATAAATTCACCCTCAGTACAGTTGTCATGAACGGGGAAATTAGCTATAGAGATCAAAACTGTTTTTTGTACCAGGCTGCAAACATGTTTATTTCTTCTGTGAAGTTGGACATTTGAACATGGGGACTTATGGACATCGACTCGAGCCAGCCTCAAGTGGACATTCGTGTAACTGCAGTTTCTGGGACTTTCAGAGGTTTCTGCTCGGCTTGACCTAGCCCAGCTCCATCTCCCTGGATTTACCTCCACCTACCTGAATCCTACCCTACTCTGCCAAAAACTACAAAAAACAGTTCAATCAAAAGCAATCAACTATGTTTAACCAAATAGTTCTATTGGACACAATAAAGCATTCATGTATGTATGCACCAAGTCTAACCATACATGAGAGAGCTAGTTTGTGTGGTTCAACCTGTTTTAAACACACAGTATAAGAGACGAGCATCCTTTAGTGTACTGCCGTACTATTCACAGTAGCTAGGCAGGCACACATTACATGATTTATGAATACGCACCGCATTTTGAAGCAGAAAAGTGGAATGGAGCCAATTACTGAATTAGACTGGAGTCATTTTACTCCATCAAAAACACAAAGCGTGTGGAACTTTTAAATGGAACTGAATATTCAGTAAGATATCACATTTTCTAGGTCAAAGATCAAGGTTATAGGACAGCTTTTGAATTAAGCTTTATACACGGAGTGACAGTGTATAACACTTTACGATGCTTTCTGAATTCAAATTCATCATGTAGCTTAAAAAGCTTTATTTGTTTTGATGCTTAAAGGTGAAATAGAACAAGGAGATTGATTTAAAGCAAGGCCAAAACTGATGATAAATAATAAATGGTGTATGTGATGCACTTAAAAAGTCTTTTTCATGATTGTAATGCAACGTTAATGAATCCAGTATTAATTGGTGCCAAATGAGATGTTAGATGTTTTTTTTTTTGTATTATATATTTCTCGGTTGGGTTTGAAAAGAGAAAACAAATCTGCTGAACAAAGGGAAATCAAAGCACATATACAGTAGTTGGACTGTTAAGACTTGCGACATGGCCTCGCCTGTCATTTGAGAAGTTTCAAGGTTGCCGAATGCTGAAACAGTAGACGTGGCTGTTTGTGTCAGTTGCTGAAATTCTAAGAAATCATTTGAAGAAGGAAATGTCATATGATATCCAGTTTGTCTTTAGCTTCAACAGATTTACAAGAGATTTACATTACACATGTTTTTAGTGTTTTATAACCATCAGTGGCGAAGAAAAAAAAATAGGTACTAAAAGTACTTTAGTTCAAAGTTTTTTTTTATTTTCTTTGTCAATAAAAACTACTGTTGTTCATCACCGAAGCAGGATAAATATTCTGGATTTATATCAGGTGATAAAGCAGCAAGTCTCATAACATGCTCCAATAATCTACCTGCTCTAATTACAACAGCAATCATAAAATGTCAGAATGAAAGGCAATATAAACAAAGCATAACATTCAAGATGACAATATTGCACTGATTAATATAGCAGTGATAATGTCTGAAGTCATTTCTGTATTTCTGCATTCTGATTTTACGTCTTGTGTCAATTTATACAATTTATCCTGAAATAAGACACTTTGTTAATGGCAACAAACAAAGAGTGACAAAGTGCTTAATTAAGACAATGGAAAAGATAGTGTCTGATCACAAAGGAGGAGACAGATATTTTTATGAGCAGATAAGCTCGTTATCTGACAGTTGGGCTGATAAGATCACAGTGGAGCCTTACGAAATAATACGTTTTAGGTAGGGTGAATCAAGATCAGCATTAATGTGATCGGTGCCATATGCCAGTATGAATCTAATAGACTGATAATCTCGCCTCTCACTGCAGGCAGAACCAATCTGCGCGCGATAAGGAGCTCACATTTGGGGCTGATCAGCTGCATCGTCACATCGGACCCAAACGTGAGAATATCTCCCATTAAGATCTGAAAACAACATGAAGAAGCCGAAGAAAACACAACAGGAGATGTACAGATACACCGTGATAACATCTACATCTGCATTACGCACATCTAGCCGTCAGCACAGTGTTTCTTCAACTTAAATTTGAAACAAAAAAAAAAGCATAAAACAGTGTCATATTTTCCATAAAATACAATGCTGTGGTTTAGTTTATATTCATTAACAACACTTGAAATAAATGTGTGAATTTAGTAAACAATCCTGTTGTCTCTTCTCTTTATACCTTCATGTTCGTGTTCACATTTGGTATGTTTACACTGCTGACCCTTATTTGACATTTTGTTTGATATGATCGAACAGAGCAGTCCCCCCCTTCCCTCTCTCCTTCTCCATTATGGAAAAATTATTAACATCTGCTACACAGACATCAGGAGAAGTCATGCATGCCTTAATGGCCCCTTGTTTAGTCATTTATGGGTAAGCATGTCATTATTTCAGGATTTATGATCAACTAGATAGAGAATGCATTCTCCCGGAGTTTCACCTAGCAATTATTTATTTTGATTTTTATGGCAACAAAGTTTCCTATCCTCCCTCACTATCCAATTAATGCTGATGATCGAGCATGTCTTAGTGCTTTAGCTTTTGTTTTTATCAGCGTTTATGTCCTTTGTTGGAATGCAAAACATTTTGTGATGAGCCTGTTTTGGATAAAAAAGAAAAAAGCAGTGTATTAGTAAGTTTGGAGTGAAATGTACAGTGTACCCAAGGACAGAGAGAAAATTTAAAGTAAGTCTGTGAATAACAGAACTTCTAAGGAGGTGTTAAATATCAGTTTTTGGTAACATAATTGATAAAATTCTTGATTAGAGTGCATCCGAATGACTAAAAGGCATAAGTTTCTCCCCCTCAGAGTTAATTTATTGCCAAATGAAAGCTCTTTACGGTGATGTCTGTGTATTATCTACAGTTACAGAACATGAGAAAGATATGTTATTTTTCAGTGCTTTGACCACCACAAAACAAAACCCACTGACCTTCATTGCATTCGGTTAAATGGGCAAACATCCTGGCACACTACAACTTAATGCCATTAGCACTAAGTGACAACACATGTGTCTTAGTGATTTTGGGTGAACTAACCTTTAAAGATGTTTTATGTATAGTTAAACACTACCTTCAACAGGAGTGAGGAATTTCTCATGCCACCCAAATGTTACCGTGTAGCCCAAATAAACTTCTGATGGTGGGTACAGTTCTTTCAACTACAAATGTCAGCTTAACAGCCGTGATTGAGAGGATATATAAATGTTAGATTGCTTCCTCTTTTCATTTTTCAGTCATTAGCTGTGTCCAGATTCCATACTACAAAGTCGAAGCAGAGTTTGAGTCATGAGTTAACATATGCGATATTCACTAAAGAAACACTGGTTTGTTGATGCACAGTGTTGTCTGACAATAGAAAGGAAATGAAGAGCTCCTCATAAGTCCATTAAATTATTATTTATTTGTTGTTATGAATTGCATGATTTCCAGTTTGTGTAAAAGGTGTGTTTATTTCTTGAATACTAGTGACATAAATGCCATAAATATGAGTGTTAATACTGTGTGCAATCAGTGTGTGATGAGCTGATCACATGTTTTATGTGCAATTGGTGTCACATTGGAGGATTTCTGGGTTTTGTAGTTCATGTAATTCAGTCAGATCCTTCTGCCGTCTGCAGGCACTAACCAATGTGCCAAGTGCATCTTCAGAAATGACTACAGCATGAAGACAGGCCGACAAGGAGGTGACACGAGTAAGTAAGAGCCATGCAGCACAGGTTATTGATATGTACATTTCCCCTGACAGACGCACATTAACACACTCACACGCTCACAGACACACATTCCTGTAGTCACAGCATCTTGCACAAACCTTTCCTGACATTTTGTCCCTGTGCCCTGGAGCAGCCCCGAGGAGGCTGCCTCAGATCAAGGTCATCACGTCACTCAGTCCCTGAAGCTGCAGATGGAACAGTCAGTGAATGTTGTAAGGCCTGAAAACAGATCTTACATCTACAGATGACGGGTTCCGCTCGGAAACGAGAGTTGACATGAAGTGCACCTGCTGCTTCAGAATGATTGATTGCGCAAACGCTAAAACAAATTACTCTCAGGACGATGTCAGTTGACAAAATAAGAGCGTTTGCACATATTCTGTTGGCAGTTCTGTAGGGACTAAACAGTAAGATGGCGATTTTTGATTCCAAACTCAGCACAGACTTTCAGAGATGAATCCCTCGAATCATCTTTGGCAAGTTGAAGAGCACAGACGAGGCCTCTCTCTGACTTGAACTGAAATGAGGATGCACAGAGGGTGTGTGGGGGGTTTCATCGCAAAAGCCACCATCTGGTGTCAGTGCTTGGTGTTGCTCACCATGACCAATTGTGTCATTAGATTATTGAATAATTAGAGGAGGGATCATGTCTACCCAGAGAACATGCCTTTCAAGTGTATTAGTGTGGGTTACTGAGGTCTTGATCAGGAAGAGCTCCACGGTGTATCTGCAGAAATATGTTTTGGGGGGGGTTGGAAAATTATAACTCTGACCGAAGTTTGAGACAAACTCATGCAGCTTTCATTAACTCAAGATGACAATAAAGCATTTTGTTAGAGTAGGTGTCAGGCTTTTTTAAACCCATTTTAAAGTCTAAATCCCAGTTTCCCCTGTGCAGTCACCATATCTCCCTGTGAGTAGTGTCCCCGTTGAGTTGAAGGAGGACTTTAAATGAGTCCTACGTCGCTCTGGGCAGTGAGGAATATTTTATTAATGAAGACTGCACTTTGTCTCAGGTGAAATCTTCTCTAAAACGTCAAGGGACTGCCTTTGAAGCCACTCACTGCTACAACACCAAACTAAGTGGGTTTTCTCCCACTTTAGATCATACATTTACTGTTTAACTCACGGAAACTGTGGTTTAGGAACTTTCTCCGTGGCCAGGTGGGACGGCAGAATGAAAATAAGGATATCTATGAAATCCCAGACTCTTATAAAGAAAATGAGATTAGTGTGGGGAGGCGGTTCTCAGATTTAAGTCTGAATCAGCCACAAATCTCTGATGGAAGAGAATGATCCCAAAATGAGATATCCACCATTTGAAAAGATTGACACCTACAGTACTCCTACAAAATGGATGTTAGCATGAAAATAAAGCGCATTATGGTCTGCTATTGAAGTTACAACATTTTGTTCCCCACAGAGCCCATTCCAGGCTTGTACTTCTGCATGGATACATTGATTATAAATAACCAATAACCAATTTAGCTGAATGAAATGGGTTGAATTGTTAATAATCATTTATGTCAGGGGTCTTCAACCACGGGTCCGTGACCCCTAAGGGGTCCGCAGAGGTTCTGCACCAATTTCTCATAATAATTGACAATTTTCACCAAAGTAATGGTGAATGTGAGGGTGCAGATGACTGAGAAACTACAAACAGCAGAGGCATTTGCACTCCAATCGGATAAATCAGTGGACGTGTCCAAACATGCACAACTCTTGGCATTTAATAACCAACAATAATTATGCAGCTTTTCATAAACACATACAGGTTAATAACCCAGTATATAAATAGGTTAATAAGGTGAAATAAAAGTTGAATAAAGTTGATATAAAAGTTATTTTAGGCCAGGCTTAAAATGAGACACATTTTAAATCATTTAAAATTGTTATATTCAAATTTTTAATACAGATGTATTTTCACAGGTTCTTGTATTTTGTGTTTATTATCATTCATAAATTAAAAAATAAATAAAAATAATAATAATAAATGTCGGGTTTATTTGTTTTCTGGGGTCACCATACCGGAAGTGAAGAGTAATGGCGCAGTTCTCTTCATAAACAAACATGGCGGACGGAGAAAACACGCGGGATACCTGCGAAGCTCACCTGAACCTGAAATGTAAGCTTAAACAGAAGTTTGGCTTTTAAATTTAAAACAGAAAGGTGGACAAAACGTTTGTAGTGTGTGAACTTTACAGATTAGCGCTGAAACCGTTTGGGGATATTATTAATTTGTCCAAAACACCTGTGAAGGCACTCAGGTATTTCCACCTGGGAAACCAAAGCTAGACAACTACAGGTACAACTTCACTTGTAGCATTACTGTTGTTGTTGTTAACATGTTTTACCTGGAAATTGGACAAAACACATGATAGGATAAAGATTTCACAATGTGTGAAGATTTGATGTTACCTATTTTAAGAGTAGACTGTAAAGTGTGTGTGCAATATGCTCAGTTGATCAGGTACACCTGCCTAAAAGTAATGTTGATGCAGTCTGTAGTTATACAGTCTAATTATGCTCATTCTGTTGTTTGTTTTTGTTGCAAATGTTTTACCGCTGCTGTTGTTGGTACTGTAACTAGTACTGCTGTTAGTATTACTGCTACTTACTGTCAGTACAAGTCAGACCAACACTATTCTCACTTATACAGTGTAGTGTGACGTAGGCTACATTAGCTACATTATCTTGAGCTATAGACCTCACTGTGATGCAGCACATCAATGCTGGTGTTTAATATTGGTATAAAAAAAGGAGGAGTGTTGACGGCCTCTCATCAGATGTTGGCAGCCCTCACCTTTGATTGAAAGATGAGTCTGAAACCACACTGATCTGTGTATGTGTATGCTGGTAGAGTCTGTGTTTACACTTATTTTATTGCTAACCCTCTGCTTAATATTTTGGCACAGAGGACTGCTTCCTTTCCCCCGATGATCGCACACACACTGACACTGGAGGGTTCGCCTCTCTGAGCCATTCGCTGGGCCACAAAACAACTGCAAGCTAAGCTGCAACACAGGTGCTACACTAAAGACACTGAGGTGATTATCAGTGGTCAATAATAAATTAACAATATGTACAAGACAAACTGTGAAAAGTGAACTAACTAACTTAAGGATTAAAAAAAAAAAAAAAAAAAACACTACAAGGTCATAAGGTTGGAGGCAATTCAGGCATAGCTGACAGGAAGTAAACAGGCATGCAGTATGTAAAATGGATATATGTGACACTACATTGTGCAAGTATGCCAGGAAATGTAATGCAGCATATTTTTAAATATGTTATTTATAAGTTCTCCTTCTCTGTCTAACCACAGGGCGGTGAGCTCACAGATTGCAGGCGAACCTGAGATACTGTAGAAACACAACGGTGGAACACGTCGGCCTCCATGGATGAGGACCGCTCCCTCTGTACATATAAAGACCATTCAAAGGTATGGAAAACACAACAGTTCTTATATTTAGGTAGTTATGAGCTGCCTAAATTTCGCAGTTGGTGGGGCCAACTGTAAATACTTTATATCGATGGTAGCTTGTGAAGCATTAGTCTTATCTTTACCTACCTTTAATCACAGTAAAATTACTGTTATTGAAATAGTTTATCTGTACTGTGAAGGGCAGAACAGCATGACTTCACTGCATCGTGTGTCGTGTTGATTTAAAGTCAACAATTCACATCGTCTGTCCCCTATTAGTGCATGTGATTGTTTACCACGGTGGTTTGAAAGTTTTCCAAGATAAGTGTGTTCTGTTCTTCACTCATGTTTGACAGTTTGTGGTTTATGTTTTGATCATTGATGTCTTGTAGCACCTGCGTATCAGGAAATAATGCGTATGATGCAGTGACCTTTTCATTTATTTGTGATGTGGTTTGGCAAAAGCAGCGTATGTGACCTGTTTATACCTTGCCCCAGCAAAGAATTTCTGCTAGTTATTGGACAGGAAGTCTCACAGTCGGTCTTTTGTCTTGTGTCTTTTGAACTCAAGTGTATGCAAGGTCCTGGTCTTTACTGTGTGTGTTACTTAAGCAAAAGTGCAACAGCATTAACTATGAATCTCTCTCTTCTTGGAGTCCTGCATTGTGACATTCTGGTCATGTGCTCAGCTACTTTTATCCCACCAGTTTATTTAAAATAGTGAATTAAAGTGGCAGGTCTAGTGTCTGTTATCTTGTCATCCGTGCCGCCCTGAGATGCATGTGACAGGCTCTCTGACTCCTAGTCACACGGGTTTTATGGCATTTCAGGCCTCTCGTTGAAATGATTTATGTGGTTGGCACAGATGTTGCTCAGATCCTGATTTTTCATTCAATTACTGAATCTATCTTGCTGTTTTAATTATGGCTATGAAAAGTCCCATATCCCTCCTCTTCAGCTGCACTCCTCAGCCCATATTAAGGCCCTGAGATAATGTGGCCATCCATGCTGCTGTCAGATACTCCTTCCTCGTCCCCCCCTCTTCGTTCTGTTTGTGGTTGCGTAGGCAGGTACTAATAGTGAGGAGGTTGTTCTGTGTAGCTCGACAAAACCACTAAGAAGTTTCCGAGTTTTACCAGAATGTGATACACGGTGTACAACGCCTCATGCAGAGGTCTTAGACTGCTAATGTGAATGTATGTGAGGTCCCGTTGTCCTTTGTGTGTCAGCTGTTTTGAAAACATTTGGAAAGTTTTCAGTGCCACATGAATTTAATTATGACACTAATTTACTTAAGTGAGGATAAGAGGAATGTCCACTTACAGTTGTGATGTCTTTCATAAAAAATAAAATTGTGACAGTGACAGTTTTTAAATTGAATTTCTGGTTCATGTCCAGCCGCCGTGCTGAATATTTTATATGCAGATGAACCCTTTTGAAATGTTCCTCAAATTGCGTCAAACCAGTTGTGAATATGAGCAACAGCATGGTCCTACGATAGATCCTTACCTACCTTCATGAAGGTCACAGTGTCCAGTCTTTGTTCAGTATATGGGGATTGTTTTGGATGTAGTCTGTAAGTGTTTCTATTATTTTGTCCACTTCATTTTTATCATTAGCCATATTTCCATCCAAATCGCATCATATTTGAATGCTAGTTTTCTTCCGCTGCTGTTGCGAATGCGAATATTAGGAGCTGGTTCAAGAGATGAGCAGTAGGTGGCGACAGTTCTGCAGTCAGAAAACCAGAAGAAGAGTACGCAACCAGACGGCGTAATTAAAATCGCACTAGTCGAACCTCAGCTGGTGATAAACAGTGCAGATAGCGTGATGGAAATACGACGTTTATGTTTGTTTCACGCATTCTTGTGAGGAAACATCATCAGATCTGTGTGCAACCATCATGGATGACGGACGGGAGCGGAAAACAGCTGATTAGTCATGTGACTTAACACCTCTCTCCAGGACAGTTGTATCAGACTGTGTGAGTTTTAGCTAGATGTACATAATAGCCAACTACTTGATATTGTAAAGCTGAAGTTTCATCATATTGGCATAACAGTCACTGTAGCTGTATATTTAGTTACAATGCAGCGGTATAGTTTTCCAGCAGAGTTTGTCCTTTCATTTCACAACCGACCATTTTACTCCACCAGTAAACATGTGAATAAAACATAACAAAAGCGTTTTGACAGTCCAGAAGTTTCAGCATTGTTGCTCAGCACAAACTTTATAAAGTGCTTGAATTTCTCTGTCACTCATTTTGTTTCAATTATGGGTGTCACTCTCTTCAAACAGGGGCTAACTTGTTTAGACGCAAATCGCATTCACTTCTTTGCAAAGTTTGTAACACTGCACACCCGCTCATCATTCTCACTTTGGTTTCTTTGAAATGATATTCAAACATCCACAGAGCACAACTCTTGACAGTCAAATGGCAGCTTGTGTGGCATAACAAGATGACTTATCTTAAGTTGATAAGATAAATAACAAGATGCACATCCTCGGTGCTCGGAAGTGCACACCAGCAGCTGTAGAGGCGCTGCACTCATCTGAAGCTCTCTCCTTAGTCCTTAGAGTATCAGCTTGGCGACACACTACCTGCTTTTTTTTTTTTTTTTTCTCCTTCTCTGAGGTTTTGTTTTTCCTACTTAAGTGGCTGAGCTCTTCTCCATGGTTCCAGCAGACCTCATGCATTTTTATTGCCATCTGGAGAATACCAACAGGTCTTAACAAGGGGGCTGTCGTTGTAAAAACTGCTTACCGTGGAGACGGACTCGGAGTCAACTCCATCATTTGACTGGCTGTGACCTAGTGTGTGTGTTTGCATGTCACTGTCTCTGTTTGTGCGTGTGCACATGTATTTTTTTTGTTTGAGAGAAATATACAGAGAGAGAGAGAGAGAGAGAGAGGGCTCATATATGCATCTGTACATTTTATTTGTGTTGCAATAACACACAAGCACAAATAATTATCGTCTCGTGCCTCCTCCCTCCTCCCCTCCTCCCCTCTCTTTCCCAGGAGCACCAGAGTTTGATGGGCCATCCCAGACGCCGGTTGACATTTTGTCCCCAGTCCGACCGGATGCCACATAAAAAATTCACTCAGGCGAGAAGCCAGGAGGAATACCCACCCCCCCCACCTCACCCCCAGTGTGTGCGTCTCAGTGGGGAGTGCAAGGTGAGCAGAACTTGAGCTTGTCATGGCTGCACGCCTCTGACAAACATAAGTAGATGCTAATGGCAAAATCGTGACAGAGCAGAGTCCCACCACCATATGGCTAATTGCCACAACAATATCCTCTGTGTTATTAATCACGTTTTCATAGTGTGCCATGATAATTGGAATAATTAGGAGGGGAACAGGCACTGGGATGCCTATGCAACATCCCTCGCTTGGAAAAAAAGTATAAACCGCACAAAAAATGTGTCACTTTCCCTTCCTTGTCCCCCATGTTTGATCCTCCCTTTTGCCCAACAGCATTTTTATTCACCTTCTACCCCTTTCTTTTGCCTCACGCTTCCTCTTTCCTTACCGTCTCATTCCCTCAGCTTCCTTTACCTCGCTAATCGCTCTCCAGCTCCCCATCTCCCCATCTTGTTTACAGTTTTGCGGTGAAAAATGGAGTTGATAATTAATGAATACAGTGACATGGGGATCTTGGCTGTGAGTAGTTGTGGGGCGTGGTGGGGGCATTTCAGGTAGCTGAATGAGGCCACATGCCCCACTGAGTCTGAACAATGAGTGTTTGGGGTTAACCCTTCGTGGGCCATGCCGCTGCTTTCTCAGCAGTTTTTGGTACAGTGCATAATGGCGCTTGTCATTTTGTTTAAAAAAAAACCAAAACAAAAAGGAAAGATCTTAGACTTTCTCTTCAAGCATGTAGCGTCCTGTGGGTCGTGATTTACTATGCAGCAATTCGCCTCACTGTTTGGCCCATAAATCTCCCTGTTTATCTGGGGAGCAACCTTAACGTCTCAGCGATAGCCCAGGCATTTTGAAAACCCAACTTTATTGATTCTGACGGCGAGTCAATCAATAGGACATCTGTAGCATTAGAGGGCCATTCCGGTTGTCTGCCTCTTGGCTCCCTCTGCCAAAGCAGTCCAGTCCAGATACCCAACTTTTTTTTTTAAGGCAAGGTTTAATGAATACGTCTTCTCTTGAGCTGCTTGACCTCTATCTGAAAAATAATGAGCAGAAAGAAGAGATACAGGGATGGAGATCATCAGCAGGATTGGGATGGAGTAAACGTAGACAGGCAGAGGGAGTAAATAAGCTATAAGTATGCCGTGGTATGACGCTGCATCAGTGGTCATGGTAGTGATCTATGAGAAGGATAAGCTCCTGTTTCCACCTCCGTTCTTCTTAATGGAAAAGTACTGCTCAGGTACTTAAGGCTGCATTGCTGTCACTATGCTAACTCTGACATGTTAATAAATGGATAAGTGGTTGATGAATATGTTAATTGACTGAAAATGGGAAATAATGAGAAAATGTTGCTCACATTTAATAGAAATATTAATAATTTCTTCACCTAGCAGCCAAAAGAGCTAAAACACTAAAAGAGTTATTTATCATCTATAAATTCATTTCAGCGTTTCTTTTCCACACAATATCGGGATTTATTTTTCCTTTTGGATGAGTCAAGGACTCCTTGCTAGTCCAAAACCTTGTGCATTGATGCTGAGTAAATGTCCTTTGTACACAGTGTGAGTACAGTCACCGTTCTCCTGATAATACAGGTGATTCTGGACTGTTATTTGTATTACCGTACCTGTACCTGAGTCCTATTGAGCCGAGTCTTGAGGTATTTTGAGGAAAGTTTGATGAGGTTTGCAGAATCACTTGTTGTATATTATCATTTCACTGTTTTCTCTAATCACTCTGAGGGTACCCATAATGACTAGACTCTCCATTTAAGCAATTAGCCTCTCTAGGGCACCCTGTTAACACCATTCACACCTCCCTCAGTATCGCTTATCAACACTTTAGATGACACAGCCAAAGACCAAGCTATTTTTTCACTCCCCACTTCCCACTCATTCAGTTCTCTTTTTCACAGCTCCCTCTCTCTCTTTCTCCATCATTCTCTCACTCTGTCATACATAGACATGTAGCCTACATGTAGCATGCTACCACACTTACACACATGCACATTCAAGCACAGATGGCCACACCTTCACCAGTCTCTGCTCTGAGCTTAAGTTTTTTTTTATACAAACATTTCTCTGGAGTGAGAAATAATTGTATCGGTTGTGTCAAACTACGTAGATGAAGTAGATGAAGCCAGAGAACAATGGTTTTCAAGCAATGGCAGTATAAAGAATGGACAGTGTATGCGTGACATCACCCACAGGTTTTTGAAGAGCTGTTTAGAAGCAAAAAGGTAGTCCTGGTAGTCCTGCCAATCATCGCTGCTTCATCGCATCCTGCTAATCATCGACCTAAGGTGGCCTGAATTATGACTGGTTGCTCAAGCAAGCCATCTGTAATTGCACCTACCTGTCAGTCAAAGCGGCCATGCTGTTGTTTGTGCATAACTTTAAGCCTTAATATAATGTGAACAGGTGAGTTGTATATAAATTCACCCTCAGTACAGTTGTCATGAATGGGGAAATTAGCTATAGAGACCAAAACTGTTTTTTGTACCAGGCTGTAAATATGTTTATTTCTGCTGTGAAGTCATTTTAACATGGGGACTTATGGAGACTGACTCACTTCTGCAGCCAGCCTCAAGTGGATGTTTGAGAAACTGCAGTTTTTGGCACTTTTGGCATAGGCTTCATTTCCATGGAGCCACAAAGGTTGCCACTTGTTTTCTACTTAACCCACTTGCTACTAGCTAGAGGCTAGTTGAACCATCTGTATTCTAAGCTACACAGTACTGTACTGGATTCATTTGATACCATACAGGGTGCAGAATTAACCTTTCAGCTTGTTCCTGGGTATGCTAACAAATGATTGTTCCCATTTCATATTTTTCTTTTAATCATCTCCTCAGTGTTCCTCAACACTGAAACACAGGAGTCTCCTGGATAATTTAATGGTGCTCTACAGTAGGTTTATGTGGTGGCTACCAGTTTTAATCATATCCACTCTACAGGACACCTTTCAAGCTGCAGATAGTAGTATCATTAAAAACAAAAGTAGTCTTTAGGTTGAGCCCATCATTAGCAGTGTGTAAGAGACCTTACAAATGTTTCTTGTGAGCTGACTCAAAGTTTTATTTTTTGTACTTCCTGACGTTCTTGTGTACTTACCTGTTGCCTGTTCTCTCTGGACTTCATTCTGTTTTCTTGTCTTGGGTTTCGCTCGCTCAGGTTAACTGAAACAACCTTATTATTTGGGCCTCCTCGGCATCTGCTTGCAAGAAATGTTTACGGCCTGACTGCGACTCCAATCTGTCATCAGCAGACATCAAATACTCTGTGACGTTATCTGTTTATAGGTGTCTCACAGACGTTTGTGATATATGCTGAATAGGCAGAAAAGAATTATGGTTCTTGTATAGAATCAGGAGGACGCTCTTCCACCCCCCATGTTGTCACTTCAGACAGTTATGGACCCAGAAATGACGAAAAGCAGCTGCTCCTCTGACCATAAAGCCCTGAGCCGAGCCCTTAATTGTTCCTGTGTAGAGAGGGAATTATCTCCACCCAGGCCCACCCTAGGGAGCAGGAGATGAGGAAAGAAGAGGAGGCAGGAAGAGGAGGGGCAGGAGGGGATGTGTGGACGGACAAAATGGCAGGATGGATGGCAAGGTGTGGGCAGATTTTGGCACAGCCACCTGAAGAAGTGGGCGGCAGGTTGAGAAGTCTCCCTCATTCACAGCTTCTCTGAAAGCCAAAGACTTGAGACTGAAACTGGGTCATGACTGAAATCTGGGTGCTGCGTATGGATTTTAATGTTATATGTAGGCTGATACTTTTCAGGTTTATCTTTCTATATTTTAAACCATAGTTTATTTATTCAGCGCATAGTACTGTTTATAGTGCTATTCAGATTAGCAACGTTTGACTGGAATAGTTCATGGTCATGGAAAATACTGGTTTTGACAGATTGTGTAACAGGACAGTGACCTTGCTAACAGTTAAAGGATAGTTTTAGATTTTTTTCAAGTTTATCTGAACACAGTGCTCATGTTGAAAGAGTTATGGGTCGATGTTCTCATTCCTCCTCTACATCCTGACTGCGAAGCAAGACTTTAATCAACTGACTACTCTCAGAAATGGGGGACATACATTATGGAGTATTGTATTAAAAGACTTAAAACCTATCCTTCAAAACCAACTGTAATCCAACTTTAAAAAGATCATTTGTAGACGACTTGTCTTTTGGGTTGTGGTAATTGGCTGTGGTATAAATGCAATGACTTAAAGTCCTATTGTGATTTTATATATGAACCAGAGTGTTTTCTCAATGAATCATGTAGACCATTGCCATGACTCCGTTACGCTAGGTGGCGCTGTAGCCCTCTCAACGAAGAGCCACTTTCGGTTGACCTCTGCTTATCAGCGACAGCAAACTATCTGAAGGCATTCAAACAAAGATGGCATACGAGGAGATGGACGATGCTACAGCTGCGGACATTTCGTGCATTATTTTCGTCCTAATATTGCATATAAAAAGAACAATGGATCTTTTGGCTTCCGGGTGAACGCCCCAGCGGAAAATCCGATTGCTGAATGTACATGGCGTTAAAAAGCCGGCTATGAATGAATTATCTAGGTGTTCTTATCCGATTTTGAGATGTTCGATGTGGTCCGAAATAGGTCCAAAGTAGATCGGACTAAGGCGTTTGCAAACACTTTAAAAAGTCCGAACGATCAGAAATTCGAATTTCTTGCTGCATGTAAACGTACTGAGTGAAGTTCAAGGTGGCCAAAAGTCTAAAACACAAAGATATTTGGGCCAAAAAACATTCAAGTGGCTGGAACCAAAGGTTGTTTGGCATTTTAAACAATTAATCGAATGTCAAAATATCTTTCATTATTCATTTTCTGTCCATTAATTAATTGACTAATAATCAGAAACCTTATTTATTACCCACTCCATACATCTAAAACTTCTAACTACTGATACTTCCACTGAGACATCAGCCAAAGATAGTGGAATTTCCATTTGTGATGTTACTACTGCTGCTGCAACTGCTACTACATGTTCAAAGCGCTAACAGCCATCATTCTCTTATGTTTCCAAGCTCTTTCCATCAAAGGCCTCTTCCAGACACCAAGTCTGAGTGTGTGTGTGTCTGTGTGTTCCTCACTCACTCTCTCATCTCTAGAGGTGAGCTCTAGGTTGCTCCCCATATTAGTTTGCTTTCCACTTAATGAGGCAGCGGAGCATGAAGGTCCAAGCACTCCTAAACGCCGTGTTCATTAAACCAATGGTGCTTAATGATGACGGCAAAGGCACCCGCGACCCGTCGGCTCCTACTGAGGGCGACCATTAACGTTAGAGCCAGCCAGCTGGGGGGAGACGGTAGCACGGAGGGAGGGAGCTGTCAACTGTCAACAACACTGTCACAAGGACACGTAGCTCCCGGTAAACTGCTGCAGCAGAGCCAGTGAAAGATACCGGAACACAGACATGTTGGGTGATACACCCAGCCACGAAGGTTAAGTTTGAAAACTCAAAGTACATCTGTAAAGTATTCTTGTCCTGGAGAGCGGCGTTTCAACAGTTTAACTCAGGACAGGATGATTAAAGTACTTCTATATATATATATATATTTTTGCAAAGATATCCTACATGTTCTCATTATTAAGGTTTCATTACTGTAGATAATGAGTTCCAATGTATCTAGATCAACATTTCAAAAAATAATGGTTCCATTAAAAATATATTAATTACAGAGCCACGACTAATGACTATTTTAATTATCAGTGAATCTGTCAATTACAGAACTCCTTAAATTATGTGTTTTGTCCGATTAACAGAGCAAAACTCTGTACATACGACAGTAATGTAAAGCAGAGCGGTGCAGTGAAGAAGCCTGGATGTTTGATGATTTAACTCATTATAGACTCATTTTGATTTGAGCAGGTTCATTAAAGAAGAGTTTAACACTTTAATAAAGAATATGAAAAAAAGAATTGTCTGGGGACATTTTTTCTTTGATTGACAGACAGAGCAGATGACCTCCTTTTAAAAGGTCTCTTATTGTCTTGCGCTTCCACCCTTTTTATACACAAATAGTCAGATAGGAGCGCTATCCTCGGTTCCCCTTCCAAATGTAGTGTATCCATCCGCTGCTGTATGAGTTAAGGTGTATCGAGACGAGCACCTGATTTCATGAATCGCTCCACACAGATCTGATGTTTCTATAATACTGTGATGATTTGTCTTAACACACACATATATATATATATATATATATATATATATATATATATATATATATATATATATATATATATATATATATAAATAAATAAAGACCATAATATATATATATATACACACTCTCTGAGCTAATGGATTGATATTTACAGGATGTTTTTTAATTTAGAAGTGAAGCCAAAGGGGTTGAAACTAAATGTCCTTAACTCTGAATAGTTATTGCTTGATGAAAATCCTTCGAGGATCATTTTCTTGTCAAAAGCATTGAGCCCTGGTATTTATATTTATTTTTCGTGAAAGTCTCGGTACTATAATAAGCCACATTTTCTCAGTGTTTGCTTATTTACATTCACGATCTGTCTCCCTTATGGCTGCTTTTGCCCCTCTTTTTTTTCCCCCCTCTACTTTCTCAGACAGCAGCTTAATGCTGAAGCACTCCATCAAAGGTACTTCATGAGGTGTTTAACAAAAGCCTTCTGGAAAAGAGAAGTCCACTCTTCAGTCCAATGCTCTGTTCTGTCTTTTGCTTAAAGACTGTGTTTTGGCCACTTCATTGCATAAATGAAGCACGCTTGCACGCACACACAAATGAGTGCATGCGCTCATGTGCGCACACGCACAGACTGCCTGTGATTTCCATGCAGCCCTCAGAGGACACACTAATGTATCCAAATATATTTACAACAGATGTTGCATTTTATTTTTCATGATAAAAACCCATTTCAGAAAATTTACTTCATAATGGGCAGAGCAAGTTTTTCTCCTCTCTCCTTCTTTTTTGTCTTCTTCTGAGGTCCCTCGCATGTAAAGTGAGAGAAGTGCACCACCTAATGGTCGCAAATGTCTCCCCCCCTATCAAAGTTTCACTCTGCAGTATACATTAACAGTAGATAATGAGTATTCTCTCACTAAAACTGACATTTGGACCATGAGATTCATCAAATAAAAGAGCCTGTCTGCCCACTCACATTCACAGCATGGCTGTCGTCTCGCAGACCGCTGGAATGACGGCATGCTTTGTGCACTGAACGCTGGTGATTGACAGCTTACTCAACATACATTACATGTACTCAAGTTGTCACCGCTGTGACACAGAGAAGCAAAAATTACAGCCGTGGCTAACAATTTGTTTCATTAACATTTAACCATTGATCGTGAATCGTGTTTGTCGTGCGTTTTGAGAGCCAACAGTCCAAAACCCAAAGATACTCGAGTTAAAACAAATATAAGACACATGAAAGCAGCAAATCCTCATTTCTGCTTGATCAAACCGTTTTTTGTGTTTGAATAATTTCCAGTCTTTGGACTGATTGATTAATCGACAGCTGTAATTATTTTAGCTCTGTTAAACATAAAAAAAGGTTCATAATATTAGCTTATCTTCGTCTCTATGAGAACAGTCATTTTTAGAACTGTTGCCTCATTAAACAGCTCAACATTCACTAGTTTTACATTCTGTAGAGTTTAAGAAATTCTAATTATAATATAGGTAATATGAACTGATGATGCTCAACATAGAAAGTAGATTTCCTTGTTCTATTTTTTCTCTACGGTAAATGATATTAAATCAAGTCAAAGTTATCTTTCGAATGTCTTAACTTCTTGGATTGGTTTTTACATGAAATATTCTACGTATCTTTTTAAACTCACTATCAGCTGTGCCACCTTATGCAAGATTCAAGAGCCTTGTCACCATTTGCACAGGTACAGGACAAGAAAAGAAGCAATTAAAGAAGCAGCATAGCATAGAGAAAAAAGTTTTTTTTTTTTTTTTTACACTTAAAAGGAGGGTGGGGAGAGCAGAAGATGCAGAGCTAGAGGGAAAGAAATGGATGAAACTGTGGAGGACAAATGGTGTGGTGGAGGGTGACCTGAGAGCGCTTGAGCAGAAGAAGAAGAGGAGGAGATGAGGAGGATTAGGTGAGGAGGAGGACAAGAGGCGCTCTCCCTCTCAGCCAGCCGGATGGGGAGAAAAAGAGTGACGAGAGAGAGAAAGCAAGAGGAGGAGGGGAGGGCGTAGCGAAAAAGCTGGAGAGACTGTGAGTGTGTGTGAGGGCTAAGTGAGGCCTTTATAAATGAAAGCAGATGCCTGGCATTATGAACTTGTCGGGTCGCAGATGGGGATGGTGGTGATGGAGCACTTGACTCCCCGGATGGTTATCATTCACTCTCCTCCTCTTGCCTCTCAACTGCCTTCCCCAGTGCTCGGAGGGTGAGAGGGAGAAAGAGGGAGAAACAGAATGGGTTATAAAGAAAAGGAGACCGAGATAATATCCATGGAGCACAAGAAATAAGGGGACAAGAAGGTGGACTTTTCAGTGAGTGATTAGTGGCCCTATTTAAATAAAGACCATGAATACAGTATAAAGATAAAAGCTTCAAGTCTTTTTCTTCCTTCTTCCTTTTCCGTCTTTGATTGATCTAAGCGTCGGTGTGTGGTGATTGATTAGATTGCCTGCGGAACATCATCCCGCTAACTAGTCGCTCCGAGAAGGGTGTTTGTCACTGCCATTGATCTTCTTGTAAATGAAATGTTCCATTTCCAGTGCATTTTATTGTTAAATGCAGTTCATTAGCTACTCTGAGATTTATGGCTGTGTCTCCTCTCTTGGGCTAGAAAAAGAAGAGAGAAAGGCTGGAAAGAGACAAGAGAGGAGGAGGGGGGTGGAGGGAGAGAGGATGAGAGTGGAAGGGGAGCAGGGCAGAGATGAGTGTTGATGGTATAGAGCTGCTGCAGACTTGATAAATATGGCCCAAGTTTGCCAAGAGATGAGAGATAATGATGGTGGGAGAGGAACAGACATACTGAGCTTCCTGTCGGCTGTAGTTACACTTCTTGTCATCACTGTGGGAACTTCTGCACTCGCCTTTATAAATACTCTTTGTCCTTACATATTCAATTTAGTAGTTTAAGGAACTGTACGTTTGCCAATATTGGATGAAAGAGAAGAAACTGGACGTTATATTCTGAAATACCAATCTTCAGTCGTGCGCTCGGCTTCACAGTGACCAATCCGTCTGTGCATGAATGAATCCTTTAGTCACATTGCTGGCCTGCTCGAGGTTTTTGGTGTTAATTAATGTAGTGAAGTGTTTGTTCAGGAGGAAATTGCTGCTTTTTAACTCTCTTAGACTTCCACTGGAAAGATTCGCTTGAGAATCTGAATATGTTTCTGAGAGTCTCAAAAACATTTTGCTTTACAAGCGATCCACGTTACCCCACCGGAAAACAACATGGAGCCCCATGTCTGATGTTGGCTGATCAGTGTAGACGTCCCTCTTTGGTCTATGGGACTTTATTTTATAAAAACTATGTATGTTAGGGGTGTCGAGTAGCTCAGTTGGTAGAGCATCCTCCCCAATTTGGGGAGAGAGAGATTGGGAATGATATGCAGCAAAGGGCCTCTGCGGCAAGGCTTCGTACACGGGGTGGATGGTCTACCGACCGAGCTAATCGACACCCCGCAAATGTGTCAGTTTTAAAGACAATTTTGCAAGTTAAGAAAGTTGTAGTTATCTGTCATGAAGATAAGTTAAGTTTTGCATGAAACTGCTCAGTGAACTGCATCTCTCGTCTCCGCATAATATATGTCACTTTCAAGGCCGTCCCCTTGTTTCCAGAATGAGGATTAAAGTATTAAAAGAGGTGAAAATCTGGAGATGTTGAGAGGCATTGTTGTTTCAGCAGCTCTGATTAGAAAAGAAAAAGTCACGACAACACATAAAAATGATTTGTCCTCCGCCATTGACTACCATACTAACCCATGGTGGTCCACTGGAAGGAGAAGGGACATTAGTACTTATGTACTGTCAGTGCAAGTGAACAGAGGTGTTCTTGAAACATTAGGAGACTTGGTGACATTAGTGTTATTAAAAAATCTTCTGCAGTAATGATAATTTATATTACATCCATGAAGAAAAAAATCTGATTACATGGCCCTGAACACCACTGATCACGATTCTGTCCTCTAGGCTGTTGTTAGAAACTCAGTGCAGCCCTTTTACACTTGAATAGCCCTAAAATATGTGATCAGTAGCCTGCTGGTTCAGATCCCCTGACCAGCAGCGATGATCTGAGCAGGGAAAGTAAATGAGCAACTCTCCGCTCTCCCTCAGCAATTATCGCACACGTGCCCTTGATCAAGGCACTTACACGAAGGCTCGAGGCTCCAATTACTTCAGTGGAGCTGCTGAGTGGCCGGCAGCAGAGGACTGTGGTTATACTGCACTGGGCATCTCCCAGGTGTAAAGCAGGGCATCTCTGAAAAAGAACAGGCAAACTGAACCTTTTCTGACCAGGAAAGATTAGCTAAGACAAGATTTGTGCATAAATAATCCACCTGCTTTGTCTGTTTAAATCACATAATTGGACTGCAGCAGAGAGGTGTCGTTGTTGCCTTTATTAACTTCAGGAAAGTTTCCCTTCCCACATGAAGTAACAAAACAGAATTCAAGTACAAAACATGACTGAGCTTTTCCACTTTGTCCATTATTTTTCATCACATTTTTGACTAGACAGTTTGGTAATTTAATATTATAGATAACAAAGCATTACTATAAACTGACATTGCCCGCTATGCTTCTGGCTCTGACCATAAAACATGACTCAACATGAGTGCAATCTACCGTATCGTTAAGTAATTCACATGCAACACTGTCAGTAACCTAGACCACCTATAGTAGACCTTCCTGTCCGATTTGTAGCCAGCGTGCATGTTAATTAGCTGTTGTCTAACATTAGTAGTCTTCTCTCTGATCTCACGTGCATGACCTCGTTGTCTAGCTGGATTTAGCCATCACATCGGTACATAGTCTAGCTATTGCAAAAAGTCACAGCAGCCGAGTGACCAAAGTTTCTTTAGAAAGCCCAATAATTGTGATGTGGTTGATAAATGAGGTGAAAAAAAAGAGGAATTGACGCGGTGGAGGATGAAGGACAAGAAAATAATACTGATAACGTTTATCAGCCAGTGGCAGCAAGAAAGTAAAAATCATTCATCTCCTTTGTGCCATTAAATAAGTTATTTGTGTCTTTGTAATGAATCCAATCCGTGTGCAGTTGGCCCGTGTGCAGCCCGTAAAAGCATGTTTCAGCCTTGAACCCAGCAGAGTATGCGTCAGCCAAAGCGTTGATCAGACTTGTTGCCTCCCGAAATCCCTCAACATTCGTCAGCAACTAGTTGAACTCGGCGTTGAAGACATTAAATGAAGCATTCGATTTTTCCAAAAAGTGAGAAATGTGAAAGATCCATTTAACAGACTACTACGTGGAAGCAATTTTTTTTGTCTGGCATTGACCTTGCTCTTTTGCTCATTTGAAATACTCATTCTCTCTGCCCCAGCTACCTTTTATCGTCTCTTGACAGTATAAAAGAAAGGTTGTGCTTGTGCTCTGCTCTTGACAAGGAATTTGCGGTTTGACTCTGCCTTGCCTCTGGTTAATCATAGCTTGTTAGAGTTTCTGGCACATTGAAGAGCCAGACCACACGGCTGTTTGCCTGTCAAACAGTCTGCAAGAGCAGGGCAATTACAAAAGCAAACTTTGCTCACACTCCTTGGCCTTAATGAAAGGGAGGTGTGTGTGTGTGTGCGCATGTGTGCACTTGTGTGTTTGTTCATGTGCACAAACTGCTGACTGGAGGAGTCTTTTTGATCTGAAATGGTTTCTGTAGTTAAATCTAATAATACTTTGACACAGATTTTTGACCCTGCTGGTTGAACCTTTTATCTGTGAAACACTGTGCTTGAAACGTGCTCTCGGTCCACAGCAGGGCTGTCTCTTTTTGTTCAAAATTCAAACTGTACTGAAGCTGGTAATGTTATATAGTTTGCTACGAAAGCGGAGGGTAAAGCTGAGAGCATCTGAGATACAGTATGTGGAAATACTTTGCGTTCTGCAATGTAGATGGCAAAGTAACCAACAAAGATGAGGCCTTTTGTCGACTATGCAGAAAACAGATGTCTACATATCTGTAGACTTATCTGCTGGCTGGCTTGCCACCCAAACGAGACTGCAAAGGTACAACAGATGTGTGGAGCAACATCAAGTGTGCAACCTCGTCTGACTGTCTACTGTCACCGATACAGATCACAGATATCAAGATGTGGCCCATTGGTGTGGTGAGAGGGAGTGTCTTGTCTTTTAGTATATTTTATGTTGTCATACAGTTGTGCAATGTGTCCTTTGAATTTGGACCTTTATTAACTTTCCAGCTACCTGTTA
The DNA here is from genome assembly GCA_028641955.1 of Protonibea diacanthus. Classification (NCBI taxonomy): domain Eukaryota; kingdom Metazoa; phylum Chordata; class Actinopteri; family Sciaenidae; genus Protonibea; species Protonibea diacanthus. The sequence goes on along the minus strand of CM053983.1, from coordinate 22,960,801 downwards.
CCTCCTCTGCAAGAGAACAACACGTGTTGTTACTTCAGTTTGTTTTTAACAATGTGGTGCACATTCATCAGCATGTAAACAACATGCATGTAACAGATAATTTAATAGTGGCTGTAAATAATCTGTGGTTTAAAACATACAACTGTACCCAGAGCAGCAGGGCTCGTATAACTTAAGTGGACATCTGAATGATTGGTGGCTACAAACTAAAGTACAGCATTGGTTCTGTGCCATTTTCACTTTGTGATTCTCGTTTGTAAAAGGCAGTGCCCTGGTGTAGACTTTCATAGTCACAGAAAAACTCATCAGACGTTAAGTATTTACTGATTTATTGAGCTTTCGCAAATAAAATATTCACAACAATAACCACATCTGATAAAAATGCCAGTCGTGTCACCTTTTACTTAAACATTAATGAACTGGCAACGAAGGCTTGCTTGTGTCTTTTTAAGAGGCGGTATTAGGCACCGCGGAGCAGTTTCTCACTGCAGGCTGACACCGCTAAGGTTAGCCTGGCATTTCCACTGGATTTGATGCTTGTTGAGAAAACCAGGAGGAGCAATAGATCAACCAGAATCGCAAAAATATCACAGTAATGGTGAGAAAAGACAATGTCGGAGATAGCAGCTTCAGTAAAGAGAAGGGCAACATAAAGACAAGTAAACTCAATAAAAACAATTTACACACTGTATATGTGATACGTGTATATTGCAGATTAGTTTATATAGAGTATATATGACCGTCTCCTGGGTAGAAACTCAGCAAGTCAAAGAAGTCTGTGAAGCTGCGGGGGAAACTGATTTGAACGCTACAGTGAAACCCAGGGGATGTTATAGAATATATGCTCACACTTCCTGAAGCTTTAACAGACTCGTGAAATAAAGCAAATGATGTTGAAGTACAAACACAAGTGAGCAACGGCAGCCTTTATCCACTGTTGGTGCGAATGGGAGCCGAGAGGTCAGGACAGAAATGCATTTTAGAAGGAGTTTTCTGGCCCTCATCTGTGACCTGCTCATGAATCTGAATGGAAAAATAAACAAGTAATGTCCCTGTCTTAGTTCAGATGTGCTCTTCATATTCACTTACTCTAGTAATCATATTCTGTAAACCTTCAGGCTACGTGTAGACAGAAAAATTGGTATTTTTCAGAGTGCAATCCCACTGTGGTGGATATGGACAGCTGTACACGTGTGTTTGGTTTGATTATATTACTTAGAATTTAAAAACTTTGCTAACAGCCAAACATCTAGCAAGACATAGCAGCCAGCTAGTATTACTGACTAGTCCAACAACAGCCAGCCCAGCTCGGCGTCTGTCTTTCAGCCAACCACTAAAAGTCAGTCTTGCTCGCTCACTCTCTCCTTTTCTCTCCTTAGCTTCCTTCATCAGTGTTAACTTCGCCTCTGTTGTTATGTCCATAGAAGATGATGAGCCTGGTTACATTGACCACTTGCGTAGCTCCTGTTCTGGCACAACACCAGCTTTGCTCCCTGTCAGCATTCCCCTGAGCCCTGGGCTAGTGAACCAGTGATCCAAAACACCTGTGGTACAAACACTACGACTAAGTCCTCCAACCCTACCTGACATATTGGTTCAATAACCTCGATCTCAAAGGGAGCTGACTAAGAGAAGGACCTGCACCCATAACAATCAATGTGACTACGGTGGAGACTTGACCTCGACTCAAACATTATATCCATGTGTTTTCACTTGGGCACTATTTTATGTCTCAGAGTCTAATTTTTACTTGTAATTTTCTTTTCATACGTATTGTTTGAGTGTTGCTGGAGGGAGCCTGAGAATTAATTTTGATTGCAAATGACTGCTTCACTCCAGTTGTTTTGCATTTGACACCAAATAACTCAAAACGTATCAACATCTGTTGCGCTCGTCTCCAAACGTAAAGAGAACAGCGAATATTAGAAAAAAATATTGTTATTATCACCTTTTTATTATTTACTAAAAGTGGTAACTCACACGATTTATGTTTTGCTTTTGCTTTATACGGCAGCCTGTTTGGTTCTAGGTGTTGATTGCTGTGGTGTTTATGCACGGCAGTTCCCCAGAGATCACTTGTCAATCAAACGGTGAAGTATGCCGTTTGATTAGCATGTGCTAGCATAGTGTGACGTCTTTTTTTTTTGTTTGTTTCTTCTGATGAAGTTATGAGAAGAACAACAGAGCGTTAAACCCTGAATAAGACTTTAATGAACTGTCTATAGCTTGAAGCGGTAGACGGTAACAATACAGTGTTCATAATAACGCATCAAAATACAGCTGAAATAATCAGTTACATGCTTCTTTCAACACAAAATAGCATTTAAAATTTATTTAAAAAGCCAAGTTCTGACGGTAAGACGTGATATTTATTGGCGCTGTCATGTCCAGTTCACTTTCTCCCATCAGACAGATGTGATATTTACAGATGTTTCATTGCGTGACCTGGACCACGCAGACATATGCCACATAAATTGGAACACAAGGCGCGCAACCTACATACAACTTGAGCTCTTCAGTTTGAATAGATGCCACGACGGTAATTAAATCTTACATCACTCACATGAGACCACTGTCATAATTTCGGATTCATGGTAAGTTGGCACATAGCCTGGATAACAATGAGAAAACAACTGAAAGAAAAAGTCAGTGAAATGTGGAGCTCAGACACAACTCAAAGGCACATTCCCGCAGCTGAAATTAAAATTTGATGTATTTTATTCTCTGCGATCCATCCGGCGTTTTGACATTCCTGTCAGCACATTCCTAATATGAGCGGCTCTCCAACAAAAGACGACGCAAAAATTCATGTAGGACTGCAACTGACGATTCATTATTGATTTCCAAAAGACAAAGGTGGGATCAAATCGCTTCAAACGATATTTTGTTATCATCTCAAAAGACGAAGAAGTGAGAGGCTGGATTGGGCATTTTTTCATGAAACATGACATAATTGATTATCAAAATAGTTTAAATTTATAAATTTCAGCTGTAGATTTGTGAGAATTTCTAGATAATGCTCCCTGTTTGGTGTTTCTATTGTCCGGAGCAGCCTGTACTGAGCGCTGCAGTACAGAGAACCTGGAAGCTCAGAGCCACTGAATCAGTTTTATCTTCATTACAGGAAATCTTTGTCAGTTTTGCAGTGCTGGTGTCTACATCTCCACTTCCTGTCTGATAACAAATGAGCGCACACACCGTCACAGTCTAAACCTGCTACCAGTGGCGACGCCAGGACCTCGAGTTGTTTCTCATCCATATTCAATCCCTCTGAATTGGGGACGGTGACATATGGTTGGTACTCGCGCTACATCTCCCCCTCCTCTGTACGAGAGATACAAATTCAGAATTGGATTTAACACTTCAATTCCCCACTGACCAACAAGGCTGACACAATTGCTATGCTGGATATGCCACACACACACACACACACTGACACAGACACACAAACACACTCTTTCTGGTGTAATCCAATTAGAACACAGCCAGTGTTCATGCTGGTGTGTGTGGATGTGTGTTCAGGAGAGAGTTTATTAGAAATTCACATCTGAATGCAGAAGTTTTCATGATGTCTGCGTCTAAAATAGAAAGAAATTTTAATCAGACTTGAACATAATTGCTTAACTTAAACCTAGAAAGCCGTAGATGTCAGCCTTTTTTGCATGGCCTGCCTCCTCCACAGCTCAAGTCAGTGATCAGCAGCCAAACCTGACCTCATCTGTGACTGTGATGTGTTAAATAGTTAACAGCACACTGTCAATAAAGACATAGCACCGGCCTTATTGTATTAAAGTTTCAGCAGGTTTCTCCACTGCGGCATGAGCAATATCAATAAATAAATTTCACTTCCACGGGAAGAAGTTAACATAATACATGAGCTGCTTTTACACGTGAAACGACAACACGCATGTCTTAACTATTAATTATGAACAGATGCTGTTCTGTTTGTACATTACAGTTAGCTTTATTCCTCGACGGCGTTACCGAAGTGTCCTCAGATGTCCCTTCAGAGATAATCAGTGAGGAATACCAGGAGTTGTGAGGGTCGATGTTGTCTTTGAATTGATTTCTGGAAGTCGGTGTCCATGAAGCATCAGCTAACAGGGATCCAAATAAACAGAGAATGTGCTGATTTAGAGAATCTGTGCTGTTTCTACTCCCTTCAGTTCATCTTCTGTTAATTCTTCAAAGAAAACAGAGCCTCGATTCGATGAGGAAAGTGCTTTTTGACAAACTTTCTCTTCCGCACTCGGATTAATAGCCCGTGTTGTGTGATCTATGGCCACTATGAAGTTTGTCCAGTTCACTTCCCCCGCTGTGTGATAAAAGTCACTCTTAATTCCTGTCGTAAAAGTCACTGCGGAGCATCAGCGAGGACGCTGTTTAGGAAATCTGCCACCGAGGCATCAGCTTAGGTTTCACAACATTACATCACCTGTCTAATTGATCCGCTTGTTTGGGCTCATTTCATACCTGCAAGGAAGTGCTGATGAAGGGGGTCTGTTTTTTTCCCCCCGGCTCTGTGTGTGTGTGTGTGTGTGTGTGTGTGTGTGTGTGTGTGTGTGTGTGTGTGTGTGCACAGGGAGGCAGGTATTAGCCCTGACAGATCGCACTGTTAATTGCTAATTGTGTTTCTCATTAGGCGCAGGGGTGACAGGTGTTGTTAGAGTGTTGTGAGTTCTTTCAGCGCTCTCCCATGAATTGCGCTCGCTCCCCGCGCGCCACATTGCCGATCCGCTCGCTAATGGTTCCCCCGAGAACTCCCATCAGCCCCTGGGCTCGGTGCAGCAAGGGGTCGGCTTTAGATACTGTGTAGCAGCAACAGCCGCATTGGGAGGTCTCCAAACAGAGAGCTTTGTCAACTAGCGTGTCCTTTTATCATAGTCAGTATAGTGCTGTGTATGCACAGTATGTAAAGTTTATTTGTTCTGTGTTTAATAAGGTACTAAATGAAGTGAAAGCACAGAAAGTTGCACAGATTAGTCCTGTAAGGCGCTGAAAGGATGTTTGTCTCAAGGTTTTGGGTGTGGTCTTAGATCTAAAAAGGCAAAACGAGCAGGTTGAGAGAATTAAAATGTCTCTGCTCATCTTTGCAAACTCCTTCCTGGATGAACCAGCGTTGTTAAATGTTAAGATATCAATATCTAGCAACAAGCCTCGTCTCTTCTTTCATTAAGTTCCTTCTTGGAAAGTCTAGTTGGAAGTCTGAATGTGCAGATGTGACATTCAAACATCTTCTGTGGGTTTAAAGAGCACTGGGGTCAGCTCCCCATCCTGTTTACTTCTGTTTAAAACATATTTGATGTCCTTAAGGCCACTTTTACTTCCACGTTACAAGACAGAGAGGATTCTAATGTAATGCACTTTGGACGTGTCGCATTCATATTTAAAACCACACTCAGCCAGTTGAGCGTAGCAGGTCAATAATTCCACAACTGAGTCTTGTACACACTGGGGACAATGAAATATGAAAATGTGTGCTATTTTATTGGATGTGGTAATTGCATCTTAGACCATCAGTGAGGACACAAATTGTTCCTCGGTAAAGGCCTGATACATATTTTGAGGAAGGATAATGGGCTTCTGTCCCATTTTTGTTAAATTGCTGATAAAACATCTGTACTTATTACACATTCATTTCATTGCTGGAAAAAAAAAGATATTTGATGCAACATGAACAAACAGTGAGCTGGTTAGATGCCAAGTTGAGATGTCACAGAGCGTTGGTAAGTTTTTCCTTATTTGGCCAAATTTTGCGAGATTAATACATGTGCTTATTTCACAGTTCCAAACTTATTAACGTCCTCTTATCAAGTTTTATTGTAAGAACAAGAGATTCAGCACATAATTAAATGTAACCACCTGAAATAGATGTTTCCAGCTTCAATAGGAGATACTCCATAATTTACTTATCAATGGATCCCATGAGAAGAAACCAGCGATGGGTTAGTCCGTCTTGAAACTTTTTGAGTTCCCTAACCTGTCAGTGGTTCTCACCCTCAACCTCATCGGTTCCTACTTAAGATGTAAATCTTTAAAATTAGTTAATGTGCCATTTGTCGGGGGCTATTTTCGGTTGTGAATTGATGCATTTGTGCATCAAATATACAAACTTCAGCGCTCGTGTTCTTTGCGATGAAGGAACATGCCACCAAGTGCAACACTGTTGTGGTCATTGTTACAGCCACTGCAGTGTGTAGTGTTGTTGTATGCAAATACAGGTGCGAGATCACCAGGCCCTGATTGGCCCCCAGCTGAGGAGGTGTGGCCCTGATGTCGCTAGGTTCCTGTAGGCCCAGAGAGGTCCAGGACTGGAGCAGCACCGTAGCTGGTCCGCCAATCTGGCAACGCTCATTTAAAACTGGAAGCGCCTGAACATCCGGGGCGGCTTGTGTGTTGTATGTTGAGCGTGCCTCTGTACGACCTGTTGAGTACAACTGTTGTTAACTTGTTTTTGTTGTTATATGATGTGTTTTTAATAGCTCTTGGACCACAGTGGAGGTCTGTTGAGGGTTTGCAATACTTTTTGCAGAATTTGAGGAAAATATAGAAATATATATCATCACCATCCCAAAGCACTGTTGTTGTAAAAAATGTTTTGTGCTTACTGTATTTTTGAAATTGGCCTTGACCTTAACACACAGCGTGCAGTATATAATAGAATATTCAGCGCTGGGAGTTGATTGTTTTGGTGACTGGTAATTATTGTTGTGCAGACCCTTGTGTACCTGCTTGGCATGCTGCTTCTCCTCTGTTGAGCCTTGTTGTCACTGGCTACTAATTACAGCCTGAGGACGAGGCCTCTGGACAGCCAAGTTTGAGTGAGGTGCGTCCCCACGGCGGCACCTGCCTGTCCCTCACCGCTGCTATTAGCTCAGTGTTAGCTCCACTTGGCAGCCATTATTAGCCTGGGTATCAACGTCTAGCTGACTCACTCTGATGTCTGTCACAGCACCCATGTGGATGCTCATTGTTCCCGAGACCTCGTGGGGACGCGCTGCAGCTCAGAGTGCTAATAATAATAATTACCCCTCAGAAGACAGTCGGGTCCCCACTTGTGCAGCCATGTTTACAGTCAACTCCAACTGAGTCCCTGAACGCTAATAAGGTTTTACTCCAGGGATGGTTGACGTGTAGACAGGAGTGAGATCAATGGCAATGTACCAATACTGGCCTGTTACTAGAAAGTCGATAATGGGCAGTAGAGATGTGCTGTGCTCATATAATTAAGGTGAGAATATCATTGCTCTCATATCATTTAAAGGTGCGGTGTGTAAGATTTGGGGCCTTTATTTTCAGAATAAGGACAGACATGGAATATAATATTCATAACTATGTTTTCATGCATGTATAATCACCTGAAAATAAGAATTTTTTTGTCTTTGTTACTTAAAAATGAGCCTTTTATATTCTACAGTGAGAGCCGGTCCTCCGTGTTTCTACAGGAGCCCACAACAGACAAACTAAATACTGACTCTAGACAGGTGAGGGTGATGTGCAGTGATTACACCACTAGATGCAACTAAATTCAACACGCTGGACCTTTAAGTGTCAACGTAACAGAAACTGAACAGGTTTAATCATTGGTGTGAGTGTGAAAGAATTGGAGAGGATTTTTTTTACAGTATTATATGATTAATAACTAAATTAGTGGGAAATAGGTAATAATATTTTAGTTCAGAGCACCCTTCCAGAAACTATTAACAGTCAGTCACTGAGATGTTTCTAATGACTAATTTCGCCCTTGATTAAGCAAAAATTAAAAATATCCTTATCCTTAGACTAGTTCAAAAGTCTAAAAGTAAGAAAACCCTCAGAAAACAGCTAAAAAATGAGTCTGTATACACACAAACAGCACAGACACAGCCAGGCTCCACAAGTTAAATTAGATACCCCCAAATATCCTGTTACACTTTAATGCGAGGACAGTTTGTTACATTATCAGCATTTATATGTCGGTAAACGTGTTGGGATGCGACTGAAATAGGAAACATACGGAAGATATCTTCCTGCTGGGCAATGTCGTGATTGATTATGAAGAAGATGTTTTATTAGGCGACGAGCGAGATCGCTCTCGTGGCTGTGATTGATTGTTGTGGGATATATTTGATTTCGTATATCAAGTGAGCGTCTTTTGAGGTTTTATTTATACATTTTCTTTACACCGCTGGCTGCGTTAGCTCTGTGATGTGGACGATGAAAAACGTAGATGACATATATCAGAGGATACTGTTACAGCTTTCTGATAGCAGGTAAGCTAACACTACATTAGTCAGCGTATTTTATAATTTAGTGCTTAATATCATGGTAGTTTATAATACTCTCGGTCCTTAGCAGTTCCACTGTAAAGTTTCTCTCTCCTGGATTGTGCCATCTCAAACAGATTTGTTGCTGCTGGAGCTGCATCTCCGGCTAGTGGCAGGTGGTTGCATAACACCTCAGATCCAACAGTTACCAAGCGTTCTTGAATAATTAGTTTAACTGACTAGTATTTGTGGTATTGACTAGTCGTCTAATCGTTCGCATCCCTACTTACAAGTATGCAGATAGTGATAGTGTTGTTATTGATTGTTGCAAAGACAACCCAGCACCTCAAGCTCAGCCTCCAGCTTCATGCATCGTCCTCATTACCGTCACATTTCCCTTCATTCTTTGACCTTCACCTCCCACTTTGACCTTTGCTAATGTGTCTGTTTCATATGTCTTCCTTTTCTCATGTTTCTTCCGCTACATTAGCAACTACTCCATTGAGAAAACACACACACACACACACACACACACACACACACACACACACACACACACACACACACACCACCATCACCCGTCTTGAGGTGAGTCCAGATCTCTGGGGATCTTTTTATTTTCCAGCACACACAGCAGATCCGTCCAGTGCCAATTATCTCATTATCTACGCTAACAACTTCACCAACAACCTATGCACCGTTTGACGGAGTGAGTAACGTCGAGTCAAGCTTTTGTTTTTACACTGAATCCAAACGGGGGGGTGGGTGTGGTGTGGTGGAGGTGTGAGAAGCCTCGCAGGGGAGCAGCTGACGTCTGTAGTGCGTGGCTTTATGAATGATAACCAGTGAGTTTGAGAACCCGAGGAAACTGAGGTGAACAACAGTGCTTGCTTGAAATGCAAACCGATGTATCTATCAGACGTTTATCTTCCCTTTTTGAGTAACTCGAGTCCGTAACGGTGACGCTGACACCGATCCTTACATGAGCACCGCTGACGGCCCGCAGAAAGTTCGCCACCCCCTTAGTGAGCCGTCCTGCAGCAGCGGCTGATGTGAATGCACCGCTCCGATGATGGGATGTGACAGCAGATCCCTGAGCAAGGCTGAAGTGTCCACACACATCTTTGTCCCTGTCACACACACAAGAGCGCAGTGACACCACCACAGCCAGTCAGCTGGGCCTTAGATCGCTGCTTTTGTGCACGCTTATGTCTGCGTGGGTGCCTCGCTAAATGCTTGATGTTTCACGAATTAAATTAACTTGACATGCATATTATGGACACTAATACCACAATAATCCTGAAACAGCTGACAAGGCAAGTTCCCTTGCCAACAGCCTGTTAATCTTTTAGTCCGTCAACAGAACATTAACTGCCAACGATTTTGATAACTGAATAATTGTTTAAGTAATTTATGAAGCAAAATGATTAACTTTTTTGCTGGTTCCAGCTTCGCACATTGAAGATTTACTGTTGTCAAATACTTAACTGCTGATTTGATGAAGTACAGCTGCACTTTGGCTCCATCTGTAAGAGGCCAAAGACAGATTGTCTGAAAATATTTGCTTCTGTTTCATTTCTTGGAAGCTTCAACGAACTTAAGGATATTTCTTCTGTCCATTTTAGGAGCGTGAATGTGTTTGCTGTACATTTACTGCATGGGGCTGAGTTTAATCAGTCATTAATTTGAGTTGTGCTCATGAAAAGGCCGACCAAAGTGCTGATGGTATGTCACAAAACTTTAATTAGGATACTGAGAGAAACAAATCAAACCAGTAAACAGAAAAGTTTGTACGTCTTGCTGTATTCCAGGTATAGTTTAAATCATCCACATATAAAGAGAACATACAGTAGGTATTAATGTGTGTATACTGTAGGTTTAACAGTTAATGAAAACAAATTAGACAGTAAGAGTAGTTTTAATTGTTTGAGACATACATGGTTAAAAAAAACGAAATGTTGCGTCTGTGATATCTCAGATAATCTGGAGGTTTTTAAGTCTGGATTTGGGATCATCACTTGATGCCATCTTGGCAGTTACTGAAGCCAAGAAAAAAATAAATCCAAATTTTGGCAAAACCGAGGGAGCTTTGATGGAGCTGAAGAGGGACGTGCAACTGCCAGTAGACTGAGAGACCTATCATCATAAAGAAATGAATAAAAAGGATTTATATTTCAAGTGAGAAGTTTGTGGTTTTCTCAGTTTGTTCGGCACTAATTATTTGGCACATCTGTTGGCTATTATTATACTCGTTATGTGAATATTTTCCTGTGACGTCATGCTCAGGGTGGGAAACTCAAATGTCGTGCTGTTGTATTCAGGTTACAAGTCGTATAAATGATCGAAATGTGGCTAATCGTATTAATTCAGCATTTCCTGATTGATTAGCAAGTGTTGTATTTTACACCAGTATTAAATGGGAATGTTGCTAGCTAAGTGGTTGAATGCTAATGTAGCTGTAATTGTAACTTATAGGTTGTCAAATATGTTGTTTTACCTTCAAATGTAGCCTGACGTCACGTCCAGATTTTTGCTATCCAGTGTCTTTAAGGTTGCAGATCAGTCAGAAAGTGCTAAAAGCATAATGTTCAGATTCCCTACGCTTATACAAATTACAACCTGAACACAAGCAGCATTGTCTTCACTTGAACATGTCTGCAACTTGGCGGCGTGCCTGGTTTTCAATCAGCCCAAAGGGTCACATGTTACCCCGCTGCTCATCAAGCTCCTTTAGCTGCCTGTAGCAGCCCGCACTAAATTCAAATCTAAAGTAGTCTCCGGCACTACAACCATTGTGTTCTTCCAATGAACGATGCTTGGCTTTTCTCAATCGTTGTTCCCCGTTGGTGGAACGCAGATCAGGGGCGTCCCTCTCTACCTTTAAAAACTCCTGAAGACCTCCAACTCTTCAGAGAGCACCTCCTCTCCAACACTACCAACAACTGGACATGCTAAATCTATCTCCTCCAGAACTGTCACAGTACTTACTGCTGCGCTAACGTCCTAGTGGCTCTGTACCTTGATTGTTGTTTCCCATTTTGGGTAAAAGCGTCAGCTAAATGACTAAATGCAGACGTAACGCTGGTTGGTACGCCTCTTTCGTCCACTCTTAAAATATTTTGACAGCAGCCGGATGAAACGCAACAAATGGAATTTGTTAGAAATTCACGTCTGTGTCATGCGCTAATTAGTAAAGCATGTTCAACGTGCTAAATTAAGACGGTGAACAACCGGTTTGGAATGTTTGATATGTTAACTGCAGAGAGCAGCTCTGAGAGAACCTCGTTGAACCTGCTACCAAGTTTGCGAGGCGGGTCATAAGTGTTCTGCAACATGTGAGCAGCGACAAAATGATATTTTGATGGTTCAGAGTAGATACAGTTTGTTATGCCTCCCCCGCTTTGTTTCTTTTTACCTGACTATATACCATTCATCTTATCAGTCCCTCCTCTCCCCGCCACCAAACAACAGTCCATCTAGATTCCACCTTCTCTCCTCCCAGCAAATACTGTTTAAACAACCTGGTAAACATGTCTGTCTTCATTCATTACCCTGCTTCTCATCATGATCAAGCCTCCCGATTTAATGAGGCAAATAGATATTTCTGCGGTGATTGTCTCGCTCTCCCACAAAGTATTAAGACTATTAAATGGACACATCTGTTTTTAATTAGGAGCTAAAGTCACCTCGACGCTGCCTTCCATGTTAATGGACTCTGATTCCATCAAGGCTCCCTCAGCCTGACAAACAATGCCGCGCAGTGTGGTTTGCAGTAAACAAAGGGCCGAGGATTTGTGATAAGAAAGGAAGGACAGGAGATAGTGTGAGCCTCCTCAGTTCAGGCAAAGATAATCTACGTCACATGATATCAATATGTCATTTATTCACAAAGAGAATGGTATTCATGCAGATTGTTGCAGTAGGCTAAAGAAATTAGGTAGCCCAAGGATTAGCAGATTGAACACTAAAGCAGCAGATGTTCCTGAATCAGTGAAATCTGCAGTGAAACTGTCCAATCAGTGTGCAGCATTGTTGCCCCTCTACCTGTTAAGACTTTAATTCATTCAATAAATACAACTACAGCTGAATTACATTTATCTAGGCAAGCCAGGTGTGACTGAGAAAATATATAATGCGTCAACAAATCCATCTCTGCGGGATAAAGACTCAAAGATGTCATATTTTCTGTTCTAGTTAGATGAATTATGATTGCATGGAGCTTTAATCAATTGCAGGTTGTGGCTATAGAAAGTCTCTCAGAGGAGTGATGGTTGAAGAGTTTCACGGTAAAAAGTTTCAGGTCCCAGTTTGTGCGTTTGCATATCAAAACGAGCCCCGCCGATGTATCCTCAAAGGCGAAGTTTAAAAAAGTCCAAAGGTGTCACCTGACGCTCCGTCGCTCCCCACGAGCCGCACGCCTGTCGGCGTTTACATACAGCATTTCATAGTAAAGGTTAATTTCTGACTTATTTTGTTGTTGCTTTTTTTTTTTTTCTTTCTTTTTAAGGAAGGTGCCATATGCTCACAGCGCCACTACAGTGTTTCCTCACAGAGGGGAGCTGCAGTGCATTATGGGAGCCGGGTTACCGCATTCCCCTGGCATGGAGGCAGAAAGGAAGTGGGCAGGTGTGATACTCCGGGAGGCAGCTCCCAGCAGAATAAGACATGATTAGATGGAAAACTCATGAGCAGCTTCAGGGGGGGAAAAGAGAGACTGAGGCCGGCCAGTCTCTGAGCTCGACCTGCCATCTAGTGGAAATCATATTCACATGCACATTTAGATATAAATTTCTCATAGTCTCTTCTTAATGCACGCATTTTTATGATCAGAAGAGGTATTATTTTTGGCTCCTAATGGACCTGCATGATCTCTTTAAGGACAACGCTTTAACACGCCACAAGAAGGAAGTCTAACTCCAGGATTGTCAGAAACGAGATGTTTCTGTGACGTCCCTGCGACCTGTGCTGCAGACATTTGGCTGCATCTTTAAATGTGCTGACGCCGGCCGGCCGGCCGGCCCTGCGCCTGCCAGGAAACAGCAAAAACATTAAACATTAAAACAGGTCATGGCTTCATTTAGAAGAGGAAATGCTGAGTTGATGTATTCAGCTGTGCATGTGAGTGTCTGACTCTCCCCCCGGGGACTACGTTGCACTTGCATTGCTCCCCTTCAGCCACCAGGTGGCAGTACACGGCCACTTTAAAGCACTCCAGCCTGACTCACAGGAGACTTTTCAGCCTATATTGTTATTTTAAAGATGGGCCTCCAAAAGGTGTTGTAATATATTATAATAAGTTCATAAACACTCAAAAACAAACTCGATTAAAAACATGTTTCACAGCTAAAACCCCCCTGTGAGTGCGTTAAAACTATCCAGCCACACGATATAATAAATAAATGCTCTGGTTCTTGAGCCAAATGTTAATTTAATGATATTTTTTTGTTTTAGGTCCAACAGAAACAGCGTCTGTATGGGAGCTTCAGATGAAGCAATAATAAGATTACGCGTCTAGTCACTTAGAGGAGACCTTGGCAAGGACAGTTGTTGATGTTGGACTATAAGAGCTCTCAGGTATGATGCGCAGTGGAGACAGCAGTATTTATCAGAGTACAAAAAGGGCATTTAGTTGTTGAGATAAAAGCTGATGGCCTTCACAGCCAGCCACGCTGTTTATGTCTGTTATGCAAACACATTTTGTTTTACTTCCTCTTTTTCTCTCTCTTAACAAATGGTTATTGTACCATACTGTTTCCCTTCTCTGTCTGATTCCCCCCTCGCTGTTTTTTTCTCTTCAAACAATGGATCATATCACAGACAGGAACCAGCTGCTTCAGCAATTACATTAATATCTGTCCCAGAGTTTATTGGTTCGCCGACCACTCTAATCAAGTCAGAGGAAACGAGGCTATTCCTCTTCTTAACGGATAGCTCCCCCTCAATCTGCTTTGATTGAGAATGGATGTCATTCCCGAGCCATTAGTGCTGTAGCGTACAGTGTTCCTCTTAAACATTACATCCAGGCAAGGCGAGCGTGAGTTATGGTGTCAGACACGCAGGCAGCTCTGAGCAGAGAAATCAGCAGCCCCGACCCTGCCAGCGTGCCTCTGAGCAAGCGAGGCGAAGCGAACAGCCTGTGACCGCGGCGTTACATCAGCTGCTGTCACTTTACGTACTTTAGTGGCTGCATTGTGCCCGAGAAGAAGGCGCCATTATGCGCTGGAGAGAGGCAGAGTATAGTCAGAGTTTGTTTGGGGGAGCTGGAGAGGGGAAGCAAAATCCTGACAGCGCAGTTATGGCACCCGTCCAAACAGAGCCACAATGTTCAATGGCAAGAACAAGTCGTTACTGTGTCGCACTCTGAGAAATACTGTGGGCTGCAGCGTGACATTGTCCGTAACAACAGGTCATTCAACACGACTTCCTTCATGAAATCCCCGCCAGCTTAACTTTATTGCTTTTTTTTTTTTTTTTTTTTTTAGCAGCAGCACTGATCAGTTTCATGATGATTGTTCCAAAGAAACAATTACCCAAAAATGGCTTTTGCTTATCTTTATTTTTGGAGCAGCGCTTTGTTTACTTATTTCACCTGGACGTCCCGTCAGGATCTGGAATTTCTCTTCTTCCGATCTGTCTGAGGCAGCGGCTGTGCAAAGTCACGACACGTTAAAATGCAACATATACAACATGATCTGTTCAGAATAGTCCAACATTTATAGAAATATGCTAATTTATTTCCTTTTTAAGAGTGAGATGAGAAGATCAATATCAATACTGAGTTTTTCTGTAAGCTGAAGCTGTGAGGCGATTGGCCTGACTTAGCGTAAGGACAGGAAACAGAAACAGCTCTCTCTCTCCAAAGTTCAAAAGTAACACCTATTAGCAGCTTTAAATCTCACTTAACATGCTCTCCCTCTTTCATTTAATCCTTACGCAAACAGAAATGTAAAAACAGTTTGTGGTTTTATTTGGAGTCTTGCTGTCATTATTTATCAGAGGAGGAAAGATAAGAAAAACATGGCAAATGTTCACCGGGGTCAAAGAATATCCGTCAGAAACACACTCTGCATTCTGTTTAAAAATAAGTATTTAAGCTGTGAACCTCTAAATCTAAAGACGCAAAATAATTCAAAGCATCAAACAGTGGCGGATAAATACAAAACTGTGTGTAAAAACTGGTCAGGGTCAGACTGAAACTGTGGTTGTATAAAAAACTTTGCTTGAAGACATAAAACACCTCCCGGTTTAACAAGGCGACTTAATAGAGAAAATAGAGTGCCCTGATGGCTGTTGGTGATATAAATTTGGCTTCCATTAAGTATCTCTCGAGATAAGCGTGTCAAACAGTATCTCATCCTTCCAGCTGAGGGGAAACGGTGTTGATGCTGATGTATTATCCACGGCAGCTGCCCAACTTCTAGAACGTTACTCGCTGTCCCTGAAATTAAAGACCTGTCTTTCATCCTGAAGATGAGCACTGTGCCGTATGACTGCGTTTACTGAAGCGCCTCTGAACACTGCTTGTGTGTGTATGCCTCCTCTGTCCCTTCCTTTAACTGCGCAGTCGGGGCTCATGACTAGGTCATGATCATGGCAGTGCTCAATCTGCTGCAAAGTCACTAAGTGCTGCTGAAGAGCGACCACTTGCTTCCCACAAAAGGGGAAAGACGGCGCTCTGGGACAGGCAGTTTAGTGACTAGCAGAGCATGAAATATTCACAAAGAAAGATATGTAGGGTGGAGAAGGTAACTCCGCCGCAGTGAGTGTGTTGTTGAGGTACGCCTGGATGCCTCGAGGCGAAGAGATTCTTTGAGTAGAAGCCACAGAAACAAGCAGAGATGTCCTATGAAAGGCTCATTTGAAAGATTAGATCCACTCAAAATGTGCACAGTGTACGTGCCTTGGGTTGGTGTTAGTGTGTTCATGTTGTTGCTGAGATTCCTGGTCTGTATTTCATTTTAAAACCTCAGAGGGGCGACTGTGACTTGTCTGCTGATCGCACTGGTTGGTGGTGGAACGATCCCCACCTCCCCCTTTTTTCAACATGTTGAAGTGTCCTTAGGCAAGTTACTAAACCTCAGCTTGCACTGCAGCCACTGGGGATGCACAAGCCGGTGCGTTCCTAATTGCTGGTCCCAAGCCTGGATAAATGGGGAGGATATTCTTGTGCCAAATTATCAACCTATATTGGGAACAGTTGGGGAAAAAAAAGGACAAGAGCGAGACGAGGGCTGTGTGCGAACAGCCGATGAACCGTGGTTGCCCTCGCTTGTCGCAACGTCATCTTTGCCCCACTTTAGAAGTTAAGTCACAGTCATAACATTTCATTACTGCGGTCTGCTTTGAGATTCTACCAGCTGATTTCACTCTCCATCTGACCATCGAACCTCACAAAGCAAACCAATGTCGGGGAAAAATTGACAGTGGAACCGGCGTTGAAAAGAAAACAGTACGGTTATGATGACATCAAGCGGGTATTTCATAATGTGGTAATCACATTGTGAAATACCCGTCAGGCTCGCTTTAGACGCTGACTGACTGGCAGTGTTTAGTTAGCTCTTATCCGCTGTAACTTCATATTACAGCCGATGCCATGTCATCTACGCTTTGTGATCTCTCTCTCTTTGTCTGAATAACATGGACAGTGTCTTCGTTTTCTTTATTGTCCGGCAGGAGGATGTCGTCCACGTGTTTCCACTTTTACATTTAAATACCGATAATGTAACAAACTGCTCCTGCACCAAATGCATGTAACAGGATATACCAGACTATCTAATTTAATGTGAGAGTAACTTGTGTGTGTGATTAGAGTCTTTAAGTTTTGCTCTATTTTGACTTTCCTGAGCGTTTTCTTACTTTCAAGACCAGTTTGGATATATATTTATTACGAAATTAGATCAAGAGCATCCCTATTTGAGACAAGGTGGTATCACAACACATTTCTACATGACAAAGCCGCATTATTGACACTATTATAAAGATAATAATATACAGTATATCTAATAATTATACCTTATGTAATGATATAAGTAGTCGTTTGCTCTTTACATTGACAACAAAGAAGCAGGCGTATATCGATGTTGTGAGTGTTTCTGGTTGTCGATAGAGGTTGATAAAGGTTATTGATTATTTAAACGCTCCCTCATTTAAGAAGCGGTTACTCAGAGAAGTACAAATCATGTTCAGTACATTGGCTTTGGTTAGTTTGTGTGGATTTAAGGCCCTCTTCGATTTTAAGTCAGAACAGCACCTTTGCCTGTGCTCCTAAACTGTCTTCTGGTGTGCTGTAGTAAGGATTTAGTTTAGTTTGCTGAGATACCTGTGAGACTTTTGCTTTTTTTTTATGTGGTGCTAAAATCTCAAATGTTTCAACACCATATATAAATTCCATCTCACCTACTTTTGTGCTGCGGCGGTGGCATCAAAACTCTACCAAAGTTGAACCTCAGCAAATATAAAGAGAACCGTCTGCATGTGTAGTTACCACTAGGGGTAGCAGTGAGACATGAATCTCATGTGTCAGCATCTGTCTCTTTTGGGTCATTACAGGAAACAGATCATAGACAAGCTATAAACTGCAACGCATTGATCCACTGAACCATTTGGCAGCCGCAGCGTTGATGCTTGAATGAACTCAAAGGTTGTTTACTTCGTTAATTAACTGTCAAGTATTAGTATTAGTCAAGTAGTATTGTTGATGAATCTCTTAGTTTAGAAAATGTCAAATGCCAATCACAATCTTCAAAAGCACGAGTTGATGTTATTAAATCAGTTATTTTGTCCAACCAATGGCCTTAAACTCAAAGATATTCAGTTTACCAGTATGTAAAATAAGAGTGTAATAATAGCGAGTCATCTAAGTCATTAACTACTTGTTCGTCAGTCTTGTTCAGACTGTCGCTCTCTTATTCTCTTCTAAGCTTTCTCCATCAACATCGTCTTCAGTACTTTTGCCATTACGTCCATAGAGGCTGCCAGGCCTGGTTACATTGCCTGCTTCCTTGGCTCCGGTTCTGGCACGACACCAGCTCCAGCTCCCTGCTGTCTATAATTCTCCCGTGACCCGGGCATGAAAACCTCCTTTTTCTGGTGGTCAAAAACAACAAACTCAAAACGCTAACACACTGAGCTGAATATTGGCTAATAGCAGCTGTAGTTGGCAGCAGTTTTATAATTTTATTATTTTATGGTAGAAAAGTTACACAGTGTTGTTTTGATTATCAAAGTAGTCACCGACATTAGTGACATCAAAATGAGAGGACCTGGGTGCACTGAGGTTGTAGAGCTCAATTATTAGATTCATTATTTGACAGAGAATTAATTGGCAACTATTTTGAGTCAGCTGCCACGGATTGTTTTCAGCTTCTCAAATCTGATGATTTACTGCTTTTATACATCATATATGATTCTCAACTGGGACTTTTGGACTGATGGTTGGATAAAATTAGTCATTTGGAGATGCTCATATGTTCATTACATTGATTTGAGGTGAGATAAGAACTGTCTGAATCTTTTACCGCGGGGAAATGTAGGCGATGCTATCGTTTTCCATTATTTTGACCGTCTCTCGGGTCACTGACAGCACCGCACACTCTTACACCGACTTGGCGCTGGACTTAAATGTCATTTCACTCCCAGCTGATGAGGCCAAATGCGGGCCACATATCTGAGATGAGAGCGGTGCGTTCAGTGGAAGGGACTGCGGATGGATCAATAACCTGAGGGAGCGAGTGAAGAAGAGGAGGAGAAGAAGAAACGGCGTTAGACAGACGGGGCGGATGGAGGTTGAGTGTGATGCATTCAATGACCTTTACTCCATTTGGGACCTCATCTGTAAAAGGTATCTGGAGGCTGTCACAGCGTGTCACCATTGTGTTTTGGCTGGAGAGAACTCCACCAATAGCAGCAGCAGTGACAGCACCGTCCTGCCAACAGTGGAGCTACCGCAGGATACGGTAGATGATCCAAACAGAAAACATCCTCGCCGAGAACTCGTCCTTTTGTTTTACACGTTGTCCAAACATTTCCCGCACAGCCCATTTGAGTGCCACCGCTCTGCTGTAAACACCCAGACGATGATTTAAGTTGAGACACCAGACTCATCCATCCGTCCATCCATTCATTGAGCGTCATCGCGCTGCCGTTGCTTACTTCTGGGAACGCGGCTGAGCTCTTAGAGCAGCGAGGGCGCCCCGTCTGCTTTCTGTGACAGCAGCTGATTCATTCCAGACAATGTTTACCGTACACGATGACTCTCGTACTGTTAGCCAGACTCCTGCACAGTTTGAGAGCTCAAACCTCTAAATGGCGAAACTGCTGTTGTACTTGAACCTTTTAATACCCGAGATTGGTCGTTGGTCTATTATTACACTGTCACATCTCAGGTGATCTATCTGCTGCACAAAGAATACTTCTTACTTCATGTTTACTAAACTGAACCTGGACTTTTGCCATTTCCCCAAGAAGTGTTGACGCTAGAAGAGACTAAACGGTGGACTGCTTTAAACTGACAAACTAGATAATGCGTCACTGACAGTACATATGAGCGTTTAATGATTCCCTATAACTGCAGTACACGGCTTTAAAAGTGCAAACAGAAACCCTCAATTTGAACTCTCCTACGGCCAATAAAATCCATTTTACTGAATCAACATTATGTGACACGATAACGCTTGTCAAAAAAAAGCTCTTTAAAGGGTGCATTAGAGGGCCATTCTGCTCAGTTTACATGTTGGTTACACGTATTTAGCCGAGTGCAGATCTGTCTGTTGAGGTAATAGAGC
Source organism: Protonibea diacanthus (assembly GCA_028641955.1). Taxonomy (NCBI): domain Eukaryota; kingdom Metazoa; phylum Chordata; class Actinopteri; family Sciaenidae; genus Protonibea; species Protonibea diacanthus. The sequence goes on along the minus strand of CM053983.1, from coordinate 22,940,772 downwards.
AGCAGGAATGGTTTTGTGTATATGTGTTTGCACGGCTTATCTGTCAGCGATACGACAGGCAGGCTTTTAACTCGGTAAGAGGAGAGATCATCATAAAAATCCACCCTGGCTTCCAGCTAATTGTTTAAAAAAGAAGTCATTTGAAGACTTTAGCAGCAGCTTAAATTAAACGTCTATTTTTATACTGTATGACTTTATAATCTTAGATCCACAGACGGATCTCTTGACTTTTTCCAAGTCTGGATTAAAGTGGAGTGATGACAGGAGCGCTCGCATTCAGGGGCTCTAAACGTCATTTACTCTTTGTGGCTCACTGTCCAAATAAAGTTTGTGCGCACGCTGGTGACTACACAGCTGGCATGTTTGTAAAACGGTGCCTGCTTTTTGCCTGTTACCTCTCTTTGCGTGTGTGCCTGTGTGTGTGCCTGCGTGCTGGAGGCAGATCCATCTGAAGCTTTATTTCCCCCAGGCTCTCTCTGCTCCACTCAACAACACGTGGAGCTAATCGATACTGATGCATGCACTCCTCGGGTCCTCCTGGAAAAACAGCTGGGAGAGTCAGAACTAGGTGTATCTGTCTCTGAAAATATATAACCGCATGCTCACGTGGCCGTGCGACAAACATGACTGATGCGTATATCCTGTGTATTAAATGTGCGTTGAAACTCTGGCAGAGTTTAGCAGTTTGGGGCACTTGGCTGAGATGTTTTAATAGAGTGATTTTGAAGAGCAGCAGCAGACAGAGCTTTAATTTCTGGATTAGAAACCAATATTCAAGCCTGTAATAATCCAAAACCACAACGAGGGAAAGAAAAACAGATGAAATATTGCTTTGACCCGAGAGTGACATTTTACCCAAGAGTGGTTTTCCTATTTTTTTTTTCTTTTCGCTAAGAGCAAGTGGAAAGGAAACATGATTTAGTGCGACGCTGGGATGTGAATTACTTTTCATAGCTGCTTACAATGAGGGAGAACGGGGGGAGTAACAGCAGTGCGGGAAGGTCAATCCAACGTGGTGCAGCCTCGAGGGAGAGTTCAAGAGTCGGGGGCCGGGTGGAGCATCGAGCGGCTTGCTGCTGGGAGGAGAGAGCTAATCAGTGGGCAGTAAGAGAGCAGATGATGGGACTTCACAGACGTAACCATTGCTTAGAAATGAGCTCGTCGAGCATGGGATAAAAGCCGCTGCTGGGAACAGTCTGTTTTGTCCGCACAGCATGTGAAGTGAAGAAACGGAACATTACTTATTCATGCCGCTTTCCGAACAAATCGTTGAATTACACAGAACAGTAGACACACAAATCTATCCAACATTGTTTATTCAGAGGTTTTTTTTTGTTTGTTTTTGGACTTGACAGATAAAGAGATGAGACTGGAGTACAGTTGAAATGCTTCTCTCAACAACATTTATAAATACGCCGACTGGCACAGCACTGAAATTCAGAGACAACTTTTGTCGCAAGTCATGTGATCTGCAGGAGGCGGACGGTGGACGGGATTTAAAACCATAGAGCACAACGCTGCGAGCGATGACGGGGAGGCGGGAATAAAAAGATCTGCGGACAAACATTTAAAAATCGCCTTCGTTCAACAGTCCAAACACCTTTTTATTAAGAGAATACGATTTCCTGTGGATTCAATAATTGATTTCTTGCTGGTGATTAATAGTTTTAACTAATTAAGCACACGCCCTAAAAAATCCATGGAAAGAAGACGAGCCACAGTTCTGCCAACTTTATTTTTTAAGGCTAAAGTGTACAGACGTGAAGTAGGCCTTTAACTGCGTATCTACCACCATGTGTTTCTTTTGGATAAGGCTCAACAACTAAAGCAAGAGACGGATCTTTAAGCACGTTTTCCACACGGCTAGTTACCGTTAATCCAGGTAGCTAGAGTGCACAGCTGTCAACAACAGCATTAACACAACTTTTAGTCGTCAATTAATCAATAGTACACAGCGCAGGGGTACCTGACGCTCCTGTGCAAATACAAGCTCTACAATAAATCCTACTCGTTTGTCACGACCGTGTTGATTCATCTTTTTGGTGTTTCGGAGGTTGTAGTTCTATTTCGTGTTTCTATTTTAAGCCTCCTCTCACTGATATAAACACCGCAGACAATATATCAGACGTACTTCTCAAAATAATTCAATAAAACTCTGTGGCACCAGAAATTACAGCCTAAAAAAGGGTGACCATAAAAGTGAATCAACATCTCTTAAAAGCAGCTCGGACAAACACTGAACATTACAGCCTTCCTGAATGTAGCCTTTATTGCAGGGCTGTCGTATTAGACCGTTTTAATTGTAGCTATGTGTACCTAATACACTGGCACTACACGTAGCTCATATAAACATGGGAGACGTGTTGTTCACTGATTTTGAAGCATCCTCTGTCCAACCTGTAGAACTAATGAAAGACACAAATATGGACCGTTACATGAAAAGCAAGCAAGAGGACTACTGAAGCAGCATGAGGGGGGGAAGGCATTTTAAAAGACTAAAACTCTTTTCTCACTTCCAACTTGTCAACTGATACAGTATGCTTTAGTTAACAGTAAAATGGCACAATTAAATCACAGGGCAACTGTGGGTGAAATACTACTTTGTCAACCAGGAATGGTTCTGAAGCTATTATTACTGTGAAGTTCATGTCCATCTCGACCATCTCACCAGACCTGAGTTTAAATTCTTACAAAGGGTTATCAGAGTGTCGCGACTCGCTTCGTTCGTGTGGGAACCGCTCGAGCCGTCCGACAACCGAGTGAGCGACCTGCACTTTGAACTGTGACTGACTGCGAGATGAAGCACAGCAAAGCTCGTGAGCGCTGGACAGCGAAACACGTCTTCAAACAGCACGTTTGACACTAAACCACAGACTTTATTTTTGCTCTTGTATGTGGCCTCTCATTCGTAGTCTACAGAAATGATCCAGATGTGTCATGTTTGTTTCCAGTTTTCAATCATTCTGCTCTAAAAAATAACCGAACCAATTGATTACAAGTGAACGAGGGAATTAGATTTTTTCTCAACGTGGTGTTTTAAGAGAAAAACCTTTTTATGCGATGCAGACTTCTAAAAACTCTTTAGCGCCCTGAAATGGGAGGACCATGCCGCTGAAATAACATATTCCCAAATGAAATGCTGAACTATGAAAATGTGTCAGCGTCCAAACAGTTTTTTTTTGAGTGTGTGTGTGTTATCGACACTCAGTCATGGTTCCTTCTCATGCAGTTGCTGGTTGAGACTTTGCTTTTGTTTGCGCGCCGTACGGTATGAGTACATTCTATTATTAGTCCTTGTGTCTCGACGTGTCGGAGCTCTCCGCCGGGAAAACTCAGCTCACTTTTTTTTCTCCTAGTGACAACCCTCCGATATCAGATATCTACAGACAGATAAAACTTTAAGTTTTTTTTTCCACAGACATGTTCATATATCTTTTATAAAATAAATCTTATATTTCCAAGTATACAATAATAAAATGATGCACTCTGCAGAAAAAAAGGTAACAGGAAACTCCATATATACACATAGTATATTTATACTATTTTGGCAGACAAGAACATGGACAAGTTCAGTATTGTAAACAGCTCTTTACTCTCATGACGTTTCCATCCCTCTTTCCTCGACTCCTTCCGCTCGCTCTGTCCTGTTACATTCATAACTCCAGAAAAATTGTGCTTTAAAAAAATCTCTTACAACAACCCGACGTCTCGCTCTTTTTTTTTTTTTTGTCTCCTTGGGTGACACCCCAGTCTGCTGAGTAGAAGTGCACTGTCTCTGAACAGTAGGTCAATGTCTTAATCGGTCACATGGCTGGTAGTTCACTCGGCTCCAGAGTCTGGGTCAGAGGAGTGAAGGGAGGGCAACAAACTAATGTGTTAGGACTGTGAATTTATGAGTTTTATGCTCTGGAAAGTTAGGATTTGTGTCTGACACTGAGTCGTCAGTGTTTCTACATGTGATCCCTTTCAGCATTTTCCCTAAAAGTTTCTGTTTTTGCTGCGTGTTGAGATTTAGTATTTATATGACGTGTGCATATAATGGCTAGGCAGCATCAGATGTGTAGCATGTGTTTAAGCTTTCAGTGCAGCTCCCCGAACATTTTAAGACTTAGAAGTAATGACAGTCATTTTCCGAACTTCTCTCAAACCTTGTGTGATCTGAACTCGGGCAGGATCTGCGTCCTTGAGTGGCGGTGGCATTTTATTGACGATTACAAGGCAGAAGTCTGAGAGGTTACAGCTGTGCCTGGGATGCAGGAATGTACACGATGGAATGTGGAAAAACACATGATGCCGGGATAAAGACGCAGAGAGCTTTGGGTTTTTGAGCTCAAGAGGCAGGAACAGAGTAGAGGTCTGAATGTGGGTGCCGGGAGAGCACCGGAGCAGGACTGCGGGTCTTCAGTTGTCCTCATCAGTGAGCTCCTCCTCCACGGTGGCCTTCTCAGGAATGGCCTCCAGGCTGCGTCTGCTTTTGGACTCGGAGCTGGAGGAGCTGCCCGTTGGTCCGCCTTTACTCAGGTTACAGGTGAGCGCGGCATAGTGGATCTGCTTGAGGTTCTCCTGGACTTCACTCCTGGCGTGCTTCAGCAGGTCTGCCTGACCCTGAGAGGGTGATGACAGATCAAAGTGTTAGGCGTGGTGCAGGAGACATGAAGGCCGTGAACGTGACAGCGTTTGACACGTCTGTAAATAATTCTGACATAAAAGTCACAACAGCAGTCTCACTCCATCAGACCTGGTAACATTTCCAACACGGAAGTCTGAATTAAATGTCATCACATTAACGTAAAGGCCACAGCACAAAGTCAACACACAGAGATTAAATGTAAAATTAAATTACCACATAGATACATAATGGACCTCAAAACACCCTGAAACAGCCAATATCATGCAAAGTACTTCACAAATATGAATTATGGTGAGTGAGCCAATGTGCCAGTAGAGCTGCAGCTAATGTTATTTACACTGCAGATTAATATGTCAATTGTTGAATTGATGGATTAATTGTTTGGTCTATAAAATGTCAGAAAGCTGGGGAAAATGTTCATGTTGATGAAGGCAACATCCTCGAAATATCTTCTTTTGTCCTCAACCCAAAGGAACCAGAAAATATTCACATTTGAGAAGTTGAAATCAGAATTTGGACATTTTCTTTTCTTTAAAAATGACTCAAAATGTTTAACAGATTATCAAAGTTGGAAATTATTTTAATAGTTGACAACTAATCAGTTAAATGTTAGAAAACAGGCAGCAGACCTTTTTATTTAGAAGTTGGATCTGAAGGCTGAAGGCAAAACAACTTTTAATAACCATCACTGATCATTTCTTTCCGGCTCAGCTCCTGCTCCGTCTCTCACACCAGCTGCCAAGTATCACACCATTTCCATCAAGGTTCTGTCACGTCTGCAGAAAGCCGTAAGGAACATTTACACGACGCGCACCGAATGAAGAGAGGTCATCCCTTTAAAGCTGTTAACGGGATGACCTCTTGTCATGAAGCCAGCTACGTTGTGTTCTCGTATGAAAAGGCCTTTGGGCGCTGCACAGAGTTCCAAGTTTGGTTGGATGGAGGCCATTTTAAATCTTTAAGACCTTCAGTCGATCTCTTGATGTACTTTTAATGATCATCAAAAATCTCAACTCTGTTTATGTAGCGAGTCTGCCAACAGTAAGATCCATACAAGTAGAGCCCCGATTAAACATGGACAGACAGCGCACATTTTGCTGACTCAACAACGGGCGGCGACAAAACAGACATTATAGCTGAGCTACTCGTGAGGTCATCTTAATGACCACATACAAATAAACATAAATATGCAGGAGGTATAATAATTACACCTCACATTGGCTGTTGTGGATATAAAAGACGTGTGGCTCAGACTAGCCCAGTAAGCCCTCGCTAGCTCCCACTGCACAGCCAATCACAATACAGAAAACCAAAAGGCTGCTGTTTAGGAAGCGATAAGAAGAACCAAAACTTTTTTTTTCTTATGGTTAACTAAATCTTGGCATTTATGACTCTGTTCTAATTAATCAGTTTCCAACCTTAGAGACAGACTTCCTGAGTGAAATGCCAGTTATTGGCAGCGATCACATTAAACTCAGACTGCACAGCGCTATCTTGCAGGTATTGACTTCTCTGCGTCTCAGTGTCAGAACAGTATTGGGTTGCAGGAACAAACAGCACAGAAGCCCCTCGTAATGCTCGTAATATTAAAGCCTGCTAGGCGGTTTCCAGACCGCTGAGTCACTGGTCACATCTCAGATTTGTTCAGTGATTCAGGCTGATCTAGTACAGTGTCCGTTGATGAACGTCAGCCAGTCTTTGCCTTGCAGGCAGGAAAAAGAACGTCTTCAACATTCCTGTATAGCTTGCAAGATTTATGAACTTGACATATTAATCTCAGTGACATTTGAGCAGCCATCAACCGCTTCGGTGTTGACTGAAACAAGGAATCGGCTAACATGAATACGATATCAGGCTGAATGAATGAGGCCAAATCAAACAGCAATTGAGTCGGTAATTTACACAAGTGAAACCTCGCTCGTAGGAAACTGTTTCAAGTGTTGTTTACTAGACGCAAGCGATCATAGAAACAGACTCTGCACATCCAGCTCCCATGTGTTTGCTTCTCATGACAGCTGCCCTCAGACACCAGCCCACTGTGCCCTAACAGGAGCTGTCATATGAGTGGACGACCGCTGGTCAGATTCCTACAACGGCCTCGACAAATGTCCGTGGGGAGAAAAAAAAACTCCCCAACACCACTGACCCTGAACTCTGATCATCTGTGTGCCGCGGCAATATGAGAAGTAACACATTTCAGATTACAGTGTGCAGGGTGTCAGCGGCTCGCTTACTCAAACCGAAAAAATACAGGAAACAGGATATGTTAGAGTAGCACAGTAGCCAGTGGTGTGAATGAAAGTTTCACCTTCAGTATGGTGATGTTCCACGTGAAGCTCTCCACCGCCTTGTGCAGCTTCCTGCCCTTCAGCCCTTCCTTCACCGCCAGGTCATGGAGGTTCTCGTGAAATTCCATTGCTGGGAAAAAAAGAAGAAGATGAGAATAAGTGTGGAGTCTGTCTGGGGGAATTCATGGTGGTTTGTGAGAGAAGAGCAGTTGTGAGGTGACTGGGAGTCTGGGAGATGTGACTGGGTGCTAAGCCTGTTGTCACTGTGAGGAAATGCATTAGAGAAAAGACTCTGGCATGTCCTGTCAACATTTCACAGTCTCCCCCTGCAGTGGAGGGGCTGAGTATGTAAAAGTACAGAGATTCTCTGGCTGTGGAGGAGGATTCCTCTCTCCTCACTGTACGTCTGCAGTGTGATAATAGCTAGCAGCGACTGATAGCTGGTGTTGAAGGTGTACCAGATGTCAGGTCTGGAAAAAAAAAAAGGGAGACGTCAGGTGCAAATTTCTGAACAAATTTAAAAGGAGGATTGGATTTAAGACGCAAAGAGAAACTCTGAATGCGCCTGCCACCAAAACGGTGAAATTTTTCACTATTTTCTGGATTGCAGAAAGAAAAGTTAGAGAGGAAGCGTGACTAAATTAATTTCTATTTCAGTGTCTGTTATTTGATAGCCATCAAAGGCAAGATACGTCCTGTTTCTCTTGGGTCTCTATCATTAGTTTTGTCAGCTGAGAACAGTTTGATGAGCATGCGTTGCCTCCTTCAGCAACGCCTCGCCTCACAGTCATATATCTGAAATCCATATCCTGGAGTTAAACGTTGGCAAGTGGAGAAAGAAGCACAGCGGCACATCCCGACGAGGTGTTGATGGGATGTCAACGGACAGGAGGAGGCAACAAAAAAACGGTGAATTGGTTTTTAAAAAAAAGAGAGAAAGCAAGATGGAAGAAAAGGAAGCAGAGAGGCAGGATGAGATGGAAGAAGAAGCAGAGGGGAGATTCAGTGTAGGCAGACAGACATGACGTTCTTTCACTGTGGATTAGCATCAAGGCATCGAACAGAGGAGGGACTTGTCTCCTGAGGAGCTTTCCCACCTCCTCTCTTCCGCTCTCTTTCTTCTTTTTTTTTTTCCTTTCCTCTGCATGACTGAGTCTGAGGAAGGACATGTTTAATGTTGAGGTGCTTTTTACAGTGCAGCGCCGACACTGCAGCGACAGGCAAAGCACGGTTTGTGAGGTAAATAAACCAAAAGGGAGATGGAGCAGAGTTCCTACTACGCACAAAAGCCCATTACCGCGTAACACACTGCGTGCACTGGAAACTCCTGCAGAGGACGCACGAGTTTTCCGCTTCAAGCTCTGATATCAGCTAGTGTCGGCCCCACCGGCCCCTGTTGGTGCCGTTGTCATGGAAACACAGTGTGCATGCGAGAGAGAGACTCCCCTTCGTGTGAAATCGTCATAATAGGTGTTGGGTTGGGCTGTTTGAGAGCCTCCCAGCTGAGGATACAGGTCTGTCACCAGAGCTCAGGTGTGAATACAACCTCAAACCAGCGGACAGAATTTACTGACAGACCCGACACATTTGTCACGTTTGCACAGACATCACATCACCGCTCCTAAATCACATGGTTTTCTAAGCCACACCACTTCCTGTGTTCTAACAGATCAAATTAATAAATATCTTTGATAGCAAGTCGCTATTCTGTAACTGCTGCCACCGTGCGCGTGAACCATGACTGTGCTGATGGAGGTGCACAGCTTCCTCCCTCTCTCTCCCTCTCTCTCTCCCTCTCTCTCTCCCTCTCTCTCTCTCACTCACTCACTCACTCACTCACTCACTCACTCACTCACTCACACACACTCACACACTCACACACACACACACACACACACACACACACACACACTGGGGGTTGCCTAGCAACATTTTATGGAGTCTAGCAGACATGAAAAGGGGGAAGCTCGTTCTCAGCGAGGCATTTCAGAGTCTGTGAGGTAATGCTGCAAGACGGCAACTGTACATTAAAGGCTGATGCTACAGTATGGAGCGTGACCTGAATTATTTATTGGATTGATCATTGATAAATCTTTCAAAAAAAGATGACTGCATCTGCTCATACCATGGAATGCCATCGGTAGAGCACGTTATCAGACGGAATACGGAGGAAAAGCTGTGATCGTTTAATGATCGCTTAGTGATTATTTTCATGATCAATTCATCTACTGCTTATTCTTTAGATTACTCACATTTTCACACTCACTTTGACATTTTCTTAGAAACCAAGGTGACTGAACAACAGTCTAAAACCCAAATTACTCAATTTACTATCACATCTGGCGCTGAAAAGCAGGAAACCCTCACATCCGAGAAGCTGTAAGCGGCGAATGTTCGGCACCTTCAGCACTTCCATGTGGAGATGAAGCACAAAAACGGTTAAAGTATAGTAATGCACTGCCCTACATGCTGAAAGCTCTCAGGGAATCTACATTAGAAAAGACATTTTAGCTTGTCTAACACAAACACTGGCTCTGTGCTTTTGTATCCTGCAAAATGTCACCGCAGCTCCACTCTGCACACCATCATCATTTTTCACGTGGCATTTGAGAACATCTTCTGCACTGATCTTGTTAGTCTGCAGCAGGTTCAGCCATCCAGCTGCCCTGAATGCTAATTGGAACCTAAGTGAGTGTCGGGTGAGGGAAGTGACATCCGTGTTTGAGCTGCAAACACCTGACTGTTCTCTGACATCGCCTTCTGAGGGAGGAAAATGGGCCCTGTCTGAGCAGACGTGATGGATTATTCACAACTTTAATAGCTGTTGCTGCTGGAATGTTCCGCTCGCGCCGTAAAGGGGGAATTGGGTTTGTACTGACCCAGTTTCTACACAACAGACAAGTGCACGAAATCACGGCGCATGCACACATTTAAATACAAACATGTACATGAGTGTGAGTTTGCATGCACAGACACACACACACCGCTGGTGTGCTGCCGTCAGTTCAGGATGGAAAAATAAATCAATGTTCAAGTTCATCAGTTTGCCATCTGTTGTGCCCTACTTTGCGACTGTTGGCTGCTGATTTTTCTCCAACTGATTTTAGATAATCGTATATAATGGCGCTTTGAGCCTCGCAAAGCTTCTGTGGAGGCTTTTGGATGACTTTTCACTGCTGTGTTATTCATTCGACCATTGTTTCATGTCAAAGAATGACTCAGTCTGACAAGGCGTTTATCAATAAGGGCTCAAAATCTCCCCGTACACCTCAGAGCACGGTTACATCAGATCCTGTTGTTGTTTCCAAACGCGCAACTCATGAAACTGGATCGTCATCTGCCCTCGAACAGAACCTACTGATAATGAAATGCTATTTTGTAAAGATGAGTAAGCCATGAAGGAGAGTGGGATTTAATAATGTCTGGCAGAACTCGCCTTCAGGCTTATGTTTGTTCTTTCAGAAGAGTGATTTACACACAAGCGAGCCCCATGAACGATGAGCAACAGGTGGAACTCAGGCGCCACAACAGTTGACAATGTGCGCAAGTGCTTTGTGAATCAAACAGTGTGCAGTATTAATGTGGTGAGCCAACACATTTGCGCACTGTACATATTGTAAATAATTTCTGTTAATACTGTAGATCTGTACGCTGCTGGCAGAACAGCAGGGGCTCTTGCAAACAGCATAACAAAGATGCTGACGAAGGCCTTTCATACAGTAGCCATTTTAAATAGCTGGTGCTACGGCCAAACAGAAAATGGCCAAAATAAGATTCCCAGCTGCACATATGTGAGCCGAGGCTTTAGGGGGGGGATCTCTCTGATGCCAGTTAGCTCAAGCACGTCTTTATCCCAAAGCCACTGGCTGGTAATTGTTAAGGGCTGGACGGTGGTCGAACTGAAAATGCCAAGAAAAAAAAAAGGCACATAAAGCCTTTGATCCACGTTCGTTAAAAGACACAGTCCTCCTCTCTGATGTGCCAAGACAATAGAAATTGAATATTTTATAAGTCATCCATCTGGAAACCAATAAAGCTGAGCCATGGTAATGATGGTCCGTCTTTCCTCCCTTCCACTCTCACTTCCAGCAAGGCTTACGCGGTGATAAATTAGCCTCCTATGCTACTTGGATGGAATTCATTGCCAGAAAGCGCTGTGTTATGGAGCACATTAATTTCAAAATTGAATTTTTTCTCATTAACAGCTTTTAGCCATACATCTACATAAAATGAAACACTTATATTAAACAAGAATTTTCAAAGAATAAAAGCCGACCTCTGACCGTCACAGCAGCACATTCACAGCATCACATGCCAAGATTTTTTCCCTCTCGAGGCTTCGTCTGCATGCAGAGCCTTCAGTGATGAGCTGCCAATCAAACCTTTCCTTACCAGAAAACCTGAATGGAGTCACTTTACCCCGGTCTACACGAGGTCATTATGTTACACTGGGCTGTAACACATGGGGGTGTCTGGTGTAGAACTATAGGTGGGCTGTTCGCTTTGATGTTGTCCTGCTCCACTTCTCTCTGAACCCTACAGCAAACCTTGTGATCAGAATACAGCACGGGGGCTGTTACTGGTGTGAATTAAACACCTCTGTATGATCCACGGCTTTTCAAAGGGAACACACTGACTGGATCACATACTCGAACATGATTCAAATGCTAATTTCACTTCTGCATATATGCAAAGCATAATCAGCTCTAACCAAATGTCAAATTGAGCGATCTCTCTCGTGTGGCTTCAGAGAGATGGTGGGCTTTCAGCCGAGCATTCAGGAGCTACCTGACAACCTCTGCCATCGGACCATCTCTTACCTGCTTTTTGAGTTTGTAGGATTCTGTCATACACCCCCTCAGAGCTCTCCAGCAGAGTCTTGCTGGTCTGGATCACCTGAAACAAGACAAACACATTGTTCATACTTGCCCCCTGTTTTTTCCCACATCAGCACAAACTGGCATCCCACGTGAAGGCAGGAAGCAGTCTGTGCCTGGTGGCCGGGTGTTTCTATCCAGGGAGGGCTCAGAAATACAAGCTGTTATTACAGCCACGTCAGTGGGTGTGGTCGCTGAATTGCATTTTTGAAAGCCAAAATTAGAGGGAAGGAGACACGAGCGATTAGGGTGTTTATTAAAAGTCGTGTTTTTGTTCTTCTTCAGGAACAGCGTCTTGAAATATATAACTGTCAGTCCTGATGGACTGGTTTTGAAAATATCTCTTTAAAAGAAAAGGCAGATAATCAAGGTCATATGATAGCGATCAGTCCTGAACGTAAACATGAGTCATTTTCAAGCAAACCGCTTCGAACATGTTATCTGTGAAACTGCAGCTGTGAAATACGCTAAGTTTAGCTCCTGTGGTGTTATGCTCAGCCTTAATTGAGTGCACAAACTGTGCTGACCTGCACACTGTTAAAACTCTCATGGTGGCCGTTAAGTCAGACTCAAAGACTTTGGGAATCCATTTTTATATTAAATGCCAACGCCGCACCCCCCCCCCTCCCACCTCTACCACAAGGACGACGGCACAGTGGTGCTTCATGAGGTTAATGATGCATATGTATGCTGTCACTGAACGAGGTAAATAAGCACTGAGTGAACACAGTGCCTGACAGACCATCTGGATCTTTGTCTCTGATTATCTTAGTAATAGCTTAATTGTTTTGTGTGAAGGAGATGATATATTTAGCCAAATGCTTTGCTCTGCTCTTGACTTCAGTTAGTGCCTGCTGGGTACCGTGGCCTTTGTGTATGCAGAATTGTTATAATTGACTTGTACATTTACTCGTACACTCCCTAAGTGACTTAAGTGCACCACAAGGTCATGTCACAAAGCCAGGCTGCCCCGCTCAGCTGCCAAGACGGAAAGGACGGAAAGAAAAACACTTTTATTTAAGCTTGGTATAACAAAGAGCAGTGACCAACGCCGTGCCCCTGACATCGATCTCTGGAGCAGGCCAGCTCTGTGGTCGGTCAGAGAGAGGGAATAGCACTGAGGGAAAAGGTGAAAAATGGAAACTAATTTCAGAATTTAGACGAACAAACGTTTTAATTAGTAACACTCATCAGTTAGTCTGGTGCTATTCTTCATTTTTATAATTGTCAAATCCCAAAACCTATTAAAAATACATAAATGAGATACATGGTTGCACAGGTGACGTGCACCGACAGCACTATGAACATGCACCAAATGTCTATTAATCCTCGACACATGCAATAGTTATTTCTGTTTGAGTAACTGTGAAGTAAAAAGCTGTTTGAGGAAGCCTCCACTGTTTAAAAATATTAAGTGTTTGTCACAAATGTATCAAGATTTTTGTCATCAGTAGGAACTAATAGGCTCGAAGCTGAGAGCCCCTGACTGAGTCAGAAAGTGAGAAGATACTGAGAGTCAGGTTAACACGTTGGTGGAGCAGTAAGAAAAATATAGTCCAACGCCAGATTCATTCTTTTAAAAAAAGGTCCAGTGTGCAACATTTGGAGGAATCTATTACAATATTCATAAATATGTTTTCATTAATTTACAATCAGCTGAAAATAAAATAATAATCATGTTTTTGTCATGGGTCCTATTATACAAAGTCCGCCATGCTGCATGCTGTGGGTTCTCCTATACGCTTCGAAGGTAAGCTGAGGTGTGATTCAGTTGGTTGCAATCTGCGATTTGACAGCTAGATGCAACCTTTAAGAGCACCGTGGTAGGAGAGCATCAACTTCGGCAACTCAGGATTTAACACTGAAGATTGTCTCTAATAAACTGGTTGTTCAGCTGTCGTCTTATCAACATACCCTGATGTTTCCCGCTGGGTAATCCTAAAATCTGGCTTGTTTTAATGCCATGACATTTTCTTATAGTAAGCTTATTTATTCACCTTCCTGAGTTTTCAAACTTCCTTCACATCATCACAATTTAAAGCTAAATTTTGAGAGAATTAGTAAGCGCAGAATGAGGGATTTTCTAAAGATAAATATAAATATGCAACCCTTTTTTAGCCACTAATATTGAGCAACGTATGGGGGGACAGATACAGTTTCACAAAACCATGCAGTGAATCACCATGTTCTGCTACGAGCAGTCATGACTAAGTGATTGTGGCTGTTTGTCACTCCGCAGCTGCAGTTGCGGCACTTAGAGCTGTCGCACACGCTGTGATTACTTCCCTGATGGGAGAAGAAATTACCGTCTTGGTGGCAGACGCAGCATCTCAAATGTATTTAAAGGCTCATTCTAAAAGGTAAGTGGGTGGACTTTGGCCTGTTTGCACGCTAAAGACGATCTCTTCTAAGTGGTATGTTTAGTTCTATTGTCATCACCCACATTTAAGAAAAGACAAATGCTTGTTTATTTTTAAGGTGATGTTAGATTAGCAAAACGATGATGTATGTATGTATGTATGCAGATAAAAACATAACTAACACTTGGGCTTTCTGTTCTGTATTCAATGTTTGAGAGATTCCCAACTTATTTCTGTTGAAGGCAGTACCTTAGTTCTGTTGTGAATAAAACCAGAAATCAGACCTTATTATCTAACACCATAAGCTGGCATCATACTGAGTCCCTCCACCTTTCCTCAGCACACACATGGCCAGGGATTGAGACCCAGATTCTATTTTTGCCAATTAGGAAGCGAGAGCCTAGTTATTCCCAGCGGTGGATTTTGACACAGTGCCTGAATTTCTAATTGTACTGTTTCATGCATTATTTACAACTCTTTAAGTTTGGCTCTCCTCGTTTCATGTACGCCTCTGTGCGTGTCAGCTCCCCTTTGGCTGTGCACCTTCTTGCCTTCCCTGTCTCCTCTGGCACTCTGCAGATGATCAAGGCCTGCAGCCTCAAACCACTTTAAGCCCTTGCTTTTAATTTATTCGATTTTGGTCCCCAAACACTCGTCAATTTCTTCTTTCTTCCATCCAACTCAATTTTCTTGCTGCTCTTTCCATCAGGGCCAATTAACTAGCCCTCCACTCCGGAGTCTGAATAGAGCTGAGGGGGTCACCTTAATCGGCCTGCGACTAAGTCTTTCAGCATCAGCCCCCTTTTCAGAAATCCATCTGTGAGTCTCAAGGGATGAAATCTGCCACAAAAAGTGGCTGACTGTTTCCCAGAGCATTGTTTCTATAACAAGTTAAGTAACATGGGAAATTAACTATTTGCATTTGTGTAAACATGTCTCATCTTTGTCTGAAGTGCATCATAAAAGTCTGAGTAAATTTGCTTGTGTCAAACCAAATAACTTTACATGATGCCAAATACTCAATGTGTGCCATCACCACTATGTTTTCACCTAACTGTATGTCCTACTTCTGTTGTAAATGTGTGACACCAAGAACAGCTGGGCTCAGACAACGATGCAAAACACTGAATCTGATCTTACAAGGTGGAGTAAATATTCTGGGGACATAATGTTACAACCAAAAACATGGAGATAAATCTGAATAATTTTGCCTCGAGTAATTAAGTTGTATCAAAGTCGTTCACTTGTTGCTCCACTTCTGCCAGTGGATTCTTTGCAGGGGATGTCTGCCTCCTGCCTGGAATAATGATGGGAAGTCGGCTTGTTTATAATTTGCTGAGAATCAATGTAAGAGAACAGGATGTGTTAAGGCTAATGATGTTGTCTGAGAATGGCCTCAATAGCATGTTGCATAACTTGCCAACATTGATTTTATTACTTAACAAAAGCTCCAGACCAGTTACCTAACCGTCTCTGTATGTCCCAATTAAGTCCAGTAAAGCCGATGTATTGATTTGATTGGTCCAAGCTAGTTTACGTCTTCTTTAAGTCTTATTTTTCTCCTTCAAAGTTTGAATTGAGACCAGTGAGTTTTTTATCTGTTCTATCTTGTCTGCACAAGACCCCTCAGGAGACGACGAAGAATAAAGAACATTTACCTCAAAACAAATCATGCCTGCTGATTTCTTTTTTTGTATTCAGTTACAGATCTGCTTTTATATTTTATCTGCGATGATCATTGATTTGTTTTTAAATTGTGGTACTATGCCTAAATCAGCTGCTTGCATCTCTTACAGGTGTTATTGCTGTCCAACTCTTTCTGACCACTACTCACCATGTCGTACGTGGTGACCACTTTCTTGAGGACCTCTGGTAGTAGGCCTTGGGGCTCCAAGTTAGGGTACTGATCGTTGAGGTTGAACACCAGAATGGGGCTGTTTTCAGGCCCAGTCAGTCTAGGGGAAAGGGCCAAGATGCACTGCTTCAGGTTAGCCACTGCTGAAAGGCCACACAGCTCTTTAAAGGACACAATGGCATTCTGCAAAGAGAAGAGAGAGATTACAGCTGGGTTTGCATGCACGTATACTGGTTTACACAGACATAATAAGCAAAACATGTGTCTAATGGCATAACCATTAGTAAAGTCTGAAAGGAAAGGAAGTTAATATTCCATGTTGCTAAAATCTGGCATGGATATGATTTAAATACTTAACCACAAGCCCTCAGAGTATCAGCCTGTAAGAGAATGTGGTTGGAAGCTCACTCATTACCTGTGAGGACTTTCATTTTGGCACTTGTTAGCTACTCATAAACACTTAATGTTTCTGACACCAGCATTACATGGAACTGGGACAAACATACACACACACAGAAATCCTAACCTTCCTGTGAAAGGCCAAATTTAAACCCTACATAAACAACCGGAGGGACAAGCTGTGACAGGGCAGCCAAGATGTGTTATAGTCTCAAGGCCAGTGTCTTGTTATCACACAATGACTGCAATATAAACAGGGCTACCGAAATAAATCCTAATACATGCCTGAAGAAACACAACATGAGACCAACCACAAAGTGTTGTGACAGCATTTCTCTTCCTCACAGAGACTTCAAATGTGGATTGAAGATCACAAATATGAAATAAATGCGATCACGGAAAATACAGTTTATGATCCCCGAGGTGGCGAAGCTTGCTCGGTATCAGATAAGAAAAAAATAAGGTGTGGAGTGACACTGCATTTGTCTTGATTAGTCAAGTCAAGATCAAGTCAAGATCAAGTCAACATCAAGTGTTTTGATGAAATAATTTTTAACAGCTTGCCAGAGGCCAGGTTTATCATCTGTTGTAGCTGCAGTGATTTCAACATCATGAAAAAATGAAATGATTCCAACAAGATTGTTTCCTCTTCCATTCCACTGTGACCTTTTCCTATTTAAAACATTTGAAGTCATGAATATCTATTACACAAATCTACCTTTCAAACAGGAATGTCATCGTAATGGTTCTCAACTTGTCTCCCTGCATCTGTTGCGCAACACATAAGGATTAGATCAAATGTAATTCAATCAAGGCTGGTGGTTTTGTGTTTCTCTTTCCAGAGCGGGAGCCTTTTTAGATTCAAGATCCTTTGTAGTAAATCTGGTTATAATCTATTCTTGACTTGGGGTTACATTTTCTTCAGTCCACCTTTTCACAGAAAAACATTCCCATGCTGGAAGAACAAGGAATGCAGTTACCACATAATAAATCATCAATGATATTGCACTATTGAGCCAGTAGTGACACATCACAGGCTGAGGATATAAGTGAACAGAATAACCTTTTAAGTGAGTTCAATTTAAATGTCTTACCTGCATGTTTTCTCTGAGGTCTGTTGCCTCCCTCAGTGGCAGCAGGGCTGTTTTGAAGACATCATCCACAGCCTTGATCAATAGCACTCTCATGCTGGCATACTCTCTACTCCTCTTGCCCTTTCGTACAGACAGTCCTCTTTTGTGTGGTTTGCCACCTCCTCTTCGATTGGTTATGGCCACATGAACAAACAACAAGGTGTGTGGCAGAACCTCTCCTGTGAGAGACTGCAGCGGCACATGGCGAAAGCCTGGCTGGAGACACTCGAAGGGGATTGTGTATTGGCCGATGAACTCGTCGCCAATATAGTCGTCGTCCAGCACCACAAAGCGCACCATTGCAAGCTCAGGGAGGTTTATCTGAAACTCAAAGCTCTCATCAAACAGAGGGTTGTCCCCATTCTGGTTGACGGTTTTAGTCCTTTGTTCAGCGCAGTCAGCAGGAATCCCGTGTATCTCCACATACACGTAGGGGTCCACCACGTCTCCTTTGGCACCTGAGCCTTTGGGTTTTGGGAAGTTTTGTCCACTGATGATTTTGATGTGTAAGAGCTGTGGAGAAACGCCAGGCACCGAATCTTTAGTGTTGGCACTAAAATAGGAAACCTGCTCCCTCATGATCGCCGGACGTAGCACGTAGCCGCAGTTGCCATTCTGACGGAACCAGCCGATGTTCAAATCCATCATCAGGCCTGGAGTCTGGTAGTTCATTGCCACAATCTGGCAACCACACTTCCAGAAGTCTTGTGGATTCATGTTGCTGGAGTCAATCCGCATGGGGCTGGGGTAAACCCGCGCTAGGAACTTCTTGTTGTAGTTGACAAAGTCACCTGGGAAGTCACTGGCACAGCGACTGGCAAAGACCTCGTTGAAAGAGCAGAGCTCCCATTGTTTCTGACTCTGGAAAGACGTCGGGAAGTCTTTGAACTCCACAGACTTACACAAGGTCACCAGATCAGAGAGGTCCTTCGACAGCTGGAATTTCTTGGGTGCAATAGTCTGTTGTTCTGCAGACTCGATGCTCATCCTTTGAGACATCTCTGCTCCCTCGTCCTCATCTGTCACCTCACCTTCTGAAGCAGTGCAGTTCGTGCTGAGTTTCTTACCCTTCAGCAGGATCTTTCCCTTAAGTTCAAAAGGAGAAGGGAGGTAGCAGTCCTCAGGTTTTGGTGGATCTAGTTGGATCTTGTCTCCAAAGATTTTCTTTAGGTGCTGAAACATGACTCTCTGCTGCTTTAAGGAGCAATGGTTTTCTAAACATAGAATCAGTGGAAACTCAGACGCAACAAAGGCATACTTGTTGATGACATCAATGACGCTGCGAAAAACAATCTGCGATGTCATCGTGTGACCAGTGTAAATAACGGGTTCGTTATCATGCCCATCCCACACATCCAGCTCTACACTACGGCAGCCCATCTTGAGGGCACGGATATACCCTGTCACATCAGATGGACCTCTGAACTGATCTTCTATGAGATATGTGTTGTGGGATGCATTGATGTAATAGTGGGACAAGGGCTGTTTCATGTCTTGGCATACTGTTTTTTGCTCAGGGTCAAATATATGGCACTCTGCAGACATGAGATAGTTGGTGAACCCATCGAGAGAAAGCCAGCCCTTAAGCTGACCCTCTTTAGATGGTTCAAATTTCTGAATGACCTCTAAGCTGGTGTCTTCACTGACTTGTGCCATACCTTGCTCTGCCTCCAGAAATATCATTAAGTCCTTGGTATCCAGAAACTCTTTGTTACTAGAGAACTGAACAAAGAGAAAATAAATTTCTGGCCTGGTGCAAAGATCATGAAAGACCTCGATGAACTCCTCTTTTGTCACATCAGAACCTGCCTTGTCCTTAGCTTTATGAAGCTCCTTGAACTTAAGTTCTATTTTCACATTTTTGAGTCCCGGGTTCAACTTTTTGACTAACTGCACAGCAGCACATATCGTTATTTGTTTGCTGTTGTTTATGTCTGCCTCATCAAAAAGTTCACCTAGCCAAGATGAGCGCATGTTGTTCTGACTGCTCTCTATCATATTCAAGGTATGTTTCCCATAGGAGATCAGGTACCTTAGCCCTGTAACCCATATGTTGGCTACATCTGCAGTATTTGCCACCAAGTCCAGGGACTCATAGTTCTCCCCAAAGATGATTGAGAAAGCACAGTCCTCTGATATCTGATCGTAGGTTCCATTAGTTCTAAAAGTGTCTGTATTTTTCCCTGTTCGAACCTCCTTGATGGATTTTACATCAATTTTGGCCTTTTCTGATTCCTTCTTCGAGGGCTCCCATCTCAAAGACTGCATGTCGGCATCAAGCAGAAAGTAGCGGTGGTAAATGCGAGAATTTGATCGCACTTTCTTCAGCTCAGAGCCATCCACCATTGCACTTATACAGTCGCTTGCACTGCTAATTTTCTTCTCAGTGGGCATGCTGCTGAATGATACAGTCTTCTTTCTTTCTTTACGCTGCCTTGAGCCATCCTGCAGAGAAACAACACATAATGCATAATTAAAAAGCCTTCCATAGATACTGAGTGATAAATAACATCATATATGGTTTATAAGACTATATAACGCTTCAAAGAAAACCACAGTGAAAACCTTGAAACTTTCTTGACTTGAAGAAATATAATGTGCGTCTGTTCAGCTGTGTAGTGGTATAGTTTTCTTGCTTCCTGAAAAAGTTAACAGTTGAAGATGGATTGGATTGGATTGATGGAGGGATTTTGCCAAACAGGGCTTTGCTTCTCACTGACTAAATCAGTCAGGTCTAAAAAGTTATGTCTGATGCACCTTCTCTTCAACAGTTTAAAGAAACAAATATAAGATCGGCTTGGCTCAAAACAAGAAAATATAGATATATAGAGTTATAGAGTTTACACTCACAACACTGATGGTGGGAAGTAGCTCTGCACCTTTACCCACCTTCTGTAGTTCAGTAGTTTTGAGGTATTTGTACTATACTTGAGTATTTCGAATTCATGTTACTTCTACAGACAGATGAACGACCAGTTTATGAAATATAAATCCAGAATATAAATTTAACTACAAAAGATTTTGAATGCTGGATTTGCAATTGAATATTTTATTGTTGTGGTACTGATACTTCTACTTGAATAGAAGAACTCAATACTTTATTACTGTGCATTTATACTCAATGTCAATGGGTGGCTTGTGAATAGGGTAAAGGCGAAACTTGTTTGTTTGAATCAATGACAGATCAAGATGCTGTCCCAAGTGCTTATTTCTGTTTGTTTTTACTGGCACTTAAATTGGATTTAGAGCCATCATTCCATCAACTAACCTCTAATGTGATCTCCACAACAGTTCATTCCCTTAACCAAATTATATAACTAGAATATAAATGTGATAAAATCATTTTCCCTTCAGCAAAAGACCAATTTAATGTCACTATTTACTCACTATTTATATATCTGACAAATGTCTTTTATCGTAGGATGGAGGATTAAATATTCTGTACTGGCTTTCAACAAAGACAGAATTCAAGTGAATATCTGCCTTATAGAACAGTACAACGGAACACAACATGCTGCCTGCTCTGATGTACTGTTTGCATGTCATGTCATGTCCTTCCTGGTTCCTCTTTGTTCCCTCTGAACATTTCCTGAGTAGAATCACAGCAGCAACTTTGTTGGGTGACTTAAGGTACCTGTCACTGTATATTACGGAGATACAACGGGAAAACTCCCCCGGGAGCGTATCGCCCACACAAATGTACTCATCTTCAGCAGCCACATTCCTGACATTTTCAATGAACCCTGCTTTTTTTCCTCTGTAGCAGGTTCCCTCGACACAATATATTTGGATTATCCAGACTCATTTCTGAAATTTAGCACCATCCAAACCCACACCTCCGTTAATCATCATGTGGCAGCTTAATGGTACCACTTTATACAGAAGGAATGCATAATTTTATCAACTACATAATGCTGCCAAGTTGAGAATTCCTTATGCAGCACTTCAGTAGAGAAACCCTTGATCTTAATTTTCCTTTGGGGTTTAATGAAATGCTCAAAACCTTCACAGCCTCTTATGTAATCAGACTCAGCTGTGCATACCTCACGTATTGGATGAACTCATGCTCATAAACATTGTGTCAAGGAAAGACAGGCAAAGTCACAAAACCTGATTTAGTGATAGGAATGATGGATTATATGTGTATGATTTATGTGGGTACCTATATCTATAAATGTATATAGCAGCTTTCACGCATCCTCCAACTGACATTCACATCTTCCTACTTCAACCTACAAAGGTGTAGCGGTCACTTATCATAGGTTCATCATCAGGTGAAGCCTTATCAGTTTCACCATAACCATAACTTTCCCCACTGTGTTGGTTTCCTGGCACCACCATTGCTCAGCAGTTACGGTTAATGACACAAGGATTAGATGTACTATATCATCTATATACACACTCATGTTTGCAATCGGACAGAAAGCAGCAATAGCGATGGATACTGACTCCGTGCAGCCTGCTGCTCAGTCTCAGTCAGTTTGTTTATTTGTCTGCGTGATGTAGATGACATACAATAATAAAGCTAAATGTACAAAGGAGGACAGAAGCTAAGGAGGCTTACACAAAGTCCTCCCCAACATTAATAAAACATCTGAAGTACAATCTAATGAAATAATAATCTTAAAAACAGATCCAGGGAGGTCTGTCCGTCGGCAAATACAGACGGCAAAACAATATTATGTAATATTTTTTTCAAAATTAATGAATCATAAATCCCATCTGTGTGTTGGAGTATTGCAAAACACAGACTGGCACATTCATTCAGACTGGTGAAACCCTACAGCTCTCCATGTATGGTCCATTACAAGTGAAATGTAAACATAATAATAACATTCTTCTGCACAGTCTGCTGGGTAAGGAGAGAACACTGTACCAAAGGTGAGCTTAAAACCGAACTGCATGACTGCAGATAATCCCTTTATGATCTGGGCAAGAATGTGGACTTGTTGTCTTCATGTTAACCTTGATTTGCAGTCACATCACTGAAATGTCTCTGCTTCCTGCTGTATCGCCGTGGCCACCGTGCCAGGCATTCTCCTCAGGATTTCCCTCCGTTTCCTTAACCTAAACTACAAAACAATACCGCACACACCCATCTCTGTCTCAGCATTTGTTATTATTTCCTGATGACGCCGTTTATTATGCAGAGGTCCCTTATCTGCCACTGGTGGAAGACAGATGGATCAGAGTGTTTTCTTTTGCAATACACAGAGTTTTATTAGCCATTAAATGGTACTTAAAGACATGGTCTCCATCATCAGATTGTATATTTATAGTTCTATCAGATATTTTCTTTATAGGGTTGTATTCTTCTTTACACAAATATCATTTATCATCTCAGTTTAACTATCTTCAAAGTGAACTTCAAAACAAGCTTTAAAAACAGGAATACTTGAAATGTTAGAGTAATGCCAGCAGCACATCAATTAAGACCTAGATCTTTCCTACAAAGATCAAAGCTGCTGTGTGTTTCAGCCGAAATAGGACTGAATGCTTGTAAGGGTTTAAGAACCTTTGCTGGTGATCGTGTTGATCAGTTGTTCAGTGTTTGTTGTAAACATATGAGCTGGAAAGTACATTTCATAAGCCGGAAAGAACATGCTGAGTCACTGGTATTGATCAACAACATTATTCAATCCCCACATGCTGTGGAACCATCATTTTGTGGTAATTAGTGCTTCTACTAAAGAGATGCTGCCTTTTCGGTGGTAAACATCTCCAACACAGCAAAGATTGCTGTTTATCATCACTTATTTGAAACATGTTTTTTTTCTCAGGAGAATCAAGGTGAAAGATCGCAGAGAAAAACTTTTTGCATAACAGTGCAAATTATCCATTACCGGGTTTATTTTTCTTTTTAGCTACATTCAGTGAAGAAAACCCCTGATACGTTTTCGAAGCTAGTCAGGAGAACATAAAAAAGGTTATTGGATGTTTTCATGGCGTTTCATAATAAGGAGATAATAACAAGGCTAATCCCATCAGGCTCTCCGTGACAGGGGAAATTACTTTTATGTCTTTCAATATGTGTTTGAGTCAGTGTGCGGACTGAGTGAGTGAGTGAGTGAGTGAAGGAGACTGACTAAGTCATAGCGAGGCAAACACGGGACACGACAAGGAGAAAGCAAGTGAAGAAGTAAGACAGTATAACCAACTGCTCACAGATCCCATAGGACTCTGAATCCCCTAATGGACTGAATCCTGTGTTTTTTTCTGGCTCAGTGAGCAGTTATAAAGCATCTGTACAACTGAGGACATGGCAGGGGACCCATTACTGTCTGCTCCACTGTTCTACCGATAATCCCAACAACAAACAATGTGAATTACCTTCAATACCTATTACCTTCAATAAATCTATTCAGCGAGCAGAATTTCAACAGAATACGATATAATAGGGAAACCTGAGGCCCTTTTGTTTACTTAAAAAAAATTACACACATCACTGTTGTTTCAAATGTACAGGCAGCGACAATGTTTCTGAGAACTCCTACTCAGTGATCAACTAGCAGATCAACGAAAAGTTAAATTTCAACATCATGCACATTTCTAAAAATAGAAACAATTAATCAGATTTATAACATCCTGTGACAGAATATAAAAACTGATATAAAGAGTCAGATGCTGAATTGTTTTTAAACTCTGGATTAGACCCAAGACTGCATTAAAGTCTCCTTCACTACCTACCAAGCAAACTGAGGCAACCACATGGCCACCTATGGAGCAGAGGATAGACACCTCTTTTAGGACTAATAGACCAACCTAAGAGTAAATAACTAAAGCTGTTTACCACTGAAAAAGAGGTTCTTATACAGCAGTTATAAAAAAATTAAGACTAAAAGAAACAGCGGCATATTTGACAGTGAGTTGGAGTATTATATCATTTCATTCCAATCTGTTTCCACAAGTTTCTCTCCGTATAGATCTCGAACTTGACAATGAGACAAACTTAAATGCCTAGATATTATGGCCAGTTATAAATGTAGATGGGATTATACACAACACATGGACATGTACTAGGAGATGGTCAGTACTTAACTTCATGAGCCTTGACTGTCTACAGCGCCTACAAGTCTGGACTTTGAGTCCTCCACTCCTTTCTATGAGTGAATGATGATTCAACTTTCTGTGATGATTCAAGATTTAACTTAAATACTTGTACTTGTGTTGAAATAAAGCTAAGAGTATTTGATCTTAAATTAAGATACACACAAAGATTTGTGTGCTTAAGTAGATTTTTGGTGGCATAAAAATAAATGATTAGTTTTATTTTGTTTGAACAAGTAAAACGCTTGACTAAAGCTAACTGATTATTCAGTCAGAACATTTTAGTTAAAAGAAAACAAAAAGGCAAAACAATATTGTTCCATGTTGACTATTAAACTATTCACAATGAACAAACGTTAAAATAAAATGCTTAAATCCCATGCTCTGCATGAGTTAGACTAAGTATTAAGGATGGATGTGTTAAAAATCACAATGTGATCACTGTGCGGCTGCGTAGCAGAGATCCGCTAAGCACTACTAATTTCTTCCCAGGTTGCATCATCAAATAACAAGACTGCATTCGCGCCACCTGAAATGTTCAACAGGCAGGCAGGAGGCTGAGATGAAAACAAATCTAATGCGTGTGAAAGTGAGAAAGGAGAGTAACACTTGTTGACAGAAAAAGCTTCGGAGGAACAACGACGAAAAAACAAAGACAATACTAATGGTGAAAACAAAGAAGCTCTACTGGGAAGGAAGAGGAAATAAATGTAATCCAGTTCTGATGAAAAACGTTGCACTCTTTTGCAACCACTTCTGAAACTGTGATGACACTCACTTTGACACCCTGCAACAAAGCATATCATACATTGCATAGTATCACCTTTAAAGGTGATAGAAGTTATTGTAATGCAATGCAAAGTATAGTATGCAATTACTCTAAATACTTTGGGCCCACAGAATAGAGAATAAGTGCCCTTCTTCTATTGATTTTTGCTAGATACTGACACCTCATCAGTGGGCTGAATGGAGCTCATCGCTCAGCTTTAACATGGGCACTAAACTCAGAATACTCCGGGGCTGTGGCATTTTTCTTTGCCTTTTCCTGCAAGCGGCAGAGCGTGACAACGAATGCAGCGTAGTAGATGAAACGAGCAGTGAATTTTACAGAGTGGGTTAAAGTTTGTCAGTGAATAAAGGCTGCAGCTTCTCAAGGCCAAAAAAAAAAGCTTGTGTGTGTGATAAGTTAAAGGGGTTTTGTTGTTGTACATGTTGTCAAGCAGTTTCAGGTGTCATAAGGAAGTAAAGTTTATTTAGTATCAGCACCTTGCACTAATGAAGTCATAACGTGCTTCATGAGAGTAAACAGATTCAAAAGAAACCATGAAACAGTAAGAAAACAAATGCATCATTTGTCTATGATGTGGGTATTACCACAATATCTCAATGTAGTATTGTGGCATGATTTCAATAGAAAGAGAAGTGTCTGTCTAGAAGTGTCTATTACACCATTTTTAAATGGTACTGAAAGTCAAAACTTTGGGATTTCTAAATACTCAGTATATGGCAATACACACCATATGCATTCAACATTCAATATCCTAACCAATACTCCACTAAAGAGCTTGTTGTTTGATTAAAATAGCATATGGCGCGTATACTTTGTTTTCTAGCTGCACTGAAGTCAAATCCCACAGGAGTTTAAACCTGGTAAAGGCCCAGCTGCTTCTGTTTTGTACCATATGATATCAGTCGTTGGTCAAATGAAGTGTGAAGAGAGCAACCACCCTGGGAGTTAACTTTTAATGCTCTGCCATTTCTTCAGTAAATATAAATGAGAGTTAACATGTCTATTTGTAGGATGCTGTGGTTGTGACTAAAAGTCACTTGAGTTCACCGTGAGCCGACTTCAAAATGAGGCATTTAAGATCCATTCTTCTCGGGTTTGACGTTTGTTTCGGTTTGTTAAATGGTTTTCTGGTCTTTTATTTCTTTATTCTTTACAAAGGTTTGTTTATGATTATGTTGTATGTTGTACAATTGTCATTATTCAGACCGTGTGTTTTAGATTTTGATGGTTTGGCTGATGTTATGTAGCTAACAAATGGACTAAGTACAGCTTCAGTCACTGGATTGTCTGACCTCCTAGGTCTGCGTGGTGGTTGGAAAAATACAAGTGACAAAAACAAGCAACAAAATGAGCACAGGCAGTTAAAAAAGACAACTAACTTTTCATGGTTACTGCCCACATGGTCCAGAAAAGCCCCATTTCTCAGTAACTTTTTTCCAAAGCTACTAATGAAAACTTTACTGAAAGCAACAATGTTTCCCCAAATTTACATTTTTCTATGGCGGTATTTCATTTCAGAAGAAGGAAAATAAACCATTAACCAGTGAATTGCTGTAGGTGTTAATTGTTCACCACCATGTGCCTCCTCCAAACTGTTCTTTATGGAGCTCTTCGCCGATTTACATCATCAGCGCTTACTGGCCCTTTTTTTTTTTGGCTCTAGGCTTCTGGAGAGAGCCTTTCATGTTCTCAAATATTGATTGAGCCATTAACCACAGTTACAATAAATTCATTTGATAATTCTGTAACATTAATAAGTACCTTTACGCAGTGTTGATGCTTTATTACATTACAGACTGTCCCCTATGCCCAAAGGAGCATGCTGAATACCTTCTGACACCAAAGCCAAACTTCTGATGTCATTATGAAAGCCAGGAACAGGTCACGTCTATGCTAAACAAAACTGTAAGGATGACCAATGAGCTGCTAATGAATATAATCCTGTGTAAATCACTGGTGACTTTTGGCCTGCAGATATCAGCTAATTAAAAAAAAGGAATGGACTTCCTCGTCTACCACTGTGTGCCAATTGTTTGTCCTGCAAACCAGCTTTAACCGTGAACCATGTAAGCCTCTACAACTGGATCTCTGACATTTTTATGAATAAAACATTTAATGAGACCTTGAGAGAAATGTCGACCTGCAAGCCAAGTACAAAGTTTTAAATTATTACCAGTGCTGTTTCTCATTTCACGGTGTGCACATCATTTTCAAATCATTGTGATGGGCATACTTTGAATTAGACAAGACAAAGCTGGTCTCTTCTGACATTACAAATTGCAAGGCCTCTTTTAATCATTTCAGTAGTCAAAAGAATAAATAAAACTCCACCTTAACCACTTTGTTTGTCCCTTTACATGCCACGCCTAAGGATTGCCTTCACTTCCAGGTCTATAGGATAAGAAACCTCTCCTGAGTTTATGAGCCACTGACCCACATTACATAGACAAAACCATTTTGATACTGGAAATGGCCACAGCAGATATATGTGTGCTTGTGTACTGAATTTGCCACAAAAGGACGCCAGCGTTGGGGCTAGAAAATAGGGTTGAGCGATATGTTAAAAATTTCCAACCAACCACCACAAAATGAACCGCAACCTGTGACTATTTCTACTGAGGGGGGCCTCAGTAGGGGACCTATATAGTGTATGGGTGAACCTCACACTTTCAAAAATCAAGCAATCAACACCTTTTTGCATGCCATAGTTCCACATGTAGACTACTGGCTAGGACCTTGGCTTCATACTGAGCAAGGAAAACCCTGAGATATCAACTGCTGTCCCTATAAATACCAGCCACCCCAAAGGTGGTTGGAAGAAGGAAAAGCTTATTATTATTCTTTAACAGCTGTGTCACACAGTTAGGAACCATGCATATTACCACATCTTTCAGTTAGGCCAGCTTGCAAACTGAGTTTCGACAAACATAACTTCCTATTCTACCAGTTTATTGATGAGTAATGCAGTGTAGCACTTTTGAAGCACAGTGTGCACCACTTAATTGTTCAATCAGGTCAGACTTGACAGCATGTCAAGACAGCGTGTATACATTATTCCAGTCAGGTTAACATTGCATTCACAAAAAATGATCTAGTTTGGATTCTGATACGATCCCAAACGGGGAACGATCAGACAAAACTGGCATGTCAGAGTTCAGGCGGACAGAGGACAGAAGAGAGATTGATTGTTCTCAGCACTGCTCAGCATCTGATAAGACATCCATGATGAGACACTTTAAAAGGGCTGGAAGGCTTCAAACACTCTGGGTACAATTAACATATTAGCTGCCAATTTCATAAGATTTCCACAGCCAACATTCTTATTATTGCAAAACAGCTTAGCTGATTCATCCTCAAAAGCTCTTGAACAGCAATGCAAGAGAATGCCGAGGCACTGGGAATAATAACTAACTGGTTACTTTTATTTCAATTAAATTAAAACAAGCAAGTCCTCTAGTATTTAAATTAAGTTAATTTAAAAAGGTACATAATGAATATGTTATATGCATGGACAGTCTTATGTGCAGGTAATTGTTACCAAAAGGAGCTACCCAAATTTAAGCTTCAATAGGTCAATGTGAAAAGACAACCTACAGTTGTGTTTTCATAATATCTTCAATAATTATGAAAAATAAAGGAATTCATAATTAAGCTGCATCTTGTTTTGTCCAACCAACTTTCTAAATCCTACAGATATTAAATTTACTCTAATGTAAGACAGGGAGAAGCAGCAAGTTATCATATTTGAGAAGCTATTTGTTTGAAAAATTACTTAATTATGAAAAAAAAATCTAACGATTAATTTTCTGTTGATCAACCAACCAATCGTTGCAGCTCTAGTCTACAGCAATTACTGTCAAAGTAGAGTCTATCAACATATTCAGTCTAGTATACGTTAATTATGAATCAGCAATTTAGTAAAGTTGAATTATAAAACGTCACACTCAGACAGTGAGCCTCATGAGCAGGTGCTGGGTTTCCACGGTCCACTCTCAAAGTATTTAGGTTAATTTCCTGTCAGGGTGTCGTTTTTAATAAACATACACTCAAGGAGTGAAAGTCAACAGAGGGGCTTATTAAATATCCTTTATTGACATCACAAAATCACAGCCGCTATTGTTCACATTCTAATAATGGTGTGGAAACTTAATTATTGATAATAAATCCCATGTTAATTGTATGTATTCTCCTTTCTGTGCTTCATTGCTTATCACAGTAAAATATTAATTCAACTCCTCACAAGGGCATAGCACCGCCTCTCCCATTAATGTGGCAGAACTGTAATCACTGCCAAGTCATTTGAGCTATCCTTGAAATAACTGGGTGAGGCGAGCGGCACTTGTGTAAATCAGTGACACCTGAGCTGATGAATGAATAGGCAATTATTCAGGTGAGCGGCTGAGTGCTGTCGTGAGTCACCTTGAACACACACGCGGACACAATGAGTTAATGTGAGACTGGAGCAGGACGCTGCATCGAGGGTGGCTGTCAAAAGATCTTTAATAAATGACCCCATTGGCTTCCGGTGGCATCGGTTTAGGCAACTGGATTACACTCAAGCATGCAAGCTACATTGCTCAAAGATATATTCTGCAAGTCCCTCTCAGAAGTGAGTTCAGTCTGGATTAAACAACAATCTGTGGTTGGCAGATTCAAACTAAATGATGGTTGGAAAGTCGGTTATTGCTTAAGTGGCAGTGAATAATTAATTAGACAATGCTAGGCTACACCAACACCATTTACACCACCACATTCTTAATGGGAACTTAATGCAACCCACTTCAAAAAGGACAATGTGCAGCAGACTTTTCTTTCCATCTTTCTTTCAGCCCAGGGGAATTTGCTGAAGATGGTAGCTCAGAGTGAATGTTAGAAGTTATGTTTCTTGCTAAAGGCCGCTTCAACAGTCATTTCAGGAGAGATTCTGTTTCACATTGCATTCCCCTCCTGCCAGATTTATTTTCCCCGCTTGAGTTTGGCCATACAAAACAGGACAAGCGTCGACTACATTTACCCATCCCAGTGAAGGTACTGACAAGGACAAATGTACTGTAATATATACAGCAGTAATTATTTACCACAATTAATCAGACGGCAGAATGGAAACATCAGTGTTATGTTATAAACATGGTGAACACTGATGAATGCATTAGCATTAACAGTGTGCAGCACAAAGTACTTGATATACAGTACATATATTGAAAGCATTGTTTTAGCAAAGTGATAATATAACATCTTATTACTACAACACTCTGGAAAATCGCTCCCAAAACACTCGAATATCAATATTTACACCAAGTATTCAAAGTAAATCCACAACTTAACACTGACCTTCAGCTGTGCCAAGACTTAAAGCTATGGGAAACCTGAGCTAAAATCATTACTGTCAAATGGAAATGTAGATGTGCTCAATGTAGCGTGCGAAGATGTACAGTGGAAACTTTCTGACACAGAAATGAGAGACTGCTTCTAATCATTCTTTGGCAGCAAAATGAAAAGGCTGGTAGTGGAGGCGTTCACCTATGAAACAGAGAGGTGAATCCAAAGGGGAATCTAACTCTCCGAACAGCCCAAACCTAAGTAAAAAACAAGTCAGTGTGTGCTGTTAATTTGCTGTTTTTTTAACCAGATGCTGCAAATCAAGCTCATCAAATCACATCATCACATGTCAGCTGTGAAGCACTTGTCTGTGTAACACAGTCTGACATGATACAATGTGTTGAATCCCATGGAGAAACTAGAGTCTCGATGCTGGTCCACCATAATTAATACTTATTATTTTGTCTTTTAACTGGGTGATATCACAAACTGAGTTTGTTTTCTTTTCTGTCCACAGCTGTGGAATAAGTGTTATTTACCCAGCCTCCTTGTTCTTGAGGATCTGAGGTGAGACGTGAGGTGGGAAGCAAAGTGCAGCCATGGGCTCATTATTTCTCCCGCCACTGGCCACCCACATGCAATATGGTTACAATTTGCTGGTGAAGACAGAGTTTAAAATGGACCAGTAAACACCTAAGCCATTACTCAAGCTATGTATAAGTGCCTTAGTATTGCATAGTCACAATGTAACATAAACACACACTGATCTATTTTTTGTGCAGCGGTTTTAAACTACCTCATTTGATATTTCTAGTGCATAGGAAGTTATAATTTAAACCACAAAGCACACGAAAGTGTGCATGCCACTGGCAAGGCTGCAGAAATCTCTGAATTATTTTCATATCTGAACTGATCTGAACTGATGTTCAAATATGAAATAAATGATTTTATATTCAAGTAGTGCATGAGAAAATTACATAAAATACGGAACCACAAAATCTGGAATTCACTAATAATACTAATCATGTGTGTCAAGTTGATTTTATTTCAAAAGGTTAATCATAAAGTGGCACTCCACCCAAAGCAATCTTTTGGTTATCACACATTTACCCTGTGGAGTTTTGACTGGTGGCTGCTAAGAGTTGGTAGTTTCGTCTTTCGTAGAGAGGATGTGGTCTTGGATTGCGGTGAACTTGATGTCATGTCAGTTAAAATGGTTTCCAAATAATCAAACATGTCTAAATAATTCTCCAACTACTCCGGCTGCATAACACTCGTTTCCATTGTAACCTATATTCCAAATAAATAGATCTGTGTTTCAGTGAGGACCAAAGACGGAAGCAGTGTATTTAGTGCATGTATTGGTCGCTTGAAAACTTGCCACCACTGGAAGGATGAGTGGGGAGGGTGAGTGTAGAGTTTGGGTGGAGTACTACTTTAAGACTAGCATTCAGCAACCATCAAATTAAAAGATCTACAACAGTACAACACTTTCTGACAGTGCACATACAATTTAGGAAGAAAGGTCTGAACGTGCCATTTTAACCCCCCCTCACCACACACACATGCCTGCATCACCAAATATGTTCAACAGAAACTTTTATAGAAGCCAGGTTATTGTTACATGCTAAGTGTTACAGTTGTTACTCTGAGAATGTGGTTGGTTGGCCCGACCACATCCTACCATTGCTTCAGAGAAGCAGTTTAACAAAAACTGAGAGCCCTGACTGACAGTGAGACAGACTGCCTTGTTAACACTGGTCCAACCCTTCACAGCCACCATCTCAATGCAGAGTTTAATCAGTCATGGCTGTCAAAAAACAAAAAGAAGAAAATACTGCCATGCGGACAAGAGTACGGCTTGCCGGATACTTTTACTTTCTCTATTCAAAATCACATTTACTGAGCATGCTACTTCTATTTTTTTCCATAACTTAAACTTTATGTAATATGTCAGTAGAAGCTAAGCCAGTCAATTCAGAATATGAACACTTTACTTACTCTTTGTTTGTTGGTCTATGAGCAGCATCATTTCACAACTTTATGATGACATTTTCCTACTTCCTGCATCAACCCCAACCTTGGGACAAGTCCATGTTCTCTTCATGCTAACTTAACGTGGCATTAATTTTGGCTCCGACTTATCGGAAGTCGTCATCTCTACTGTGACTCACTGCATGTTTATCCATCTGTGTGTTGTGTTACTAGGCAAACTGCAGGAAATTATTTCAAACTTACCCGTTGTGCATTTCAGTTATTTCTTATGCCTCGTCATGAAGGCTTTCATTGTGGTCTGATATGGCACTTAATTGAATTCAGGTCATTGAGCATTTCAGAATGATTTCTTGTCTGAATGGATTCCCTGGCACTGGACCTCCATGTAGAAACCTCTGGACCAGTTCACTGAAATGGACAGGGGCATTAATCCTGCCAGGAATGTGTTATATAAAGAAACCTTTCTGTCTTCAAATATCTCCAAAAAGGAGTCAAAAATCTATTGACACTTATCTTATTTAAATAAGCTTCTGCATGTTCCGACAGGGCCAATAGATCACCCGAGCGGACATCCCACTGAAATAAATTGCGCTCAAATGGCCTGGGAAGTGACACAGATCCTTGTGTAGTGAGAGATTACTATGGACTTACAAGGCAGAAATGTCAATATTACCCCCATCAATCTACAGGCAGAGGGCACGTCAAAGTTCAACACCCACTATGTGCCAAGAATGTGTCTCCTGTATAACCTGCCGGGGGAAAAAAACCCTGTGTCCGGCTGAACCCTGTCCACTGCCAGAGAATGTTGTGACTCCAAAGCAGAGAAATGTTGATTGGGCACTTGGTAATAAACAATTAAGCCACCAAATACAGCCAAATACATCAGACGCTGCCATTGGAAAAGTGCTTCTCCACAAAATCCTTACACTAACTCATGCATTTTAAATCCAGCTGGCCCTAGAGGGAATGAAATCTCAGAGTCTGACTACTAATTTACTGACCTCTGAAAGTCAAATGTAAGCAACATCAAAATGAGAGGCATGCATTTCTGGCATCTCATTCAGGGCCCATTATGGCTCTGTGCTAGTATAATATTCTGCTGGGGGGACAGGTAATGTGAGGAATAATGTAATAATGTAAAGAACTCTCCGCTCTATACAGCCCTTCACCATTTTCAGACGTGTTCCTGTTACAGCCTTATGTCTCAAATTAAGACAGTTAGAGCAGCAGAGACAAGGCTTACATTACAGAGTTGCTGACATTAGCTACGGAATAGCTTTAACGTCCTGGAGGCTTTCAACATACAATAGATTGATGCAATGTGAGGAAGTGTCATCACCGCTGTTAACCCTTAAGCAATACTCCCAACGACCTGCTCCCATGAGATGACTAAACTAAAAATGCAAAGCTTTAGACTGAGAATCACGTCTTAGAAACATTAAAAAGTTTGTAATGTTTGTAATTTCCTTTAGAGACACGTACATTCAGCACAGAGTCATCAGAGTCTCCATGATCAGCACCTGGAGCAGGTTAAGACTTGAGCGTCTTGCTCAGGGGTTTTCTCTGACTACCTATGTTCCACTTCCAGTAATGTGAGACATTTTAACGTGTTACTCAATTCTATATTCATATTAGGCAACAACGCTTCAACAAGTTCAAGGCAGAATCTCTCATTAATCTGTGCATGTGTGAAGTCGACGTACAAAACACTCCCTGCATGCTACCTTAATAACAGTAGTCACTACTGCCATGATTGTACATTATCTGCTGCTGCTGCTGCACTGAGCAGCATCAGCTGTGTATATGTTGCTATCTACTTTATGGACACTATCTCACTCTTGCTCAAGTGCAATATTTTATTTCACGCTAGTTGCTGTGCATGCAACATTTACATCCTCTCCACTTTCATCCATGTGCAGTCCATCTTTTGTAATCTTTAATATCTGCCTTACATGTTTGTTTTAGCTTTAACCACATGCACGCTTCTTATTGTGCAGAAGAGATGTTTATATACTATTTATCTGACATGTGCTATTTTATCACTTTATATCTGTACTTCTCTGCTGATATAACACTTTATCTTTCCCTCCTCGGAGCAATAAAGATCATATTATCATATCCTGTCTCCATAGGCACATACGTATAGCTTCTAGATCAAATAAGGAGAGGACCTGCTATACAAATTCTATGCAAAATAGTCAGATAAAGTACAGGATGTGCTCCCGGTGATCCCGGTACTGGCCTGTGTTGTGACATGTTATGTGTAAACCGTGTTAGAGGCAAGGTTGATGAAAAGATGTGCACAAAAGAGGCTAATTAAATTAAAGCAAAAGGGGGTGGGTTTTTTCTTTTTGCATTGCAACTTCCAACACCCTATGTGTGGTGTAGATGTGAAGGCTAGCCCACCAGAATGAGTGACATAACATACACACACTTAAATTTCAGTGTTTACCTTGATTATGCTGCTCCTGCGTGGTATTTCAGATTTGCCATCCAATCCGACAGAGGTGTTGGCGCTGGTTTCCATCCCGTCTTGGCTGCCAGGTGCGACGATGGCTCCCGAACCGACCATATTTTTTGATATCCCACAGTCTCCATTCAAGACCGACACTTCGCAATGCGTCTTGCCAGCTGCTCCGTCGCTGGGCACGGTCGTATCCTCAAGATTCAATGGAGGCTGGCTGCCGTCATCCCCAAACTCCGCCATAGGCACTTCGAGCACACATACACACACACACACACACACACACACACAAGCTGCTGGGTAGCAAAGCCTTATGTTTCAGCGTTTTTACT
Source organism: Protonibea diacanthus (assembly GCA_028641955.1). Lineage (NCBI taxonomy): Eukaryota > Metazoa > Chordata > Actinopteri > Sciaenidae > Protonibea > Protonibea diacanthus. The sequence goes on along the minus strand of CM053983.1, from coordinate 22,905,283 downwards.
CCAATTTCCTGCGTGGCCTGTTATTGCAATTCTGCCATATCATCTCCTCCCGGTGCACATTTCTGCCAGGTTCCTACAGACAAGAGGGGCTTGCTTTGCTCCGTGCATTGTGCTCTGTGTCAAGAGAGAGAAACCACGGCGATTAGCATGCTTGGGCAACATGACATTAGTAGCAGCAGAAGCAGCAGCAGTCGTGTTACTAGTAACCACCTATTTTTTAAACATGGTGTGTGTGCCGTGTGAAGGAGGCATGAAGCGAAGCGGATGTTTAAAATTTACAATCAGTGAACCCTGTCACCGTGAACGCAGCATGATTAAACGTATACAAACGACGTGCTGCACTTACGTGACATTAACTGGCTTTTTTCAACAAGTTTTTAAGCACATTTATAACCGTTTTCACCCCCAACTATGTTGCGTGTTTTACCGTATACTAGTGATAACCCACCTTCTTCTTCTTCTTCTTCTTCGGCTTCGCGGTTAAGTTAAATAACACTTGAAGTTAACGCGTTTCCAGTTAAAACAAACGTAACATTAAGGTTTTTGTACTTGCCTTTTGAACTACCGTGTCTCTCCACGTGAAGGACGTGTCTTCCTTTTTCTTTTCTTTTTTTTTTTTAAGTTGCAACTGAAGCAGCCAGGTAACCGTTTGCTGTCTGTCTGCCTGTCTGTCTCTGCCTCTCTCTCTCTCTCGCTCTCTCTCTCTGTGTGTGTGTGCTGAGAGCTAGTTAGCTTAGCAAGCTAAACTCGCTAGCTGTCTGGCTTGGCTTTGGGTGAAGTTTTTTAAGTTTTCACGGCTCACAACTCAAAGTCCAGTCAGCACAAACACCCCGAGGTGGTTCGTCCAGGTTGGCAAACAAAAGACTAGACATTCCCCTTTCACCGCCAGACGAGCAGCCGGTGTTTATCCCTCTTTAAAGACAAACAAAGTTGGACGGTGATTTGCCGTTAGGTGTCTCTTCTTGATAAACCGTCACTCACTCACTCACACGCACGCGAGCCGTTTCCAAGGAACAAAGTTGTCTCGTGAACGCGCGACAGGCGAAAAAACAGGCTGTGTTGTCAATCAAACTTAATTATTATTTTTTTTCTACCAACAGGAGAAGAAACGCCTCCTTTGTACTGTTTCTACAGGGGTAATTAAACTGTATGCCACACACACACACACACACACACACAGTTCACACTGTCATCTTTTAAATTACACCGGTTTAATGCGACATTTGCATGTAAATAAGATATTTCATCTGTTTGGACACTCAGCTGATTGTTGTTTATTTCTTTTTAGTGTGTATTTAGTATAGGCTACATCATACCACAATACCACAGCATTTACTGTTGTAGTTTGTGATGCCCGTCCCTCAGTGGGTATTTGAAAAAGTCACATACAGTTCAAGTCCACCAAAAACATACTAAAAAACACAAAAGGTGACAAGTGAACACATATGAAACAACACAAAAGTCAGCAAGAATATATATAAAGAAGTAAACACAATGCAAAAGTCCACCAAATATACATACAAAATATCTCAGAAGTCGACATGAAAATACATACAAAACGGTACAAAAGTCAACAAGAAAATACATGCAAAAAAGTGTAAAACAAACTATTTTATTTTAGGTTTTGGCTTGAAATTCCGTTGAACACATTACACAACAATGGCATTAATAAAACAGGCCAATTGCTCATTTTCACATGTAAGTTCAGGAAACTTGAGGTGCTGATGTAGAGGCGAAAAGATTTTTTCTCTGGCAGAGCAAGGAGAAAACTTTACATAGAGTCTATACTGGATTGTAACACTGACCTCATGCAGTATAAATCATGTAGTAACTGTTTTAAACCAACATACCAGGCTAAATAAAGGCATTTTACTTCTCCTTGTTCTCCTGCAGTGCATCCACAGAACATCTTCTTTTCTATGTTTTAATATTGTTGCTGTTGACATCATCAAGTTACATAAGAGCTCCCAAGAACAGCCATCATCTCCCAGAAAGGCTCACATGACAATTGTTTTTCTGCTCAGGAGTCACATTGTGTGTCAGGTCTTCCTCTTTATGAGATCACTGTACAGAGATGATGGACTGACTTCAGTCTTCACTGAACAGTCTCCTGTTTAGTTTCATTTTTAATCAAAAGGAACCCACACAGTGAGATATGTGACCAAACAGAATCACCACACACCACCTAATCATAAATTCTTGGAGATGATCAAGAGCTTTGAAATATTAGTCACACATGGTAGATCATATTCCTCACATGTAGTTCACAGAGGCTCATACTATAGCCTCCTACAGAGGAGACACAGATAGTGAGTGATGAGGCATGACATTGTTCTACATGATTTAATGCATTTTATTCATAGGCCACTGGTTCAGATGAAAGCAGATAAAGTAAATAGTGTGGGCTAGAGAAGAAGAGGTATGGTGAGTTGTACAATAGAGCCATCTGCTGGTCTGCAACAGTTAATGACGCTATTGCGCAGTGCAGATTCTCTTATTAGCGTCCTTGTGTCTTCTTATGACAATATACTGCTACATTCTGGTTTGTGACCCCCAAATTATCCAATAATTCTCTAGTAGAAGAAGTATCTTGCAATCCCTCCCACTCCAGACCTCGGTTTAGTTTGTGACAAAGTTAGCCTAACCCTCTATCCTTTTTACAGAAAGGTGATGTCTAAAGAAATCCAATTAAAATTGAGGTAAAGACAGGGAAAAGGTTTAAGCTGATGAGGACACCAATGCTGCGATGATATTTACCCTACTTGCATTCATGCATCATTAATATTTATTAGTATTTATGAAGGTAGCTGTGCTGACTCTCTTGATGTTATTAAAGATGGAGCATGGTATGATGGTGTTTATGTGCACTCAGGGCTCCAGAAAGACTCAGAGTTATATTTGCTGTATTTGAATCCTATATTTGAAAGCAGTTGTTGGTCATAAAACCAAAACAATGAGCTAGAAGACACTAAATAGCTCTGACGAGCTGTGAGAAACTGCAGGGGGACTGGATTGAATGAGCAATTTCTTTTATAATACATATTTGATTCATAGTTAATATTAAATGTTGATTAGTACAGATTTGATATTTGACAGGTTGAATGCCACTTGAAGTAGCAACTTGGGGCAACTGGACATGATTGTAGATTTGTGAGGATATTTCACCTCTCATCCCAGAAGCTGAATCAGTTCTGGTTAACTGGTGGGGAAATGCAGGCATTTAGCCTTGGTGGGATTGTTAACCAGGACTTTGTTTTTATTTGGTTTGCTACTGCTCCTTTAACAGTCAGAACGGAAGAAGCCTCTTGGATGAGAGGTGAAACGTCTTCACGGATCTATGACCAAGTCCAGCTGCCCTAGATTAAACTCCTCAAAGAACAACTTTATATGAGAATATAATCTCTATCTCTGATAAATGCTCACACTTCACCATACAGATTGACTAAAATAATGACATATACCTTTTTTGATTCAAGTTTTAATGTAGAATATACATCTGATAATTGAGTATTAGACACTCCATATATGTAAAGTGAAACCTTTCTTTATTTCAGTAATAATGAAAAGTTTACTTGAAAACAAATGTATTTGTACTCCAAAGGCCAAATTACATCAAACTATCCACCTAAAGCATTGAAATGTTTAACACTTATCAATCATAACAAAACAGCACACCATTGCCACGTGTAGAATTATTGTTTTTGATTTATACTGTCTTGAGATCAAGCTTATGTTGATTTATTGATTGTACTGACACATTTCTGCAATTCATAATCCTGGGTGAGAGATGACCCCCGTAAATACATGCCATGCTGCACGATCCTGCAGGATAAGTGAAATCCAGCATGACGTGCGTGCGTCAGTTCTCAAATCTCTGATTAAGTGTACCAAGAGGTTTTGATTAGAGGTGAATGCTTTTTAAAAAAGACTCCCAAAACAAAGGCAAACATTTTGAAACCAGATGTTTCCTGACACGTGTCATGGGAATACCATCAAAGCTAACAGGAAATTGATCACCGTTACAGTAGCTTCCTTCACAGACTGAGAACGAACAAAACTGTAAATAGTTTGAGTTTAAGTCCATTCGCAGACTCAGGAGCTTATCTTTTGTATATTGGTATGATCTTATCAGGGCACCGGCATGAAGCGGGGCACCAGCCACTCACAAGCTGATTGTCGCATCCATACGCCTTTACCAAGCTTGGACAGTTGAGGAATCTGTTTATGTAAGAACAGGGGTTGGCTGGAATGGAAAATGGATAAAACAATGAAGTGGTTATCTTGCTGTCTCTATTTTCTACTTCAGTACAGAACATTACTTGTTACATGCATCTTATTTGCAATACAAAGAAGCCACAGTGAACTGTAACTTACTGCAGAGTTTGTCTTCACAAGCATTGGGACATGAAGCACATGGGGGTCCGACCTTGTAAGGTATCCATCCCTTGAAGTTTCCCCTGTTAAACAAAACAGGCAGATGTCAGAGCTTGTTTGATTAAATATATTAACTTCAGATTCAGATTTTATTTTTCCACCATAAAGGTCCAGTGTGTCAGATTTACAGAATATGGCAGAAATGGAATATCATATGCATAACTATGTTTTCATTAGTGCACAGTCGTTAGAATGAGCCTTTTATATAGAAAGATGCTGTGAGCTCTTCCACAGTGTCTACTGTGTCGAACTGCCATGTTTCTACCGTAGCCCAGAGCAGACAAACTTAACACTGGCTCCACACTTGGAAATGGAAGGTGAGTGGAGGGGGTTGCACTCTGCAGCTGCACCACTAGATGCCACTACCTTACGCACTGGTCCTTTAACATCTCCCAGAAATCACACACACTGTACAACAAAGTCATGGAGGTGAATAAGAGTCACATACGCTCTGTAATAATGGCAGCCATAGAAATAGATGTTGTTAGGGCACAGTGTCACTCCACAGCCAACTCTGTAGGAGCTGTTCCACACGACCTGACCACAACAACAAGTCATTGTTATTGTTAGACACTTTAATTTAGAAAGTCAAAATAGTTTAACATATTGGTTATTCATATATTGTCATAACTCATTCATGTTTTGGAAATATCTCATTATTTACTATATATGTTAGCAAACAGCTAGACTCACATGCACATGCAGCCAGGCCATAAACAGAGAAGCACCTTCCTATTCAGAGCTTCTTAAATCTTGATCCTTTCCATATTATAATAAAAAAAAAAAAAACTAAAACTAATTAACTAAAAATAAAATTAAACATTTTAAATGATAAAAACTGAAAAAAACTGAAGTAAACAAGTAAAAATTAAATGTAAAATGTAATCAGCATCAAACATCCAGTAGGACTGAAAACATTCAGTAACAAAGCAGCAACATTACTGTGATCTTTCATTATTATAACATAAATGGTAACACAATAATCTTTGTCAACATATTATTGCTACCTTAGCAACAGGTAAATGTTACCTGTGTGTAGTGACCAACAGTTTTTCCGTTGCTGGAGCCATTGGGATATATAAAGTGAGACCCCTCACTGTGCCAGGCGTTGATGACGTCCGTCCATGATTTAGGTGCAGATGAATAGAACAGATTCTCGCCTAATTCATATCCTGTTCGTTGGCGAGAAAAACGTGGCAGCGCTGATTAATGTGTGTCTGCAAACACACCGTGTTATTTTCATGTCCCTCCAGATTTAGATAAATTTAAATTTAAAGATAAAACAGGGTTCATTAAAGGAGCCACTGATGATAATCTCCTTAATGATAACATATCCTACTCTGTGTAATTTGTTATTAAAAGAAGATATTAAGCCTGGAGATAAGATAATGTTCACTGTGACTCTGGCCATCAATCACAAGGTCAGTCAGTTCTCAGGGAAACTACAATGACTTTACATCTCTGAGGTATTATTTAAGGCCCTGGCATATACGGAGAATAGATGGAGAGGGAAGGAATAAAGGCAAAAGAAATACACCATTGAGCATGCGGGTGCTGGGTGCTCCATGATCCAGAATACATTTGTCAACCCAGGCCTGAACACTGACTGCTACCTCTTCAGAATAGTTCTGTGAAAGAAAAAACACAAAGATTTCAATCCGACATCGACAATAAAGACCCGTTCTCTCTACTCTCAAGGTAGAAGTTTAGAAAAAAAGACTGATGAAATGTTTCCACTATAACCCTTAAAATATGAAAAGTTTCTGATTAAAGTTTGTGTCCTTTTCATACAATGACTTCCAATATAAACATGATTTTTTTTTTTTATGTTTCTGCAGAAACCTTACACCTCCGAACATTCAGCCCTTTTGGAAATTACGTAAATCATCTTTATTCTTCTGTTGACTGACAGATTTTCAACTGTGTACAGAGGATTTGTAGTTGTTGGGCTTGGCTCCCTGAGCTGAATAGATTAGAAGCTGTTGATTTCTATGGAAGAAACTACATTTCTCAACTGTTATAAACATAAAAATGACATTTCTGAGTGATTATATTTATCTATGACTGACCATACGGTAGTCAAAATGTATTCTCACATGTCAAACGGCATTTAAACATCATTTGTAAGAGCTTTATGGTTTTGACCTGCTTAAGTTCCCTGCATGAGAACAATTACGGTTGAGTCAGCTCTTAGAAACCAAACTATACAACCCTGATTTTCAAAAGGTGCTTTATGACTTTTATGATTTTCAGGCGCTGCATGGAGGACCTCACCTACTGTATTGTTTTTTTCTCCACCCACAAGTGATGGATAACAAATGTTCAGAAGCATTAACAATATTATCTGAGCTGCTTTTATTGTGCGAGTAGAAAGCGGGACCGACCATTTTCAGCATGTCAGAAGCAGAAGGCTGGACCGTTCTCCTTAAGGCATTGTGCACGTCAATGATCTCAGCCTGAACCGCTGTGTTTTCTGGACAAATGTCTCCTGTTATACACACACACACACACACACTTAAAACCAATGGGTAAACAAAAGATTAAAGACATAATAAAGAGTGATATTTACTTTAGTGGCTTAATACCCACGATATGACTCACAAAACATATCCTGGTATAATTACTCTGAAATGGGTTGACATAACAAAAGAACATACAGAATGGATTCTTCCATAAATCCCATAATCTTCTGGGAGACTTACTGTCTCAGAGTCAATGCTGGGAAAATAAAAAAATGCCCTGCAAAAGTAAAACATGTCTGATGCATGGAACTTTGTGCTTACCTTGCTGTGGACACACCATGGCACGCAGAAAATGTACATTTGGAAATGAGAGGAAATTTAAGTTAAGTTCACATCAGAGGAATGAAAAAAAGTCAGATCTTTTACTTTTTTGTACGTCAACATAAAAACACAAAGCCAGGCATTGAAATTTTTGCTTAACCTACATAAAAATGTACTTAATAGCAAAAACAAAAAACTTTATCTAACGCAGAAATAATGCAAATCAAGGTTCATTCAATCACACTGTTATATTATCTATTCCTGCTACATATTCTGCTGGCTGGTTTAAAGTTGGGCCAAACACTGAAATATTTTTGAATTGTGGAATCGCGAAATTTCTCATAATATTATAAATATATTATAATATATATTATATAATATATCATATATAATATTCTGGTGTCTAAAGTAAGACTGTAAGATCTTTAGTGAGTTCATTTGCTACTTGAAAATGTATGACATTCATCTGAAAGTTTAATTTCAGTTTAATGTCTCTGCACCATACTTAACTACTACTAAAGTCTCGCAAAATCAAAATACTGTGCAGAATGAGTACTTCAAAACTGAAGTACTGTACTTGAGAACTTTCCATCTTGTGAAAAACACTTACTGCATTACTTATTATATTACAATATCCTAATATTCAAAAACTTATTACACTTCTACTCACCAAAACACAGGCAGATTGCACTTGATGCAGTGCCAATGCGCAAACCAGGAGTGCAAACATTTTCCTTACAGAAAGGATAATACCTATGTACAGTGAAGATAAAAACAAAGTAAAATCATCCACATCATTCCAGTTTTATAATTATTATTGTTATATTTAATAATAATTATTATTTTTGCTTAAATTGATCGTTGCAATTGAACATCAATCAAAAAAGTAAAAAAAAGAAACCATATATATGATAATAAATTAAGTTCCTCGTATCATCAAAAGATAAATGTTCAGACAAAAGAAAACGCATACCTGCTACTGCTTCTTCAGGAGGTGCAGGTGAGCTGGCACTTTGGTCTGCTTCTTTTTATAGACCCAGCTCAGTTGCTCATAGTCTTTAATGTAGCACATACCTCTCCAGATAGCGATGATGCTGCAGTATTCAGGGCTCTCCACAATGGACACTGAACAAAAATATTAATCTATCACATTGCATGGAAGAGTGCCACTGACAGGGTAAATAAGGCATTGTTAAGCCATAGGGTGTAGTGACTTCTTGATTTGTTGACTGAAGTTTACACAGTATAGAATTCAAAGGTTTTGAGGACAAGGTAAATAAAAGAAAAGAAGTACTGGTAGATTACAAGATAGATCCGTATGGCTCTGTATGCAGATGGATTAAAGTAATACGGCTCATGTGGAAGACACACCCGTTGTTTGTTTTGGCAACGCAAAGGTTATTCGAGGGATCGCACAGGGACATTTTTTCCCATGTTTTGTTTTTGTGGTTTCTGTCATTGTGGACAACTGATATTTGTCTCAATAAAGCAAGCATAGAAAGAAGCGGACATTTTAATCATATCTGTATTTGTCTAAATATATGAAATGAAGGAATTACTAACCCCTGACTGAGTCGCTAACTGCTGAAAGTTTGTTTTTTTGTTACTGATTAAACCCTAAATTATTTGAATCCATTTCGACTTAATACTTTACTTTTTTGTTGTTTTCTGCTGCTGAACTAGAAAAAAAAAAAAAAAATAGGTAATGAAAATGTTTAAATCTTTTCTGCAAAGAACGATGTGTTTAAAGGTGACGTCAGTCATATTGGAGAACGATAGTTGATGGTTGAGTCTAATCCCCAGCATGGACACCACCCACTGTGTCGTATTTTTGATTAAAAAAAAGGCAGAGAGATAATATTTCCAAATAGCTGATGACAACACAAATGTTTCAGTGTGAAAATAGGTGACCATTTGCACACATTAGACACAACAACTCCATAAAGTGACAATTTAATTAATGCTGGTTTAACTAAAAAACATATCTTGGGAATGAAAATGTGAATTAAACTCATTAGTTGTATAGCCTCTATGGCTAAGAAAGAACAAATTAAAACCAAAAGATGATCAATAACAGGATCATACTCTAATCCACTGGATGACTTCAATAAAATATGATAAATCCAACTATTATTAACAGACAATTTATTTTTTAAGTTAGCATTATCTCAATATTTGAGTTTTTTATGTGGAAACACAGTACAGTACATGCAGTACACATTTATTTTTAAGAAACTCAAGTATTGATTACGTGGTCAGTCTGTAGAAAACACTGTGAGGAGCTTACGTGTGAACAATGTTCGGCCTCAAATGTTCAGAACATAACACATTCCTCTCTGTTGATTCTTGATTATGTGTCTTAATGCACAATAAGAATTATGCTGCTATCGCCTCTTATCGCTAAATGCATTATTGTGTCATTTGTTATAGAGAACAAGTTGAAGTCAAACAGTCTTTATGGAGTACGCTTACTTGGAATCATGAGTCTTCTTATCTCATTCGTGTTGACTACTTAGAAATTCCCTTTTACCCCCATTGTTTTCACCACTGTGTAAAAGTATAAAGGAGTATGAGTAAAGAACATTGTCTGATTTTCCACCTGTAAAGGTTTTATGGCTTGATTCCAGGTTTATTTATCTGTTTAAAGGGAAAGTGCTGACCGAGTGCTAATATGTTAATGTTTAGCATCTGAGTTTAGCATGTTTTAGTAATTAATACGAAACACAAAGTATGGCTGATTGTCAAAAGTTTTGTAGGTATACGAGTGTCTTAAAAGTTTGAGCCAACGATCGCCCAATACTTAAGAGATCATGAATGTTCCTCTTGGTCAGTTTCTTGAGTTCGACACACTCCTCTCACACTCACTAATCATTCTTATCAGAGACTTCTTCGACTATCCTCAAGAAGTTTGAAGATATTTTCAATTTTCTTCTCATGCTTTTTGACCTGAAGCACTTGCTTTCATCTTTTTTTATACATATTTCTTGAACTGTTTATTGTGTGGTGCAGTGGTTAGCACCGTCACCTCACAGCAAGAAGGTCGTCAGCTCCAGCCGTTTGGGGCCTTTTCTGTGGGGAGTTTACACGCTCTCCCAGTGTCTGCGGTCTGCAGTCCAAAGATATTCAGGTAAATAACAGACTCTAATTTGCCCATAGGTGTGACTGAGAGAACAATAGTTGCTTGTCTCTATGTGGCCCCTATGATGAGCTGGCAGCTCGTCCAGGGTGTATCCCGCCTCTCGCCCAATGTCATCTGGTATTAGATCCAGCTTCACATGACCCGGATAAGGATAAGCGGTTAGGGAAAATGTTTGGATAATAATAAACTTAATTCTAAATCGGATTATGATTCTGAGAAGCACTTGACTTACGCACTTAACTCTGTTTGTTTGCACTATTTTTTGATGACATCCAACTCTTTTGTTTGGATTGTAAGTCAGCCTAGACATAAGTGAATCACATGTAACGTGGAATGTTTGTACCGCATTTTGATGGCACTCCGTCTAATAGCTGCAGGAATATTTCACTTAAAATCCAAATGTAAACTTCATGGCGCAATCAGGGAAAGATAATGGGATCACGAAAATACACTGTCGCCCATAAAGTGGGAATAAAATATTTTTTTACCTCTTCTCATGAGATGATTGTGACAGTGTGATTTATTCTGTAGTGTATCTGTAAGTGTATCTTCTCAAACCTTTATTGATCAATCTCTTCCAAACATATCACAGGGAAAATTAAACCACAATTAACCTGACGTTTATAAATAGGAATAAAAAGAAAAATGTGTCTGAAAACAAAATTATTCCACCTTTATGGGCAGCAGTGTGCTTAGGATTCATCTTCTGGGAACAGTGAATGTATAACATTTTGTGCAAATACATTGGGTAGATGTAAAGACCTGGTGATGGTGGTTGAGATGTCGGCAGTGACGTGGCAATCCATCCAATAGTTGCTGAGGTATTTTAGTCTGGAACAAATAGGTGGACTGACCAACACGTCATCTCGAGAGCCATTCTGCTAGCGTGACTAAAAATTAAGATATCAAGTTTGGTGCAAGAGAGTTCAATTGTGAGATATCTGATAAAGCTACAATGTGTGTGAACGCAGCTCCACATAAACTGTAAACTAACAGTATAATGAGAAATGCAAACCAGAGTGCGTTTGCTCTCCATTGTCAACAGTGTTAAACGGTTCATGATGATGGATATCATGGGTGTAGTGCTTTATGTACCAATGGCTTTGTATACGTCCAGATACGGTTTTCTTGGAACAAAAGTTCTTACCATTACAATACGTAAGAGTGAAGGCACACCATTTAAAGTAATAGTAGCCATTTAAGAACAGAATGCCAGACAGCCCTGAGTACAGCTACAGGCAGACACCCTGGGCAGAAAACTGACAGCCTAATGTAGCGTGGTTCAGTGGAAATTATGTGAGAAAGGTTGAAGTCTTTTGTTGGGAATTTTTTCTCATTCGCCCCCGTTGCTTATTTCAAATATCTGATCATTGGAAAAAAGAAAAATACGAGTGAATGCACACTGCCCAAGGGTCCGTACAGCTGACAGCTTCTTTAAAAAAGCAAATGAGTGATAAAATCATTCAACGCTACTAAAATCTTCATATTTTAATCATGATAATTCACTAAACAAATGTGTACAAACTTTGAGACATTGACATAAACAGACAGTACAGCACACAAATATAGATTGAATCTAACTGAGGCTTCCATCCTTGTGGGTCACTATCGAAATCATGTTAAAACACCTCATTTGCTCGTGCTAATGTGTATGCGTTGTAGTATATGTATACATTTTAGTATTTTAGCACCTAGTGCTAATCTACCTGAGCTCCTTCCAAGCCACTTTCTCATTTGTTCCAGATTTACTTCCGTCTGATGGTTTCTTGCTCAGTCACTCTCCTTTTCTCTTCTTAGCTTCTTCCACCAACATCCACCAACCACCCATTTGGTCTTTTTTCCCTTTGTTAGTAGTCCATAGAGGCTGATGTGCCCGCTTACCCAGCTCAGGTTCTGGCACAACACTGCCATCGCTTCCCTTCAGCACTGCATGCCCAGCACCTAAAAACCTTCTTTTCCCGGTGGTTCAAATCACCTGTGCTAAAAACACTAACACCAGTGCTCTGAGCTCACAGTGATCCAGTTTCACCAAAATCAGTAAAATAGTTGGTGGTGTGTGACTTAGTGCCGTAAAGCGTTACATTGTGCAGAAACAGACATACGAGGTGAGGAGTGGGAACGACAGAGACACCATTTACTCGATTATACATCAGTGTAGCATCAACATGATTAGTATAGATAATATGTACTATAAATGCTTCACTCATGTCCAAGACCACAAAGGTAGACATGTTCAAATAAAGGCTCACTTTCCACATTAAACACTGGGGGGCACTGTCACATCTCTAGTCACAGAGGAGCCAATGCCAAAACACAACTGTGCTCTTTGTATGAAACCTTGAATATAATAGACCCTGTGATCAAACAATGTTGTTATTTAACAGCAAAATGAGGAGACTCATTTTGGTGATGTGTTTTGTTCCACTCACGCTCTCGTTCAATCAGCTGTCTGTCTGTCTGAGCCCTCAGCCACTCACGTAAGACCGATGCTTCTACAAACACCGGCTTGGACCAACACTATGCTTGGCTGCCCATCTTTATAACTCGTCTCACATTATTTGTCCCACTTCAGTTGTCCCACAGTTCTCCAGTGGGAAAGTGTCTGCAGAAGACATTCAGCAGCGTGCCCTTTGTGGCCGTGTTGGCAGTAAGGTCGAGTTTCCACCAAGTTCCAGAACATTAAACACACATAATTTGGACCTACACAATAAACCTATTGAAGTGTAAGATTTGAAGATGACTCGTAAATGTCATCTTACCAAATTTGTACTTTTTTTTTTTTGGCACTTTTTGGCATGTTTTCATGTTCTCCTAAGCTCACGCATGTTGGCAATTACACTGTGGGTGATCATTACGGTCATTCAACCCTCAGCGCCAGTCAGGATGGCTTCAGCATTTTGGCATTTGTTTGATTTCATTCAGTTTAAAGGGGTGTAAAACAAGTCAAGCATCCGCCCAACGTTAACAAATTCACTTTTCTTTTGTTCCTTAATAATTCCAACCCCAGGTCTCTCCATGGGTATTTCAAAGATATGATTTTCCAGACAAACCTTCCCCCTTCCAGCACTGAACCCTTTTTAATTTTAACATGGTCTAATGCCCTTCCAAAATCTGGATGCACGTTGCCGAGATCTAGATATGTGTTGGCAAACTCTCCACTCAACGCTTTCAGGAAGGGTGATTAAAGTCTAATGGGGCTCCTGGTGTGACGGCAAACAGAGACAGGAAACCTCCATCTTTAAAAGAGACATATCATTAATTTGCGGCCTGGAGTTACATTCACATAGCAACCCGAGCGACACAACGAGGTCTCTCTTTGACGAGGAAGCTTACAACCCTGCAAATGAGCGAGTGAATCCCCTATTAGGCTAAAAATGACTTTGAGAAGAGCCCAATGTCACGATCACATTGTGCGGAGCGCAGTAAGTCTAATCACAGTACGTTAACAGTAATTATGGGAACTCGTCAAAAATCAAGTCATGCTTTGTCTCACTTCTCATTCAGCCGTGTTTTATATTATTTATGTTCATCACTTTTGTTTGCGGTTCATCATTTGATTGAAATTGAAAGATATCTACCACATGCAAGGAGGGTAATGCTTTCAGTCACACATTTTGTTTGTTGGATTTATCACAGGATATCTACAAATAATACATTACAGGACTGTAAGAGAATAGGTACATGTATTGCATAATGGTCTATGTGGTTATGATGCAGATGTTGCAGATTAACAAGACTAGACTTATAGCCGCCCTGTCAGGTTGCACTGTACAAACATCAGTGCTGTGGGCCAAATGCTAACATGAGCATGCTAACATGCTCAGAGTGGCAGGACCAGCATGTTTATATTAACTGCATAACAGGTTCTCCAGCTTAGTTTAGCATGCCAGCATCCTAACATATGCTAATTGTAACACTAAACTTAACGCAGCTTTGGAAGCAAACCAACATATTGAGTTTCTGGGGATCACACACAGCTGTACAGAATTTCATGCCATCCAACAGTTGTTGAGCTATTTCAGACAGGACCGGCGTTGTGGTCTGACAGACAGATGCAGAACATTTTCTGTATAACAGCTGTGCACCGCTGTGTAAACATTGTTTTTTTTTCCTCCATAGCCTTCTTCACATCCTTGAGAAACAGATGCCCAGGACTGTTAAAATAGTCACCATTGTCAAATATCCTCATTCAGCACCTATTGTGAATCAGTGACCTGGCCACCACGTCCTGCAATGGAACCAAATGGAGCAACCAATCTGTCTCTTTATCGACCTTAAAAGACACAGATGAGATTCAAACTGAAAATGCTGCAATCAGTGGTGAAGTTAAGTTAAAACCTGAGCTTCATTGCGTGGAAACAGGCTTAAAAGAACAAAATTAGATCACTAATCTTCACATAACTTACAGTCCAATAGCCCATCAGCACCTATGGATCCAATATGTTATGTAATTTTGGTCATGTGACAACAGGTGGCTGTTTATGAGGGATTGTAACTTGTTTTTGTCAAACTGCTGTTCAAGCGTCAATAGAACATGTTTACTTACTTTGAATCTGAGGATAAAGACCTTTCATAAACACGAGTTTCTCTTTTCTTTCATTAGTTTTGCCTCATTCTCTTCAAGGCCAAATGTTTCCACTCCTCTGAGGATGTAACTGAGCCACCGGTCAACCCGTTTGACTCACCAGGATCCAGTCCAAGCCTTGTGCCTCTTTCCAGACACAAGGGTCAAGCGTGTCACGTGGACTTTGCTTTGTAAAACATGAAACAGCAAGTAAACCAACCATGCCTGTTGAAATGTTGTCATCATAATGTGATTTGGCCACTTGGGGGCAGCAGAAACAAGTTGCAAACACAACATTGACATATTATCACCTTTTTAAGCTGATATTAGTAATATCTGGATAATTACCTGGTTCTTTAGCTGCTAAATGTTTCACTATAATCACCAGCTAGTTGCTAACTTTGCCTGAACATTTGGGGCTTGGCAGGTTGTGTACTGTGGATTCATCAAATATTTTCAGCTGAAAACAGCTGCCTGCTACGCTGCGTGAGACCCCAAACAATTAGCCGAAACACGCTAAAAGCTGAGAGGAAGAGCAGATGATAATTCTCATTGCACACATTCATGTAGTCATCTCTACTGTTAATTTTAACTGTAGCTGCTTGAAGTTAACTTAAAACGTCATCATAAAATTCAAAACACAGTCAGCACAAAACACAGAACCAAGGTCAAACCACAGAGTCACTTACACTGTATCCATCAATAGATTTTAAACACTGCAGAGAGTTAATGGTACAGACAGTGATGGAAACGTCTTCCCTGATGTCAGCAGTGATGCAGGTCTGTGATCGCCTCCAGCAATGAAACCCCCGTACCAACACGGATCTCTGCTGCTGCTGCTGCTGCTGCTGCTGTTGTTGTTGTTGTTCAGGTAGAATAGTTGTTGTCATGGTGGAAATCACAGTTTATGTATCAGAAGTCTGGTGTTTCTCCAGAGCGGTGGCCATACAAACTGGCTTAAATAATAAATACAGACTATAGGGGGTCCTGACCTGGACGTATTAAATATGCATAACCACTACGGAGGAGTGAAGTAGTGAGAGTCACACACACATGCAAAGACACACACAGCTGTATTCGACAAAACAACCATCATGCATGCACCCTTTATACTTCTTGCACGAGCACCCAAAAACATGTGTGTGTGAGAGAGAGTGTGCGTGTGCGAGAGTGTGTATTGACTATGTGGCACAGCATTCAGCTGCTTTCCTTCTACTTCTCTCCATCAACAAACTATTGATTACAATTTCTCTCTGCCAATCTTTCCTCAGTCCTTCGCTCCCTAAACAACACCCACCACCTCTTCCTCCTCCCTCTCTCGCTCTCTCTTTCTCTCTAAACTCTGGTATTTCCCAGCGAAGCCCCCTCCCCACCTCGCCTCTGTCACCCCCACCTCCCCTCCTTTCCCTCTTCCTCTCCCTCCCCTCTTTTCTCTCTCTCCCCCTCCTCTCCTCTCCTCAGATGGATTCTTCAGTCAGCCGAGTGGAACTGGTGCGGCTGCTGGAGAGATAGGCAGAGAGAGGCAGAGAGGCAGTGCTGAACAGACGCTGGGTCAGAGCGCTCAGTTGCTTCAGACAATCACAGGGGAGCGAGAGAAAGACACAGGAAAAGAGGCACAAATACAGGCAGAGAGAGAGAGAGAACACCACACAGAAAGACTGAAAAGAGAGAAAAGGAGGGGAGAGACAGGGGAGGGAGGTAAATATGTGACAGGATGTGGTTTCCCTGAGCTTGCAGAACATCGGTATACAGGCATACTTTGAGCATGACCTAAACACACCGAGCTTACAAGTGTGTTTGAGAGCTCTGTGAGGTGGCGAGGAGGAGAAGACGAACCAAAACCGCTGGAGCTGCTGCTGCTGCTGCTGCTGGAGCTGCTGCTGCTGCTGTTGTGCTCGTAGAGCCGACAGACGCTCTGGTTTCTCTTCTGTTGCCTGCTGGAGGATTGTGGTTGCTTATCGCCAGCCAGCTGCACAGCAGCAAACCACAGTCATCTTTTGCCGGACAGCATCTGAACGAGTCCTCCTCCTCCTGCTCCTCCATCCTCTCTCTTTGTGTGCTGGTCTCCTTCCAAGTAGAATGCGTTTCTCTGCTGGAAGTTCTGGTCCAGTTGCTGCCTTCGCGTCCAAGCAGTGAACTTTTTTAAAAAACGAGATTGTGAAACAGGTAAGTTTGTGTTTTTGTTTTGTACTTCATAGCAGATGTGTTACTGTACTCCTCTGGACAACAGCCACTGTAAACTTGGACTGCATGATGGCAATTGTTTACCACGGAGAGTTGATTCATTAGACGACGCCGCAAGCCACAAGTTTGGCTTCAGAGCAGTGTGTTCAACAAGAAGCTCTAAATCCACCGCTACCACACACGCATTCACACATATGTTCTTCGCACAATCACATGCTCACAAGCACACACACACACACTCTGGCTATTCATCATGCACATCAATAGATCTGGTTGTTTTGAAGTCCTATGCTTGATGGACGGTACAGAATCTCAAAAATGTCTACCTGGATCCAATCACAGACCGAACCCTGACAGTGTTTCAAGATGTGTCTGGTGTACAGTATCAGAGCACTCCCACTACTGGGGGAGTGAGACATGGGAGTGTGTGATTTGTGAGCCACTGTACCGTATGCGTGAAGGGTGAAAGTGCGGGTTTCCCTGTGTGTGTGTGTGTGTGTGTGTGTGTGTTTTTCCCCCCTCTTTGTGTAGCATGCGTGCTGATACGTTGGTGTCTGCCTGTACTAGTGAATGTTTACATGCTTAGACTATGTGCTCCGGTACATGAGTTCATCGCAGGCATGCGTGCGTGTGCGAGATGAGGAGGTTTAAAGGGAAAAACAAGTTGAGCGATGGCAGGAGGTGAAGGAAGGGGCGGGGGGATGTCAGGGAGGAGGAAGACGAGGGCATGAGAGAGAGGAAAAGCCGGGGGAAGAGGAGAAAAGAGTGTGTGTGTGTGTGTGAGAGAGAGAGAGAGAGAGAAAGTGAGTGAGAGAGCTCCGTCTGACTGAACTGCTGTTAATTAGTTCCAGCTGGTGAGTTGTGGAGCGTCGGGCTGCGTTAACTCTACAGTGTTGGTGGGTCAGGAGTTCTCCCTGTCTCAGTTTGTCTGACTGTCACACACACACACACACACACGCAGATGCACACACACACACTTGCATGCATGGAATATATACACAAACACTCGTACAGAAAACATTACAAAAAAGAGCATGTGGACAGTGTCACGAATACACAAACTTGAAACATGATACACACACACACAGATACACATAAATATACAACACACACGTGCACATTTAGCTTCACAGACATAAAATGCATGACAGAAAACACACACTCACAGGCTCAAAACACACAACAAACGCACACGTGCACTGACAAAGAGTCACCATGTGCTCTGTGTCAAGTGTGTATAACAAAGGGCGAATGTAGTGAACGCGTGTTACATGACAGTCACACATGTGCATACATGCTGCACATACACACAGGAGCACACATGTTAAACACTTACACTCACACACACACACAGAAAACCATATGGCTCCAGCATACATGGGTACTCTGCAGCCCGGCTGTTGGAAATGTGGAAGCGATTGTGGTTTTGGGCTTTGCTACGCTACAGTGTCACTTCAAATCATTATACAGGGCAAAAGGTGAAAGGAACCATTACCTTAAAGGGTTAATTCACCCAAATTACAAAAACAAACATATTTTCTTACTTACATCTAATGATACGAAGCTGATGCACATGCAGAGGTTTGGTTTGATCTGGCCAGGTTTGAGATCTCTGTTGTTTCTTCCTCAGTGGAGGTGAGTGACGTTTTCTTCTAAGTTGTAACTAATGGCTTTATTAATGCTTGCTAAAATATGCTTTATAGATGAGTTATAAGGCAAACATTGGTATATAGGTTGCCAGGTTGTGAAAAATCCGTCTGGCTGCTGTTTATCCTCTTGCATATCATTTGCTGTTATCTCGCTCCACTGGACCGTTCAAGCAAATCAGGACCAAAATCAGAGTTTTGCAAGTCTGTCTTAATCTTAATGCCATACTGACATGCCCATATGTAATCATTAAGGGATCCTTTTTTTAAATTATAATGTAAGCGATGGAGGACACAATTCCATCTATAACTGCAGACTTGATGGATTGTCGCAAGAGGCTTTTATTGATGATGTATTAACCTTTAGAGATTCAAATGACTTTCTAACCTTTGGTGACGGCTTATTAGAAAGTGACAAACTCTTTATTAATGACTTTATTAGCATTTGTTCCACAGAATTAACAGTTAGATCCATTGACCTTTATTTCAGATTTATAACCCTTTATTTATAACTTATTAGCTTTTAATACACATATGGCAAGCCTTGGGCACATTAACACTGAATGCATTGAACAAAATCATCAGGCTGGAAGTGAGAAGATGTTTGAAGTTTGGGTGAAGCGACTCTTTAAAATCACTCCAATGTTATATTCTTGTATAATCAACATACACCTTTACTACACTGACTTTCTAAATCCTCACTTTGAGCCATCAGTTTGTGTATTTTCTGAGTCAGTGTTGATTTCCTTTCGCTCCAGTCTTTTTAGCAAACATGTATTTTAATCAACTTATGTTTGTTATCTGATCCGGGCACAGTGAATCCCCCTGTGTGGTGTGAGATTTGATTAAGGTAATTGGCAAGCGTTGGCTTGTGTAAACTAAAACGTGCACTCCTCTCCACTCAGTACGTATAGACAAACAGCCACAGACAGACAAACACACACAAAAAAATACAAGAACGTTCTATCTATATATAAGATTTAGGCTAGATCTAATTGAAAGGTAATTATTTTTAAGGTTGTTATTTTTATCTTAATTTTATTCTACTCTCATTTCATGCCGCGGTTGTTTAATGCTGCAGGAAAACTAACTCACACAAGCTTCAGATTTGGGATGATGAAATATAAACATATGAGGGATTTGATTCCAAAATAAGTTCCCGGAAGGTGACTTTAAATCTTCGGTTGACAGGGTTATCTGTATTTTAGAGATATTCAGAGTTTTGTGCATTTTGGATGGAAACTCTGGTGTCATTTCTTGAACAGAAGTCAGATTTGGCATCCTCATTGCCATTAATATTAACCTTGGGCAGTAAACATGGCTGAATGACACTGCTAGATAAAGCGCGAGTTTTGCAGATCTCATGACAGGGTGTCATCTTGATTGCAGCCATCGCTGCAAATCTCACGGCCTTTCCCTCGGAAAGACTCGGTTACAAGATCTCGGGCGAAGATTATTTTACCTCACTTCCCTGCTAGGTGACAGTAATCGTGCTTTTGAAGATACTGAGTTATTCACACCTCTGGCATTGCCCTAGACCTGAGACGGCATATTAGGATGAGTCCTCTAGGCGAGATGGAAAATAAAAGAGCCAATATTCAGCCAGTTGTGTAGTAGCTTAGCCCCGAACTGAAGAAGAGAAAGAAAGAAGGATCCCCCTTGATATTTCTATAAGGCAAATTGACTCCAGTTGTAATGGGTAGTCAAGAAAATTGCAGCAGTATTGATTGGGTAATGTTCAACACGGACATGTCGATAGGGTGTCTGAAAACCTAAGAACTTGGCTTCGGCTGGCTTTAATAAAAAATGACCTGCCTGGAGCAAGTTCACAGAAAGCAATGAGACACTCACGGGAAATCTCTTCAAACCCCTCCGTGTTTTAGAGAAAAATAGCAAAGGGGGCAACCAAAGACTTTTCTATTTTTAACCAAGTATTTTTCTCTCCCGCTTTCTTGAAATGACAAACAATCCCTCTTTCACCGCGTTTCTTTGACTGCATCTCGGAAACAACCGACGTACTGTTTGTCCAGGTTGTGTCGAGATAATGCTTCGCTGTTCACTCGTAAGAACTGTACTAAATCCTACCGTGGATAGATTATGCCTAACGAATCAAACTCATGACAGAGAGGAAGTCAGGAAGGGAACAGAACAGGAGGACACGAAGGAGGAAAGAGGAGGGAAAAAATAGGGGGTCCAGTCCTGGTGATGGAGAGGGGTGAGAGTTTATGGCGACGAGAAAAAGAGAAGAAAGAAAGAAACTGACAATGAAAGAGAGAGAGGTTGAGAGGGATTGGTGCCTATTATTCTCCTGAGAAGGGAATAGTCATAGAGGGGTTGGTTCCCATGGCAATAGCTCCCTTGATGCAATGTGTGTGTGTGTGTGTGTGTGTGTGTGTGTGGACAGACTGTATCTGGGCCTTGAGACTGTATGTAGACGAGGTTGGCCGAGGCCATGGCGAACCTCAGAGCCGCCCGGAGCCTTGAAACGGCGAAGACTCTCAGACAGACACCATTGTTTACTCGCCCCTTCTCTCATCACCCCTCATCTTCCATTTTCTTCCCTCCTGCAGGCTTGCCATTATGTATCGTCCTTGGGCATTCAAAGCAAATATACCAAATTCAGTGAGTTGAAAAAGCAATTTCACCTTCGACACCCACGGCCTCGCTGCGGGGAGCGCGTAAGGGTTTAAATGGAGAGATGTCTGTGTTTATAATGTATACATATCAAGAGCTTCTTATATTATGACACATTCACTTGCAGTAGTTAAAGCTTTGTGTCATTTGTGGCACATTTTACAGTAAAATCTACATTCTACCATAACAAAACTTTCCTCTAAACTCAGAAGAATTGTCTCCTCTGATTCGTGGAATACTGGATATAACAGCATGAAATTGTACCGCGGCAAAGAAAGCAATGCATTTTTCTTGGTGGTAAACAATGTTCCGTGTTTGTTCCTCGATCCAACACAATCTGCGAGCACCTGGCAGTACATGTTTGTTTACAGAGTCCCATCAAATGTGAATTCTGACCTTGAGTCACTGTTGTTATCTATATCTATTCTACCCAAATCTGATGTTTTATAGCCTCCTCCTGCGGGATAAATGGTGGCTCTGGAAAGTTTGTAGTTTTTGTTCCGTTTCAACGTCGTCAGCTCAGTTTCACAACGGTTGATGGATTCTAACAGCGACCCTGTTTCATGGTGAAAATAAGTGTAAAAGCTTAGAAGCTTTTCAAGCCCCTTAATGCACCATAATCATCCATTTGTATGCTCTCTACGGTTGGAAAAGTCATTTTTCTTCACCAAGAGATGCAAAAAAAAGTTGTTTTTTTTGCTGCTGCTAGTTAGATTTTTATGTCTGACACTTACAAAAGGTAAGCAGCTAACTATACAGGCAGGCAGCTTGAATAGAAGGATCCTGTACAGTACACGTAGCCACACATGGTATGTCGGTCTCTTAAAAGGACTGTATAATCACTAAAGGTTACAGCATTAACATCCTGCCTCAGTGTCCATTGTTTGCGCCGCTCTCTTGGGTTCCTCTTTTTTTCCATCCTCTCTGTCCCACTTAGGTGAGGATTCGAGGTGGTAAGGACGGAAGGAAGGAAGGAAGGAGGGGAGAGAGGGAAGAGTGGGGCTTTCCAAGTGGAGTGTGTTAACATTTTCGGCTGGCGCTGTCACCCGAAGCGGCGGAGGGTGAGGCTGATGCTCACGGTTGGGGCGGGAAGGATATTTTGACCGGACATGAGGCTATTGGACACATCGGCTGTGTGTCCTGTGACCTTTCCTCAGAATAGGTTGTTTGTAAGTGCTTGTTCCAGAAAACTAACTCATTTTCTTCTTTGCCAGCTCTAAGGTCACACCTAATCTGTTTGGTCTGGTTCAGTCGAACTCTGGTGCTTGGAGCTTTGTTTGTGGCGTGAAAGAAGAGCGTCTAACCAACCGCAGGATTTTTTAGGACAGTAGATTGTTACATTAGCATGAAATCAAACGCTGAACTACTGTTAAATTCATCTGCTGCTGTTAAGAAAGCGATACAGGCGATGTATATTTATGCAAGGTAGTTTGGTAACCATGGTGACACCAGCGTATGAGCGTGGGGATTTTCCCTGATACACCAGAAACTAAAACGTCTGCGGAGTGTGTGTGTGTCCTACTTGTGTAATTCAACAGTTCTCCTATAAAAAAGTGACAGTAGCTGTTTGTATCAAGAGACGCGGGACCATGGGAACTCATGAGCACTCTTGAATAAACAAACCCAGACAACTTCTGTTATGGTGTAAACAATTATGATATTGTGATAACAGTAAGATGGCCAGCTCATCTCAGAGCTGTGTGTGTGTGTGTGTGTATGCGTGTGGGGGGGCTGTTCTAAGTAGCTATGTAAATAGTGGTTGATGTTTGTCAGACTGCCATAGAAAGAAAGTTCCTCATTTGCTTCCATCTCTTGAAGTTAAAAGACAAAACGTGTTTGTCTTGTCCTTCTTGTTGGAGCACATTCGCTCACTAGATCCTTGACCCTACCCCCCCCAAACTCGACCCCTTTTCTTGCAGCGGTACGTCGTGTTACTTCTATTTCAAGCGCAGGCCGATACTGTCATTTTTCTCAGGAGGATGCGACCACAGAAGGTTGCCTGTCAGGAAAACACACTGTAAACACGGACCATTTGAAGCATTTCAACCAAAAACCACTGCTGTTGTTTTTCCTGTGAGGTCTTGTCCTCTTATTTACATGATGGTCTCTCTAACCACACCGACTTGGAGAGCCCTCGAGTCTACTCTTCACAATAAACTATGGATGATACTGGACTGGCAGTACCCACCACTAAATTCAGCCCAAGCGCTCCACTTTACATGTCAGATTAAAAAAGATCAAAAGTCAGAAAAAAGCCAAAGAGGGTGATAAAGCGCGAGAGAGCAAGAGGGAGAAGGAGAGAGTGGGCTTAAAAGGGAGACTACATGGAGAAGAACACAAGAACACAGTGTCCTAATTAGTGTCTTCCTCCATTAATCCACTCTGAAGCTTCCCATGCTGCCGAGTTTGATCTCAGCAACGTTGCTATCAAAGCCTTGTAACATGGTCTCGTATTAAGGGGAAGATCTCAGTCAGACGGCATTAAGGGAAATCATTCAGTGCGGTTGCTTCTTCTCCCTGTGATGTCTGTAAGTGCAGGTTGGATTTTGTACAGCGTAGTCTGCACTGATGTAAAAGGCATGGATGTAAAGTTCAAATTCCTCATTAGCTCCCCAACTCAGCATTCTTCTGTGAACGTGACTGCATAATGTGAAGGCTAACGCTCGTGGTGACAAAACCACGAAGAATTATCATGAAAGGACGCAGCTCTACAAGGAGTTTTCAGCCTCTTTTAGCTTGTTCTTTTGTTTTTGTGGCTTTTGTACGCTGCCTGCTAAGATTGACTGGTTTTAGCAGTTAGACCCAGATATTATGAGTTATGAGCGGTTGAGATCAAAACAGTGACAACTCAACAGTGACCTATTTTCAGTGACAAAGCTCTGATAAAACCACTACCTGTCTAGAGTCCAAATTTCCCCCGAAGGAGTCGATGGAGACTAAAATAAATGTAAAAAGGATGAAGGTGATAATGTGTCAGGACTTTACGATGTTAGAGCTCGAAAGAAAGAAAGCAAACCTCGAGCTGACAAACTTTTGGTGATTGACGGATCGCAAATATGACTTTGAAAGAAACAAACATTGAGCACAGCACAAAAGTGCTGTGGGATGTTTTGGTTGTTAGTGCCAAAACTAAGTGCATCCCAGCTACAACAAAGCATCTGAACATCAATTTTGGCTTATGAGGATGGAACCTCTTATCGAATAAAAAAACCTCAAAATACCATTAGCAAGAGACAAAAGATAGAACAAAATGGCAAGAGGATCGTTGCTAATTCAGCAAAGGGGAAATCAATGACCCTCCTTCCTGTAGCTGCCCAGTGTCTGTCTACCCCTGTGTAGCATCCCTGTCAACCCCTTCCAAAAAAAAAAAGGTGTAGAGGAGCCGAAGCAGGGCGTGTGGGGCTGCAACCGCCCAGAGCTCTCCTGCCTGCCTCAGAAGAGAGATTTGGAGGCAAGAAACAGTGACTCCAAAAAAAATCATAAATATCTCACATTTCCTCTGTCAGTTCAGCTCTAAAAATACTCGCGCTCGCCTTCGCCTCACATCGCCTCCTCTCCGGTCTCAAGGAGCTATGCAAATACAAACCCATCCTTTTTTTTTCTCTCTCTCTTTTCCACTTTGTTTTCCCTTCCACAGCCCTCCCCTCGAAGCCCCCCCCCCCCCAATCCCATTGTTCTCAATACCTCTTCTCCATCTCTTGTAGACTACATGACAGAGCCTCGCCTTCCCTCTTGTTGTTCCTACTCTCTCCAGGGTAGAGGGAGAAATGATAAAAAGCTATTTACAACTAACTGTAGGCAACAGTGAAATTCAAGACTTGGAAAATTTTTTTCCAAGGCTTACCCTGTTTCCTTTGAAGGGGGATGCCATTTATAATGTTGCGTGTTGAACTGCAGCAGTCCTGAGTGACAATTTAAGGGGGGGACTGAAGCGCTTTTAGGGACTTTGACTACGCCAGCTTCTCCAGATTGTGTTTGGCTTTTTGTTGTTCTTAAAAACCGAAGCAAGACATCACTCCTTCATTGCGTGAGCCTGCTAGGCAAAGACACAACCCAGCATCCCAAACATGCACAAATCTGAAGTTTTAAACACACAAACCGAGGGGGCTTGCACAACACGCAGGACTCGGCGTGCTCTGGTAATAATCACAAATCCGTCAGCCTGCGGTCCGTTTCAGGCTGCTTTTCTGAGGCTTGTGGAGATATTATTGTGATGCAAGTTGAGATTCATAAAGCCCAACAAAGACTTTCGTGTTAGTGCCACTGGAAACACTGGCTTTCATGACAGCCGTAATGAATCTCCTGCTTCATCTCTCACTTTCTCCCTCTGTGCTCCCTTGTGTGTTTATCACCCCTTTTCTATTCAGCGGACTCTAATTGAACGCTTTTTTTCCTCTCCAGCTTCTACTTGCCATACATTACCCGCCGCCTCTCCCCCCCCTCTTCCGCACCCCTTTTCTGACGAACAATCTCCAACCCGGCCACCCCCCATTTCCTCTTTCTCCCTTTGATTGATTCTCACCTTTTCCATTCTTGCCGTTCACCTCATTAACGGAGCCCCCGTCTGCTCATTTCCTATTTCGCCTCCCACTCCTTCCTGCATCCCAAACCCCTGCCCCTCCTCACTTCCTGTCCTGTCGTCTCTGAAGCGACGGCCGGCTCGGATTTGTAGTCTCCGGCCAAAGCCCCGCGACGTTGTGTAATTAGAAAGGAGCATAATAGAGAGGGTTCCTCATCAGCCGAGGTGGAAGGGTGGGAGGGGAGGGCACCGCCGCCATCTATCCATCCATCCT
Source organism: Protonibea diacanthus (assembly GCA_028641955.1). Taxonomy (NCBI): domain Eukaryota; kingdom Metazoa; phylum Chordata; class Actinopteri; family Sciaenidae; genus Protonibea; species Protonibea diacanthus. The sequence goes on along the minus strand of CM053983.1, from coordinate 22,879,106 downwards.
TGAGTTTAATCAGTGGCACACAATAGGATGTCACCTGCTCCCAGACGCAGCCGCTGGAGAGAGGCAGTGATGCTGTCACAAACCATTTGGGGTGAGGCGGCTCTTTAAGGCCTCCTCTTCTCCTCTACGGTTGTCTCTGTTAATTTGGTCTCCCTGGGAACGAGAGAGGAGAGGGAGCCCGTGAAAAATCAAGCTCATTTAATCGTGTTTATTTATTTATTTACAGACGCTTATCCAGCATGTTCTTCTTTATTGGTTTTCCCTCTGAAATCCCTGAGGAATCATGGATATCTGAGTGCATGAATGTTTGCTTTCATATATATGTGTGTACATGCCTGTGTGTGTCACAGAGAGGTTAATCTGACCCTTCATCAGTCATACCCAGGGGAGGAAGAAGAACAGTAAAGAAGTCTGTTTACTCAAATAATGCACTAGGTACAGTTCTGAGGTGTTTGTGCTTTGTATGAGTTTTTCCATTTTATGTTTTTATACTTGTATAGTTGACACCTAGTTACTTTTACAGTTAAGATTTTACATGCAAATCGTATGATCAGTTACTAAAATATGATGCAGTGTGACAGATTAAATGATGAATTAATCATTAATAAGATTTCATTAATGTACATAATAATAAACTACTAAATACTTGATGCCTTGGTTAAATCTTTTGCTCACATACTTAAACTTAAAGCTCTGGTGTGTAAGTGTGTAATTTGTTTCTATATGATCTTTATTTACATTATATGGCAGAAATTGAATATAATATGATTAAAGTGTGTTTTCACTGGCTCTAAATAGGACGTTTATCCATTTTTCATGGCCACCATAGATTCTCCTTCATGTCAGGAAGTAGAGGGTGAGGTGAGGTGGTTGCAGTCAGCAACTACACCGTTAAAAGCTACTAAATCTTACACACTGCTCCTTTAAATGTATTTAATATCTGGTTTGCAGGGTCCGTGCACAGAGAAACACACACACTGTGGAGCCATGGGCTGCGGGCTGCGTAAGATGAAGCCGACGTCGGAGGAGACGAGCCCGGGGAAGATTTACTCCACCTTGAAGAGGCCACAGGTGGAGACCAAAGTGGGCGTGGCCTACACCTACCGCTACCTGGACTTCCTCATCGGCAAAGATGGTACAGCATGGATTTCTGCTAATCTACGTTAAATAATCTTTGACCTTTATTGTTTTTTATTGGCAGTCTCTTTATATATAAGTATACGACTGCACTTCTTTTGATTTTATTCAAGTTTCTCATTCCAAACAGATTAAAACCCGACAAGTTGAGCACTGAAAGCCAGATATCTACGGCTGCTATTGATCGATAAACCCCACAGCCCCTTCCTGCGAATATGTTATAGTCCTTTTGTGCTGCGTGGTCGTAAAAGTCTAAATTATTGCCCCTTCCACATGCATAGTTTCAATTATACGAACAGCTCAAGGCATTTGGCATTTTGCTGCATCATACCTCTACGCGATAAGACGGAAATATGCCTCGCAAGTTTTTGCGAGGGGCTGATCTGCACAGCAATCCACGTCTCTGCTGTGTGTAATATTTTACTGGAAAATGCTACCTCCAATGTGATTAATCTGCCTACTCCCCCCCAGCTCTCTGTAAACGGCATTATACCTGCATATCCCCAGTAGAAAAACACTGAGGATTCAGATGCAGATCACTCATGGAATAACGGCACACTGGCTGTAATTTTCATCAGGATTTTTTTCTTGTAATGATGGAATGTTAATTAGTGCCCGCTCCCTGTATAGCAGCCACTGTTGTAATTTCTTTTCTGACAATTAGTCAGTCATGCTTTCACGTTGTGCTAATGATATAGAATTTTCCAGCACAGTCAACGCCAAACATCCTGCTGGTGGCCATCAATTATGTATGGCACTGAGTCCAACTTGCTAGCAGGGGATGAAAACAAAGTAAAGGGTGGAGGCCTTCTGGGTGGAGAGAGTGTTTTGTTCAAGGTCACAGGTTTGATGCTGGCAAAAGTTTCAGCTAGTTTTAGTTAGTTGGTGAGATGCTGGTGTGACTGGCCTGAGCTGTAAACAAGTAAACAAGTTAACTAGGAAGATGTTGTTGACAGTGAAAGACGCTCTGAGGCTCCCTGTGCTGTGCATGAAAATATGGAAATGAATCAGTTCCCTTTTTCAAAGATAGCATCCCAACACTGATGCACACACACACACACACACACACACACACACAGAAAAGGCCGGCAGAGCCCCTTCCTCTCCTTCCTCCCCTCACTCTTAGGTGTTTATGAGATGGGAGGTGGGTGTTGCTTCCTGAGATGCCGAGACATAAATTAACTGCTTAGGGGATTCTTTGTGTGTGTGTGTGTGTGTGTGTGTGTGTGTGTTAATGTGTGGGTTGGACAATTAACAACAATTTGAGCCAAAGATGGCTGGTGTTTTAAAGTCCACAAAAAGATTTCGAACAGTTTGAGGTTGGGTAAAGTTTTGGTTAGATAAAAACAGGTTTTACTCTTGGGGTTGTTAGCGGTACACACACACAAAGTAGACCCCTTCCTTTTCATTCACTGTTAGACATACCATCAGTTCTGTCCTATCACATTCTGCAGCTTGCATGCAGAACCAAAACAAAGAAAGAGTCCAGACTGAAGCGAATCGATACCCAGAGTCATTTAAGAGAGTAATCCGACTCCATTATTAGACTATTAGTAGGATAACTTGGTTAAGGTGTTTAAATGACAGCTGCAATAATCAAAAGTATTGTGCTTACACTGATTATAATCAGATTATTAGACTGCCTATAAACACACTGAGCTCTGTCCCTCGGCCACACGCAGGAAGCTGTCAAATACATTGATTTACAAAGCACAGTGTAATGTCATCTGCCAACCTGTACTGACTTTTTTTGAGCAGCCAATAGCAGCTTAGAAGACAGGCATCAGCACCAGAGGGGTTAAGGTGAAGGTAAATTTAAGATTAGGTGGATTAGATTAAGGTTAAGTTTATAATGGAGGTCATTAAGGTGAGCAGAATGAGATATTAATGTACTCTGGACAGATTCTGCTTGTGTGTATACGTGTGCTCTAGGCCAAGGAGGAGTCAGGCTGCTATATATAGCCATCACTCTGTTATTTCTGTTCATGACAGTTATAACTGAAATGATGGTGGGAGGGGAGTTTGGTGGCGGCAGTGGGAGGTTGCTGTAGTGGTGGAGGAGGAGGAGGAGGAGGAGGAGGAGGAGGGGGACGGGGGGATGGTACGGGAAGCTGGGAGATGTAGTGTGCAGCGTGTTTGCCCTGACAGTTGATTAGTCTCCATTAGTTTGTCAGGCTGACTACACTGGATGGATGAAGGAGCCGAGGATCGTCGGCGTCTCGGGGGCCAGGCGAGCTCTTTCGCCCTCCCCTCGCACAGGACCTGACATCAGGGCGGGGACCGCGAGGGGGAGACGGGAGGTGGACGAGTGCCTCCCTTTTGTTGAACTGTGTGTGTGTGTGTGTCTTTGGCATGTGGCCATATTATTATCTTCAAGTATTGTCTGTGATGGTGGGGGTTGGTACTTACTGTAATCAGTTTCCTCTTGCTCTGTCTCTCTGTCACTGTCAGTACGCCTCTGTTTATCTTTCTCTGTTGTTCATCTTCTAAAATATCTATGTGTGTGTGCATGTGTGTGCCTGTTTCCCACAGGAACACATTAAATTTGAGAAATCAGATTGTGTAAGTGCAGTCCCGGTGGCTGAATCATTTCACTGCATGAGCAGATTTTCGGGTTGAAGGGTTAGCGTGTTACTCATGGCTGTAATTACCTTGTACCAGGTATGTAAGCGTAGGTAATGATTCATGTGTCTGGCCTTTTTCTACAGGAAACCTGTAAAATATTTAAGACACAGTCAAAGATTATGAATATGAAATTAGTCTCTGGTAGAGCTGTAGGCCACACATAAATACAGATCGAGTGAAAGCTGCAACAAAAATCAGGGACAATTGGCTGACAGCTAAATCCAGTATAGTATAGATAATTATCATTTGGTTCATTACAATATTTATATTTTTAAGTTTTCTTCTGAAGACATAATTTATGTAGAAATTGTTATTTTTCAGTGCAATACCACTGTCGTAAATATGGACAGTTATACACATGTATTTGTTGTGATTATATTACGTATGATCAAAAACTAGCGAGTCGACAACTTTGTTAACAGCCAAACATCAAGCATGGTCAATAACACAAGACACAGCAGCCAGCTAACATCATCTTACCAACCAAGAATTAGATTTACTCTTGTATGGCGGCCTCCTCAAAGTCCCCTTCGGTCTCTTAGCCTCTGTCATTATGTCCAAAGAGGCTAAGAGGCTGTTACATTGCCCCCTGCTTGCCCAGCTCAGGTTCTGGCACGACACCGGCTCTGCTTCTTGTGAGCATTGCCCCCCACCCCAGGCCTGAAAACGTCCTCTTCTTCCTGGTGGTCAAAAACACCTGTGGTACAAACAGTAACACTCCTGCGGTGGTCTGAGCTCATAGTCTGGTCAGCCCCGCTAACAAACTGAGTTGACATTAGCTAACAGCAGCTACAGTTGGCAGCAGTTTACTTCACTGTCCATCATAAACTCTGTAAATCACAGAGAGTTGAGGCAGAGCCGCCGGAGGACATCAGAGAGGAAAACCAGAAAACATTTTCTCCATAAAATCTGATCCAGCTTCACCAAAATAACTGTTGGTGTGTGGCTGGTGTGTGAAGAGCGTTACGTACTTCTCGCAGGTCGGCTTCATTTCATAGCTACGGAGGTTGCCACTTTGTGAAACCATTGGCAACTGTGTCATTCGCGTACTCATGCAGAAGAAACACGTTGCACCACAGCGTTGCAAACTGCTCTTGTGCAACTCAATACTCTTTCTTTTTCTTTTTCACAGCCTCTCTTGGTCTAAAATCATCAGTATGGCTGTTTTATGACGGCTAATGTTAGAAAACTTTAGACGCTTCCAGTCAGTTCTCTGATTCTATGACTCTTCTATCATATCTCAGCTTAATTCATTAAAATTGTAATGCCATATTTTATTATGTTACAAGAACAAGTAATATGATTGCATTAATTAATTAATTTGCATGTTGTGACAGAATAAAAATGTGTGTTTGATCCTGTGAGCCAGTAAGCAGCATCAGAAACAATTACACTGTCATAACAAAACAGGAGCGACTGTGAAATGATTTTTTTTTTATTATTTATTTATTTTGTTAACTTCTAATTCAGGAGCCATCGTCACTGTCACTGTCTAATTTTACATGATAAGAGAAAACCTTTCTTTCAAGAAATGAATGCACCAGAAGCAGCAAAACATTTTAAACTGGGCACAAAATTAAGGCCGTCTTCTTTGCTTCCCCTTCACTTCTCTCTTTCCAGTAAATATGCCCTCATGATGTTCACTTCACTATGACTACTGCACTGTGAATAGTGTTTGTAATAATTTCTTGCCACAGCATTAGATCATAGCTTTTCTGCGACTGCCGCCATAATGGCCCTCCGGGCTACTAAACAGCCACCAAATGTACAAAAATAACACCTTTCACTGCAGAAACGGTGATGAAAGGAAGAGTAAATCGGTGGAAAGCTGTAGGTAATAAACCTCCTCTGCACTAAATATCAGCGTCAACCCACCAATGAGTCGTCTCCTCGTGTTGTTGTATCATTTTGGGGCATGAATTCAGCTTCACGGTCACTCTGTTACTAGTTAATCACTCCTGAAAGAGCTGCCGAAAAACAAAACTGAGAGCCTGTTTGATATTGACATCATGACCCTGCAGGGTGCTGAGAAAAAGCACCTCGCTGTTGCTGTGTTAGATGGTGTGGAAAGAAGCCATCCCATCGTAAACACAAGCACAACAGAATCAGGGATGTGTGGCATGAATCTTATTTCCCCCAAAAATGTGATTTTGGTTAAAAAAAAAAAAAAATGTAAGGAGAAATGAAAAAATTGAAGACATGCTCAACACGTCGCATCTTCTCGGGTCTGCAGGTTGGGACTACGGGTAATATAAAGATGTCGCCCTTGACATCAAAGCCGGTGAGCAGACATGTGAGGCTTGCACACACACACACACCGAAGCCCAGACACACACCGTTTGATATCATCTCTGGAGCTAGACACGTCATTTATATGCAAAATCCCTCGAGCCCCGAGTCTCCTTGTTAATATGAGCTGTAGCAGTGGCGGCAGGTGAGTGACATGCAGGAGCAGCCTCCACTCCACCCCCCAGTCACTGCACTCAGAAATAAGACCGAGCTGCAGGAGAGGTCAGCGGGAACGCCGTGCACCAGAGTGGCTTTCCGAGGGGAGATTAGTCCTTGGATGGCGGGAGAGCCGGGATTTATCCCCTGGTTCCGCAGCTTGAGAAGTGGAATTGAATCGCAGTTATTGAAGGGGAGAATGACATTGAAGACTGAATTCACGGTCATCTGGTTTTTACATTATATTTCCATTATATCCCCGCTGCCCAGGGTGTGTCTGCACGGCTCAAATCAAAACATGATTGTAAATTAGATGCAGGCCGAAGTGAGTTGAATGGGAAATGTGTTTCTGATGGTCTGAGAAATCGAAACGGGCAAGTGGTGATTATGTATTTGAAAATGTTGAATTAATAATCTGGACCTCCTTTGGAACGGACCTGTCAGCGCACACTGAGTGCTCCTGATGAAGGTATTCAATGTGATTACCGCTAAATTGTGGAATCTTTGCAAAAACGCGCATGAAATATGCATCAGCCACCGTCCGGACCGACAGTACAAATTCAGACTTGTGTCACCGCTTCTTGTTTCTGCCTCCAACCATAGTTAGCGGCATACTAAGTGGATGCCGCTTGCATTGTTTCGAGGCAGCCAGGCAGCAAAATGCCAAGCCATCGTTTGTGGAGACAAAGATGTCAGTGCAGCATTTTAGGCGTGTGACAGAGCCAGAGCTCAGCAGGTTCCATTCGTTAAGCTTCAAACAGCTGCAAGTGCTGACAAAGTTTTCAGCAACAGGAAACTTGGTTCCTTCCTCTTTCTCCCTCCCACGCTGTCTCTCTCTCTCTCTCTCTCTCTCTCAGCTTTATGTTTAAGATTACCTTTCCTTGTAACACTTCGTATTCTGTGCAGACTATTTCCTGTGTCTGAAGGCTTTGTTGTTGCAGCTAACTGAACTGAGTTTCCAAGTGTGTGCACGGCGTTGCAGCAAATGCAATTTCCCTCGCTCGGAGAAATATTCTCCTCGTGATTTGATTCAGGTTGTTCAGGCCGGCACGACGAGTGTGTTACATTTGTTGTCGTGTCAGGTGGGATGTTAGGAATATAAGAGGGAGGGTTAGACGTGCGGCACAAAGTTAGATGAAGAAGTGATGAATCTTTAGAGGCGCTTGAATCTTTATCCAGAATCTGTCTAGACTTCTGAGATTCCAGTCATGACCGCACTTCAACACCTTTGACATCAACCGTCCAAACACTTCAGCAAAGTAACACGCCCTGAGTCTCGGTTTTATTTTTAAGATTCGAATTCTGCATGTGGGTGGGGAAGCAGCGTGCGTCATTAGATGAGTAGGTGAGTGTGAGTGTCTTGAAGAGAGAGGAAATGAGGGGAGAATGATAGAAACCGAGATAGAAGCTGTGTGTGGCGGTACTGGTTTCATGTGTATGTGTGTGTGTGTACACTTGTAGTTGGATGACACGTCTTTTCAGTCTCAGAACCTCTGTGTCTGCGTTCGTTTGTCTGGTGTTTAGGTGTGTTTGTACACTGCCGTGTTTTTATCCAGCCTGCCTTCTTATTGCCTCGTCTAACGTGGCCTCCGCTGTTCTCCTGCCCGCCTGACAGACAAAACACCCGACCGCCCCCTCAAAGCTTTATTGGCTCTTATTGCCATCTCACTCAGATCCAATATGCCAGTATTGATTGTGTTGAAATGCAATCAGGGTCTCCACAGCAGAGGCGCAAACAATCTAAATTTAACATAACACCTCCGCCGGCCTTCAGCTCAGCCCTGATAGAACCTCCCAAAGAGGAACAAATGTATTTATGTGTGTGGAGAGGAATAAAGGATCTTTCACGCGGTCACAGCTATTGTTAGATGCGCTTCTAAGAAAGGTTGCACAGGCAGAATGTGCAGGAAGTGACCTCAGCCTTGACCTCACTTCCTGCTTAGTAGGCGGTTACAGCATGTTGTTAAAGCGAAATATGTTTTTGGGGGGTCAACGGCGGGTTGAGTTAGCGGACAAACCTTTAGACGTAAGATGTAAATCTCATTTTAAAGTGGAATTCAAACAGATAACGCCACTGTTCGGTGACTTGAAGTAAGCAAGTTTGATTTTATCATCAGAAGAATGCATACTTGACATCGCTTCAGGGGTTGTGAAATGATTTTATGAGCTCAAGAGTTTGGACAATTTTCTCGGCTCATATAGGAACCATGTGATCGTTGAGCTGAAGTGGAAAAAAAAAAGGAGTTATGAGTTATGAGTTTTCTCTCAGCAGCGAGTATGTGAACACTGTGAATAATTATGATTTGTCAGCTTGATAATGAAATTCTCAGCTGCGTTTCGACTGTTCAAAGTTATAAATCGCTCCTCCTGTGAACGTCCGCGTCCTTTTCAAATCAATTTACACGGCGGCATGAGAGGCTGCGATTTGTCTCAAAGTGTTAGATATTTGTTTAAAGTTGCACATGGATTCATTTTTTTAAGGAAACATGTCGCAACCTGAAATTTTCCCAAAAAGGGAAATATGAGAAGATTAAGAGGAACGACGGCTGCCATCAATCATCTTGTTAGAATAGGCGTCATTTTTCAGCGCCGGTTATCTCAGTGCCCGAATGAAATTATTCTAAAATGATAGACTGTCAACAAAACAAAGGTTCACTGGAGGTAGCACAACACTGCTTATGTCTTTCTATGCTTCAGCACATAACAACCACATAAAACTGTAATTACGAGGCATTGCCTCTAACCTCTGCATGCCACCAAATGTTAAATACAACCGGTAAATGATGCACTGTTGAGCGATGTCAGATGTCCTTTAACGTCTTGGTTTTATCGGTTTCTGTAAGTGCAGGATCTCCTAGATAGATGAGAAACAACGATTAAGAGATACCCGAACAGCCCTTTTACAGAGAGCTGTGGATCTGCCAAATCTATTCCCACTCCCATAAAGCAGCTCCAGCTGAGATTTCCAGACCCTCTGAAGTTGTGTGAGCTCCTCCTACCACTCTGGGGCGTGTTAGGAGTTGGAAGCCTGGCGTTTTTCAAAAGCATGTTTGAAGTTTCCTCTTGTTAGTATGAATTGGCAAGAAGCAGTGTGCCTCTTTCTGCTGCACCACCCCCTCGCCCGACCCTCCTTGCTCAGAAATCAGCTGTCTCCGGCAATGCCTCCAAAACTCACAGCATCAATAAGTGAAAAAAGCAGCTGCAATTTTCTTTTCTTTTGACAAATGGGCTGAGAAGAATTGTGCAAAATGTTTGCTGAGCAAAGACCGGATTGACTTTTTCTGAAGCTGCGCTGATGAGCAGCATCTTCAGACGGCAACGTGAGTCTCGCTTCGAGTAGCTGTGAACACGGCGGCCTCGCAGACCTTTAATGTGATTTCATCCTTGCGAGCGTGGACCAACAATTTGCCCCGAAGCCATTGTCAAACTAGAGACACGCTTTAGACCTGCTTGTGTTTTCAACCCATCACATCAAGGGGTATCTTCAAAAAAATACAGTGCTGATTGGGGTCAATTTGCGTGCATGTTACAGTTTGATTGCACTTACACCCATGTGGGATGCAGAGCGTTTTTTGTCGGTGTGACGAATTTGCAGTCGTGGAAGAGAGACGAGGTGAAAGCAATCACCGTCCCCCAGGTGCAACGCGGACGTATAATTCTCTATTCTTCTCTGACATCGAGCGATAGCACCCTGATAGGCAGAGTTTGTACTGGATGATGATATGTGTAAACATGCTGTGCAGGAGCCGTCACCTGCTGTGGAATTAAACTGCTGTGGCTGATCTACGTGCAGCTGGAGCAGCAGTAGAAGATTTAAAGATTTCTTTTTTCTAAAAAGATCATCTCGGTTTTATTTTTGCACGTATCCAAAAATTGTTTCTCGCCACAAAAATATGCTGACCACATCAGTTTACAGCAGTCGAGAAAGTGAGAAAATCTTCTTCTTGTCTGCTTCTAATTATGTTTTTTATGAAAAACCTAAAAATAATGAGTTAGGAGTGTTTTACAAGGCAGCACTAACTCATTTGCAGGTGCAGTTCTGGCGTTGTTTCACTGCTGATCTGTCTGAACTATGAAAATGTGATGCAGCCAACAACTCTGTTGTCTCTTTCCCAGTCTATTGTTATAATCATAGACAAAAGAGAGAGACAGGTGTCAAAGAGGCACAGTAGGTGGTTAATTATGAAATAGATATCCCACACGTACACTCACTCCATCATAATTACACATCCGTCTCATATTTCACTCTCGTGTCTGGCTCTTTGGGTCCGCCATTGTTTCTGTGGATTCAAATAACAGTGGTGGGATGCAGGTTCGTATGGAGAGAGGACACCTGTTGCTCAGCAGGGTCCCCATCTGGAGGGAGATTAAGGTGCGAGTGTGGGGGCCGTCTATAATTTGACTTAATTACTTCAGAAGAGACTGGGTGATGGATTAGCACTGTGTTTCTATTAGCATACGCTCTCGGTCTCTGGTTCCCCACGGCCCTGCCGTGCAGCCCTGTGAAACTCTCAATTGTCTGAAACCACCCATCCGTATTCGTCCACCTCCGGGTCTGAATTAGGATTAGATGATATATTGTTTTACTAGTATGTAAGGCTGAAATTAACTTTTAATTATTATTTTTTTTGTAAGTTTTGTTGAACTAGGAGTGTGGCTCTTCCTTTGGGCTAGGCTAAGGCGCGTACCGGCTGTGCTGTGGACGGCGGAGACGATCATTGTAGACGATGTTTGTGATTCCCCCGAAGCCGCTCTCCGCTCTGCTCCGTGGATAACATGCTGCTGTTCTATTTTTGACGGATGCCACGACCAGCTGCGTCAAACAGCCCAGAGCCGATCGTTAGATCAGGAAGGGCAGAGCAGATCCGGCTAATTTTCAAAATAAAACACCCTGTGCTACTTTCGATTGTTAAAACAGACAAAAGGGAAACAATGGCAGATAATCCAAGGAAGAATCTGAGCAAGTTAACAAAGTCTGGCAAGCAAAGCACTCGAAGAACCAAAAGGCGGCACACAAACATCACAGAGCCGTGCTTGGTGGGATGACGGGGTAAGGGTGGAAATTTTGGCCTTGCAGTTGGTTGGTCTAGACTAAAATATTACATTCATGTTCCCCCCCAGTGATTGATTTAACTTGATTTTCCATCTAACGCCTGCAAAACTAATTACATTTCCATAAGCATCAGCTGTGCTTTGTTTTCTAATTTTCAGCGTGCTAATATGTGACCATATTAAACATTTTAAACAGCGGCATCTTGGCATTGCCATTGTTAGCATGTTGACGTCAGCATTTAGCCTCAGAGAGGTGCTACCGTGGCTGTAAACTCTCAGTATTGTAAAGGACTGACCGCTGGTGTCTTCCACATCCAATAAGATGGATGTCTGACATTAAAACAGTCTACACTGGCCAGGAAATGTCATCGTCATACTTCACTGAACTTCTCTCTTCAAAACATATTCTATATGTTTAGTCTAAATCTGTAAATGCTTCATGTATCCCAAGGTCAACAACGGACACCCGACTTTAAAGAGACGCTAAACCAAAAGGATTTGAAGCAGCGTGCGTCTAAAACTAAAGAGTTGTAGCTTATTTTTAAAGGCTGTGAGAATTATGAGAAGGAAGTGAGATTATATAACACTCGAAAGAACAAACAACACAATGAAAAGCAATGAAAGCCAGCTTTGCTCAATCCAATTTGGATTTGGTGCTAGAGCCTCCCGTAAATTACGGCGCCGACTTTACAAGGACTTTATTTATTCTAAGTCTGCGTTAACACTTGATCTGAGTCTGTGCAATGTAAATAATTTGGTTTTAGACGACAAAACCACCGCCTCTTTGTTTCATTCCCAATTCCGGTGCAGTCTGTGGCAGGTGTTGCGTTTATTTTTGCAGTAAACATCCGGACAGAGAATGCGTCATTTGAAAAAAAAAAAAGGATTTTCTAATAGCCAAGGCTAATTATGAACAAAAAAATACTCAATTTAAATTAGAACCACATGCTTTAGAAGAGAAAACTTTGTAGTAATGAGTTATTTTATTTGCTGGCGCGCCGACACAATACACGTCTCTGCTGAGACGATCCATTTGATCTGTACCTCACACACTCCCCGCCTCTGCTGCACACAACAGGAGCATTTGGCTTGTGTTATTGCGACACATTAACCACAGTGATGGATTAGGGGTGAAGGTGTAGCCTGGATAACGGGGAAACCCTCAATATTTTACAGGCAGACTGTATTGTTTGCTATAGCTCGAAGATAAAAGAAGATGGTAATTCTGAGCTTTGTCTTGGGACGGTGTGTGTGCTCAGAGACTCCAGGCAGAACAGGCCCAGATACCAGCTTTAAACTGCTCTGCTCTGCAACAAACAGGTCACCAGAGCCCCTCGTACAATTCCACAGTCAAGAGCAATTTGCAAGCCTGAAACCATTTCACACTTTGTTGTTATTTTTAGGTCCGTTTCTCATCTTGTAAGTGTGGAACAGACTGACTAACAGTTGGTTGGTGGAGTCTTTAAAGGAGAAACATATTTAGCGTTACACTGTCTGCTTTTGTGCCTTTGATATGATTTTCAGCGGCACTTTTTGTCCTTTCAGGGCCATTTGGATTGATTAATTAACTAATCAATATATTATCATGATTTTGTACAATTCTGGTGACTTTTCATCAAAAAGACGACTTTTCAGGACAGCAGTCACACTAGACATACAATGGGCTGCTGATAAACTGTCTTTTTACACATATAAAGGCATTTCTAACTTACAAAGGACTCTTTTCAGTTTTACAGTAAAGACACAGAAAGGATCTGAGGTATATTTGAGGTATAAGTACTATCCCACGTAGTAAACGTCTGGCTCAAATGTCAGAAGAAAGAAGGGAATGTGACAAGTGAGCTCCTCCATGTACAAGTTCCCAGATGTTTCCTTGAATCTGGATCACAACACATCCAATAGTAGATTGTCATGTCCCAAAGCTGCCTTTGACACTGACGATCACACCCACGCTCGTCTTTCACTCCACGCTGACACCAAACTTCTCAGAGTCACGTAGTTTGGGCGAGCTTTCCGCTGCTGCCTGAGTATCTGAAGTGACATGTCGGGGTTCTTCCCCCGTCAGGGCTCCGGTAGTAATTGAAGAGGCACAGCGCAGCTCTCAGTGCAGACATTTCAGCGGGTGAGCTGGAGGAATGTCAAGGGCTTGAGGCTGGGTGTAAGAGTGTTTTTTAAGTAAGTGTGTGTGTGTGTGTGTGTGTCTTAGCCTGCATACTTCAGTGCACATTTCTTCCCTTGTGTTTACTTTAACTGCACATGCAAACCTTGATGTGTGCACGATCACGTCCGTGCACACCAACACACAGTGATGACAGCAATTAAATCTGAGCTACTTGTACTTAACTTTTAAGCTACGTTAGACTCCACAACATTTATTTGTCTGCTGTACTGCAGATTAGATATTTCACTAACAAAGACCACGCCAATAAGGACTGGATGGATTTCAAATGTTTTTTTTGGAAGTAGCTCAACCCAGATGATGTACTATAGGAGGGAGAATGAAGAGGTAAAGGGGAGGAAGACATGAGGGGAGAAATACGGATGGATGGGGGAGCTCAGGGATGGACTAGTGTCAGCTGGCGGCAGGAAGACGGGAGGGAACCAGGATGGAGCCGAGACTCTCTTGTTTAGCTCTGTAAAGACTAGAGGCCCAGTGTTTCCTGTATTTGAACCAAAGAGAGAGAAGGGAATAAGAAAAGAAGAAGAAGAAGAAGAAGAAGAAGAAGAAGAAGAAGAAGAAGAAGAAGAAGAAGAAGAAGAAGGGGTTTGAGGGGAGAGGGATGTGAAAACTGAGTCAAAGAGGAAGTGGATGCTGAAATACTTTAGGTGCAGACATGGGATGAGCCTGGAAGCTTCATTTTAAACTACAGTGTATAGAATGCATTTAACTACCCTGCAGTACGTAAAATAGTGAGCAACAACATGAAAATGCTGCATACACATTAATGCCTCAGTAATAATAATGATCTATTTGTATATTATGGAATAAAATATTAATATATCAGATAAATGGGGAATTCTTCCTGTATAATAAGTACCTGGTTTGACATGGTATTGTAATAGGCTGGAGCTGCAGCTGACACTAGAGAGGAGGCAGGAAACACTGTGGACAGGTCGTCTGACACATTGTACTGAGGGAAAACCCACGCAGGCACAGGTGGAACATGCAAACACGACGCAGAAACGTCCCAGCCGGTCTGCAGGTTTTGATGAGATCTCGTCTATTTTAAGCTGCAACCGGCTCTATTTGACTGCCTGATGAGATTAGAGAAGGCTCGGAGCAGCCTGAGGTGTACGGCACAGGTCGTTAGCAGGGCTGGGTGCATTCTGCAGTCAGGCGACAGAGTTGTTACTGCTGCTGCTGCTGCCACCATTTAAAATATACAGAGATTGCTGTGCAGCAGACACAGCGTGGTAAGTGCTTGCTGTCTAAAAGCACCTTTCCTTTAACTTGTAATGAAAGAGTTCTACATTAAGTACCTGAAAACTTCGACTTCCATCACTGCCAACACGCACACCTGTCGGCAGCCACCACTTTAAATAATCATCTGTAGCATTTTACAGTAAAAAAAAAACTCTGAATATAGAAAACACTCATACTAACTTGTAATTTTTCCCTCTCTGACGCTGAACTCGCCTTTTTTTTTTTTTTTTTAACCTGAAAAGGTATCAACAATAACAACACAGGTTGTTTGCCCTAGTTGCCGTCTTCAGAGCATGGAGTAAATTATGCACCACAATCAACAGCACAAAGCATCTAATGGCAGACTCACAGTGCCACTAAAACATCCCGAGCCTGTCAGAGAACTTAATCATCGCAGAACCCCGTGTTTTAAAATTCAAATTTGCACTCTTTTGCAATGCTAATGGAAGAAAAACCCCCCAATCAAGCTGGCACATCTCAGCAGAAAACGCTTCAAATGTGATTTTCGACAGGAGGCTAATGTCAGGGTGTACTGTATGGGGAGGAGAAAAAAAGCTTGCAACTTGTAGTTAGCAGAGAACAGGAAGTCAGAGTGGTGCGCGGCGCCCGAGCGACGCGCTGTTGAAAACGCAGCAGTGGTGCCGTCGACGGCTTTGATCAACAACCTGCTCATTTACCGCAGCTTGTCTCTCAAGCGGCGTCTCCAGGCAACTGAGGGCTGTCAGCAGAGGAGGTGGCGTTGAGCGGACAAAATGCACTCTGGAGGCCTCCTGTCAGTGTTGAAGACTGGTGATGGAGGCAGTTCCTGAGAGAGCGAGAGAGAGAGAGAGAGAGAATGAAACAGAGGGAAAAGATAGAGACCTTTTTTCTTTCTATATATATATATATATAAACCTTTTTACTGGCCAAACAAATTATAGGTAGTTTTCTCCCATCAAGACCTCCGGCGCCGGTCCATTTAGCCATGCGCCTTCAAAATACAGTATTCCAGTCATTTAGCGAGGGTGAACAGCAGATGAATTTGGCTTGCTTTTCTCCCTATCTCCAGTAAAAGCTTCCGTCGGTGCTCTGGACACAGATTGAGAGATGCATATGTATTTAGAAATTTGCCCAGGCAGCCTTAAATGCTCCGTCTAGACAAAGAGAAAGCAATTGCATTAGCATTTAGCCGGCCATCCAGTCTATTTGTTTTTATCTTTATTTACCCAGAAAAGCTCTGCTGCTGCACTCCTCTCATTCGGCAATGCCCTTCACACTCGTTCAGTCACAGGCATTAAAGACCTGAGAGCTGCCCAGTATACAACACACACACACTAACACACAGTCTGGTGCCAGTCAGCAGCTCCATCTGAGCACTCGTCCGTTAAGCACCTTGCTCAAGGGCATCTTAACGGGAGTTGTCGACGGAGCAAAAAAAGCGCGTCTCATTCGCTTCCCGTGTCCAGATTTTCCTCGCTCCTCCGGTCACAAGTTTGCTTTTTTGAATTTTTTGCCTCGGGGCAGATGCGCCGACATTTCTTCTTGTTGTCAGTTTCTTTCCTTTCTGAAGCCACTCTTTGGTGCCCATTACCCTAATGGCAAGATTTCCTCAGCTGGCAGCTGCGAGTTGTCAACATCACAAACAGCAGAAGTGGGGATTTGTAGGAAGAAAACAAACTTTGCGGCTGTGGAGTTTGTCATATTTGACATCCAGTTCTACATCGGATTTGTCATTCTCAGGAGTGTTCATTAAAAGCAAAGGTTGTATGAAAGCTAAACTCAATACTCACAACTTAATTCTCATTCTGGACGTGATTTTCTTAAAGCAGGTTCTCAAAAAATGTCAACCTGATAAGAAAATCCACACCGCCCTGAAAACATAATTAGTTTTTGTTTGTTTTCGGTGTGCGCCGTGGTCCGACCTGTTTAATAA
Source organism: Protonibea diacanthus (assembly GCA_028641955.1). Classification (NCBI taxonomy): domain Eukaryota; kingdom Metazoa; phylum Chordata; class Actinopteri; family Sciaenidae; genus Protonibea; species Protonibea diacanthus. Next base: position 22,862,511 of record CM053983.1, on the reverse strand, counting down.
AGCCCTTCCCCGGCTGTGGGATTCGACCCCTGGCAGCGGTTCAGTCGTACATTATTAGCGCAGCAAGTGTCATCATGTCCGCTCGCAGCATCTGGGAAGTGAACAGGAGCAGACTGTTCTGCTCTACATGCAGGTGTGATCCCATCGCTCTGAGTGTTACTGTGAGAATGTGAGGCAGGAGAGCGCAGGAGGTGTGAAGGCACAGGGAGAGAGTGTGTGTGTGTCTCTCGAGTCTGCATGTGTGTGTGTGTGTGTGTGTGTGCAGCGCTCAATAATGTCATTTCATTTTGAATAAATGTACTGAAAAGATACGGCGCATCTGATGGACTGAAACAATACAAAGAAGGTCAGAGATAAATGTGTGAATCCAAAAACAACCCGTGCATTGCAAGAAAAAGAAAGAAGTGGCTGCGATGGTGGCGAGTGTTGTTTCAGGTACCTGTGAGAAAATGAAATGGGATCCAGAAAGGCCTGTTTGAGTAATAGATTCATGAGTTTCAAGGCTTATCAGACAATAAAGCACCACACGCTGCTTTATAATATTAAAATGAACGATTTAGCAACTCTGGAAAGTTGCCACAGTTTATCATCTGTTGCAATACTGTTGCAAAACAACAATGTGATCTACCAGGAATGATCGTGTGTTGTTGGACGATGTTGCCTTTCAGAGTCCTCCGTGTCAGCAGCGCCGCTGAGGCTTCAGTGAAATAAATGATGAGGCTGTGTTTTCGTACGCAGCGCTGTTGTGTCTGAACATGACCCGAGTGAGTGAGTGTAACCAGTGTAACTCTAAACGGCGTGTCTGCTTGTCTGAGCTTCGTCCTTCGTCTGGTGGAACAGATACACTCCTGTTTTAATCAGTACATCTGTCTACAAGAGGCTGCGTAATGGTTTGTGTTACACGCATGTTAAGTCGCTTTAAATTTTTATGTTTCAAGTCTATTGCCTGCTCTAATCTTTACAGTGCCTGGATGCATCCTGTGTTGGCCAAGAGTGCCAAATGTGTCAAATGTGTCAGTTACATCATGCACACTGATCCAAACACTGTGAACGAAGCGACTGTAAACATTTGGAAAATCTAGAAAAGCTGCACAATTAAAATCTTTTTATTCCCATTCAAGTTAGCGGAGGGTTAAACTGGAAGTTTACCACACTCAGCTGGTGCAAGTCTTTCGTGTGTTTGCTCTACAGGCCGCTGAAACATATGAGGAAGATCTGGATAATATTACATAGGGCAGATGCAGAGGGAGGCGGGGGTGGGATAGACATTGTCACTTTGAATATTAACCCTGACCTCTGATTGGCGCTCATTTTCATGGGCTCATCGTGTCAGAGCAAGGTCCTATTTAACCACTGTTTGAAGGCCTAGATTTCATTTAGTGTATCCACCGTATGTTTACTCTGTTACAGCTAACTAAATATTTGATGCAAAGGTTTGATCTCTGCGTGCTGAAAGTGACAAATCAAAGGAGTGGAGACATCATCAATCCCCGCCTCCAAAAGTCTTAAAAGTCAACTTGACAAGCGAGCGAAGGTCGAAGCTGTGCTCGTCACAGCTCCATACTAGGACGGCATCCTGCTCATGCACTCACATCACGTGCACATGCCTGATTTGTTTTTGTTTTTGCAGGTTTTGAGACTAATTAAATGTTCTCAATGTTTTGATAGTCGGTTCACAATATAATTGTTCTCATGTGCAATATTTTTCTGTTATTGTTGTGACAGAAGAAGCATAAAATAGTTAATTGATTGCAGCTCCACAGATGTTAACCGTTAACCAGGCAGACAGTAAAACCTGCACTGCTGCTACTGAGTCAAGCCGATCACTATTTTATGATCATAAAGTTGTCAAAATTAACAATATTAGTGTGAATAAAGGTTAGTAACAACGCTTGTATCATGTGATAGACCTGACATTCATGACTTAAGTGATCATAGAGAGGGTTAGTTGTCATCGTAACCTTTCTCTGCCTTGTTTTGCAGTGTTAAAATGTAAAAAATGATCTCAGGCCAAAACTGAGAAAAAAAAAGATGTTTTCAGGTTTAGCTAGCTTACATAATGTCAACACAGGCTGCGTAACGAAAGGAGCATATTAGCAGAGCGGCAGCTTCAGTCCTCTGTGGCGTTTAATTAAACAAGCCATAAGACCAAGAGGGGATAGAACGGAGGTGTATCCAGCTGTGTCTGTCCAGCAACTTCCCATATGTTGGCTGTGATGCACACACTTTGTTCTTTGCCAAATGAAAGAGGAGGAAGAAGAAAATGTTTTGTAGTTTAGCGACGCTAACTCAGGCGTAGGCGTGACTTTAGGCGTTTCAGCATGGACAGAGATCTTCATAAAAACGGAAGTGTGGCGTTTTCACACCTAAACAGCTTTGTCAGATTTAGCCGGTTTAGCGTGGATGAAAGCCGAAGGACCCAATAAGCAACTGAGTAAATAAATATACGTGTATGTGCGTGCAAAGCAGGGAGAGAGTGAGCGAGCACGACTGCAGTCATTAAGTGAATGTAGCAAGTGCAAGTGTGTGAATGTGTGTGTGTGTGTGTGTGCCAAGGAGTGAATGAGTGATTAAGCACAGAAGTCAAAGGGAATGACATAAATACAGTAAGTGTGTGAGAGAGGGAGGGGGAGGCACCAGCAGACCCAGTGACTTTCCCAGTGACTCATTAGGTGGGTAATTAAGGCACAAAGCTTTGGCCCCAGGGCTCCACCGAGGTGCACGTCCTGGACTCAGAGAGAGAGCCAGAGAGAGAGAGAGAGAGAGAGACTTAGTGTAGATTAGTCCACAGAGTTGGTGCCCTGACTGCTCCTGAGAGGTGAAAAGACGGAGGGGTCGATACTACTCCCATCCTGCAGGGAAGTAATTGACAGTAAACTCACCTGAACTCTGTTGTTTTTATCTGCAGAATAATGTAGAGTTCACTCACCTTTGTAAGCTTAACAATAAATATATAACATCAATCTTTATGACATGTAATTTACCCCAAAATAGCAACTATGTTGTAGGACGATGAGGTCTCTCTTTTTTAGAGGTGCTCCTTGTTGCATTTTTATGCCACCCTAAAACGGCAAAATTACAGTGATTATCATGAACAATATGTCATCACCATGAGAGAAAATTTAGAAGAATATAAAAACATCTTCCTCTAATTGCCAATTTTATGTTAAACTGCTCCTTACTGTTCATTTATGGGCGGAATTTCATCTTGCAGCGACACATTTGATGGAAACATTGAAGATTTAAAGACAAACACTTCATTCATTACTATGATTCAGCATTGTATGGGATTTGAATACCTTAATATTGAGATATATCTAAAATTTATTATTTCCTCCTTTTTGTGACACATTTTCTGGGGTTATTTGAGCGTTTTAGCACTTTGAAATGTCAAAATTGAATCCTTCCACTTGTTTTTTTTGTCATCTTAATCAAATCACAATTTTAAAAGTGCTTTCCCGGAGCAGTGATTATGGTTTAGTAAAAAAAAAAAAAAAAAAAGTGAACCCACATGGAGACAGGTAAGTGGAGTGAATAGTGAATAAAAGGTAATTTTAATGATTTACTGGAAAGGCAAGTTTCTTTTTTTTTCCTTTTCAAAATAACAAAAAGTGGCTTCAAATTTAATCCAACATAGAAAAAAAAAAATCACATCAACAGTCATTCAAAAAATCTGAATACACGGGGAGAAGCAGACAACCTGACAAGTGCAACAGGGAAAACACATGGACTAAATACAAGAGAGCTAATTAAGTAATTAAACACAGGTGACAGAAAACAGGAGGGGGAACAAGACACCTGAGGAAAGACCAAGAAAACCATGTTCATCATCACGGTCTCTTCATATACTGATATCAGGTTATCATGGTTTAGATTACATACACAATAATAAAACATTTTACCCATTTTATCCTCATTTGCTACCAAACCCTGGATTTTAACCACACAAGCAGCTGTTGATCAGCATTTTTCCAGATTGAAAAAGCGGGTGTCAGCAGGTGTTGGATGAATTCCCATAAAATTAGGATGCATGCTAAAGATTTGATCTCTGGACTTTTCCCTTTAACGCCATTATCAGGTCAGATTTTCACTATTTCTAGTGTCATTTATGTCCAAATACCTGCAAAACTAATGACATTCCCATCAGCCTCAGATGTGCTATGTACAGTTTGGGGTGAATTTTGCATCATTGCTTTATGACACAAGAGACATTTATATTATGCATCAACACAAATTTAAAGTAAATGTTGGTTTTATTTTTACCAGCCATTGTTTGACCAAATGGAAACTATTTTTTTTTCATTCCCCCATTACAAAACTGATACCTTGCCCTGGTTTGCTCCACTGTCCTGACACTGAGGGTAAAAGATGACAGAAAAATATAGAAAATAGACACTCACATGTAGAGGCAGAGTAAGAGGTTAAGAGCGAAAGAGATCTTTCAAAGATTTTGCTCTTTTCCGCGCAGTGTAGGGAATAGATGGAGGAGGGGGTTTGGGCTGGGGTGGCAGCAGAAAACAGTAGTGGTAAAAGCAAGACAGAGCTAGAGGGGGGAGGGGGAGGGAGAGTTGAAGACAGTGGGGCAGATTCCCTGCAGAGAGCAGAGGCAGAAAAATAGGCTAAATGTGCAGAGGAGCCAAGCGGAGAAACTTCCCCCTTCTGTGGCAAAGAGGTGAGAGGAATCGGAGCTGAGGGAGAGGAAAGGAAAAAATAAAGGAGGTGGTGGCGCGGAGGACAGAGGAGTTACTGGCATTTCCATTTTGAGCCTGTATGAAGGATAATGACTCAAGGTGGGCTGATGAGACCGAGCGAGGGTACTGCAGGTGGTCCTCACAGGAGTGGAGGGCTCCTGAGGAGACTAAGGCCATTTTAATTGGACACTGAATAACGATATGACGACTTCACAGAGAGAATAGTGGGGTGTTGCTTTCGGTTCCAAAAGGCCAATTACAGTATATTCATGTTGCAGTGCTTTTATCAAGACTTTATGAAGGTGCACAGGTTTGTGTCAGGTTTATTCCTGATAGGTTTTATTACTAATTCTGCTCAAGGAATATGCACGGCGGCACTGCGGAGTGACTGTTTTGGGAAGGAAAACAATTAAGAAAAGATCGAGAATATAGATTTTGCCTACCCGTGGGCCTTTGGTGTAATGTTTTTATCTTGTTTGTATCTTGCATTCTACAAGCATGAGCATTAGGGCGTATGTGTATGTGCAGAAGCAAACGGGTGAAGATCGCTGCTGACAGATGATGGGATGATGCAAGTCATACAGCGTGCACAAATCTAAAAAGATATTAAAGCATTAAAGATGCAGTAATCCATCATTTTTATAGTTAAATGTGCAATGTGACAAACTTCTGTCTTTCAGCTCATTGTTTTCAATTACTATTCCTGTTTTCATCAACTTCCAGCCACAGCAGTCAACTGTTTTCAGCTCTCAACCCACTACATATATCCTAAGTGACAAAGTTAGCAACTAACTGGTAAACAGTGGAGAATTTTGTAGATAGAGCTTAAAAAAAAGAGTTACAGTAATATTGGACTTTGTTGGGTCGCCAAAAACAATAAGACTCAAAATAAATGCTAATGTTGCTCAATGTAACTTGCTAAAACATCAAATGAACATTATAAGGTGTCAGTATAACAGCTTGCCTTTAGGTGGCCAAAATATATTTAAATCTAAAGTAACTCTTGGGCAATAAAAGCAACTATCACCATCTATCTTGGGCAGACTTCAACCAATCAGATAAAAGTGTCGTTCAGTGTCGCTGTTTGTTCTTTCATTGAAGAAATCTTCTCCGGTTCAGATACAACTGATGCTAGCAGCATCTACGCTAACCTCTTTCACAACCGCCATTGTTGTTTTTGAGCAGTCACTTGAACCGCAAACATAACTCATGCTGCAATAGTTCCTCAGTTGTTCAGACACTGATTGGTCTGAATAACTGTGGTTTGGACTCAAGCGCACAGTTTGAAGCCTGGTGAAGACTGACTCACGAGTGATTTCTCAAGTCCAGCTTCCTTCTCGAGGTTAGTAACTGCCCGCTGTGTCCGAATATGACGTTATGAGAACAGTGAGACAAGTGAAGCAGAAAGTTGTGGGCTGAAAACGAACTGAAGGAATCTAAAACGGTTCAAGCTGAGGAGGACGGCCCAGTCAGAAGATAATTCTTTGCGGGTTTATCACCTCAAGCAACCACTTTCACATACAAGTAGTCCTGTGATGCATTGTAAATATAGCAATCTTGAATCTTATAGCCAAAATACTGGTCTAAAACTCAGGACTTGACTAGATCTGCTTGTTTCATTCAGTTGTTGTTGTACCAGAAATAAATTCCTCCTTTCCCGACTGGCACAGTAACATTTTCCACAACTTCTTTTAATCTGAAAGAAAATAAATACAGTCTGTCCTCTAAGATGCTGTGCACCAGTATGAACACGTCAGCTGCTAATTGAGCCATTACTATTAGCAGAAACAAACAATTCTCTAATCACGATGAGGCGAGGCCATATCACACAATGAGAGATGCGGAGGACAGAGAGCAGCATGATGAGAAATCAGTTTCAGCGGGGGGATAATATATGCCGGTCTATTTTTCTCCCCCATGCAAATGTGGGGTCGAAACCATATCTTCCAGACGCGGAGGGCGCGTGTGTGTGCAGAGCCTCGGAGCTTCAATCTTTCAGCTTATTAATTTCATATTTACTCATTTATTTTTAAATGTGTTGAGTGATGGAAATGCGGCAGGCTGCAGCTCAGAGGTGCTTACATGGCAGATGGGTTTAAAAGGGGAAGTCAGCCAGTGTCAGAGGCAGGATTTCAATTCAAAGTTGAGGGATCTTTTTCTTTTATTATTCATGAAAAGTGAGAATTATCCATGGCAAGTTCACTGAGCGTACAGGGCGTGCTGCTTATTCAATACAAAAGCTACACTTGATCAGTTTGGTGCTGTAATGCTCTGCTCAGAGGCAAACACATTTTTAAAGATAGGGGGGAAAAAAATTGTTGATGTATGTCTTTTTCCAAGACTGTTGGTGGACTCAAACCGACAGTTTCATGGCAGCAAAGTCTTTATCTTGCCTGTATTTATTTCTTGCATCTCAGACCAGCTGGCTATCAGGACGCGGTTTGAGATTCATTCAAGCCAGTGGTTTTTTTTCTAAACCACAAATGTGATCTTTACACAAAACATCATTAATTTCAATGTGACTAGTCCGTCAACGGGGGTGCATCGTGACGCCAAATCCAAATAATCTAATAATCAAACATGTGCAAGGGCTTGTTCCTGATGTGTTGTATTTCTAATATTTACCTCACGTTTGTCACCATAAAACTGTTGCTGTGATAACTTTTCAGAGGTGCGAAATCCTGTGAAACAGCTGTGTGGTGTTTTCACGTCTGACAGTCCTTCAGATTAATGCATCTGTTTGGATCTTCTTGGATTGTAGCTTCTTGTCTCAGGACGCTGACAACGCAACGCTGTTTTGGTCCGTTCTCCATGTGACCTCAAACCCTACCAGGAGCGTTTCAGAAGCGTTTTGCCCCCTAGTCTTTGATAACTTGCTAAAAAATTGCTCATTTTTCATTGGTTTATGTGCTTCTAAATATTCTTTTAAAAAACTTGTTTTATTTTGAAAATCGACCGGCTCCTCTATGCCTTTTCTGTGTCCGACTTCTGGCCTGCTCGAGCTGCTCTGTGCAGATCGACAAAGGCTACTCGTTGGCTGGGATGCTTCTGAAATGGACCACAGCGCTTCCAGTGGGGTTTGAAACACTAGACTAGAACAACCATGAGTATCTCCGGCATCCTTCCGTGCCCGGTGGAATTCGGCCGTTGCTCCAGTGTTTCGTATCTGTGGTCATAGTGATCGTGCTGTTTTAACAATTGCTCAGCTCACCCCTTATCAGGCCGGTGAACATTACTGTAAGCGTGGGTGAGAGCGCTGCGTCAGACATATGGCAAGGAAAGTTTTTGTCTTGCTCATAACCCATTCATATAAATCATCCATGTGTTTGTCAGTTGCTGGTTAGTTAAATTGTTCTAGCACACGTCATCCTGTAATGATAGCCAGCTTTTCGTTAATCTCTTCTTCTTGTCCTCCACTTTCTCCGTTATCTTCCTTCTCCTTGTTTGTCTCCTCCTCGTCTGTGCCTTAACTCATATTTGGATTTCATCCAGATTACAGACACGTAAAATGAGGGCAGCTGCTAATTCCAAGTGATGAGTCAGTTAAATATGTGTGGCCATGTGGGGAAGGTCAGCGTCTTAGAAATAAATTGAGCTGTTGTTTTTTATTTATTCTGCTCCTTAGATGAACTCTCTCATGCATGCATATTCAAACCGCATGTTTACATCTTCACAAAGCCAGAAGAGGCTCGTTAACACACACACACACACACACACACACACACACACACACACACAGCCACAAGCTGTCTCTCAAACTCTTCCCTCACTGCGGATCAAGACCATTTCTTCTTTCTTTGTGTTGTTTGTCATATTTTTAGCAGAAAAACAGATTCTGCTTCATCATTTGTCATCTTTGTTGTCAGCAGTTTTTAATCAGATAATCAGGTGATTTAATCTGAATGCTGTTAAGAAAACAATCTCACCACCAGCTCCATCTAGTAGCTGTTCTGGAGTTGTTTAGTTGTCATGGAGTTTGTAAATTTGTAAATTTCCATTTACTTTTTATTCAGTAACATTTTGCTGAGCACTTCAAGGACACCTCAACGTCCATGTTGGCTTAAAAGCTGAGATTTAAAGTTCATTCTCGACCGCCGTGTCCTGATGAAGCTCGTGATATGATCAAAAGCTTCAGAGCAGCTGTTAAAAAATCTTCGTCGTGAGACAGGAACCTTTTAATGGCTGTTTTCGAGGTCGAGAATGAACTTTAAACATCAGTCTAAATGTTGATTTAATAAATAAATCCACAAAGAAACACATCGTGGGTGAATTTGATGTGAAAAAAGACAGTAAACAAACTGTATCAGTCCTGGAGCGCCCGTGTTTGCCCACACCTGTAACGTTCAGGCACTCACTTAACAACTCTTGATGCTCATGCAACACAAACATTATCCTGACCACTGATCTGTCAACCGACATGAACAGTGAGCAACTGATCATGTATCTCTCTATTAGCCCGAAGACACGGCTATCGCTCCCTCTTCATACATCCATACATACCCCCCGCCCATCATTGTTGTTTCCTCCTCTGTGTTTAATGGCAGTGTCTGTTTGACGGCTCGGCGCTAACACAATTTTCCAGAAAACCAATTTGTTGGTTGTCAGCCAGAAGCCCTTTTCTTCTCATTATTTGTCACGAAGCGATTTGTTCCTGCGAGTTTAGAGCTTCTTCTTCTCTCCGTTGATATGTGCGAGAATTTACTTCCAGGGTAAACAAAAAGACGGGAAGTAATTGGCTGCCAGTTTGCCATGTAAGGTTTACCGGATTGCTTGTCTGATCAACTGCAGACTCCTTCAAAGGCCTAAATATTCACAGTATAAGACATCAACTCCTGACACTGGCGCGCAGCAGTTATACGGCGGCTAATTTGCTCTCATCTACGCAAACAAAGCGATTCTCCTCGGATAACACGATTTTAGGGCAGAGTAACCATCGTAAACATCCTTCAAACAGGGTGAGATTTAGTGCCGGGCAACACTTTGCTCTGGGGACGGCGTGATAAATAAAATTTGGTCTGACGAATAAATGTACAGTCTGTGTATTTAAAGGCCTCTAGATGAGATTATTAGCAGCTCACACAACGATTAAAGCCAACTTAAGAAGTCGCCAGCGGCTGTGTTCTCACTGCCTAATTGAAACCATTCCTTATTTACTCATCTCAACTAAGGGGATCAGAGAGCAAGCAAAGACGGTTTCATTTCCTACTTAATATCCACCGCCTCGTGAATCATGCGCACACACAGTGGTGTTCATGTCTCACCAAAATGAAGAGGGAAGGGGAGGGAGGAAAAAAATAAATAAAAATCACAGATCACAGACGGATTAATTCCATTTCTAAAGGCAGCCAGCGGTGGAGGATGGGGGAGCTGGGAGGGAGGGAGGGAGGAGGAGCAGAGTGGCAGGGAGGGAGGAGAAAGATGAATACGTTTCACCCGTTTGCGATGGCGGCCTATTTCTTTGTGTTAATTCCTCCACGCCTTTTAACTTCTAAAGCTCCTGCATTGTGTCGCAGTAGGACAGAGCGTGATTGAGAAATTTGGAGGAATATTTTTAGCCAAAGCACTCACTCACCCTGAGGGGACAGCATATCATTTTTTTTTCTCTCCCCTTCTTCCTCTTCTGCTTCTTTCTTTCGTGGTTTCACAATGAACCTCTGGATTTGTGCCCGGAAGCAAGAGAGTTGCGATGCGAACTGAATCAGCTCTCTCTGGCTACATCACACGAGCTGCCTCCTGATTGGCGCTAGCAGCCAGCCTTGTTCCAGAAATTCCTGATGATGTAGTGTGGCACGCTGAAAGCACGCCACATCATTGTGTCTCGAGCCTGCACGAAATGGTTGAACAATGTCACACACATGAGCTTTGGTTGAATTTGTCGAGGATGAGGAGTGACAGATTCAGTGCAAACGGATTATAACAATCTCATTCTTGAAGAATTACAGTTGTAATAAATTTACAGATATTTGAAAAGACACAAAATAGATTACAACCTGATGTTTCCTTTTTTATTTTAGACGGCTCAAAGACAATTGAAGGAAAAGTCCGGAAACTGTGCTGTCATCAGCTGTTAAGTTGCTTTTAGACTGAACAGAAACATTTCTCACAGAGATCTCGCTAACAAATAAAAGTCAGTCCCAGATTTCCTCTTGTCCAGCAGCTTCTCTAGTCAGTCACTCCCTCATTTTCTCTCTTAGCTCCCATCATCAACATCCTCTTCGGTCTCTTAGCCTCTGCCAAAGGCTGCTGAGCCTGGTTAGATCTGATTAGTCCTGGCACGACACCGGCTCCGATCCCTGTCAGTATCTGCCCGCGCCCAAAACGCCTGTGGTACAAACACGAACACTCCTGTGGCGCTCTGAGCTCACAGTGGGTAGCCCGGCTAACAAACTGAGCTAGCATTAGTTAGCATGAACTAACAGCAGCAGAAACTGTAAATCACAGAGAGTTGATGTGCAGACAGAAAGCTGAAAACAGACAACAGAGAGAGACGCAATTTCAAATTTGTCACATCCACCAAGCACACGCCTCAAGACAAATAATATATAACATATAAAGACAATATAAAGGGGCAAATGCAACTATGAATGTAAAGACATGCAGAACAATCAACAACAGACCATAGCAGTTCAGAACAACAGAGCCACACACACATTATTATCGCAGTAACAGGAGCTTGTTATCCACCGGCCAAATGTAATAACTGACGCAGATGTTCCGCAGAACTGATTTGCACACATTAACAAGAATTTAAGATCAAACAAGCAACAACACTCAGGATGTGTGAGAGCTTGCTGTTTGATGTCAGGAGTTTAAATGCGGGATGAATTCCTGACCTGAATCTGGCCCCCGATGCCCTCATGTTGCATCGTGGGACAAACAACTGCGCCGATTGTGTGTGGCATGAATCGTTCTACACACTCAAAAGGAGAATTATAGTCACATTTCTAATGAGATCACTTGGATTTCTTTTTTAAATATTGAGGAATCTGTATCCAAATATACCTCCAGACTATCTTTTTACAGTGAACACTGGCATCGTCTCACCAGGCTGCTCCACCCACACTCGCCCTCTCTCTGAACTCCCACTGAACTTCTGTACTGTGACTTTTCCCATGGATCTGAACCTTTCGTTCTGTATAGTCTCATTGACTCTAATTAGCCAAAGCGGCATTTCCCACGTCTTGTGACAGCCCGTACAGACAACCAGACCTCCTATCCCTCCCTCTCCCTCTCTCTCTCTCTCTTCCTCTCTCCCTGGTCTCTCTCTTTTTTTTTTTGCATCCAGCCTCTTTGTCTTGGCACTTGCCCATTCGCCCCAGCTGTTTGGCCTACAGTAAATGTCGCCTCGTACAGCGCACTGCTGGGATCCCAGCCGTCATGCATCTGGGGCCAAGCTCCATCTCGATCAGAGTCTCTCTAAGTTTCCCTCTCTCTCTCTCTCTCTCTCTCTCTCTCTCTCTCTCTCTCTCTCTGTCTCGTTCCTTCCTTCAGCTTTCCTGTCCATCTTCCTCTCCTCCCGCTATCAAGCTCATCTAATCTAATTGCTCCCACTCCTGAACCTGAACCACGCTCCCATCCCCCACTCATTACCATACATCCTGATTGGCTGATGTTGTCTGACAGAAGCTGTGTGTGGCTTGTTGTAACACAGCTGGTTGCTCCCTGAACCGGGCCGTCACAAGCGGCTGTCTGCTGCAGGTTTTCATCCCTCGGGGAGGTGTGTGGAGGCGGCGGAGGCTGGGGGGGAGAAAATAATGCTGAGAAAGAGCTTTGCATAGCAACTCTGTGCCTAACTTTCTTTTTTTTCGAACAGCCGGCCACTCACTGATTGCTGCTCATTAATATCAGGCCTCTGTCCGCTCTCCTTGGACAGTTAAGTTGGGCTGAGAGGAAATCAAAGTAAGTGTCAGAATATAGAGAGCCGCCATGATACAGAGCCTCGGCAATCAGCTCTGATTGGATTTTGATCCACTCTTATTAACTCCCAGATTGAGGGGATGGAGCGAAAAGCATGATGGTAATTGCCAAAACAAACCGGGAATGACTCTAAAAATCAGTGTTGGTATCAGAATTGCAAATCTTTTTGTGGTGTCTTTTTTTTTGGTCAACCAGTTTGGCACCTCTGTTGTGCTGCTGACTATCGAAGTCAGGCAGATCTCGCTGTACCAGAGCATTTCTACAATAATAACACCTCAGAAGAAATCAAAAGAATACTAAGACCTGGAGGGGAAAATATATATCCTTTAGAGTGAGTGCATTTGGTATTTCTTGCTGCACTAACCAGCATTCACATTAACATTCCTTTAATACTGTAAATGTCACATCCAAACACACATTTAGCCACCACTAGAGCAGAATTAAATGCCCTTCAACTGGTTATGGTATCAGCGCCAAGCAGCCTGTTGGTGCCATCAGGGAACAAGGAACAGGTGTGGGGCAGGTGTGCAGAGAGGAGCGGGATCAGGTGATTGGAAAATGGCGGCAAAGTCCGAAGGCATCTGGTGTACAGGTGGGGAATGATAAGGTTCTGGAAAAGTCAGTGAAAAGACAGATGTTAGGAGAGAGTTTTTGATGCTAAAAGGGGAAGAAAAGCAGACAGGGGAAGTGACATCATGACAGCATATGTCCATTTTGGTATTTCCAGTTGAAAATGATTCATACTGCGGGAGATGAATTTAGCTTTTGTTGTTCTATCCAAATCTAAAGTCACAAATCCGCTTGCTCAGTTGCATAAACAAGAAATGGTTTAGTGCAAAAACAACACGGCCATTAGCTCTTAGCGGCAAAGGCGCGCCCACAGAAACCACAAAATGAAAACCTTTCCAGTCATCCCACATTTAAATTGTTTTGCCTCACACATTCTTTCCCCGTTTGGTGTCTCTCTCTCTCTCAGGTGGGACGTCCACGCTGCGCCTCTCCTCGGTGCGGGAGCTGCCAGGCCAGCTGCAGGAGCTTTACCAGCAGGGTTTTGTTCTGGCAGCGGTTCACCCATTCATCCACCCCTGTGGTCCGGAATCCAACAGCCCTCAGCACCAGCTCTACCGGGCCATACTGGTCCGACTCAGCGACGGGTAAGAGCCATAAAAGCAGTGATTTATGACTATTAAATGAGTAATACAATTATAGAGGGGGGAAGGGTCGAAACATTAGCTCCCACAAAGCCAAAGCTAATGGAAACTCAAACATCCACCTACGGTTTCTGCAGACAGTTTAGTCGTGAAAGGTTAGAAACGATGGCCTCAGTCCAGTTTGTTTTTGCCATAAAATAATGTACGCACAGGTATGTCCATTACAGTGTCTGCTTAAGGAGGATGACTGTGTATGCTGGTACTTAAGGCTTAATTGTTACTGCATTGTGCAGAAATCTACTGAAAACTATTGAGGTTTATAAAAGGAAAAGATCAGTATTAACAAAATTAAAAGAGAAAAACAAAATATATGTGCGTAAGCCTCGCTGTCATTAAATGAGGGTGAAAGGTTGTGACGATAAAAGGGAGATGGCCCTTATTAAAAGAAATGTATTTTCCCAAACAAAGGCGGGGGGCTGCCGGAGAGGAAATCATCTTTCAGGGGGCCTCAGACGTCTTAGCTGCACCCCTGAGGATAAGGATTATCATAAAATAGTGCAGCCATTATAGTCACTTAAGAAAATATGCTGATTGCTAATGAACCTTAATTGGTGCTATTATGCAGAAAAACACTTGATGGGAATCAGGTTTCGCTTGATCTTCATGTGTTGAGTGGTACAATAATAATAATATGCAGGCTTGTTGGTAAGTGACATTAAGGTTCATGATCATTATTCATGTTTACAGAGACTCTTTTGTGTTTCAGAAATATTGTTTTTATGTCTCTAATGTGTGCTACATGCAAGCAGAGAGAGAGAGATTTCCACACTGCCTACCACCTGATGGTTCATGTTGTATTTCATATCAGGCGTACAACCTTTCAGTGTTGCTTCAGTATCTCCACCAGAGCATCACAGCATCTGTTTGGGGCTGAGCAAGCTGTCATGTGGGCAGCTGTATTTGGAAGTGAATCAGCAATAATCTCAATCGTCTATCTCCAGCCCCTTCGATGCTCCGGCCAAAACTGTATGCATGGCCCAAAGTCACTGCCGCCCCCTACATCTGCCCTCCAGCCTTGTGCCCAAGCCCCTCTGTCCTGGGAACTGTGCGGGTGGGCGCACGCTTCGGTCAGGGAAGGACGCCAGGGAGCGTCTCCAAGGGTGGTTGAAGGGCATGTAGGGGGGAGTGATGGATGGTGGATGGTGGAGGTTGCTTTTTGTCTAGTCTGAATCCTTTAAAAAAATCACTTTTTCCAGACTTTACAAGAAAAAATGCTTTGGAAAAATTCAACCTCGGTTTCTGAGTCAGTCTGACGGCCTGGGGGTCGAACCCTATCACCTCATTCAGGACACCGCGTACTGTAACATCAGTTCAGGTAAAAACATGACAATCAAAAAGATTGAAGCTATGAGGTGCTATTTTCTTGTTTTTTTCCCTGGCAGCAGTGACATGTAGACAGGCGTAGTCCAGCAGCTGAAGCCCCAGTGGCTGCTATGTCTGGCTCTGAAGTCCAGCGAACATCCAGGCCTGTTTACCAAAACACTGTTCCCTGGCTGCAGGGCATATATTTGTGTGAGGGTGTGTGTGTGTGTGTGTCTGCTGTACGTGAGTGTGTGTGTGTATGAGAGTGTCTTGCCCCTGTCTGAAAAGGTTAGAGATCCAGCACTTCTTCTTTGGAGTGTTTACGAGCTTCATATAACTCTTGTCACGGTGTTTTTGTGCATTTGTGCATATGGTATGTAGCTATATGTGAATAAATCTAAATTCTCTGCCCCTCCTGAGTAAAATCCACCACAGCTTAAAACACATTTCTGAACGCGGATAAACCACTTCTATAATTTCTTCACCGCTGAGCATAAACACAACACCACTGCTACTAATCTACATTGACATCTTAGTCATTTAGCCAAAGCTCTCACCCACAGCGACAGTACAATAAGTGCGGAAAACCAATACCCGATATTACAAGGAACCAAGAGTAAGGAGTGTAATAATCAGAGCCGCTGTGCCCTGACAGCTCCGCTGCAACCACAGACTGATCATGTAACAAAAACGACACAGAAGACATAAAATAAATACTAAAGAGAGACTTACTGTGCAGCGACGTTGTTGTTGTTGTTGTTTTCAGAAAAATGAATGAATAGACGATCAGGGATGTGATTCAGAAGAGAGACCGCAGGGAATTTGGTGAAAAGATGAATTTAAGATAAGATAAAATAAGATGGAACTTTGCTCATCCGCATGGGAGAAATGTAAGGATTCAACGCAGAAGAAGAAGACGACTATAGTACAAGGAAATTAAGCAATTAGCAAAAACACAACAAAACATAAGAGCAGTGGGGAAAAAGGTAATAAATTAAAAGGGAAGCAATTAATTGGTTTGTGCAAATGTATGCTGATGATAATTCAAATTCTTAGGTGTAATGAGAGTGTGCAGAAATTGTGTCCTGAGGAAAAACTGTTTACAAATTAGTGCCAACTGTCTAACATGTTTGCTTCCTTTCCCTCATCCACGCTGGTGTTTGTTGGAGATATCAGGGTTTGTTTTCCTCCCTTCAGAAGAAAACCACAGCTTTTTCTTGTCGTACAGAGTGACAAAACAACCTCCACAGTGTGCGATAATTCATCACAGCAAACATGACAACTTAATTTGGGTTTGTCAGACTTTCTGTTTTATCATTATTCACTGTAATTTTGCCAGAGTTGTGCGGTGCAAGGTGTTACGATACGCCTTGCTTACTGTCAATCACCCGACAGCCTCAGGAACCAACATGAAGTGTCAGACAGAAAAAAAATTAAAAATTGTTGTCGTACAGTCTTACTCTTCGCTTTCAGGTATGTTTTTCTTATCTGAGACCTCTTTGTTCATCAGGATAGCTTTCTCTTCAAGATGAAGATTTTAATTACAAAAGTAAATTTATTTTTTAAGAATCATTCATTTTATAAAACACAAAGGCAAAAATGTTTCCTGTCAGTGGTTTAGGCAACTATAAGTGCCTGTGTAAGGTCAGGCAACAAATGTGGTGGTTATTAAAAGAGACCAACATTGACTGTGGTATTTCCAAGTGAAGCCAATGAGGAAGTGCCAAAAAACTGCAGTTCCTCAAACATCCACTTGAGGCTGCCTCCAGAAGTGAGTCAGTCTCCATAAGTCCCCATGTTAAAATGTCCAACTTCACAGCAGAAATAAACATGTTTACAGCCTGGTACAAAAAACAGTTTTGGTCTCTGTAGCTACATGTAATTTCCCCGTTCATGACAACTGTACTGGGGGTGACTTTTTAAAGTAACTCACCTGTTGGGTGCTGTTACAGGTGGTTTGTTTGAGCACCCAGGTGTCATTCAGACATTCAGGTACAATTCTTCAGAAACCTATAGGTGACGTCACGGATACGACGTCCATATTTATACTGTCTGTGGACTTACACAGCCGCATGAGCTCATAGCAACAAATGCTGTCAGTTTTTATTAAAATGTTACGCACATTTTGAGCAAATTCCAGTATAAAAAGGAAATGTCAGTGTGTGTTTCCATCAGCTGCCTTCATGTGAATATACTGAAGAAGATGTGACAAGATCACATAAATCATCAAGCATCTGTATCACTGATTCATCACTTCATCATTCAAAGCTTTTTTTCTCTTTCCAAACAATGAATTTGTCTCTTCCTATCCAGGTGGATTTTATGATGTTTCTCTCAGCTTCTCTTCGATGGTGATAGAGACGTACGATGATATGCAGAAAGTTTGAACCAGGATGTTGCATAAAAACAACCTCTCTCTTTTTAGTCAGATTTTCTCATCTCTCAATGTTTACTCGTCTCTCTCTTTTTCCATTTCCACCTCTCGTCAAGCATAAAAACATATTCAACAATATTTTAGGATATAAGTTCATTCAAGTTTTTGTATGCGCAAAAAGAGTTTCACAGTTGGAGGACTCACTAAGTATTTTTATTTTAAATTCCCATTTGAAAACTTCTTTTGAATGATATCCTCGACGTTCCTCAGCATAGAAACAGTACCGCAGTTAATGTCATGGCCATCAGTCTGAGCCTCACAACTCTACAAAATGACTCATTTCACTATTTCAGAATTTGACGTTGGTTGATTGAATGGTTGAGCGGTTGGTCGGTTAGTTAGTTGGTTGGTTGGTTGGTTGGTGGGTGGGTGCAAAAAAGGGCCAACATAGCAACTTCCATCTCTTCAGACCCGAAGCGAGCAGGCAGCCGTTGAGCTGGTCAAAGAGATGACACATGCATAACCCACAAACAAGAGCAGACAATACAAACAGAGTGCTTCGGAGCAGTAACAATTTTACACACGTCCAGCGCAGAACAAATATGCTGAAAGCAGCAACCCTGCCTGCAGCAGTCACACTGTACAGAACAGAAATGAAAGGAACAAAAGATGCAGAGCCGAACTCTTTGGAGTTTGTTTTGTTTGTTTGTGATTTATTTTCTGTTTGAGCGTGTTTGTGTCGTATATGTAGCATTTTAAAATGTGCTTTTTTTTTCTATTCTGCTGTTAACTGTGAGCATGAATGCTAATAAACTCATCAGACCTCATCAGCGGGAGCGAATTCAGAACTGCTCGTCATTACTGTTGGAAAAAAAAACACACATTTGTTGGATTCATCCAAAACTGACCTAGAATCCACGAGTTTAGCTCAGCATTAGTGGCGCCCACAACATGTGGATGTTTCTTACTGAACACTTGGGAGTCATAGATGACTCCTCTCTTCTCTCTTCTATCTTTTATACTGCAGAAGCCTTGAGTCTGCCAGTCACATACTATTGTCTGCACAGAAACTGAATGTGCCTTTCTTTTTGGACCCCTCTATGCTGAAATAACTCCCATTATTTGGCACTTTTTTTGTACTGTAAATACATAAAGGTGACTATAATGCATCTATTGTGCGGTGAAAAAACGAGGCAGGCGGCTGTGCTTTAAAAGGTCATTGCTGAAATGCACGGCATCTTATCTGCTCTCTCTTCCTACAGATTGTGTCCATTAGTAATCGCCTCCCATGCTGTTGTGCAGAACACCCCCAGGTTCACTTTTGGCATGCTCAGACATACGTACAAACAGTCCAAACGATCCTCAGCTCTCTGCTGCTGCGAAACAGAAATATTGATTAGGTATGAAAAGGCTACAGCTGAATGGACTGCATGTCACTCTTTTTTTTTTTTTCAAAGACATGCTTGGCTTGCTCTGGAGGAAGAGACACCATGAGGGCGAAGAGAAGAAGAAAAGAAAATCACTGTTTTAGTGTGAAGAAGTCAAGAAAGGGAGACAGAAAGAGACTGAATGAAATGGGGAGAAGAGGGAGAGAGAGAGAGAGATATTGAGTGAAAAGGGCAGAGGACTCTACCATCCTTTGATGGCCCCGGCCGAAAGCAGGGCCCAGGCTTTATCTCCAGCGTCTGTCACCGTGGAGACAGCTTCTCACATCAGCACCAGCCCTGGGGAATCCAAATCTCCACCAGGGGAAAAAATGAACGAAGAGAAATAAGAGAAACCAAAAAGCAGAGCATCTCCTCTCCAGTTCCCTCTTAGCTGTCAGAAATCAAAAGAAAAGGAGGCTGGGAGGGTGTTCAGGGAGGATTGGGGGGGGGGGTGTTACAGTGAATGGGATTGAAAGCATGACAGCGAGCAGCCATTCATCCGTCGCTCCAAAACACACAGCTTTTTTTTCCTGCTGGAAACAAAGCAAAAGTCAAGGTAGTGGAGCTGACTGCTGTGCATCAGCTGTCTTTATTTAGCATGCAAAGTACGTCTGTGGACACAATCGCAGTCGAGTCTCTACAGTATTACCCTCAGTGTGAAAAAGCTCTGGCAGCAAGGCACATTACATGGAGGCGGTGACGCTGCAGGAATCCGTGCACTGTCAGGAGCTACACGGAGGCTGTGTACATACAGCGCCGTGTCATCTGTAAATGTTAAGACACTGTCACTTGACTGACACCTCTGGTTAAGTGGGTTATAAATTTAGAAACCTTAGATGGTAATTTGTCATTGGCAGCCCGTCCTCACCCCGCGTTTACAACCTGCTGTGAGGAGAAAAAAAAAAGTGCTGTAATGCAGACTGAATGGATTGGACCGTTTGAAATTTTTAAATGTCAACTGTCAAATTTCTCAGAGTTCAATTTGATTGCGATGGAATAGGGTTACAGTTCAGCGGGCAATGTCTGATGGGATATATTCATCATTATTGGGTAATTGCAAGGAGCTCCCGTGTGCTCAAGCAGAGAAAGCGAGGGATTGAAAGAGAGAGAGATGGGTTGAGAGGTAGGAGAAACGTGGAGGGCGTAAGAGGAGAGGAAAATAAAGAGGTACGGACTAAAAACCATCAGAGGGGGATGCGAAATGTGCGAAAATGTGACATTAGTAGTGGTGTGCTATGTTATTAAAGCTCCAGAGTGATAGAGTGCTAAACATGGATTCAGATGCTCCCTGACTGTGTCGTCATACCCCTAAATGAGCGGCATGTGATGGAGGACGGCGAGAGGTCTGAATTCACATTTTCACTCGTATTCATTATGTGGAAATGGTTTTATTCAGGAGACTCTGTCTCTGTAACACGATGAAAGCTTTTATTGTATATAGTCAGCGCAATTCGACTCCTCGCAAGCAATTTCCTGAAATAGGGTACATTAAACTTTTAAGCAACAATTTCCTTAAACCATGTATAACCTGATTTGACTTCTTGTTTCAGCGACATCACAAGAAGTGATGCAGTTATGATTTCAGCAGCACATATGGATAAGTAAAAGAAGGAATGGGTAGTTAGTCAGAGCTGTTGTGTCTCTTCGTTGAGCTGTCTCTGCCACTCTGTTGAAAGTTATTCAGATCAGACCATTGAAATCATACGATATTTGAACATTTACCCTTTAGAGCTGTGTTGATTCTCTCTATGTGACGGCAGTGGCAAGTGGTCTTAAAGCCACTCTGGTCCAAACTAAAATATCCTAACAACTATGACATGTTGACAGTTTGTATGGGGATTCATGGTCTCCAGAGGATGCAGAGTTTTTATCTAGTCCCGCCATGAAGTTGACATTTTGGGTTTTCAGTGAAATATCTTGGATGGATATTCAAGGTCACCGACCTGAGGATAAATTCAAATTACCACAGTGATCCTCAGACTTTTCCTCTAGACCCACCAGCAGGTCAAAGTTTTTACTTATTCAGTGAAGTAGTGATAGAATAGTTAGTGAAATATTTTACCATCGATGCCTACTCGGGAATGGGATGGGAATGGCACAGAGTTGTACAGACATTCATGATTCCCAGAGGATGCATCCTAATGACTTTGATTTTTCATCCTGAACCATCGTCGTATAAGCAACATTCCCATCAGCCTCAGCTGTACTTTGTGTTATAACCATTGCAACTGCTAAACATCAGCATATTAGTTTTGTCTCTTTGTAGGCATGTTAGCATGCTTATGTTAGCGTTTAGCTCTTAAACACGCTCTGCTAAGCACAGCCTCACAGACCCGCTAGCTGCTGGATTCCATCGGGCACGGCTACAACAGGTTTCGGGTGCACCGGAGCTGAACGTGGCCGTTTGTGACCCCACCAGAAGCGCCAGAAGCAGCAGAAGCTGCTCTCCACTCTGCTCCGCGGAGAATACACAACTGTTCTATTTTTGACAGACACTGAGACGAGTCGTGTCAAGCAGCACGGGGCAGATCGAGCTGGACCAAAGTCAGACAGAGAAACAGAAAGAATCCTGTAGATTTTCAAAATAAAATACCCAGTGCTAACTTTCAATCATAAAAACAGCCAAAAGGGTCTCATGGTAAAAGCACATAAATATCAATATCCACCGGTCTACACGGCAAAATGCATCTAAAACTATCTCTGTGGGTTATGAAGCCGTGTGGAGAATGGACCAAACAGCATCGCAGCCGCGATAAAGACGTGCCTAGATGGGTACAGGCATCTTGTTTATTGTTCTATGATTCTAACAGGCCAAAACTTGGGAAGTTTTGCTTTCAAATCTCACGTAAGTCCAATACTACTTCATACCTTAAGTCTAACTGGAGTGCTAACACGTCTGCATCCCTGGCAGTCGTAGCTGTTACAGTAATTATGGCTGAGCAGACAAATAAAAAGAGCACCGCATACACAACTCCATGAATGTAAACACCCAAGAAATGAGCACTTACTGCTACAAATGGTGGCATTTATAATTAAGAGCGAGCTCACAGGTTGTTCTGAAAAGCTTTGAGGTTTAAACAAAGCAAGACTGAACTGCTTGTAGAGATTCTCCTACAGTTTGATTTCCTCTGAAAAACAATAACACGTCAACACAATCCCCTTTTCATACCTCAGTGAGCACAGTGTAATTGGAAACCGCACATTTACAAATGATATAGCCACTACACTGCTAAAACAAATCCCACAGCAAGCCATTAACAGGTAATACGCAATTAGTTACCACGTGAATGTTCCTCTCCAGTGGGAGTGATTAGTCCAACACAAGATGTTCTATGGCGAAACAAAGCATGTGACCCATCTGTGGGCAGACAAGGGTGGGAGGGGGGAGAGGGGAGGGTTAGCAGGTGTATTAGCCCAGGAGGGAGCTCCTGGTAGGCAGGCAGGCATTTGACACCCGTCTAACCACACGAGACCTCAGAGGTTGACAGCCGGTGCTGCACGCTGCATGAAAAGTCACCGTTTCGCACAGAGAAGATGGACTGCAGGTGATGCAGCTGCTATTTTTAACCCGAGGCCTCCCTCCAGGACTGAGTGCACTGTTTGAATTGTTGTTCTCACCCACCTCTCTCTCTCGCTCTCACACTCTCTGACGCACTGCCTGCAGAAGTTTCCATCCATTCATTCAGTTTTTTTTTTTCCCAAAAATGAGTTATTCATCACTTAAAAACACAGCAATGGCTTCTCTGTGCAGAACATTTAACAGCACAAAATGAAACCAGATTCAAGCTTCAATGTTTTTTATTTTAAAAATCTCTCAGAACGGCTGAATCATTTTTTATTTAATTGATAGATTCTCAAAGATGTAGTGTGGCTTTAATTTTAATACTTTTATATACTTTCTGAAAAAGGCTTTTCATTTCATTATTTGGAGCTGCTTCTTCTTAACGTGCAGCACTGCAGGGCACCTGCAGATCGCTCAGTACAGTATTGCCAAAACATCTTGTATGAGGTTTATAGTGCAAGTGTAATAAATGGTTTTTCAACGACACCGTATAGACTGCTCTGGCTGTGTGTATCTCTCTCTTTGTCTCTGTTTTGTTCCCTGTGCCTGAAGCACAACCAAGCCGGTTGATTTTTCTTTATGACACAACCAACTTGGGGATACTTCCACCTCTTTTGACAGCGCCGCGAGGCTTCTGCCATTGAGCCTTTGAACCTTATGACGCTGCGAAAAAATGAGAGCTGGCTCTCAGCTCGTTGTAATGAATGTTTCACAGAGCGTGTGAAGTTTGTGTTTAACAAGTAAGTCGGCCCAGTTTCTGCTCTACTGTGTGCAGTGACAGCGATATACGCATAGCGACGGGTGACAGTGACAGAAGTGTGATGACTGTGTTTTCTTTTTTGGTGAGGGGGGGGGGTTGCCTATTGGTTATGCTGTGAAGTCTAACAGAGAGACTTAGTGGCCTAAATCTGAAGTGATTTTTAAACTGTGTGATTCTGATTCATGTGTGCGAAAAACACACCAGAGTATTTTCACTTTAGCTTGTGAAGATGTAGGCTAGCAACATTTACTCAAACAGAAATGACGTGCAAAGTAAAATATAGTCATATTTCCACGGGGCAGAAGAGGAGCATATCTTACTCTCAGGTTCCTGGTGAATATAGCAGGACAGGCTCGTGTCTTTTGTGTGTAAAAACTCTGACAGCTTGGGCAAACTTTAAAGGGGCACTCCTCCAACTTCATCTGTCAAAGTGAATTTATGAGTCACAGGTAGTAATGCACAGCCTTTGTCAAGCCTTGTCAAGTCTGTGACAATTATTCAACTTATTCCTATATCTAGATAATAGAAAGTCTGTCTGACAAACTGGGGGGTTGAAGTAATATGAAGAAATATGGACGTCCTATCCGTGAAATGTGGTGCCACTGCCATCATGGGAGTCCTGCTTCTGCCCCCGCCTGGCAAAGACGGACTCTTTCTGGAGCCAGCCTCAAGTGTACATTTGAGGAACTGCAGTTTTTGGCATTTTTGCATCGGCTTCACTTCACATCCACGGAGGTTGCCGCTTGGCATTTTGAGGCTGAAAGAAAGATGCATTATGGGAAGTGTAGGAATCAAGATTTTGGGATTTTGAGCCATCCCACTGCAGGGACTACAAGCTTCTGCCTCTGCTGCTCTTAATCTGTTTTCCTGCTGAGTGGTAGATGAGAGGACTGACTTTGATATCCTTATGCTAAATATAAAGGCTGGAGCCAGCAGTTGCTTAGCTTTACTTAGCACAAAGACTGGAAAAGGGGGGAGGGCAGCAAGCCAAGTTCTGTCCAGTAGTTACATATTCTTTATTTATTATGTACAAACACAAAAATGTAAAAAGGGAAGGTATGCTTTGAGCTATTTCTTCACTGGTTGCAAGACAGAAAACTCTAAACTCTTGTTTTCCTACAAATAATATTAAATTGCTCATTCTGCATCCAGTTGGGGGGGCATGACAGAAAATCACTGTGATAAAGCATTAGCAACACTCACACACGCACACACACACACACACACAAAGAGGCAGGGACATGTAAGTGCAGTCGGAGGGAGTCTTTGCATGAACTGGGAAGCTGAAAGCTCAGCCTTTAACACACACACCAGCATGCACACATGCATCTTTTATCCTCCCACACATCAGGTGTCCGTGTAAAGCCATAGCTCTTGCAGAGTGGTCACACACACAGCCCTCACACACACACACACACACATAGACACGTACTGTATATGCACAGAGACTCTGTTGCACGCTGAGGAAAAGGGCGTGCGGGGTTTCTTCCCCTTGTCAACAGGATGAGAAGCAGGGAGATGGAAGCTGGGGCATTAGTCTCCTCGGGGCCAGCTCTGGGATTTCCTCCAGAGGACAGAAAAGGAAAATACAACACCATATAAATAGATTCTCCCAGCTCAAAATACTGATATGGCCCCCGGAGGGGAGGGTGAGGGGAGATTTGCATTGAATTTCCTGCTTACTGTGCTCCCCGTGTGTTTTCTTTCATCCATGTGGATCTTTGTCTCACTCAAGTGTTTTATTGTATTTTTCTCTCCCGCCTCCCACAGGGCAACAATAACATTAACAAAGCTTCTTGATGCAGAGTAATTTGTTGATAGGGGGTTATTTTTGTGTTATAAATTTGACGTCTGGGTCTCTGAAGCACCCTGTTTGTGAATGTTTTATGACTGTAATTTTAGAAATTTAGGCTATGCGTGCACGTGTGTGAATGCATGGGTACCCTTGTGTATCGTGAGCGTTTGTCCAGCAGGCTGGCCTGTTGCAAGGCTGAAACTCATTCTGCTCTCTCTCTCTTTCTTTTTCCTCTCTCTCCCCTACTGTGGTGCCTGCAGGGCGGAAAGGAGCCAGTCAGTCTGCCCACCGTACAAACTACAGCTGGAAGAGTGTCTGTCTGCCGAGCAGGTGCCCACCCCAGAGCTCATCCAGGGCTACGTCAAGAAGGTAGGGCTGCTTTACGAATGCCAACCTGAAGGTTTTGTCAGATTTGCCCATCTGGGATGCAGGGAGGGAGAGACAGGGAGGCATGAATGCATTGTGTTGCTTTTTATATACGGAGTCAGAGATCCAAAACAGACATAGTGCGGGAAAAAACCCACCAGACTATAACCTCAGCCTGCGACGAAACATGACTTTGTTCAGCGTGTCACAGAACACAATGTTTGTATGTTTACAGCTGTACTTTTGTGAATCAACCACATGACTGAACCTGCTTGCGAGCACGCTGCTGTCAGGCTGAAGGCTTTTAACAGCAGCTTGTCACCGGATGCTCGGAGCACAGTTGCCAATAAAGAACAACACGTTGGAGGAGTGACAAGGATTTTTTTTTATGTAATTGCCACTTTAAAAAATAACAAGAAAGCATACTGTAGGGGTAGTGGTGGTGAAGTGTGTGCGAGGAGATGTCAGGTATGAATTAGTACAACTTTTTGTTGCCACTTCTCTAACTTGAGACATTTTGACAGGCTTCTACTGCTACTGCAAGAAATGTGCTTGTGGTAGATTATTATTAACTTCAGCAGTGAACATTTTCCGAATAGTTTCTGCTTGAAAGTGACCAACAGAGAAACTGTATAGTTCTTTAAAAACTTAAAGACTTAAACTTAAACAGCGAGAGGTGAGAAACTGTATCCTGTTGGTAATTGGGATGAACAGTGGAAGAAATATTCAGATTGGAGCTCTTGACAGGTCTTCACCCAATCCAAAAAATCTTGCGGAAAACCTATTTGAATCCACAGAAAAGACCTGACGGAAAGTGCCAGTGGTAGAAGAAGTACTCGTATTTTACTTAAGTGAAAGTAGCAATACCGCTCTGTAAAATATTCAGATAAAATAGAACTCCAACAAACCGCCAAGTAACAAGCAGCAGTGGTCAAAAAGAGAAGAAACACATTGAATTTGAAGCCACATTTCACAGTTCACTCTCTCCATCTCACCTCAGAAGAACACATTTTTCTCCGGCTATAATTATAATCATAATGCACCGCAAGCTGCCAGCAGGTCTGTTCAGATACACTCGAGTGTTATTCATATTTACACACACACACACAGACACTCCATCTGCAATACAACAGGACCAGATCTGATTAGACTGAAGGTCATGTGGACAAAGGTCCCGGGTCAGGTCCTAGTTCAGGTCTTGGTTACTTTGGACGTGTGAAGAACTCTAATTCAGAATCTTGATTAAAGTGAAAGTTGTATCAGTGTAAAAATACACTATATATATGATACAATATAATGTTAAACAGGATTTTTATCTTGTATCTTGTCCAGGTAGATCTAAATTTTATTATCTAGGAGTGTAACTTTGGAGCTAACAAAGAAACATAGTGCAGTAAAAAGAATATTTTCATCTGAAATGATGTGGAGAAGAAATAAAGTTCCTGGAAGTGCCTGAAAATTATATTTAAGTGCACTACTTGAGCAAAAAGCTCTAAGAGTTGTGAAGTTTTTACCATGTATTCTTTTTATTCTGTTGTTATTTTTATCCATGAATCTCTCTCTTCAAATCCATAATGGTTTTCTAAATCTGTCTCGCAGACATCACACGACGAACAGGATTTGTACGATGTGGCGTTTGAAAAATACAGCACATCTCGCTTGACTGCAGTGCTTCCCAGTGCCTGAATGTATTTATGTAATACACTAAAAGCTGTATTTCCTTAATGGTTCAAGGCTAAAGTTAATTAGCAAACCAAATAGCTTAACATTTCTGCGTTTTCCACAGAGATGAAAGCAGCTAACGGAAGCCAGAAAGCTGAAATCACATCCACTGATCTGATAATGAATTGGCTCTGTGGTGCATGTCACTGTTATGAATGCACTGCTGTAGAAAGCCTGTTTGAAATGGCACTTCAGATGATATATATGAGCACGCCCTGCTCTCTTTGAGCCGGTTATGCTGCGTCATCATGATTCAACCTCTCTGCCTAATCTGTATATTACCGACCGTTGTCGGGCCTTTGAAGCCCAGCTCCTGAACTTTTCTGTACATTTTGCCCTTCGATTAGTCATGCAACCGCAGTCCTGTAGGACCTCATTACTGTTGGTTATCATTTTAATCTACTGAGCCGCTACAGGCCTGCTGGAGGAGGAGGAAGAGGAGGAGGAGGAGGAGGAGGCCATGCTAGAAATCTATTAAAAGGGAAGTGGACATGGATGAGTGGTAGAGGAGTGAGCAGAGAAGTCCATTCCTCTCTCTTGGATTCAGTTTCTTTCTGTTTTCTCTGCATATCCTTTTCTTTTCTGTCATTTTCTTTCATTTCTCGTGCTCACTGTCTCAATCTCTGTCATTATCCCTCTGCCTCTCTCTCTGTCATCTCTCCCCTCACTCTCTCCGCCTTCCTTCAATCTCTCTCTCCGGGGTTTTCATCTTGACCTTCAGACACCTCCTCCTGGTGCCACTTTAATAACTTACGGGGGGAAATAGGAAATGTGGTCTCAAGTCAAAATTGAAATGGGTTTTTCACTGCAGGCTGTTGATATTCTGGTGGCAGAATGAAGGGAAGCTGCTTCCAGAATATTTTTTCATCAAGTTTGTGCTCGGCATCATTTCGGTTAATGAAGAGAAATTATGTGATGTATAAGTTTCCTTTTTGACCTCGAAACCTCATTTTCTTGACCCGAGGTGGTTCCTGAGCCAGGGCAACTTGTCTCTTCATTTAGATTAAGAAGTTCATTTTCATCCTTGATTCATTCTGTATTGTTAATACAGAAAGTATATTACAGTACATCCAATGACTTTTGAAGGGCTGCAGCTAACAAACAATTATTCTTATATTTACTTAGTCTCTGACTGTAGCATCCAGTTCCTCTGACAGTAATTCATATTCTGTATCATCTTGTTCCAGCTTTTAATTGAAGCTGTATGTTTTTATACTTTCGTGACTGCATCATTACATCAGATGTCCTGTGCATCATTAGCCAGAGCACAATGGCTCCGGGAAGGCAGTGTCGGTCCAACAATAACTGGATGGATTGCAATTAAATGTCGGACATTTATATCCTCCAGAGGATGAATACTATTGACATCGGTGATGTCCTGAAAGTTGACATTTGTCATGTTTAGTTCAAGAACGTGGACCCAGATGCAGACGGGAAGGTTACAATGGTAACTTTAATGACTTACAGAATAGGTAGGAAGACACAAAATAGCATACGGTGGCTGGGAAGTCCAACAGAAGTCCAAATAAGCCAAAACCAGGATGCAGTAGCAGGAACACAAGGAGAAGCACAAACACTGAAACAACGCAGGACTGAAGAACCGAAAACAGAACCGATGAACAGACTAGAGACAGAATACAGGACAGGCGGTACATGACCAAAGAACACAGAGGCAAAATATATATATATATATAAGAAGGTGTGATGACGAGGTGAAACTAATCAGGGAGGAACAGATAATCAAAAGTGGCGGGAAACACAGGAAGGCAGGAAGTAAAGACTCTCCTGCCAGTTATTTAACATTTAATTCTTCCGAAAGACAAATCAGCAGCATGTTTGATAATTCATGTGAGTGTTTGCACTCACATGAATTATCAAACATGCTGAATTATGATTTATCACCATTTTCTCCCTCGAATACACTCTCTGTGTTTTTGTGGTTTTTCTGCAATCTCTCTGTTATGATGCCGGACTGCTGGCAAGACGTCTCTAGAAACACAAATCTAATCTGAATGATTGTACTTTGTCAAACAAGGGATTTGATAAAATGATAATGACGATAATAATGGTACTAAAAATAAATTTGATCATTACAGCTCTCTATTCAAATGAATTTTGCTATCAAGTGAACCAACATTAGACAGTCAAAGCCATTCATCTCTCTCTCTCTGACTGCCTGCATTACCATTAAATGAGATACAACAGTTGCTCCCTTTTATCTCGGCAATTCCATTTCAACATATTGGTATGAGGAATATGATGTGGAAGCACCCAGCGAGCGTTCACTGATATTAAACAATATGGCTGGAAACAATGTGACTGTTTTCCAATTTAATTTCATAGTGAATAACCTGCACATTTGATTTGATTTTTATTCTCTTCTCTCACTGTGGCTCGAGATAGAGGCAGGCACCGCCTTGGCTTGGAGATGGGGGTGGTGGTGGTGGTGGTGGTGGGGCGGGGACAGAAATGGAGAATGGCATCATTAACATTCCCTGACAGTTAACGTTTCAATCTCGCTCCGTGGCACAATCCCAATATTGACGTAAAATGCCAGATGACAATAAGACAGACGAAGGGAAAAAAAAGGAAAGTGGAGCTCTTGGATTTGGGATGCGGCCCGTGCCTGACTGGGGTTGCAGCCCTCCAATCTAATCAACATCTGTGTGATTGGAGAAGTTGCTGGGAAGGAACAAGAAAGGAACGTAGGGGGGTAAAAAAAACAAAGATCCAACAGATGCAGGGGACTCCCTGAAAAGTATTGTGGGAAAAACAATTCCATTTCTACATAATTGATGTCAAACTAATTTTGAAAGTTTCAGTTTGAGATCTCTCGAGAAATAACTTCCTGCATATGTTCTGCTTCATGTGTTGCTGATATTCTGAACCTAAAAAATAATGCCTGCAACAACAGCTCCACATCCAAGATCTCCAACAGTAAATGCAATCAAGTCCAGGGCTGCAACTAACGATTATTTTAAGCCTGCTGCTCACTTTCTCAGCTAATCAATAGTGGAAAAAATGGCACCTTCAGATCGCTTGTTTTGCCCAAGCTGCAGTCCAAACCCAAAGACGGTCTATTTACTATCGTATATGACAAAGAAAAGCAGCACGTTCTCACATTTGAGAGGCTGGAAGTGCATAATGTTCTGTTTTTTTCTTAAAAATGACTGAAATGATTAATCAGTTATCAAAATAGTGCAGTCAAATCAAAATCAGTGAGTTCAAAGTATCACCAGTGCCATGTTCTGTATTTGTAGCATTTGTCGTTATTATTCTACATAATCTTTTTGTTCATGATCCCAACAGCAGATCCAGGATGCTGCTGACCAGGGGGTGATGTTCATTGGATTTGTCCAGGAACCCTATGGCGCCCCATGCACCAGGATCAGAGAACCAGACACCCCCTCTCTTTCCCTGCACTCCAGCCCCAGCTCTGTGCTCGGTTCACTAGGCAGCTGCAGCCCCTCGAACCCCTCGAGCCCCCAAAACCATGCAGAACCAGGAGCTCAGGCTGACGTTGGGGACAAAGAGGGCAATGAGGAAGCCGCGTGCGAGGCCGGGGAACAAGCACCGTGTGACGAGAAGAAGAATCAAAGTGAGAACACTGGGAACCATTCAGGGACCGGGGTGGAGGGCAGCCTGGACAAGTTCTCGCCTGCGGCGTCTCCAATATCAGAGGGAGATCTGGAGCATAGCGAGGAGCTGACAGAGGAGGACTCGCCGTGTCACAATAACAACAAAGACAGTGACAGAGACACAAAGGAGAGGCCGAGATACCGCCTGCGGAGGGGCGATGGTGAGTGGTCTCCATGGTTGCCGTCATAAACTCAAACAGAAGAAATGTGTATTTACAGGTTTCATTCCAACATTTAGTTTGATTATTTTTCTTGTTATATTCGGGCACCTGAAGCTTTTGGGACTTTTATTTTTTGTTTCTTCAATTTACTCCAAAAACACACAGCTGGTCCAGTTTTTACCAAACTTAGACCAAAGAAATTTGTCATATAAACACATTTGAAAGTGTACCATCCAGAGAAACAGGGACACTGTTTACGCTAGCAGATGTTGCTGTCTAAATTGAAATATTATTTTTCAGGGAGCTCTACAAACAAATTTCTGTTCACTACCCATGTATGAGACGGAGGCAAAGAAGTCTCAGGGGTCGATATCTCAAAATACAGGTCTATAACACCCCAAATAAAAATATTTCAAGGCTGTATATCATCGGAGGTGAGTGAGTAAATACGTTATTTTATTATTTGGGTGAAGACCCTTTAAAGGAAAATACGCTAATTGGTCCGGTGGGGTGTCGATGATTAAAGGTCACAATTTCAAAACTTTACAAAGCTTTAAAACTTGACAAGACTCTTCAGTCCAAACGACACGGGACCTGCCACACAGCTATCTTTACAAATTACACAGAAAGGCCTAATGAGGGATGATAATTAAGATAATTAAAGGTCAAAACTTCAAACTGTGAAAGGCCGCAACTGCTGCACCACAACAGGCCCAATGCTGACTGGTTTCTGCATTGTTGATGGGCATTGGATGAAAGTAGTTAGTATTTATCAGCAAATGTGTATTTTTTTTGTGCTTCGCGTTCATGCACATTCACAAGTGTGAACTCCCCTCGTCAAATCGCAGTCCACTGCTGGCCCCAGAGCAGCCGAGGGTCAAATCCTGGACCAGACAATCGGTGTAAATCGCAGCTTCTTGTCTCTCATATTCACAGAGATAAATTTAAAGACACAGCTTCTAATCTTCAGTCAGTATCTGTCTACATATCAGCGTAACTTAGTGTCATGGTTTCATTTGAAGTCATACCTTTTTGGCTGTTTAACTGAAGAACAGCATGGTGCCGTGCATCCCTCTTGAAACACTTGGCAACTGCGGAGGTGTCATTTCCTGCTATTGCCTCAATGTTACACAACAATGTGCTGCTTTGGGATATAATCCTCTCCTCTATCCGTTACACAAAAGGAATCGTCTTATAGCCGTGGCGCATACAAATTCACACTCTCACTTAGCCGATGAAGTGAGGCGCCTGTGAAATCCGCCGCAACGGTCTTCGCCGGGTTTTTCGGAAAACTGCACATTTCACGGCTCGCACTCCGTCTACCCAGAAAGTGGAGACATACGCAGCTACACCTCTTTTAGTTATTCACGTACCCCTCTTTTCTGTGGGAATGGTGTTGAAATTAGCACAGACGTTTATAGTTTCGGCTTTATTTGAGCATTTCGAATTGACAGATGGAGACACCCACCACTGTCACCCTCCCCAGTCTCTCCTCCTCCCCCTCCACTCGCTGAACCTATTTGTGATATGCGTCAGTGCAATGTGCAAACTGTGCATTAGATTCACGTCCCAGTGGGAGTGTTAACGTGTGCGTGTTAGTGTATATACTGTATATTTGTATGTACAGTGTGCAAGACGATTAGGTTCAAAGCACTCAATATAAGGTGTTGCATAATGAATGCGCTCTTTAGTGTGTGCACATACTTTGTGCTCTGCGTCTTTGTCTTCATACGTGTGCGATAACACACTCTTGGCATCACGGCAGACCACAGCCCACTGGTCCATCTGGGCCTCCCTGCAGTGCATTTTGCAGCGAGATAATCCCCCACTGCCTCGTCCTCTTCCTCCCTCAGCTTCACAGCTCTCTCCCTCTACCCCCACCTTCATCCCCTGAATCTCTGTGACAACGCCAGCAGCGCCGGTGTAGCAGCCAGCCGGGGTGGTAGGAAAGCCTGCCAAGCTACCATGTCCCTCTCTACTAATGCCCAGTCTGCCGAGGAGGACCAAGAGTCTCGGCTACTGCTGGCTTGTCCTCGCTAATCCTCAGATCTTGAGGTGAGCGCCGTGCTAGTGTTGGCAGTGGAGCTGGCGAAAGTCTGTGGCTTACGGTGGGAAGAGGATCTCCATCCCCGAGACTGGAGCTCTGGATAGAAACTGAGCCCGTGAGTTTGGCGGCTCAAATGGTTGGATGGTTTGAAAGGAAGGGATTCTGGGGGAAGAGAAAATGTAAAGTCTAACATGGAAGTGACAGCTGTCTGGATAAGACAAGCCTGTGTCCTTTAAATTACATTCAGATACAAGTGATGCATGTGAGCAGAAATGATTTGTAGGAAATCAAATCTTAATCTTTTTATGAGCACGCTGAGGAAACATTTATACTATACCATATTTTACCTCTTTACCACCGACATCTGCTGTTGGCACCTAAAGCTTAATTTATACTTATGTTTGAGTAGCTTAAAACCTAAAGAGCTTTATGAAATTTTCAGCATCTTAGTCGATGTGCTGAAGTCTTTTCAGCCTCTTGGTTTTATCCTTGAGATCTTTCCTCTGATGAGATCAGTGTCCAACTTCTTAGATTATAGTACCAGACGTTCAAATGATGACATGTCACGTTGGGAGGCCACGCTGCTAAGATCATTGCAGGGTTAGTGCCACCGCCGACCTTGTCATTTGGACAGACGGGCTGCCATCAGATAAAGCCTTTGAAGCAAATGTGCTTTCAACGTCTTAATGACATCCATGCGCTCATTTTCTTGTTAGCCGGGCTGCCAGTGACAACAAGAGTCAGGTTAGATACACAGACTTTATTCTGAAAGGCTAAGAGGTCGTCTGCTGATGCAATGGATTGGAGCGATTAGGTTCAAAGGACTTAATCATACTCCTCTGTGTGTGTGTGTGTGTGTGTCATATTTATAGATATGCTTGCGTATCTTTGTGCCATATTATTGGGACATTATATAAGACTTTACTGCCCTACGGTACTAAAAAGACCATAATAATCCTCTGAAACATTAATAAAGTTATTGATTAGGACTAATTAGTTTGCTAAATGACATTTTTGGCTTTCAAATCTTGATCTTGTTATACAGCCAAAAAGAAAATGACTCTGCCGTGTTTCTTGGTTAAATATCACCTCTCCAGCTGATTTCTGCTCTGAAAGGTTTGTTTCTTTTTTAGAGTAATGTAGCTGAAGAGAGCAGGAGGAGTGTCGAGCTTGGCAGGGTTTGTTTTAAAGATCCATGTCGGTTACTAATGGAGTTTGTGATGTTCAAAGATCACTTAGCTGTTTGTTCTTCCTAACTATAAAGTCTCTGCTCCTCTCAAAGGAAATATAAGATACTTTTAGTATCTCGAGCTTGTCTTGGTGAATATGTATCTGATTATCTTTCACTAACGATCAACAAGGAACAGAGCAAGAACCTTGCCACTGTCGCCAAGTGCTTGCTCATGGTAGGAAGTGTTGAGTCACTGTAGATGATGTAAAGAGTACGGTTTAGAGCTGCTCTATATGAAAAGTGTCATGAGATAACTTCTGTTATGATCTGGCACTATATGATAAAAAATGTAACTGAACTATAATGATGACATTTCATGAATTCTGATCCACGATTTTGTTGAAGATTAACGCTAACGATTAACCGCCCAGCCCTCCATTCACTTTACATCATAATTAGTTTTGCAGTCATTTTGTGACAAGACTCGAAACAGTTTGTGAATGTTCACAGCCTGCCATCCTGTCACTCAGCGCTGCTCTTTGTACAACAAGGCAGCGATTTGACTGACAAAGTGAGAGTGGACTGGATTTCTATCAAAATAATGATATGCCAGATGAAAGCACGGCTCCAGTTTGACTTATAATTATTACCCTTTAGCCCAGAGTGTCGGACATCAGCGAGACAGATGTTTTTATACTTACCTGTCAGAAGATAGAGTACTCTTATCGCCCCTCCCCGCCCTGTTTTTCCCTGTTCCCCTTAGGCAAGGCACTTAATCCCTCTGATGCGCCACTATATCTCCGGTGAACAGAACGCTGCTGAAAAGATGTTTACAGACTCAGAAAGTCTTTCCTGACCACATAAAGGTTAGAAAATGAGCTACCATCCCCTCTGCACCAATTACAGTCGCTTTGGTGCCATAATCATGGCGCAATTAGACTGCAACGAAGTGTAACACGTGGAAAACTCAGCTCAGCTATTATACAGAAAACATTGAAGCCGAGCTGCAGGTTTCTCACTAATGGCTGCTATTTTATGTCAGGGCGTTAAACATGGAACAAATGTGTCCAGAAGAAGTCCCATCACTGGAATCATCAAGTTGAATATGCTGTTATTAATCTAATTACACTGTGATTACAGAAAATAAGAGCAGAGTTTTTGATTTTTCTTGACCTGCCTGACTTCCAGAAAGGATTCATGCAACATGCTAAAATAATGCATCATCTCAGGCTTGTGCAGATAAACTGTAAGTCAGTTTATATGATACAGATAGCTGTAAAAATCATTCACAGTGAGGAAACAGTGTCGTTTTGGCAAGTCCGAGGCGTGCTGAATGGGAAGTCATTTCATTGTTGTGCAATGTCCAAGATTTGTTTGCCATATTGTCCTTGTTGTAACATGGGTAACATGGGGAGGACGATGGGAGGGTGTGTGAATATTCCGTGCCGTGATTCAACTTTTCTCAAGAGTGACAAACGACAAGATTTGGGGAATTTGGTGGCCAGCTGTCACATCGGTCAGACGAGCCAGACAAGAAACGGTTATAAATGATTCATTCTTCCGGGGTGTCTGCTGGACGGATGGACAGACAGAAGAACCAAGGCGACTGAGCCATGTCTCCACCACCACCACCCCATGTCAGTGTGTGTGTGTGTGTGTGTGTGTGTGTGTGAGTGGGTGGACGGGTAGGTGGCAACGCCACACATTCTGCTCATCCATCTGGTTCACTTGGGGAATGACAGTCTAAGATTTGCATTGGAAAGAAAAATGTTACCAGGCTTGATTTGAATTTCTTTCTGCCTGATTCGAACCCCGCTCACATCTTTTGTGTTTTTTGTTGTTTTTCAAGGCTAAGCAGAGCAAATATTTCACTCACTCACATCACAACAAATAAAACTCTTTCCACTTTGATTTAGCACGATATGAGAGAGGAGCAGTGACATACGTACTGTGGGCAAATTTCCAAGCCCGTTCCTCCCTCCCGAGGCCCGCTGCATTATGTATATTTCTGCTTGATGTAAACAACAGCGAGCTGGAGAGCTTTTAATGCATTATTCAAGGTTATACTATGAATTAACTCAGTTACAATGAAATGGTCCCTTTTAAGTTCTGCATCAGCAGAGTAGCATCACTTCTAGAGAACATTAAAAGGAATATTAGGATGACTTGTACAGCGTGAATATGATCAAATTGCTTTTGATTCACTTCACGTTTGTTGTTGAAAAAGAAGGAGGCAGCATCCTTGGAAAGGATTTTCAGCCTATTTGTGTGTCCAGCTCGGGGCAACACAAATCTCATCTAGTATTACTTTTTCATTTCTCGTCTATTTTGAACCTGCCAGGTGGAACTTTTGTTCATGATATGATAATGATGTTGAAGTTTTTATTATAGCGTCTTGCATACAAATTTGTCCTGCCCGCATGGACTTACGAGACAGCAGAAATTAATGTAAAGCAGATGCAGAATTATACAAAAAGTCCTAAAAATAAAGAGGTCCAGTTTCACGAGTTATATAATCAGATTCTCTGAAACTCCATACCCACTGTTAAACTAATACATTGCAGCGGTTACACAAGTGTTTACATATAATTGTATAATCATTATATAGGAAAGATTTTGTGACAAAGGTAGTGTAAGATGAGATTCATTTTATAGATCATCTCATTTTTCTCATAATTTAATTGCTCATAAGTATTTGTATTCTATTTCTACATTCAGAACAGACATTATATTTTATGGTACACCTTGCCTTTAATATAAGTGTGTTTATATTGCAGTGATACGAAGTGAAACCTTGATGTGATGCATCACATTGTTGAGTTGTCCTACTGTTGAGGTGGACATTAAAGTATTCATGTTACACAGAAAAAAGATGTCCGAAACTAAGTTAACTTAGTAAAAGTCAAGTTAATAATTAATGCTACACTAGCAAAAGGAAACATCAAAATTAAATCACACTATTAGACAACGGATAACTCAAGGTCAGATTTATTGGAAGGTCTCAGCTACTTTCTTGTATTTTCGCTCCTGGTATCTAATTTTTGGTGTACTAATTTCCTCGTTAATGCCCATTTTTACTATGGCCAATTTCTTGAGCTCAGCCCTTGGAATTATTTCCAAGGACCCATTAATGCCATCCGCTTTAATGAGCTGTTTTTTAACGTCATCCATCTTTTTTTTTTGGATTGTATTTTATCTCCGACAGTAGCCCATTTTTTAACGACAGGGAAACCAAATTCGTTGGAAAACAAAAAAAAAAAGCACACAAACTGTTATTTGCTGGTGACAGCTGATGACCATAAACACTGTGGCCAACTTTTCTTGGCCAAGAACCTTGTTGACTGTCCACACATTGGCTGAGTTTCCTTGTTTGCTTGTCTGATAGGAAATAAATTGTACTTCCAATTGATTATTACGAAATTGCTCACAGTGTGGTTGTCTGGTTAGTGTTGAAAATTCTCCCAAAGTAGGACGTCCTTAATGATTGTGAAGACGGGGTCATTTCCTGCATCCTGTCATAACTTGTTTCCGTTGCAACAAAAGTTATATGTTTTGATCCAAACTTTAAACTGTGCTGTCTTTCAGCCAACCGTTTACCGGACCATTTGTAATAACTTCTGGCAGCTGAAAGGGAGGGAAAGTGCTCCAACAGATGGAGCCAAATTACATTTTGGATTGTCGCCAACGTACAGCAGTAGTTCAATAATCATGCAGTAAAAAGGCAGGACTTCCACAGAGACTACATCTGTACTATCACAACCCTGACTGAGATGAATCAATGGGTGTCATGTCTCAACAGGGGTCGAGCTGCTCGCTTTGTACAACCACCCGCCGGTCCGGGAGGGCCAGGTGAAGTACTACACCGTCAAGGTGCCGCTGCGGGTTCAAAACTGTGACGAGGGAGTCAAAGGCGTGGAGGCCAACTGGTTGGATCACATGACCCAGCACTTCAATAACGGAGCCTCACTGGTCGATGGATACTTCCACCTGGGCAACATGAACGGTAAGCTGGTATGACTCGCTGCACAACACACAAGGTTTCCCAGGAAAGAGACGTGGGAGGAAATCTCTCAGGGAGAATAAAACTGCAGTTTTAATATCCACACATGCTGTTTTTAGGTTAGATCTCATGCATAATCAAACATTAAAATGGGAGGTTTGTAATGTACAAACAATACAAATAACAGTATTGTTTTATTCATTTAAATATTAAAAAAAAGCCTCACCTTTGTTTGTTGTTCTCCAGACTTCACATGCTCTCAGAGCTCAGATTATCACAGTTATTAAAACTCAGAAAGGCTCCCAGATTGACAATTTTTTTCCCACTTCACAACATTACCGGTGAGAATGTCAACATCAAGCAGATAGCGAGCCGGCTAATTCACGTCAGCCTCTATAAAATAAAAAGCTGAGTGCAGATAATGATGCACCTTGGCCTGTGTGTCATTAATTATGCATTAGCTGGCATTCATTTCCCACCAGCAAACAATCAGAACATATTTGAATAACAATTGTTTATCACTCTGATAATGCTTCCTCCATCAGTGTCAGCAAGTGGTGCAATAGTGCAGGATTTTGTATTATAAACATACACTGGATGACTGCAGAGGCTGTGGCTATCATATGTTTAAAATGTCAGGCTCAAATGTAAACCTGTAATTTAATGTAGTGTTTCATTCAGGTTAACACAGACTGTACAGCTCATATATAAAACTGTAGGCAGATATTTCCAACAAGCTAGTGGACGCTATCTGTTAAATAGAATAGAAACTTTATGATCCCCAGCTGGGGAAATTCTTTTTTTGACTCAGGTTTTTACATATATAGTCTTCCTAGCAGCAGTTAGGAGTTCGGTACCTTGCTCGTGAACTGGCACCTCCCCAGCTGCAAGTCCACCCTCCATACTTCTGGTCCATGCTGGAGTTGTGCCAGCCACTCTCCGGTTCCCAAGCCAACTACTGCCGTGAATAGTTCAATGTATTTTGTGTAAATATATAAATAAAAAGTGAATGTGCTGCGCAGCTAGCACCTTACAACGCCAGATGTTGTTCTGAGGAGTTTGTGGATCAAAGTAAAGCTTGAAATGAAGCGGATATTGAAGTTCATCTGGTGGTCAGAAACACGACTAATAGGATTCTCATGTTGCACGGCTTGGTGGTTCGCGGTTTAATGCGACATGTGTGAGGAGTGACTGTTCGCTCGTAAACAACAATGGTGGCTGCTCTGGTTCTGTTTAAGACACCATGTTGCACGGTCAAGTTAACAACATGTCTCTAGGGATGATGGCCAGTGTTGGCCTGGTGGTTGATCAGTTGACTGTACTGGTCCAGATTGAAATATCTCAACAATTGTTGGATTCATTGCCATGAAATTTTCTACAGACATTTTTATGGTCCCCAGAGGATGGATCATACTGACTTGTCATGAGCAGGTCAAAGTTTTGTCTCATCCTTTGACATATTTCAAAACATCATTCACTAGAGGGACTCGAACAAAGCATTGTTTCCTGTTGTGCCACGTTGAGGTTGATTTGTGGTTCTGAATGAAATTCTCCAACAACTATTGGATAAATCACCATGAAATATGGACATCCGTGCTGTATACACGATACTCCCATCAGCCTCAGTTGCACTTAATAATGTTAGCATGCTAAGACACTAAACTAAGATGGTGACCATGGCAACCATTACATTTGTTTAACAATACCATGTAACCACGTGAGCATGTTAGCATTGTGACTCACAATTTGCACCAATAAGGATGCACCGGTTCTCAGTTGCTATGAGGTTGGACGAAGGCAACATCCAATACATGGCTGCGTTCCCCACAATGGTTTCACATGGACTGCACAAGCTAAATGTTGCTGTGTGGCTGACACAATGATTCCTTCTTTAGGATTCTTTAGGATTCTTGAGTTCATGGAGCTGTTCGGTATCCCCTTTTAAACTGTTTCCTGTTTGGGTTCTCCTCTTCCATCAGACCCCCGGCGGCTCTGTGCTTCGCTCTGACACTGGAGAAATAAGCCAGCCAGAGTAAATAAGAGTCATAATTCATTAATCGGGGAAAGTGAACGCCTCAGCAACTCTGAAACATAGATAATTAACCTGATAACAAATTAGTGCCTCCTTGCATATTTTATGTCCTGAGAATGAAGTAATGAAGTGTATTATTATGATTCAATTTTTTTCTGCTTATTAGGGTCCTCGAACATATTTTGCATTTTTCATGCACTGCTAAGATATGCGTCTTTTGAACAGTGAAATTACCGGGTAGGATAGAAAGCAGATCAGCTGCCTTCGCTGACTTATAGGACTGAATTCAGCTCACAGCTTTAAGCTCAACCTCTTTAGAAAACAGACAACTTTACAGAGGTGAACGCTGTTACTTTGTGGGATTTTGGTCTCTTGAGAGCAGCTGGCAGTATGACATCAAAGCGGCATCCCGTTTGTTGTTAGCAGCTAATTACATCAAACAGCCATGCACAGCTCGGGTTTAAAATCAGTATCCAATCCTGCCGTTTCCATATTTAGCAACGTCTTTGAGATGAGTTTCTGAAATCGTGATGAGGCACCCGACGCGATGCAGGAGACCGACTCAACCTCATAAACATCAAGGACATGTATGACAGCAAAACAGCATGTTAAAGGACGTGGACTGGCACAGACAGACACGTGGAGTTGGATGGGAGATGGTAGTGACAGTGACAGCCTTGTTTTCACATACAGAGAAACCAGCGTGCTTCAGCTTTCATGTGCTGACAGAGACACGTGCAGTCTAATGAGTGTAATTGTGCTTTTTTCAAAGGCTGACCTTCTCGTGACCTATTTTTCTTTCTACTCTTATCCTGTTCTGCTAATATCTTTTTGACAGTATTTGTTCCTGAGAATGAAACTGCCTATTTTTTATTATAAAGTCCAAAGTTGGTCTGACGGTTGATCGGCTAGTCAACGACTTTGGTCCAGATTGAAATATCTCAACAACTGTTGGAATAGATTACCGTGACATTTGGTGTAGATAAATTGTGCCAAGAGGGTAAATCCTAACCCTGATCCCCTGATTTTTTGTGTAGCATCACCACAAGGTTCACATTTATAGTTTTTAAATGAACTCTCTCCATATATAATGGATGAATATCTTAGTTGTACCTGTGTTTAGTGCTTATTACTAATTGCTTAATTAGCATAGCTTGCGCCTTCGACTACTAAGAGCCTTTGATGAAAGAGGATGCTGGTCCTACTTTGAACGAGAGACTTTCAGATTAAAATCCTGCAAACGTGCCTGATTGGAAAGTTTTAAGTAGATGTAATGCTGTGTAATCCGAAACAGATTATAAAAAAACAATTTGGCCTCTGTGAAAATACAGCATATTCCCCATCAGTCATCCACTCAAAGAATATGTAGATATTTCAACACTGTTGTGCTGTGAGTCAACAACACCGACCACCTGACATTAATCATTACTACAATTCATTAACTGATTGAATTAATTATCCATGCAGCTCTGAGCTCTCTTATGCTTAAAGTCCAAATAGTGCCATAATTGATAATCAACTTGAGAGCCTTCAAAGAACGGTACACCTTAATCATAGAGGGGCAAAGAAGCAATGGATAATGTGACTCACTGGCCAAGATCCATTATTAACTTTAAAAAACAGCCAATACCTGCATAGAATATCTCACCATGACCATCTTTAACAAGATTAATTAGCATGATTAATAAGAATTATTCACCTTTTGAAACATTTCTAAACCTTTTTAATTGCAAAAACTGTAAAAACCGACAAAAGTCACTTTGAAAATTCGAGGGTTTGTTGTTGTTGTTTATACTGCTGATGGCTGATCTCGAGTTCATGAATGATTTGCATCCCTGTTCACGTCCCTGCGTGTCATCCTGCGACTCTGGCCTTTTACTAAACACCGTGCTACCTTTTTATTGTCTCTGACAGTCAGCTGTTTGCCCTGATCCAGAGGGACGCACACAAAAACACACCGTGTCCCTGCACTCCTTCTAAAGATGGGTTTCCATGGTGAAGCTGGATGAGAAAGCATTAGGGGGCATTGTTTGCATATGTGTGTGTATATTTCTATGTGTGTGTGTGACGGATCGCTTAGGCAGTGAGAGTCCTGTCTGGCGTGGCAGCGTTGTTTGCACCTCGCCTGAGTCACAAAGTTGGATATTATTGTGATATTGAATTGAATTTACATATCCTAAACTGCACGGAGGCCCCACTGTCATAAGACACGCATTAAAGATTCAAACACACACACACAGAGGCCTACATATACCTACAAAGACGCACATTAATACACACGTGCATACAGACTACACGTTGGTTCACGCTCCCCGGAGTTGACAGCAGTGTGTGGGGCTGAGTTTGTTTACCGTTGACGGGGAGTTTGCCTTTGTTACTTGTATAGTTTAAGCTATCTCCAGAGCCACAATGGAGGATTTGTAGCCCGGTTGTGAGACATTGAGCTATTCATATGCATGACAGTGAGCCCTCACTGGTTTCTAAATTTGGGCAAAGCCATTGGTGGAAGAAGAAAAAGGAGAGAGGAGAGAGGAGAGAGGGGAGGGGATATGAAATTCCAATAAGGTTTTTTTTAACTATGAAAAGAAATTCAGGGAAGGGAAGTGATGTGCAAGCGTTTCTCTGAGACAAAAGTTGACGAGAGGTGGATTTAGAAGTGCGTGCGTGCATATATCGCATGCACGTTTCTACGTGGGTGCAGTTATGTGTATATCAGTTTTGACAGCACAGCATGGCTCCTTTTCACCTTTTGAGTTTGCAAGTCACAAGACTTTGTGTGGCTGTGTTCACTTAATGCAGTTAGCTAATTGGTTTTCTTCTCTGTTCAGTGAATTTGGCCGTACGAGAATCCAGCAAATGCACTCAGGTGTTTGAACTGAAGGCACAGTCGGCTGCAGGATTCGCTGCAGGTCATTAGGTCGGCTAAACGGTCACACGAACTTGTTAGGATAGAAAAACAGATCATGTTCACGGCCGTGCGGCTCAAGTGGATGCCAGCGGAGTTCTCACTTCACGGCAAAAATAATGGAAAAGGTGATATTTGTTGAGATTCTCACGAGTACTGGGTTAATCCCTTTGTTATACATCAGTGCCACAGTGGGCAAAAGTTCAACAAAGGGTTCGACAACGGTTAGAGATTATCCACAAATATTACTGATGCTGAAGTGCCGTATTTTTGGGCAACAAATTTCTCCTGATGGTTGGACACCGAATCTGCTATTCTACCTCCAACAGTCCGGCTAGCAGTTTGTGTTGTAGCACATTTTACACTGAAAGTCTTCTGCAGATGATCACAAAAATATATTCATTATGAAACCAAACATGTGTGCCTAACTCTCAGGGTGAATGGAGGATAAATTCTCTCCACAGCTGTAAGAAAGTAAATTTCTCACCCCGATATTTCAACTCTAGATTTAAGATTATATCCGCTGTAACTTGGAGGAGCCACAACTGTATCTTCTGTATTTAGGTCAAAGCAAATGGGCTATACCTTTACAAACACTCCCTCCTATCCACTCACCATGCTGGTCCAGCCTCTCTTCCTTCCCTACCAGCTGAAGTCTGCCTGGTAACCCACAGGTACCAGCCTGCCAGCTGCCAAACCTTTGGCTCCGCAGGGAAGAGCCACATCCAATCTCCACACACACACACACACACACACACATTAGACACCCTCGTCCCTCTCTCTGGATGTCTACTCGTCCTGTTTGAAATATAGATAAGCTGTCAGCGGCCTGTCTGCAGCTCTCTGAGGCAGCGCCTGGCACACATGTTTAAATCATGTCAGCAGACATGACCCGGGGCAGGGTCACCTTCCAGCTCAGCAGTCATCAGCTGGACTTGAACACATAAAGTATATACCCTGAAAGTTGATGGAATGATCTATATAAAATGTATATAGATACAAATATAAATTATAATCTCAATAAATCGAGTGGACAGCCCTTTAATCAGTCAAACCACTTAATGGATCATTTTACAGTCAAGAAATCTGAATATCTGACTTTAAGTAATCTTTGTAACCCACTGCAGGTGGGCTCCACTTCTCAGATCTGACACCTGTGGCATAAAATACTTCTCCACAGTTGATCAACAAGCTCTAAATTGTTACTTTTCCAATAAATTGCTAGGCACGCTTCATTTTTGACACATAAAACATAGAATTTCTAATGCACAGTTGGAAAAAATGAAAATCTGAGTCTGCAGACCAGACCTAATTTATGCCTCCACTTCTTTTCTTTTCTTTTTTTTTTTTAAAGCTGCCCGTCCAGCAAAAGATAAACGCCCTGTGTTATGAACAGTGACATGTAAAACTACTGCTGCATATTTAGCTCACTCCAAAATGTCACTTCTGCTGCTTGACTTCAGGGAGTAAGGATCATTATCTATCACAGGGGGAGTGGGGAGGAACAGGAGAAGGACCCAAATGCAGGCAGGTGTGCGTAAACAAAAACTAATTTTAATAACCAAAGAGCAGCTG
The DNA here is from genome assembly GCA_028641955.1 of Protonibea diacanthus. Lineage (NCBI taxonomy): Eukaryota > Metazoa > Chordata > Actinopteri > Sciaenidae > Protonibea > Protonibea diacanthus. The sequence goes on along the minus strand of CM053983.1, from coordinate 22,817,855 downwards.
GGAAAAAGACTCAGAAAGACTCAGAAAGAAAAGACTCAAAGAAACAGGCAAATAATCCAGAAGCATAAGAAACAGAAACAGGGCCAGATACTCAGAGATACCTCAAACACATGAACACAAGAAACCAAGAAACAACATGAAACCATGAACAGACAGACCAGAAAACAAAGGAAACACAGGAACTAAATAGACACAGGTGAAACAAATCAGGTACAGGTACAAAATCAAAAAGGGCGGGAAACATGACAGGAAGAAGAAGTACAAAATCAAACAGGAAAAACAAACAAACTCAAAACTATGACGTTATGAAATCAACATTAGCCACAGACGAGGTGCAGATAATGCATAAAGTACAGGCCCACAGAAAAGTGAGACACCTACTTAATTATGCATTATGCATTAAGTATTCCTTATTCATTTCTCCATCCATCTGCATACATTTTCTGTAACCCCTTATCCTCATTAGGGCCATGGAGGCTGGAGCCTATCCTAGTTAGCACTGGGTAAGAGGCGAGGTACACCCTGGACAAGTCCATCACAAGTCTGACACACAGACAAACAACCATTCACACCTTTGGGCAATTTAGTCACCAATTAACCGATTAACTGCGTCTACTTTGCACCACCCTACTGGTTTTGGCTCACAGTGTGTGCAGTGGTCATCTTTACACGGGCAGATACCAGCCAAACGTCTGATGATGCTTTGGAGAGTGTCCTGATGAGATAAGATTGAATCCAGATGATTTTTCAGTTGGTCAGTCAGTCCAACAGTTTGTTAATGTAGCATGAGCTAATTGTTACTTTTTTTTGTTTTTGTGTTTGGACCCAACACGCAGAGGACGAAGGCCAGTACAGTCTTAAGGAGTCTATTACGAGAATTAACTATAGGCTGGCTAGTATCGCAGGTGAAGTAAGGCGAGCAGATCAGAGGATTCACTGGAGAAGACCGGCTTAACAAAGAAAAGCACAATGGAGAAGTGCTCACATAAAAAAAGAGCTCTGAGTCAAAGCCAAAGAAAGAACTAGAAAGGTACTGCTAAGCTAGAGTAATGGTCGATCAGTAGAAGTTCAAAAAGTAGAGAAGTTAGAGCTACGGCACTTTACCGGCCGCAACAGATGCAGATACGGGATAATCTGGTACAGGTGCAGCTTGTTACTGAGACCAGTACAGCCAGAGACACACTGCCAGAGAGAGAAACAGAAACAGGAGGGGGAAGTACAGAGACAAAACCAAAGAGCAAAACAAGCATAACCATGACACTAATGCTCAGAATAGAGAATGACCATAACAGTGTTTTAGCTGCTGAGTGCTTCAAAACTTTAATTGTTGAGCTGCGACCGTTAGATGATGTCAAAATATTAAAAAGCTACGATTTTGGTAATCATTTTGATAATCTTTCATTAAAAATGCTAAACATTTGGTCATTCTAGCTTCTCAAATGTGTCAATTTGCTGCTTTTCACCCTCATGATGAGCATTTTTTTCTGAAGTTTTATAAATTAAATGATTCACTTATAAAATAATCTGTAGATGAATCAATGTGAAAATAATCCAGCAGTCCCAAACTTCACTTATTGTGAAGTCAGACTGACAACTTGCTCGCTCTCTCTGCTGTCTCCTCGTTCAAAAAAACACTGTGTGCTAGAAATCGATGCACAACAGCAGGTTTGTGAACATGTCCATGAATATCAGGAACAAACAGCTTCCAAACTGACTTGATATGTGCAGCCAGAGACCTCGCCTCTACATTCAAACACCCACACGTCAAAACTACTACAAACTCAACGCTTTAAGTTTCAGCCTCCTTGTGTCAGCACTGTCTACGTTGTTGATCCTCTCCTCTGTCAATGAGGTGCTGATTTCAGCTGCTGCGTGTCACCGGGTGTCACTAGCCGTCACCCTGCCTCTCCGGCTATCCCCCCCCTTCATTTGCTTCGGTGTCTTTCAGTCCCAATGCTGTCACTCCCTGTTTTTAGTGTGACTGTATTTGCATGCCTCACCCTGCGACCTTGAGCGTGTGAGTCACGGGGGGGATGGAGAACAATTTTACAGAGGACGCGCAGTGGTTTTTGCAAGTGTAAACAACTTATTCTCAGTCGACCCGCTGGCTGCTCGGCTCAGCTCTCAGTCAATAGGCACAAGATAATGTTTATTCGTGCACGCAACCGGTGCATTCCCCTGACGGACACAACGCCCCCAGCAACCAACTCCTTCTCATCCACTTCCCTCATTCTCTATCCTCTGCCTCAACCTCTGTCTGCATTATCGCCAGAGACAGGCTGTTCCCTCTAGAGCGCCGAGACAGAAACCTTGTGTCGATCTCACCTGAATGATCCGTGTCGTGTTGGCAGGGAACCGATGGTGGGCCTCGGCGCCCAACATTTTCCGAAAAAAGGCTTCACTCCAATTATATGCCAAGTGCTGACGAATGAGATGGAGAAACCAAGGGAGGAAGAGGGTGATGGAGAGAGCTGAGGAAGGAAAAAAAAGGGCGAAAGGGTGGATGGATGGGGTGAACAACGACAATGTCTGTATTTGAGAGAGCCAGTAGATGCCTTCTGAATTGAGCGTGGACGGGTCCTAAATGGGTTTTCAGGTAGGGGGGAAATAAAAGAAGGCTGTCATCACTGCACTCTATCTCTCCCTCTGTCTTGCTCACTCCACTCCTTCTCTTTCTATCTTCCCTCCCTCCCTCCCTCCACGGGCTCTCCAACCGCCGCCTCTCATCCCCCTATTATTAGGGCCCAGTAATGAAATGTGGAGTGTCTCGTATTGGTGCCTGGGCCCCGGCAAACTGTATTAGTGTGTAAATGGCGTGGGAGTAATGAGAAAGCACTCAGGCCAGCCGGGAAGACTGGACCATGGGGCGTGTATTGTGTCTACGTCTGTGTGTGTGTGTGTGCCTGTGCCTGCACGTAATGTGCATCAAATGAATAACAAGAGACGTTGGGTGGAGAGGGGTCCCGGCTCATGGGGGCCAGAGTGGTGTTTCTGTCTGGGATGCCAATCCCGCGATTGTTAGTCTGCAACAGAAGAGACGCTTAGAAAATCTATTTGGTCAGCAGCACACAATCTCACCAGTGGCCTAAAGCATCAACGTCAATGTCTTTACGTGGCTCACTTAATTCAAGTCTTTTTAAGGTGAATTATGCAGGCTTAGCAAAAGGATTTATGCTTTAATGCCTTACGGACTGACTTCATTAAGTCAGTGGCTACATTTTGCCATCGCTAAAATCTGTCCATCCTTTTTTCTTTTTTTTTTTTAAAGTAGTGGATCTCATTCCTGATCCTCTGAATCCTATCAGCGATTGCATTCACCTTGCTTCCCAGCTGTAATTAGCCTCTGTTTAGCTGTCTGGCATGAAAACCAGCAGGGCTCTGGGCCCTGAAAACCACTGATGTAGCGCATAATGTCTCCTCTTCTTTTTTAACATCCCAGAAGGGGAATACCTGCTCCTTTCTTTTACACTGTCTCCCTGCATAATGCATAAGTGCACATTGCTCATACAAATGGCCCACACCACTGGCTATGTAATAAAGGGTTGTGTGTGAATGTGGCTGAGTTATATCATTCCATTTCCTCTGGCCTGGAGGACCTAAAGGAGCCACAGAGACAAGACAGACACGCTCCATCCAGTAAATACTCTTTTCACGGCTGGATTTTCTCTCCACTTCTTCTCTGCAGATATGCTGCCTAAGTCGGTGGAAAGCGTCTTCATCTTCCAGGAGGGGAGCGAGAGCGAGCCCAACGTAGCCACGCCGACATACGACGCCATCGTAGTGGAGCAGTGGACTGTCATTGATGTAAGTGGAGAGATTTTTCTTTTCCTTTACAGAGGCTGTGCTCTGAAAGGTTGCATAATTCAATACATACATGCTGGTTTCAATGGCACGCTCACTTCCCATTATTTATGTGGCACACAGAGACACATTTAAAGATCTGGCTGAGCAATAATTCATCCATAATGGTTCATCAACTTCAAAATACATGATGATGATCATCATATGTTGAGTTATTATTTTTTAAAGTCCTGCTGTCCGAATGTCCCAGGAATTACATCCATATTGGACAATCATGCAGCTCATGATTTACATCCCATGCCGACGTTGAGTGACATAGCAGGGAGTAAAACGGCCTATTTGGATGGGAGATGGAAAGTAAACATGTCAAGGTCGGGGTGGTGAATAAATGTGTTACACAGCTGTTTCATGCAGGAGACCAGAGTCAGTCTGTGCAATGATATACTATGATCGTTCTCCAACCTTAACCTTGAACATGCTCTTGTCTGGACAGACGGTTTATATGACAGATGAGTTAAACTGTTTACATTTTTGATGTTCTGTAAATGTGGAACACAGTTAATGCGCTTTATGTTCAGCGTTTTAGTACATCTGTCATCTCTTGATATAGCTATATAAAAAAACAGAATAAATGAGTGGAGGAACACGAGGAATGAAGGAATGCAGATGATTTCATTCTGGTTACAAGAGGCTGATTGAGTATGAATGAAAATGACGTGAATGTAAGAGCCAATTAAGTCACATACCTTGCTTTTAATTATTGTAAAGTCAGCGTGAATGTTGACTAGTGGATGAACCTGAGGTTAAGTTTCTACTTGCTGATGTTCTGTTTTCATACAGTTTGTTGCAGTCTGCGATGGGTTTGGTGAGGCAGGTTTGAGGGAATCTCGTGCACAGAAAACAGTGTAGATAGCACAGTGATACAAGATGCAAAATAGTCAGCTTTTGGATCACTTTTTATAGTATTATCAGTAAGTAACATTTAAATGAATCACCACTCAAGTTCCCCGTCCTTGTTGCATCATGATCATTTTGAGTTTTCATGAAAAGACTGAATTTAGGTTATGGACGCGAGTCAAAATAAGATTAAGAACTCGCAGCTTGTGGTAACGGCCACGACAGTGAATCATCAAACTACAGCAGTGATAGTCACCACATCTGAACCAAATGAGCACATCTTGGAAATTTTGAAATGACGTGTTCATCACCATCATCAAAACACCAAATGAGAGAATATCATTCAGAAGAATGTCTTTATCTCTCCAGGAGACGTTCAGAGACAGAAAATCTACGCCAAGTGTTGATGAAGTTATCTTGGCTTTTTCACTGATTTATGATCAATCAGTCTCTGAGAAATATTCTTATTGATGTTGTGCTTTTCAACAATATATTTAACCCACATCCAGTCCTGTGTAGAGCACAAATCCTCTTAAAGAGCCTGGTCCTTTGGCATTGAAATCAGTTGTCAGTCTGATATTGTGTCCTTCCACCCCCTCCTGACTCTACACCCAACCTTTCCCCCCAACAACCCCAAAGGCAAATCTGGCAAATCTCAATTTATGGGACATGTGTCGCTGTCGCTTGTCTTATCAGGAGCAAACAAGCCCTTATCTGCCCGCCGATTAGTGTCTCTCCTCTGCACAAGTTCCAAGTTGGAAATTGATTTCTGTCTGGAGTTGAAGGGCTTGCAGGCATTTCATTGCTTTTCATCTGTATGTATGTGTGTCAGCATGTGTGTTTGTGTGTACACATGTTTGTGCATGCAGCTCTACGTGCGTCTGTTTGCGTCCTCAAAATGTGTGCGGATCAGTTTGGTTTTGTGTGTCTGTATTCGTTCTGTATTGTCGATGCTATCTCTGTAATTGAATTTAGACTTTTTGCGGCCTGTGGCTGTCCAAGTGTGAAAGGAGACTTTTGTCCCCCCGAAATGCAGCTCTCTGATTGTCCAGCCCAGCGCTGATGGCCACATGTGCCAATAAATAAGACTCCTGTAGCTGTCTGGCGGCAGCATTAGAGCCTCCCCTCCCTCTGCGATGAATGGTAATACTGTTACAGCTTAATGGATTTCAAGGCTTCCTCAGAAAACGTCAACAGTGAACGACGCCGAACCGACACCCAGTGTTCCAGGAGATCCAATCAACTCTTCCACTGGGACTTTATCAAAAACTGTTTCACCCGAGCAATCTGCGCCATGCCAAATCAGATTGACACCACACTCTTTCACAAAGGGCGATCAGGGCCTCACATCATCCCTATTCATTGTGATAACAGCCTAAAATTGGTATGCAAAGTATCCTCACAGCTCATTATTGTTTCAGTGCCGAGATAATTACAATGAAAAATAAGGCAGAATATTGATTGCGGGTGCGTATTTTTTTCCTCTTTATTACATACGTCATCTTCTTTTCCCTCGAACGCTTTAACGCTTTTATCTATCCGAACGTTCTGACATGTGGTTGGATGCTTGAAGCTCAGACAAGGAGGAGGAAAACAAGCTGTTTCATTCGAGCAATCATTTATATTGTTGTCAAGTGGGAGGGTTTCATGTCTGCTCATCACTGAAGGGATAAGAAAGTGTTTTTAATTGTTGCATTTATAAGTGAATTTTAACTAATGAGAGGATTTGCATGTGAAAAGTGACGATCTACAGGTGTTCGCAAAGCGGCAGAGCGAGTATGAGCAGCAGCATTTCTTTGGCTGTATACTACTCTTTCAGTGAGTAACATGTAATGAGTAATAGATTACATTTTTTACACAACTGGCAAGTAAGACGTGACAATAAATAGAAAGATACTTTATTTTCCTTCAAGGAAATGTGTTGCCAACGCCTCACATAAAAGATACACCACATTAAACATCACAACACAACTTCCAGCACATTTTTCCACCCATATCCCTTCCATATAGCTCTCAGCAAGAGATGCTGCGGCAGAAGGGATGAAACTCCTGCCCTAGTGTGTCCGTTTACATGCCAGCGACATGTATCTGCGACCACGTGGGAGCAGTATGAAGGATGACTTGACACTAACCCCAAAACCCCACCGGACACATCTCCGTCACGCTGTTTTGGTCCGTCCTGCATCCGACTTCAAACCCCACCGGGAGCGCTTCAGAAGCGGAGCGTTTAGCCCGCCAGACTTTGTTTACTTGCTCAGATTTGGTCATTTTCTTTTGTTTATGTGCTTCTACATGTGTAAATATGCCACATAGTTAATTTGTTTCAAGTATTTTGTTTTGACGCTTCTGAACCGGAACTTGGCGAAGCCGGTGGGGTTTGAAACATTGATTAGAATGGTCGCGGCACACAGGCAACGCTGCGTGTCCGCACCCGGTGGAATTTGGAGGTAACCCAACCGGTGAGGCTATCTTATCAAATTATGAAAACACATTTGTTTTATTGGGTCATTTATTTGGGTTATTAGCTAATCATAAAATGAATAAGTGTAGATTAGTTTAGTTTAGTTGTACTTTCGATAAGACACAGATTTTTTTTTTTTTTTTTTTTTTTTTTTTAAGTCTTGATGAAAGTAATGATGAAAAAAAAGTGTCGCACATGAGATGAAGTCTCCTGGGTCAAAATATTCTGACTTCTAAACAAATCAGAGAAAGAATTTGGAAGTAAGCAAGCAGCAAAAAACAAATGTGAAACTGACAAACTGAGATGCTATGATGTGATATGGTTTTGACTAAATGACAGCAGAACACAGCCCGGAGGAGAGCAGAACAAAATAACAACATACATACTCAGGATGCTCAGCATGAGGAAGGCTGCACATATTCTGCATAAAAATGTCATCAGTGCTGAGGAACTCATAGAAGACACTTGTGTTAGCTTCATAAACAACACCGAATTTGGACAGATGTCCTAAATACATACAAGATACAGCAGTGGTTTGAACGTGCCAGTGTTTCCTTAACAAAATGACCTGAATAGAAACCATATGGATGGTGCTGAAGTGCTCCAAATGAATAACTCATCAAGGGTCTCTGCTATGAAACTCCAATTAGGACCAGCTTCGCATCTATTATGTCCTGTGGGAAAATCAATGCAGGAGCTGCCTTGGAACTAATGTACTGAAAGCCCTCTTTCCTGTCACTGAGTTTCACAGGAGCAATATTCAAACAAAACATGTTTTCCTTCAGACCTCAGCTAGGGTTAGTCTTAATATGTTTGCTCGCCATGAGCCGCTGCAGCAGAATTTATTTATCAAGAGGGACAAAGTGCATTAGCAGGAGGGTGTTGTGTTCTTTCTGTACCCAGATAAAACAGCGAAGGAGCACCATCACAAAAACATCCATGTTATGTATGTTTTATTAAAGGATGAACAGATTGTCACTTTTAGCGCAGCTAACGCCAAAGCAGCTCTCTTTCATGCCTTCCTAAAATGTTGTTTGTAGCCCCATTACCCACTTCAAACCTGGCAGACACAGCAGTGGGTCCATTATGACACATATACAGTATGTTGTGCAACAAGCTGTATTCTTAGGTCACTGCAGAGCCATTTTGAAGCTCAGAATATGCAGTGCTGCCTGCCACCATGTTGATAGTCCTGCCTTTACCGCTAATCTAAAAAGCCGGCAAAGACGTGGATCATTGGTGGAGCTGAGGCCACCTGTAATGGCACTTACCTGTCAGTCAAAAGGGCCATGCTGTTAATTATGCATAACTTTGAGCCTTAATTTAAATTGAACAGGCAAGTTCTATATAAATTCACCCTCAGTGCAGTCGTCATGAACGGGGAAATTAGCTATAGAGACCAAAACTGTTTTTTGTACCAGGCTGTAAATGTGTTTATTTCTGCTGTGGACATTTGAACATGGGGACTTATGGAGACTGACTCACTCTGTAGCCAGTCTCAAGTGGACGTTCGGGGAACTGCAGTTTTTTGCACTTCCACATTGGCTTCACTTCACAGCCATGGAGGTCGCCACTTGAGCATAACACACCAACTGTTGGCACCAACGTTTTACAGTAAAGACTGAATGTGTGGAATAAATATCAGGGTTGAACCTGAATATTCAACAATTCGGATATTTGTTGATTGGGTTGGTAGTCGGTTTTAAATTTTGGGATTTGGATATCTGTTTGTTTTGTTTTTAATGTGCTCTAGTGGATCGATTTGATTGTTTATTCCTTTGCCTTCAGTTTGAATTTGTGTGGCCAAAGCTTCAAATATTCACTATTGATTCCTAGCAAAGCTCCAGAGCCCCAAAAATGGTATTCAGGTCAGCCCTGATAAATATGACAATATCTTTGGAGCTTTTGCTGCACCAATTCTGATCCTTTGTTAAACTATCCATTGTGAAACTGACAGTGTTTGAGTATCCCTTTAAAAAGGGCATGCAGTGATTTAGCATTGCACTTCCACATTCAGGGTCAAGCTTCCTCATGCTGTAGCTATGTCTTTCCTTACTGTAGATCCTCCTCGCCTCATTTTTCATACCTACAGTTTGTAATGCAGGTGTAAAAAGTTTTTGTTTAAAGCCCCAACTGAGATTACTCAAGTTTTCTTCTCAGACTTGACAACACTCCTGCAGAGCCACAGAGGACTGCATAATACAACAATTTTTTACAGGCTGTGTAGTATTCCCTACAGCTAGTAAATTGACTTTGACACATAATCTTTTGTGGAGTGGCTCTTTAAGGGGAAAATCGGGGATAAATAGGTCAAAAATCAATGTACAGCTACAGTATGTGACCATGGTTCTGCAAACGATCATCCGTAAAAGGTCAATTTACACAAACCCCAAAGGAGCATATTTACACTCACCCCTGGTGGTATCCAGCCATGCACACAATCTTAGTTTTATGCGCTATGTGTGTCAGTGCCACCATCCCAATACGAAAGAAGGAGAATGGATGTTTGAGCAGCAAAGACAAAAATCCATTCACCTCCTGTGCCGGCATGAGTCTCCAAACATCAGCACATAAAACTGAAAATGATCCAGCAAGGCCACAAACCACAAAACGAGAAAATGTTCTATTGTTTTGTTGCTTTTTTGTCACTGACCCTTTAAAATATTCCTTACTGGAGCAATAACACTGACACGGGCGTATTTTACTCTAATTAGGTACAGCAGAGATGCAGCGAGGCTCTTGTACCTATAATCACTGTAAAAAATGTAACAAATCCACAAGAAAATGATTACTTCTGTGCAGTGGTTACCAGTGCTTTATACATAACTTGGAAAAATGGAAAGAGCAGAAAGTAAGACAGATTGCAAACAAGCCTCTTGGTTACCACAAGAAAAGCCTTTTATGGGTATTATTAGAGCAGTTAGAACATAAAAAATAACTCTTGTTTTATGAGTTTGGTGCTCACTAAATGATTTAAAGCTAAAATAACTGTTTTCTCTCTGACTTAAGACAGATAGTCGAGGATCTAAAGGCGGGTTTCATTTTTAAGGAGCCGTGTTTTCTCAGGATTTACATCTTTTTGAGAACATAGATAGTTTTTTAATATATTTTGATATATGGAAAAGTCTGGGTATCAGAGCGTGACTGTCAGCAAGTTAAATGTTTTTTGTTTTCAAACACCTCCAGCCCTGAAGTTTGATGACGTTGCAGGCTTGCTCACTCCCTGATCCTGACAACTAATAACCCAAAAGACAAACAAGTAAAAAAAAAAATTGCAAGGAAAGTTGAGAGAAAGTGTCTACTCCTGCAGAAAGACACCTTAAAGTTAATATCAGCCGAGTTCAAATTTTAAGAAATGGCATTCCAAAGTCAAAGCAAGTGAAAGGAGCTTAACGCCGCTGACATTGTTGTCACTCGTTCCCTGAATTTGCTTGCATCCCCGGCTTTGATGAGCAGCGCTTCACAGTCTGCAGAAATAAAAAAAGAAAAAATGGGATTAGGGCCACACACACACACACACACACACACACACACACACACACACACAAACACATCACAGCATCGGTGTGGCAGGGAGGGGTGTTTGAAGAACGAGTTTTAAGACATAGAGGAGGAAACCTCAATCTCACACTTATGAACATATCGCGCGTGCAAGGTGCAGAAGATGTTTTCCTCTGGGTTCACAAGAATCACTTTAGTGGTCGACGCAAAGAACACAGGATGCAGATTTGTAGTTTTTTTCTCACACAAAACCTGGTGCATTATTTTCAATGTAGTGTTCATGATTTCTTTTGTGTTCGGCGTCTGTGTGTGCAAGCTGCGGCCTGCGCGTTGTGCAGGGAGCTGATCATTAATGTGTCTCGCCTGTTCATGATATCTCTATCGTCTCTGTCTTAGGTGAGAGAGGAGGTGACCTAGATAGGCGGGAGAGTAATTTGCACTGTCCCTGCAAGTGAGAGATCCCGCCCGCTCTGTCAGACAACGTGACGATGATGCCGAGAGATCCAAGATGGAGGGAGAGGTTTCGGTTAGTAGGGCGCAGTTGTTTGTCAGGTGTAGTAAGATGTTAGAAACAAGTAATAACATGCAACTGAAATGAGGTTTCTGCAGGTTTCAAGAAGTTAAATGTAAGGTTTTTAAAGACCTTTTTAAGACCATTATGAATGCAATTTAGTGAGATCACTGAGATCATGCTCCTGATGTGAAAACAGAATAATATTAGGTGATGGCTGGTGTCTGCTGGTGGCTTTTTACAGCGGCTTTATGTTTTTTGTTAATGGTTTTATACCCCAAATATCTAATTCTTGCACAAGGTGCAGCAGGCTTCAAATTCATTATTTTACTTCAACCAAGCACTAAATGTTCTCATGCCAGATCTTACTGAACTTGCACTTAGCCATATCAGAGGAAAGTACCGTTAAAGGAAATCATTTTAACTTTTTACTTCTAAAAGTTTCTTTGATGAGTATTTGACGTGATCGATACAATTTTTTCCAAAAACATGTTTAAAAATGAGGCTGAAGTCAGAGCAAATGTATTCATAAAAAGTTCATAAAATTAAAATCAATTTTTTAAGATCTGAAATCATATTTAACATATTAAGTTCTAAAATTCAGATTATTGGATTTTAGACTTTTTAAGGATGTGCAGAAACCCTGAAAAATGTAGCTGTTTTATCATGAATATGATCACACCGCCGGTGGAAAATAACATTTACTCAAGTACTGTAGGTAATAACAAGTTTGAGGAACTTGAATATTTTCATCTGATGCTACTTTACACTTCAGAGGGAAACATTACCGCACATTTATAAAATGCTATCGTTAATAATTCCTTTGCAGATCAAGAGATTTTATAAAAACGTACGATAAGCTGATTAAATACTCTACAATGAATTTATAAAGATTAAATCAGTGGTTTGTAACCTTTTTTGGCTTGTTCAGTTGGGGCATTTATCTTCTAAACGTAGCTTCTAAAGTTATTACTCACAAAGAAATTAGATTAATCTGTGGGTATTTAATGACCCTTGCATTTATATTATTATTATAATCCTTTGGATGGGCCCAACCCGTAGGCTGGAAACCACTAGATTAACCTGACTGTATATAAAGAAGTCAAGCAGTATTTTACTGCTGTAGCTGGTGTAGTATATCAAGTATGTATCAATTATAATCTAATAATGTAATACATAAGAATATAGTGCCAGTCACAGGGGGCATTTTCTGCAGAACAAATACTTTTACTTTGCTGTGTTGTACTTTTGCTTCAGTAAAAGATCTGAGTTCCTCAGAATATGATTTAATATACTATAGGTACTGTGCTGAGGGGACATCAGGGTGAACCAGTGTGGTTTGGGTGCAGTTTAACTGATGTGCAAAAGCTGAGTCCAAACTGGGGTAAACATGACACAGAAACTGGCTCGTCTTTGTCTATTGTTCTTCTCTCCTCCAAAGTAGGTTGTGGTTAAAGGAGTCAGCTCAGTTAACCTAAAAAAACATCTGTTTTGTTGCTAACTAGCCTGCAGGCTAATTTAACAAAACAATAAACACAGATGTAGGGAGTCAGAATCTGACTCTGACCCGTCTCTTTTAATATAAAATAATTAAGGTGGCTGCTTTTAAGTCAATGATTTGTGTCTCCGCGTAACCACATTTGAATCATCAATCATCAGATACTAATATTTTTTCCTGCAAACGTATGCGATAAAAGCTTTCACTGACAGCACAGGAGGAACAGTAAGAACTCTCGAGCGTTGGCTGATGCTTTGTTTTCCGAAACTGCCTCACCATGTGTTACCAGGCTACATAGTTTAGCCTTGACTCAAAGGTAGACTAATGCCTCATAAAAAGTCGAAAGTTTGGATGCACTTTGGATGTCTTTTATTAAGCTGAATTGTTGATGCAGCAGTTTTAAGCAGGGAAAAAGGTCCCTAGATGGTGTGTAGATGTACTCGGGGAGGGCCTAGCTGTAAACCTTATGCAGCTAGTGATATTTTTAGATCCTGTAGAACAATCAAGATCTTCAGAACAGCTACAAAATGAACCTACAACTACAATTACTGTTGCTGTCACTCAACTTTTAAGCCGACATGGACAAGAAGTCTTCAAAGTGCGTAGAAAATATACATTTGATGATCTACAGTTACATCTGTTGATTGTGTGATATGACTGAAAGCTCCAGAACAGTTACTAAATGGACCTTGTGGTTGTTTGTGTTTTTTGGGGGGCAGCCCTCGACTCCTCAGGGTGACTAGGACCCGACAATAAAGCTGAGGCCTTGACAACTTTTGGCCAATAAGCTGATATATTATCCAAACAAAGAACTGAGAGGAACTGTGAGGAATATATGTAAGGAAAAGGAGCTATTAAATAGTTCTTTCAGATGCCTTTGAAAGGGCCGATCACTCTTAGAAAAGGTTATTGCAGTGCTTTAAAACACAGTGAATGCTGAATTTTCTGTTGCTGTGACAACGCTCCAGGCCAAGCGAGCCTATCAGGAACAGTATCCGAATGCCCTTTTTTAAAGGTATTTGCTTCATCATTACTGGACTGTGTCTGCAAACCTGTTGACCCTAGTAGTCTGCAAAATCACGGCTATATTCAGAGCTGGCGAAAAAAAAAAAAAAACAGAATTATGGTTTGTTATGTCTGCCTTGCAGAATCTATGGAGGTGGGGGGTTAAGAGAACAACAGTATGGTGGTGTTTGTGTTGAGCTGACTGAACTTGAAGTTGACCTGTAGCTGCTCCTTTGTGTGGCATAGGCCTGCAAACAAATGTTGTCTTAGGGTTACCAAATATTGGATAATATCTGGGACAGAGAGGAGGTTTATCATCAAAAGCTTTAAGATTAGATGAGGGTTATTGCCTCTGCAGTTGTTGTTCTTGTAGCTAACTGTGACAGTGAAAGTGTCTGACATATTCTCCTCTTCCTGCTGAGATGCCCTTTAGCAAGGTGGTTGCATCATGTTGCGCCAAGGTATAAATGTGTTCGACTGTGTGAAGAAATGATCTCAGGAAAAAGAAACTGGATTTAATTTAAGCTAGTTGTTTTTTTTTTACAGAGGTGGTTACAGCTGCTGCTACTACTACTAATACTACAGCTCCTCTCTCCTCTTACCCTGTGGTCCTTCTTTATAGTCACACAGATAACATCGAAGACAAAGATGGAGGTGATGATTGTTTTTTTAGGCTCGCAGGTTGGTGCTAGAGTGCTGATGCAGCGAGGTGGCCCTGCGTAATAAGTCAGGGAGAGAGGGGGGAGCTACACTCCCGGGACTGTGATTAACTCTCACCTACTCCAAAGAACAGCAAGCCATTACAGAAAAATTATTTCTCAATTTACTTCCCGGGCAAGCTTTGAAAGAGAGCCTCTTTCTGGGAGTGGTTCCAACACAAACCCCCCGAAAAATGTAGATGCACCGCTCTCTGTAGGAACTTTAAAAAAGTAATGCTTGTGTAAATAATGTCTGGAGCGGTGTCTTGTATTCTAACGATTAGCTCTTTGTAATCTACAACTTGATATGTGACTGCTTTAGGTCTGTCATCCTGACCAACAGGAATCCGTGGAAGAGAAATGAGGCATTGTGCGGTGGAGTGGGTTTAAGTGTTTGGACGTGAAGTCTGTCTCATGGCAGAAAATGAGCACTGCATGCTGATCAGTCTGAGAAATGCCGTACGGCTACCCGCTAGGTACAGTTATAGTAGCATTAAAGTACCATTGTCGTAATCATACTGCATATGCAGCAATAGAAGTACAGCTCGGGGGATAGCAGTACATGCAGCTGTGCTACGTGTACTGCAGTAAGAGTTATAATAGTAGTAGTTGTAGGAGTAGTTATTGTAATAATAATACCCTTAAGATATAGTAGTAAAAAATAGAAAAAGTAAGAATAGTGACAGTTGTAATCGAGTCTAGTAGATAATACAACATATATTGTGTAGGTGTTGTTATAGCTGATGGTGTTCTAGCATTATTTGTAGCTCAGAAGATGATATGTTAGCTAATAACAGTGTTAGAAGTTTATCTTCCTCCTCCAAAATATGTTATTATATCACGTGAGCATGTGATTTGAGTGAACTGAGCCTTTAAAATGTTATTTCCAAGCACGTTACTGCTGTAAGAATGTGAATAATTCATGAAAATACATTTTTAAGAGTGAAGAAGTACATGTTAAAAGAGCAGAAAAGCTTTTATTTGCGGTACTGTCACTAGCAGGGAACAGCTGTGCACGTTGGCAGCTCCAAAATAAAAGCAAGAGGTACCCATTTAAAAAAAAAACTGCAACAACACGCTCATGTGTGTTATAATCTGGCTCTCTGTAATAGAGGCTGATGATGAAGGGTGTGCAGTACATCCACATGAAAAACCTCACCCGGTGCTGCTTTAATTAGAGGAGACTTTCACACTTCACAGTACAGTGAAGGCTAATGTGTAGGTGTGATGTATTCTCAAGTCTCTGTTCCTGTACAGTGGCGCTATGAATAGACTCTGCGAAGTTCTGAGGTGTGCTTCGTTCATGTTCGCTGCCTTCTTGACTCACATCAGTACTCGTACGTCACCACAGTAACAGTCTGGCATTTATGCAAAAAAAAAAAAAGATAACGTCCCCTCCGAGCACTAAGACTTATCTACTTTTTTTTTTGCATATTTCAGAACTTTAGGCGATCTTCTGGAGAGTGTGGTCTCATAACAACTGTCAGCTGTGTGTGTGTGTGTATGTGTGTGTGCGTGCGAATGCATATGTCGTTGTAGGTGTGAGCAATCTGACTGACACGCGCTGAGGTTTTTCATTTTCGGCAGGTGCCTAACATAGCAAGAATGGCAAACCACAGCACGCTTCCTCTACGAACAGGGTGTTTCTTTACGTGTGTGTGTGTGGGTTCTGAAAGTACATTAAGTAACTTGTGTGTATTTCAGTTTCAATAACTGACTTTTCCACCATCAAAGTCAAAATAAGCTTTGCGTAATAACTGTTTGCGTTATTCTCATTTAATGTTACTTTAAAAGTGAGCAGTTTTACATGAGCAGTCTATTTGTTCAAGGACTTACTGTGCTCACACATGCTTGCCATGAGTAGACACGGTTGCCATGTTGACTCATGGCAACCAGGGAGTTTCTGTAGCAGTTGATTTTGCGTTTAATAATTTATTTTTTTCTCTGCTTACATTGCTTTTGACAAACAACCTCTGCATCCGCACACGTGCACACGTTGCAATAAACACATGATATCTGAATGGACGTCTTGTTTTCTCCGCAGGGTTTGCAGGTGAAGGCAGATTATGTTCCTCTGCTGCAGTCCCTGGCCACATATGGATGGAGACTCACCTGTGTGCTGCCAACTCCTGTAATCAAGACTAACAGGTAATGACCCTCATCTGACTATTAACATTAACTAATCTACGCTCTCTAACGGCCCCTGTTGGAATTCACCAGGAACTGCAAGAACAGCAACTTTAAGCTTTTGTGTTACTTTTTTACCAAATAAAACCAACATCAGATCTCCAGAGCCTTCACTGAAGTAAAGGAGTGACACCTGAATATCAGATGAGTCAATTACAGATAAATAAAGTGTGGAAAAAAGTATTATCTGCAAAAATGCACCTGTAAGATCAAAAGTAAAAATACTCCTTATACTCCTTATGATGATAATTTTGCATGAGTGCCAAATTATCATCGGTATTATATTATTATCACTTACTCACTGTAAGCACAGTACTCGAGTAAATGTATTTTATTATGTCCCAGCACTGCTTCTGAATTATTTAAAACCCTGCTGGACTCTCCCAAAAAAACATGTCACCAAGCTTGAAATGAGAATCTTTTCTGGGGAAAACAATGAAGTCAGTGCTGAGTCACTTCAGTGTTTATAAAGAATACACACAGTTGGATTTCATTCATTCATTTATTTATTGTTCTTGTTAAAAGTTCTGTGAAAAAAAAATGAAAATGGAAAACAGCTCTACCACCATGCTTTAGCTCTGTTGTCTTACTATGAAATATGAAGTTGAAAACTGAGCCTCGTGTAAAAGCTATTCCAACTTCCAAAGAAACTTGTCGCAGGAGCACATCTACTGTATATTCCACTGTATTCCTGTAAAAACTGGAACACTGTATGAATTATAACACCTGCACCACGTCTGTTCAAGTTATTGTTCAAAGAAATATGGCAGCTTTTAGAAAATATTGACCTAAATCTGCTCCAGTTTGGGCTGAGCTTCAAGTCGAGCAGCAGCTCTGACTGCTGGTGGAAAATCTCTTCACAGAAATGTAACGGTCCCTCAGCTAAGCCGGCGCTGACTCATCACTCACGGCAGCTATATATGAGTGTACATCCGCTTATGGTCAAAGGACTCACATGTTCTTCAGGCACCCCGAAGAGCTTCTCTTCAAAAACAGAATTTGTTCGTCACCATTCTGATGATGTACCGCACTAGTCACATATTTCACTTCAGTATGGTTGATTAAGTCTCTCTTCAAAGTCATAGAAACACCTTGTACTGCAGAATATAGAAAGAAAATATGAAACCAGTGTAGTTCATCTTCACAGACCTGTTTTTTTTCTTCAAATGCAGTCAGAAACTGTTCGAGAACTTCAGTTACAGACATTACAGATCAGAAAAACAGGAGACAACATAAACAGAAGTTAAAGGACCAGTGTATAGCTGGTGATTGCAGCCGTCTGGCCTCACTCTTCCTTTCCAGCCATATCAGAGAAATTATGGTGGTTGCAAAACAAGCAAAAACACCCCATCCACTAAACCCAGTGTTTACTTTGTCTCTTCTGGGCTACTGTAGGAACATGGCAGCCTTCATGGAAGAGGGCGTGCATTTTCTATAGACAATAAAAAAGGCCCAAGCTAACAAAAACATAGCGATTTCTATTCTCACTAATGAAAACATAGTTATAGAAGGATATGTTATATTCTATTTTGCAAATAGAGCCTCATAAAGACACACAGTGGATAGTTAAAGCATAATTAGCATACATAACAACACAACACAGCAAAAATACATGGATTAGCAGTAAACTGATCGTACGACTAAATCCTCCTACACAAATCAACAATAACAAGACAGCTGTAGGTAAAACAAAAAAAAACATGGGGACTCTGTGAATAGATGAAAGTTTGTAAATGTCGGACGTAACAATCGGTCAAGTGAAACTGTGACTGCCGTGCAGCTGACTGACTGTGCCACAGTAGCGGTTGCTATAGCAACAGGATGTTCAACTGAAACCAACTGTTGGTGTCAGAGCAGCAGAAGAAAGAGAGACATCACAAGCAAAGTGTAAGAAAGTTAAGCACTCGTACTCGAGGCACGCTCTGTGCCGTTATTCATGATAAAATCCATATTTTGCACGAAATGATTGGTTCACATTTATTCCAACTCAAGCAACAATGAGAGCCTTTTACAGTAAAAGCCGTTTCAGTATAAGTCATTGTCCTTGACCTGTCCAAAAAACACTTCTAAAGTTCAGCTGGATCTGTCACGTTAGTGTCAAATACTCCATTTCCTGCCACTCTGCTGCGACTCAGCACGGAAACGCTGTCCGGGAAAGCTCATACTAAAAGAGGCTGTAACTTCACATGAGCACTGTGGCTTTTTGTCTCCCATCACTTATAATAAAAGAGCTTAAGATCTGTGAGTGATCTCAGGAGGGAAGATTACAGCGACCAATTTGAATGTGCAAACAGGCAGAGTGAAACTATTCTTTAATGTAACGTCGTGATGTGTCATACTGATGTAGTATGCATGTAGCATTTCCATCAGCGTGCTGACTGATTGTTTGCTCTGCTCCCACTTCGGCTGGTCATGTTTGCTGCTCTTTCATAGCATAGCTGATTAATTACCTCTCTATTTTCATCCTTTGTTGTTTTTTCTTCCCTCTCTCTCTCACCCTCTCTCTCTCTCTCTCTCTCAAAATGCCACAACACAACAGCACAACATGGCTAATTAATCAGAGTCGGCCTAGATACAGTACAAGACGAAGCTCATTTCTCTCCCTGCCATGAAAACATTTTGCACACCGAAATAATGGTTGATGATCTCTTTCAGATTAGCAATACTCATTACACTTGTTTTTTGTGATGTTGACTCCTCCATTTTTAAGTAGCAAATTTGCAAAATGCATTCCTTTTGTAGTCGGAGGGTTTTCGCAGACTGCACTTCATCTGGAGGGGTCGGATAAGTGTCAGTGATCTCAGCGGCGTCTGAAATTAATGCTAACTGGTGCTCAGCGGCTTCTCCACACAACATTAATTCATGTAGTTGTCTCAGAGCATGCATTCATGTTCGCCGCATTCAATTAATGCAGATGGTAATTACATTTTAGAGCCATTAACCACAGTAAATGTGAATTTCTCTATGTTATCTATAGAACGAGTGAGCAAGGAAACAAGAAGGCTCAGACAAACTAATTACTGCAGGTATCTTAATCTGCTGGAGACTAAACAGTGACCACCGTATAGTTTATCTTTGCTTTTTTTGAAGAAATATTTGTGTTTTTGGGTGCAGCATTTGATGCTTGAATGCTTGTTTTTTTTTTTTATTTCAAGTGGCAGCTTGCAGCAGAGGTGTGCGTTTTCCTGAAAGATGAAGCCACCAACTTGTACATTCACCCATATTTGACACAGGCTATTGCTGTTCTGTATGGCTTCGAGTTAAAATAGTGCGGCTGACACTGACAGCCAACAGCAGGCTCAGTAAAGGCCTGTAATTTTCTAAGCCATCCACTGCTCTCTTGCTTAATGGGCTGGGGCTTTTGCTGGGTACTCCGCTTTAGTTTTCAGCTTTGAGTCACCAGGAAGCCATCCAGCATTCTTGACAGCCTAGAAAATAGTGTATGGATAAATGGTGGAAGGAAGAAGGTAATGGAAAAAAGAAGTTGTGGTGGGCTTTTGATGGTTTAGATAGTAAGCCCTCTGCTGGAGCAGTCTCAAACCCATTTGATGTTTGAGAAAGGGAAGATTTGTTACAAGCTTTTAGGGTTCTGCAGTGATCATAAAGCTGCCATCTTTCCTCATGTGCAAGGTTGAGCAGGCAGCTTAAATGTAGACAGCATCTGACCTTTGTGTGTATGTGTGCGCACGTGCTATTGAACTTGTGTCAGATAGCAACACAGGACAATATATCTCCTTTTTAAGCCACATCCAATAATAGCAAAAGATAATAGAAGGAAAAAAAGGCAGAAACAAACAATAAAAGCGTCACAGACGCGGCTCTGACAGGAGATGAAAGCAGAGAGGTAAAACTGCGTAGTCGTGAGAACACGCTGGACTATGAAACCAAGCTGTGCATGACAAAGATGAGCAGACGAAGGAGCGAGAGTGAGCGTGAGAGACAGGAAGCCCACTCAGAAATGAATCTGCATTTCCTGCCGCGATTAATCTGTCAGCACGAGCAGATTATCCCTCTCAGAACACAGGAGTGTGACATGTGCAAGGGGTGGAGGATTATATATTTGGGGAACTGAGGAGGGGAAAAAAAGAAGAAATACATGCTCTGGGAAGCTGAAGATGTTCACAAGTTGTACACAGACATTCACACAACCCTGAAAATCTGCCCCGTTGCGTGTGAAACTGTTTCCTTGCAAGACTCAAGGGGGAAAAGAGGGGAAATGACACTGACAGATGACAGCAGTAAAGAGGTTGGGCCACAAATGTGAGCCTGTATCTATAAACTGTCAGATAAGAGTGTGAAGCATGAGAAGTGGCCGGCAATCATTTGACTATCTCGATTGAAGGTCAGAAAGCATGTGAATCACTCTGTTATTCCAAGATTGAACTCAAATAAATTACACGTATTTACCTTGGTGCTCTGCAGCAATTTTTCACACAAAGAAAACAATACATTTAGAAGAATCTGCCAGTGTTTTGTAACTAAATCTTTAAAATCAAGTGGGGGAAGCTTATTTCTATCTCTTAATTGTATTTTTAATCATTTCTAAATAAATTAGGACCAAGAAAGTTTGATTAAAGATGAGATGAGATTATCTCAGAGTCTTGTTTAATTAGATTTTCAGCTGATGATCTTCTCCTCTCTCCCTGTCTTCATCTTTCAGCGATGGAAGTCTGTCCACCAAACAGATTGTTTTCCTGCAGAGACCCATCCTGGGCCGAAAGAGAAGAGAATCGAAGGTACACGACCTCACATTCCTCTCTGTATTCCTCTGCTAATGTCGGAGTCTCCCACCAGTCGTTCTGTCACCTGCTTACCATATATCCGAGGCCAACATCACCTTTTGCCACCTCCAGTTCCACAGCTGGTTTTGTTTTAGGTAGCCAAACACATACAGCGCTGGAAAAAATGTGAACGGACTCTCCTCTCTGTTTGAGATATCACAAACTCTTTGGCAACAGACAAATGTGTTGTTTTGGGAAGCAGGGTTGGTAATGCTTTCTCCACGACCCTGAATAGGGGTGATAACCTCTAAAGCTAACCTTTGCCCGCAATGGAATGAATCCATGTTGATGCTTTCTGTGACCCGAATTTAAACCGCAATCACTACAACAAATTTAATAGGACCTAAGACTTGGGGAATTGCTGGTGTTAACAAGATTTTCTTGCCTGTTTCTTTGCAGTGTGTCTCAGTTCTCTCTACATCCCTGCAGTGTGTAGAACCCTGCATAAGTTGTTCAAGTAATTGAGGACATATTGCATTAAATTTTTTGCCTGTTTGTTTGGTCAGACTGCAAAGCCTCGAGGCCACCAATAACTCTCCTCAAAATGGCCTCAATTTCCTTCCTGGCATCAATGAGACTCATTTGAATTAGCTCGTTATCCCGGTACAATATTAGATCCACAGTGATCCATTCTTAATTAAGTCTGCGTGTACTGCTTTGTGCCCAAAAGCATATTTAAAGAGTTACAATGCATTCCACTAACATGCTAATGTAAACTTGGAATGTTTCAGAAATTGATCTTCAAGCCCCGAAGCAAGTCCAACAAGAACTGCATCAAAGACACAGCAAAGAACAAGAAGAAGAAGAAAACCAAGGATGCGGAGGATCCCAAGATCCTTGACAACAGAGAAAAGGTTGAGAGGGAGGAAGACAGGAGTAGGGATGAAGGGATGAACAAAACAGATGTGGAGGCAGCGAGAGAAAGTGAGACATGGAAAGACAGGGAAGTGAGCCGCGAGGAAGATAGAAAGAATGACGATGGGATCGAAATCAGCATAGAGACTGTTGAAAAGAAAGCTGGAGGAGCAGAGACGAAAGACAAAGGAGCAAAAAATGGCAAAGAAGACAAAGAGGGAGAAGAAAAGATAGCACCGGAAGGAGAGGGATCAAAAGTGAACAGAGAGCCTTTAGAAAATGGCGAGGTCCAGGAGGTGACGGAAATCGTTGCGACTGTCGAAACACAGAGCATGACCAAAGAAAAGAGGGAGGAAGGCGTAGCGGAAGTTCAAGTTGTGACCGAAAACGGGGTCGAGACAGATGAGGAGAAAGACGAGGGCAAAGAGGACGCCATCAAACGCAAGACAGAAGAGCCTGCGGGAGTGGAGGTCATTGTCAAGGAGATCGTGGCAGATTCACAGGCCACACCGACTAATCAAAGCCCAGAGGAGACTCAAGAATAGGAGCCCCAAGTCGTCTCATTCAAGGTTTTTCCCCCTGCCCTACCTCTCAAATCCCCCCTTAAGAACTGGTTCACAGTGTTGTCCCTGATCCAAATTAAAAGGGGGCTTCAATCCCCATCGCTGCAGCATCTTTCAAAGACAATTCCCCCCCCTGCAACCTGCCACAGTATAGCTACAGAACAATTTCATGTAACCGCAGACATCAGCCCTGCTGTATAACCACACGTACTGAATGTATATATCCAAAAACAGGAGATGCTGGTGCAGGATAGCCAACGAGGAGACGCTGGAACGATGCCATGATCAGGATGAGAAACAGATTAAAGGCCTGGTCACACCGACATTTAAACATTTAGTGGGTTTGCTTGTCAGGACAGTTAGTGTGACACACAAATTTGCACCATGACAGTGCTAAATTTTGAGGGAATGTAGACTACGAAGGTAGAGGAAGCTATCATAGCTTGTTAGCTGCGTTGCACCATCTGCTTTTATTTAACCTCCTCTGACAGAAAACAAACTGCTCCCCAAAAGAGGCAAAGTCTGCAGGCAATTATAAGACAGGATTGATGCCACGAATACGTCTTTTGGATAAACCGTGTGACTTTATTGTCCCGTTAGCGACTAAGATAACTAGCAAACTCTTTATTGAATGTAATTGAGGCTGACAAATGCTAGCGCGTTAGCGTGGTTAGCCCTGTCTGTGATTGATGCCTACGTCACCAAGCCTTTTAAAACCACGGGGATGTAAACGACGCTGTGCCACTTTCTGGTGTGACCGGGTCTTTAAGGGGAGCGATGAGCGTTACGTGATTCTCATTAATGTAACGTGTGATTAGGGTTAATTAGATAAACTGAAAGAACAGCAGTGATTTGAGCTATCATGGGTAGAAGTTAAGTGCTCCACCCGCGTAAGTCCTGATAGATCTACGCAGATGCAGCACCTGTTACAAGGTGTACTTTCACCTGAGAGGTGAGCAGCTCCGTTCAGTTTGTGAAACTGATAAAAGTCAGCTGCGAAAATCCACGAGGCAGAATCTTGACAGGACACAGGCCTTCCTCATCCACACGGCTGACTATCTAAAGGCAGGTGTGCTCAGAAAAGCTCCTTATGTGATCACCATTTCCCGTTCCTTCGTTCTGTGCGCCATCGTAAGTTGTAAATGCGGAGGGAGAACTCGCTGTGGTAGAGGTGATGGGAAAGGCGTTTGTTGCGACAGGCAATCCAAAGTAGGGTGAAGAGATAATTGTTTACGCTGAGCTCTAAGCCGTCAAGTGCTTCAAAGAGAGCCGATAATCACTCTTTGGTGCGGTGTGCTAAGCTCACCTTGCATACAGAATGTTCCATATTCAAAGCCAAGTCAGATAAGGATGTGAAATTCAGCTGAATGCTTGCAGCTCGAGGGCACAACTCATATTTAGATGCACCTAGTTAGCTTTGACATACGGGAGAGAGGATTTATTTCCGTGCAAAGTTGCATTTTTAATTACATTTCCAGTCAATGGCCACAAACAAAAGCATTTGTCAGTGTGGAAAAAAGGTTAAGCTGTGTGGTCAGGACTGAGCCTTGTTGTTTACTCAGACCAAAAATGGATATTGAGAAGGAGAAATTGAGACAAAGAAAGACGCTGAGAGCTAAAGAGAACAGACCACGGAGCATAAAGAGGGTCAAATAAAAGAAACGAACGGGCTCATTTAAATTAACGGCCGTTTGCGTCTCACATCCCCCCGTTGAGATTTTCTTTATTATTTTACCTCCAGCTCTTTAAGCACCTCTTATCCCACATCATTTCTGACAATAAGCAAGTCATAATGTGCCGTTTCACACGGCATCAAGTAGCTTTCCATTTTTTAAAAAAAAAAAGGAGGGGAGGGTTGATGGGGAAGGGGGGGAAGGTGGCGACATTCACGGTGTAGAGCTCTCATTAGCTCACTAATGGATTTTGTCAGTGGGGTTCCTGTCAGGAATCATGCATTTATAATGAAGGTCACTTATTGGGGGAGGTATTGACAGCATAACACCTCAACACGCCAAGCAACTAGCCTTCAGATTTACCGGTGATGTCATGGGGAATCATTTTTGCACTGAAGAGTTTGTGTTAAAAATCCTAAATTTAGTTAAAAAACACGTCAAGTTAAACTTTATTTATTAAAATGTACGCATTCGGTTAATCAAGAACTTAAACTACCTGCTGTCCTGCTTTATACTGACTATAATTTGTCATAATTTGGATCTTTTTGCTTTATGAGAACAGATGATACCTTGGTGTCTCCTTTTTTTTTTTTGAGGGGGGGGATGAAACTCTTCAATTACACACACAAGTAAGATCGATTATGCTGAATAAGTGCTCTCTTTAATGAATCCAACCGCCGCTGAGATTTCTTTTCAATGTAAAATGGCAAGTGTTTTTGTGTAGAGTAGAATATAAAAACTGTGACCAGCTTAGCCTTATTACTATACTGTAAATGGCCCACAATCTGCTTTTAGAAATGTCTTTTAGAGGCACAATGGTGATTTAAGTGTTATATGTTTGTTATAGTCAGACAGGAAAGTTTTGCTACAGTTCAGTGTTGGTATTTTGAAGCTGTTCCCTGTTTTATTACTGGCATTCAGACTGAGGGGGATAAAAGATTTGAAGTGTTTGTCTATATGAAGGTAATATGTTCTTGATTTGTTTTTAACTCTTTTTTTTTATTATTATTATTCATTGTGAATGTTCTGTTTCTAAGTCAAGCGATTTGACGGTGACTTTGCGTTGCCTCTGCTGTTCTGCTAAAGCTTGCTATAAAAAAAAAAAAAAATGTATTTCTGACTGACGCTTCGAGCTACCTCCCGAGGGCTGTTGTTGGTTTTTAAACCGAGGGGTCACCGCCTAGAAACATATGCTCCTTGTCCTCTCACCCTCCACTATGACAGAGCCCAGACCCATGAGCATGAGGTCATCGCTAATGGCAGACAAGGTCAAAAGGTCATATTTGAGCCAGGATGGATTTTCCACAGCTGTACACAGGAGTTTGCACGAGCACACGACAAATAACCACTATATTGAATTAAGATATGAAGTCATATCATGATATTCTCTGTGGTATTTTTCTTTTCTTTTGTTGTTTTTTTATTATTTTTCATTCTCTCAGCTGCTTTTAGCTTTCAGCTGTTCGAGCTTTAATAAGCACTTATTGTATTCAAGAGGTATTTCGTGCTGCCTCCTGCGTCAGAGGCTCCCGAGGAGCAAATAAGACTCGGCTGTCACTTTCACACGTTTGTCAGAATGTGACGAATACGTAGAAGTATGAAAGGCGATACCGAAAGACGCCTTTTGATAGCAGATGAGATCATTACGGATATATTCGAGAAATTTCCCCGCTGAATCCTGGTCAGCTTATTTTCCATCAGATTTAATCAATTTCTTCATTTTCTCCAAACGTCAAGATAAACTGTCATCTATCTGTTTTATGAATATGAATTTATTTCCCAGCCTTTTTTTTTTTTTTTTTTTTAATCTAAAACTGTGACATTTAGTCCCCTTTGGCATCCTGTGAAAACAGACAAATCATATTCCACTTTTATCTACAAGAACAAAAGTTTGGAAAATCAGATGATCTCATGTGACATGACATGTTTTTTTGGACTCCCACCACATTCCCGCTGGACATCCACGAACACGGACGATTGTAACCTTGACGGAAAAAAAAAAAGTTACAACCGGCCCTGCGTATCCGCCCGTCCCACACCTGAGGTCATGGCCTTCGGGGGGCCCCCATTTCTCCCTGATAACGGCTGATTGGTTGTAGTGCAGTCTGACCTCTGACATGAGTACACTCCAGGGGACTGTGGGTTATTGTGGTTTTTTTTTGTATTTTTCTTTGTCTGGTATTATGAATAAGAAAAACACAGACAGGGAGGGGAAAAAAAGCGAGGCAGGATCTGACACTTCATCAGTTAAATGATGCTGAACCATGTTAACGTAGTCGTCCGTGAAAAGAAGGAGACCTTTGACTAATGTTAGACTTAAATATACATTTGCAGCCCTCTACTCATTTGTGTAAAAAAAAAAAAAAAAAGTAATATACAGTTTCCTGTCTTATATCAGCATAATTGTCTCTGAGCCTCAATAGTGGCGCTGGTGCAATCGTTCTTGGTAATGCTGTAAAAATAAATAAAATAATAAAATGTAATGGTTCATTTCCTGTGTGCTACTATGATGTGAAATGGGCAGAGTAGAAATGACAGAACATGATACAATAGGATGCCGTCATTTTTTATTTTTTTTCTTCCTGTGTTGTCACTTTAGCTTGCTCACAGCCTCTGGAAAATGTATTCTTCGTTTTTTTTGTCTCTGATGTTCGGTTTTTTTATCACCTCGGCTACCGTCTTGAATGTTGAGTATCTTTGATCATGTGCTGATGTCACTTGCGTAGCAGTGTTTGCTATCAAGGCGGAAAAAAAGTATTCTTTATCTTTGCTATCCTGAGTATGTCCACATTCCTATTGTTCATGACATCTGTACAATTTGTATATTATAAAATGATTTATATTTAATGTGTACATGTGCCCTGGCTTCTTTTGTGTCAAAGGAAATGCAGCATCTGTTTGTTGAGGCAGCTACTATTAAAAGGAACTTGGAACTTTTTCAGGATTTAGTTGAGTTAATGAGTCAAATCTAGAGCTAATTAACGTGGTTTCATTTTTCCAGTTGGAGAAGAAAGATATACGCAGATAGATACTTCCACTTAAAGGCCCCACATTGTAGAAACTGCCTTTAAACGAGCCGTAAGGTTGTGATGTCACCACCGATAGCCACACCACCATCCAGGTAGGCTATAATCTCTAAAAACCTCTGATTGGCTTAGCCATGTGTCACTCAGTTAGCTCTCATTAATATCCATCCATTCATTTTTTAATAACTGCTTATTCTAATCGGGGTTGCTGGAGGCTGAGGCCCGTCCCAGCTGACATTGGGCGAGAGTCCCCAGTTCATCACGGGGCTGACACATAAAGACAAACAACCATTCACACTCACATTCACACCTATGGGCAATTTAGAGTCACCAATTAACCTGTGTGTCTTTGGACTGTGAGCCAGCTGGGACAGAAGCGTCCCAAGGGGGGATTGGAACTAGAAATACTCTCGCTGTGAGGTGCTAACCACTGCGCCACCGTGCCGCCCTCATTAATATCAATGGGACAAAATGCAACACGAAAGGTCAGAGGGCTCCGGAGAGGGCGTTTTTGGTACTTAAAACAAAATTCAAATAAAACAGTGTAAATGTATAAAATATGGGACCTTTAAGTTAAGTCTGAGACATGTCAAAGTGAAGGATTAAACTTTTAATTATTTGGTAAAATCGTGTATCTTTCCACACATCTGTGCATAAAACTACACCTCAGAAACAAAGATGCAAGCAAAATCACACTATAGAATATTACCTGCACTTGTAAATGACATAAAGGAACTTATATATAGCGTCTCTATGGGAAACTGTCAGCAGAGCAGCCTCTCCAGTCTCTGAGATACTCACAAGACAAAGACAAGCCTGAGGTTACAAAGAAAAAAAAAAACCCTCCCAAAACCAAGACCAGATTTGTGTACTGCAGCCATACCTGCAACCTTGAGAACCAGCAGACACAATGGTTAGTCCTTCAGCTAGCTCTGTGTCATTAACCAGCGATATTATTATTTTATCTGACATGTCTAGTTCTGCACAAGGACAGTCCATGCTGCCCTTGGAGAAATACAGAAAATAAGTGAAAGATGAAATGACAACTCCAGTCCACTGAACACAGTGAGAATACAAAAACTGAACCCAAACACCCAAATCACCATTTTCTCCAAGACAAGAGACTTTTTTAAAAAAAAATCTGCTCCATCTGGTTATTACCTTCATTACCGTGGAACCCTTCGATCAACTTTATAGTTATGACACACCACAACAGTACCATTTGTTTCACCCTCATATCAAAACAGTGCCATTCAGCTCCAAACCTGTCCCTCTTGCATCAATATTTCACATAGAACCAAGGCCATAATAACCCTACAGTGTTTATGAACACAACTATATTTACAGTTGAGTCCACACAGCCGCTATGATCTATCATGAGCCCAGGGGAGCGTAAGGTCATTAAGTGGAGGGCTTTGCCTTCAACCAAAACCACAAACACCGTATCCATTCTGTTCACTACAGGAGGTGTTAATGGCTCTTGAGGCAGATTGGGGACCGCCGGCGAGCCGCTAAGCTGGTCAGAAACACACTGAGGCTGCATGGTTTGGATATTAAACTTATGACCCGGGGCGTTACATCCTTGAGGTTCCGCTCTAGGACCCAGAGGAAATGCTACACAGCGACTTACAGAGAGCAGCATGTTTTGAATAATGAAGTTTCTTTCTGCAGGTCGAGAGAAAAAAAAAGAAGTGTTGTTTTCATGATTGAGGTACAGGATGCGGGAACAGCAATTCAGGAGACGTTGATTCAGTGCAGGTTTTTAGACCTTTGTGCCCAGAGGGCTCCTGAGGTTCACTAAGAGGTGGAGCTGCATGGCTGTGCCAGGTGTTCAGTGTTGAATTGATCGATCCAGAATTCATTAGACTCATAAAATCTAAGATGTTTATATTGGATGTGTCGTGTCATAAAAGTCATTATTTCTGGCGAGATGTGGGTTAAAGCTCCACTTGGCACAGCACTGCCATCTAGTGGCTGACCGAGGCGTCATGTGCAGTGAAATAGACCTCAACCAAAGGGACTACAACTATATACAGCTGTAATTCCTGATGCCTAATCACTAAAAAAATACTAAAAAATAAAATGATTTGTCATTTTTTATTTGACAGTTCTTGATTCGATGTCATAAAATAAATCCCTAAATACTTAATATCCTTTTTTTTCTCTTCAAAGAAACATTACTTAACCTCTGTACCTTAAAATAACAGCTTCTCTATCATTTTGATGCTATACTGACTTGTAATCACGTGAATGATGCCTCTGTCACTCCCCGCTGTGCCTGCACACCTATTCCTGCACTGTGTAACTGGGTCTCTGGGTCACTTCACATGCCGTGCACTTCACACACCACCAACTATATCGTGATTTGCATGAAACTGGGTCACACTGGTGGACATTTAAGCAAACTGCTGCAAAATATAGCTGCTGTTAGCTAGTTAACGCTACACTAGGGAAGAGTTGGCGTTCACACAGTGTTGGACCACCGGGATGCAGAAGTGGTTGTAGATGTCATAGTGATGTCATCAGGGTTATAATGAGTTAAGCTTGAGACGGACATGGAGTTTGAAAGATGAGGCATTCACCAGACTGGGAGAGATGTTACTGAGTTGCATTATGGGAAATGTAGGCCCTTTTTTTTCCCCAAAATTTCTGAAAGTGGAATCTACTTTGTGTGGAATAAAGTGATCAAAAACATTTTATTCCACGCTGGGTGACAGTATCACATATTTAATGTATAAGTTTGTTCCAAGTCTTCATTGAGGCTAAATTATGTTTACGCTGAGTTAAAAATTTAAACCCCATGGACCCCGTGTTTATATGTCTGCACCATCCAATCAAGTGAATATATTCTAGATGCCTCGTGCATCATTTTGTTTACAAAATCTCCAAAAATCAGCCCGACATTGTTGATATCTTTGGAAACTCTCAGATCTTCACTATAATTTAAAGTTACTTTCTAGGTGTTTACAAAGTTTTCCTGCATGGCATCCATTTGTAATGACGTTCACACCAGCGAGGCGGTGAGTTTTGTTGTTCAGACAAAATAGTAATTTCAAAAATGACACCTTAGGCTGCTCAGAACTTCAGAGAGTTGTGTTTCACATTGTTAAATTGAAATAATCTCACCGCTGATACAACAATCTCACTACAAGGTCCATTAAGTAGAACATACCTTGTCAACACTCCTCTCACATTAGCATATCCATTTTTCCAAACAGACCAGCGAGTGCTCTTGAGCATCTAACTCCAGTAGGTACACTCTGAACTTAGATATGAGGTCAGCACGAGTGTATTAATTGCCATAACAGAGAGGCGCTCTGCAGCATCTGCGTGTTAAATACTATAATCTCTTTGCCTTGACTTGCAAAATCTTCTGAAAACCATTACCACGGTGTTTGATAACGTTTGAGTTCCCGCCACACACACACACTCTGCGTTAGCAGATTAACTACCTACCGATTAATTAACACAATTACCTCTGTGTGTGCCAATCGTTGTCTTATCAACCTTTGTCAGGCCTTAAACTGTAAATTAATTAATATCCGCTCTCTTGTCATTTCTTAATTACCTCTGTTCCAGCAGGAATTCTGGGAAATGGGAATGGGTCTGTGTCAGCGGCTCTGTTTGGTGCCCATGCTTATTATGACTTTGCTGTGAGCTCATTGGCTCATTAGACAGGATATGAACACACGCTGCTCTCGTGCTGATCTGAGGCGACGAGTGGGTGACGTGATGTAAAAAGTGGCTCTTCAGACGGCGGCTTGATCTGAAGTTTTCGCTGCTAAAAAAGGTGACACTCGACTTTGTTTGGAGAGCTGCATGTTTCACCATGGGCTGCTATAAACACTGATCTCAGCAGTATTTGAGTTATTAAAGAGGGAAGAACTGACACTGTCAAGACCTTCAGGTTCTGGAAAATCATTAAAGAGTCAACAGCAGTTTAAATGAGCTTTTTATTATTTGTCGTGTTTGTTCAGAGTGGTGGAGACGGGCTGGATCAAACTGCTCGGGGTCTGCTCACCTGCCAATCACTGTCAATAAAAACACAAGTTCACACAACAGTAATGAATGTTTGTCACAGTAATGTACAGTACATACAGAAAATAATTGCATTTGACATTTGAATACTTCCATATAGCCTTTAGTCTCTTTCCTTAGACCTTCAAAATGTTAATAGATCCAAACTGAACTCACTTCAAGGTCCACTTAGTAGCGGCTATGCACTTTTAAGCCAATACGGATAAGAGGTCCTTCAAGTGCTCAGAAAAAAAAATCTATATTTCCATTAAAAATTGGCAAAGATGATGAGTTATGATTGAAAGCTTCCAAGCAGCTACTTAATGGACCTTGTAGTGAGATTGTTGTATCAACTGTTTTCAAGGTCAACGATGATTTTTGAGGCTGATTATCAGATGCTGTTTTCAGTGAATAATTCCACATAAAAATATGCAAAAAAAAAAATATCCCACTCACACTTTTGGCATTTCCAGTCTATATTCATAAAGTGGGAAATAACTACAATAAGAAGGTGTGAGAGAAAAGCAATTTGATTTCCCCGTTCAGGAGGATTATGTCTCAAAAAAACAGATTTATAGGCTGCAGTTAAACCTGTAGTTCATTTTCTTTTATCACAAAACTAAAATTAAAATCTTTTCTCTGTTGTTGTTGTATTTGTGGATTTGTTTCCTTAAGATTCAAACAGTCCAATAAAAGATTAAAAACAAAATCAAAAAGTTGATTTATTAATCTGTCATCGTCCCCCGGAGGTTAAAGATGTAGCGCACAAACAAATCTAATTCCAGTCTGTGATTAAACATTGCACACTTGTCTGTGCTCTCTGACATAATTCACCCCTGTAGTGTTTATCAGTTGAGTGCATACAGCATGGCACGGCTGAAAATTAAGTGTCAAGACCAGGGTGCTTTCTCACAAAGCAGCAGCAGCAGCAGCAGCAGCAGTCAGCCGTTAAATATAATATCTTCTGAAATTTTATTATTAGCGAACATGACTCAATCGTATTTCTTAAAAATGCAATCCAGATTTTCTTTTTTTTTTTTATTCTACAAGGATGTAATCTGTGTCACGGTTTCCTGCCCGTCTCGCTTAATAAATGTACCAGAACATCTTCAAACCCGAGGAACAGCTGGTGGTTAAGTTCCTCAAGTAGCCAGACTCTTCCAGCTTTATCATCTGGGAACATCTGGAGAACATCTCATGTCATCACGAAAAACTCTCGAGTTAATCCTCAGGCACAGCCACTCCATGTGAGTTTGAAAACACGACGAACACCAATTCTGGCGTGCTTTCCAATACCGACACACTTTCGATCGCTTGATGCAACTGGCTCGATGTGTTGACATGGCCCTCTTCTTAGCTGGTGTGTGGCATGATTATCTGTAACTATTGGTGGAAAGTAACAAATTACATTTACTCAAGGCTTGTACTAAACTTTAAGTTCTAGTTTTCAGACCACTGTACTTTAACCTATTTATACTTATCCTGTAGAACAAGTTCTTTTGCTTTTAAAAACTCTAATGTGTGTGGCTCAGGAGGTAGAGTGGGACGTCCACTGATCAGATGATCGGCCGCTCGATCTGGCTTTTCTAGTCTGCATGTCGAAGTGTCCTTGGACAGGATACTGAACCCCAAATCGTGCAATGTGTATGAATGGTTAGCTACTAAAACTAATGAGCAATTGGCAGCTTTTCAATTCATGACTTTCTCCTGTAGTCGAGTCTTTTTGTACTCTAATATTGGTACTTATACTAGCAGAGGAACTGAATACTCTTCCTGCCTCTGTCTGTAACCACAGCACATCTTTCTTCTTGAGGACAAAAAGCTGCATTTTTTCACATAGTTTATAGTGCTATAGTTTTGGCATTTTTACCCTCTTTGAATTTTTCTCACTTGCTCATATAAAATAAAGCAAAATAAAGTCATCCAATCAGTCTGTATTTTGTGTGTAGAGGTCATTAACTGCTGTTCCTGGGCTTTGTTTTCCGTTATATAAACCTTACCTTATCTTACCTGCTGAGGGTTGTCACAGCAATGGAAGCGCACATCGTTAAGGCTGGAGTCATCAAGGCCATACTGGTACTCCTCCATCTTGGTCTCGATGCCGCAGATTCCTCCGTTGAGACACTCCTGGCTCCAGTAGCCATACTCTCCCCACTGCATGCCAGGCCCCTCCAGCGTCGGGTTGCTGCTGCAGCGGAATCTGATGTTGTTCATGGCCGTGTCGTCACCGAAGAGACCCTGATGGGGCTCCACGCGAGTCTGGAAAGAGGTGAGCACACCGCTGGGGCAGTACATGGGGTGGGACCATTCACCAAAGCTGGACAGGAGGGTAGAAAATACAGAGAAAGAGTGTGGGAAGAAAAAATAAAATCAGGATAAGATCCAAGATGTGGACTGGAAACACTGGAGGGACGTCAAGATATTTCGACATCTGAACGCCTGATTTGCAATCCTGGCAGAAGTGATGCTTTCATTTCCCCTCTGAACATGATGGGGAAAGTGCCAGACTTCAGCTTCCTGCTGCTTTCAAAGTACCTACTTTATTTATCTTAATTCTTATTTAACCTTTATAGTAAAGCCAGGTTAGTCCCATAGAGATCAAGGATCTCTTTCACAAGATCACAGATCAAACAGCTAAATATTTAAAGACATCAATAAAAAACATTTCAGCCTAAGTGGATGAAGGAAAGTATTTCCATTGATATGTTCATTACTCTCCTCCTGCTGAATGCCGGCTCCTCCTAAAATAAAATATGTATCAACGAGGATGTATTGAACCAAAAACTTCTGAGGATACAGAACATTTAGATGTTTTTGTGGATTTGTTGTAGAAATAAAGTTAACATTTAGAACCACATTACTATCAAAAATAACGAATAAACGAGTCAGAACTGATCCGACTTACTGGCCGGTGTGGGATTCAATAGAGTACAGGAAGCTTCGGTCCCCGTCTTTGGCACAAATGAGTCGGATCCCGTTCAGGGCAGTGTCATCCCCCCCGTACTGATTAGACTCCACCTGAGGAAACAGAAAACAGTTCCCAGCAGTGATAACAGCTCTGATCAAACCAGTTTGGCATCTTTTACTTGGTGTGGGGAGATGACACACAGCAAAGGGCCACAAGCTGAAACTGAGCCTGAGCTCCTGTGGTAGGGATTATAGCCTTTGCACATGGGGCACACGCTCTACCAGGTGAGCTACTCAGGCGCCCTGTTTGTCATCTTCTTCTTGTTGTCTTGTTCTGACTGACTAACTCAGATTGCTGAAGCTTTACTAGCTTTGGCAGAACATGAATGCATTTGAATGTATTTTTGTCTCTTAGACTGAAGTCACATTAGCAAAGGCTCAGTTATGGGTCAGTATGGAAAGAGGAGGAACATATTGACACATTCTTCATTGCCAAACACTTCCCATCATCTGTTTCTTCTGATTCTTGGCACTTATCTTCAGGATAAGAGCAACAGCCATCTGGCTGGTATTTATACAGAGCAGGACAGGTGTTACCAATCAAGGCAATCAACTTGAGGCCCCCATCGCATGTCCACGTTATCAAGAAAACAAGCACAAATCAAACAGAAACACGAGACAAGCCAAAAAGCAGAGAAATAATTCACAAAACACACATTTTTATCTACATAAATAACGATTTGATTGAATATTAAAGGTCAAACCAAAGTCAAATTAATCAGAATCGTACGAATCACCATGTGGAAAAAGATACATGAACGATGAGGCAAAAGTTGCAACATTGCTGTATACTGTAAACGTTACAAATATGTGTGTGAGTAGTTAAAATAGGCATGAAATGGGCCTTCGAATGCTCTCAGGTTGATTGTCTTGACTTGTAACATCTGTCCTGATTGATATGCTGGTCAGACGAGTGTTGTTCTTCACCTGAAGGCTGTTTGCTGACCTTTATAAGCCAAAAAATAAATGCATTGGAGTTGTGCAACTTTCTGTTCTCTTTTTTTTTATATCTGACTGTTGGAGAAAACTGAATAACTACATGTATGAAACAGTCGATTAAGATTTGTTTTATATTAATTATATCTGTAATATGTGAAGGAGTCAGTGTCTTTACCCTGATGCTGAAGCCAACAGCAAAGAACTTGTCCGGACACATCTCAGGCCAGGTCCAGTTTCCAAACTGCTCTCCGTTGTTCACGGTAAGCATAGATCTGTAGTGTCTGCTGTTAAAGGCCACACCAGCTCTCTGCAAAAACACTTTCTCCTCACATAACCCACCGGACAACACAGCCAGCAGGGCCACGACGGTCAACAGACTTGCCATTTTGCCAGCGAGTGAGTCAGTGTTTCACTCTGAAATGCCAACTAACAAGTACCGGTGGGGGTCCAGACTCAAAGCTCTTGTAGCTTCTCAGTCAATTCAAAAATAGACCACTCGTATCAGGATGGATGATTTACAGAGTCACAGAGAGGTGTGGGAACGAACAGCTGGTGTCGGAAAAAGTAAAGTTTTTTTCTCCATGACGTTCAGAGACAAAGGGTCTCTGACATGCTTCTAATATCATCCAATTTTTGCTTTATTCTGTATTACAGCACACAGTGAATCTACATCACCGTCCGACAGATAATCCACAGTCTGTGCTGCAGAACCTTTACAGTTATGAACTCTTGTGTCCATTGTTGCAAGGATTGCAGTCGTCCAGTATTAATAATATATACAGTAGAAAGTCAGTAAATAAGAGATTAGAAGAAAAGGTGGAAACAGTTTATTTTGTCTCGCCTGGGTGCTCAGACATCACACCTTATCGCTGTTGTCAGATAAAAAACAGTTTTACTGAAACAAGAAAAAGAGCCTTACACTCAGATAAAAGGATGTCACCGATAAAGCTGTCGCCTTATTCATACACTCATATTTTTACACAAAAATATGAAAATAACACAAGTTCTCTTTGATTATTATCGACTACAAAGTACGATAAATAGCCAGGAAGGTAGGTTCACGAAACACTTTTACAGATCGGATGAAGTTTTAGCATCTTTAGAGACGTACCTGTGTGTGAGTGTTTGTACTGTAGATTCATTGTGTAGTTATTTTCAATGCATAAACATACAGTGTACCAACAGGGCCAGATCAGTGTCTTAGACTCACTATCTTTAAACCTGTTGTAGCTAATTTTCTGGGGAACCAGCTATAAACACAATATCAACACTTGATATATGTAATTCTCAGTTTAGTCGTTTTCGTTCTGTGTGTGGCTCTCTAGCTGCGAAATGCTCCATTTTCTCCATGAGCCGGTCATCAATTGTCTTCTGTTTACCATTACGATAACCCCAAGAGAGACGTTATTGTCATCCATCTGTATGGAGTACGGTACATCAAGGAATGATGCAACACACGGCGGTAGTGAAGCAAGACTTCACATAGGATGCAACAACAGGATGCAAAAATAGGTTCGGAACAAGATACAAAACACGGCAGCTGTTGAGCAGTTAGCGCACTGTGCACAAGAGTGAACAGACACAGTTCAGTTGCAGGATGGAGAACCAAAACACTGAGCTGAAAGGTGCTAAAACGCTCCATACAGCTAAAGGGGAACCATAGTCATGAAGCTTGTTTGTTGCTGTGAGCGACACCTTTAATATGCTTGTTTTCATGTGATCCATTGTTAATATAATTAAATAGTTAAATGAATCATTTAAATCCAAAACAGTGTGAAAATCTGAAACTATTTCAAGCTTTTTTTTGGTACTTTGGCACTTTTTTTAAGTCCTCGGTTGACAAAAACGATAAAGGTGAAGGGTCAGGGTACCAGTTGTCGTCTTCCCACGATGCTATTTTTCTCCTCTCACTGTACAGTAGGTTAAACACAACAGCCACCACGTTGAGAGGGACTGTTTTCTTTTTTTTACCAGCTTTAATACTTTATGTTACCCAATCCAAGTCTTCAGCTGTGTCTTTATCACATTTTGTTGTTTGTATTTCAGCATCAAGAATTCCTTCCGTTAAATATCTCTGACTCGGATGGATCAGACAGAGAGATTTGTCCTTGTCTGCCTAATGTGCTGAGGTCAAACCTGAAACATGAAAAGAAAGTGTTATAAAATCTGATGATGTGTTACTTCATAACTTTTCATGACACACTTTATGGACGTTAACACACCTCTTTTTCCACCAGTAGTAAACCGCTCCGCCAGCAGCTACAATGAAGCCGACAAAGAAGAAGATGATCCCCAACGCCTTCTTCAGATGTTTAGCATCCAGCGCAAATGTGTCTACAGTCATTGAGAAAAATAATGACATGACTTAATATGCTCACTGCTATTATAGATCAGCATACTTAGTGACTTATTCAACACCTTTATAAGCCAGGAATCAGATGTTACATGACGAAAAGGTTAGTGCCGTCTGACAAAAACACCTACTAAATAACTAAAACATCAAATCCTTCCTTAATAATCCTTTTATGTCTCTATACACACAATTCTCAAAATAATTAATGGTCATCAAGCTGCTGGCGCTTTGATTAATTAAAGCAAATCTGTTCCTTATCATGCAGTGACCCACTTTTTAATTGTTTCTAGGACAAGCTGTTCAAAACTGTGGGCCTAAGTTCAGTTTTCTTTTTCTTTCTAGTAAAAATAAAGAAGAACATCATGCATCACACAACCACGGGTAGAAGAAGATCCTCAGACATGTGCAAGAAAATTCAGTCACTCAGACTAAGTATGTTAGAATTCCAGCGGCAGATATTTGTAGCCTGGCAGCAGGTAAGGTGAACTGAGGATACATTTCAGTCCAAGGCAGAGACAGCTGGAGTCTGCTGGACAGGGAGAGAACAGCAGGTATACAAATGTATAGACGAGGAGCGCGTCACGATAAAGTGCTTTGCGACCCACCACCTCCCCATCGCAGTCATTATGCTGCGTTTATGTCACGTCAAAGTAAGTGTAATTACGAGTTTCCAATTTGTAAATAGCGTTCACGTCGCGTCGTCACGCTTAATGACACAGAAGTGCCTGGAAACAAAGCAAACATGACTGCCTAATGTCAGTCCATCATTTAATATAATTAAACCTGAATTTAATGGATATATTTTGACAATGCAAAGTGTTTTAAACCCTCATATGACCAACTCTGTAATCATAAAATCTTCTTGAGTTGTCAGATTACGTGAAAGTCTTTAACATGGCAATCTTTTTCATCTCTGCCATTCATCCCACGAGACATGAATGTGCCATTATCTTCAGATTAAACCAACGTGGTTTCATCTTTCACTGGCTTTTCTCTACATCCAGACTCCAGGCTGAGGATGCTGTCTCTTCTCCTGTCATAGGCCTGCATAGAGTGGCTGCACAGCAGACATTTTGAAGCAGCAAAAGCAGGAAACTCACAGGATAGCTGCATTCCTCTTAGGGGAGGTCCTGCTATTGTTGGCTGGCTGTCATTGTTAACCAGAATTTAACAAGCCAAAATGTTTGCTGTGTGACCAATCCATTGATCTTCTGACTGAACCAAACCTTTAAGACATGCATAAAATCCAAATACAACCCTACGTTTCTTCTCTTCTTACCCCAGTCCACCTCCAGGCTCTCTTTCAGGCTGCTGTGCTCCACCCTGCAGCTCACCCTCTCCCCTCTCCTGGGTGTGAACTCCAGGTAAGAGTGAAGCTGGAAGCTCCAGTCCCCGTTAGCCATGATGTCCGTGGACGACACATCGGTGGTGACCTCCACCCCGTCTCTCAGCCAGCTCACCCTCACTTCCTGAGGGAAAAAACCCCAAACGCTGCACTCAAGCATGGACAGCTCCCCGTAGTCAGCCGGCATGGTCTGATGGACCTTCACAATCGGAGGCACTGAAGTGTAGAAATGATTAGAGTGAAATTAGCTCAATGACCTTCTGGACGTGGAGTCTGCTTTGAGGCAGAGTGGCGAGGAGAGAGGCATGAGCTAAACAGTTTTCTTCAAGCCATTTAATTAAAGAGCGAGGAGAGAACAATTGTTTCCTTTTTCCAATGAAGCAAATTAAGCCAATCAAGCGGAATTGTTCAGTGTTTAATATCCTGCTTCAAAATCTCACTCAGCTTTGTCACGAGTAGAGAAACGTACCTTTTCTATCCAACGTGCTCCTCCTGAATAATCTCGCATTGTATCTGCAAAGAGTCTCCACTTCACTTTTTCTTTCTGCCATTTTCCAAGCCTGGTTGTTATAATGGGCTGCGCACCTCATGCCGTATTCTCCAAAGCCAACATACTTCCCGACCCGAGAGTCATACAGGGAGAGGATCTTCTGGTTGAAGATGTTTTTCACAAAGAAGACCATGTCTGTGATGTTGTCACCGTACTCACAGTCAAATATCGATTGGTATACATAACCACCTGTAACAGACACAAAGTTGGTCAGTACAACAGACAGTATAATAATTTGTTTTGCTGCAGAAAAGAAGAAGAGAAAGTATTTCGCAAAAACAAATTCAACTTTTTAGCCAAGCTAGCGGCATTGCTTTGTAGATGGGAATGTCGGTCTACCATCACCACATCTATTGGGTGGGTTTGCCATGAGATCGGTGCCCAGAGGATGAAACCAACTGACTTTGGTGATCCCGTCACTTTTTCCTCTCAGCCACCATGAGGTTCACATTTGTGGTTTTGAGTGAAATGTCTCTACAACTGCTCTTTGGTTGTAATTATTGATGAAGCTGAAGAGTTTTGAGGGCATCGTTTGAGATGCTGTTAAGTTGATGTTCATGTAAATGTATCTGCATACAAAGGCAAAAATAGCAACGCGCCAGACTGAACTACGACAACTCATACCAACTCGAGACGTTTCAGTATGAAACAGTTGACACCCCTTCTTCCACCCTGCGGTAATTGGCTAATTAGCACGGGGTGTGGAGCACCATTTAGAACAGTACAACGTATCACAGACAACACCTTAACATCAATTATCACATATTCTGCAGGTTGTAAGAGAACGTGTGTGAAAGGGGGATTTCCTTCTCATCAGATTCTTTGTATCGAGCATGCCCTGACGCACAGCAAACATTTTTGCAGCTAATCCTCTTGACACATTTCTTAGTTTGTTTGCAGCTGATGTAAATGTAAACTACTGA
Organism: Protonibea diacanthus; assembly: GCA_028641955.1. Taxonomy (NCBI): domain Eukaryota; kingdom Metazoa; phylum Chordata; class Actinopteri; family Sciaenidae; genus Protonibea; species Protonibea diacanthus. The sequence continues at coordinate 22,777,304 of CM053983.1, read as the reverse complement.
GTTTAGATACAGATCTGACATTCACCATTTACCATAATTCGGTGTTGAAGTGAGACTTTTACTGAATAACAGCAACTGTTGCCACAAGTGAAGACAACAGGAGAGTGGTGAATGCAGAACGTATTGTAACAGTAACAGAAGTAGAGAAGACTCATGCAAACTCAATCAGTTATGTCAGTTACAGTACAGCTGTATCTAATGTTTGCTTACATTAGCCACACTGGCTACTGGTCATAGAAGAAGAAGAAGGCTGTAGCAACGAAACTCCCAAGTGTGTTGAGCATGAGTGCTTTTTGGAGTTTGTCAGAGGAAGAATGTGTTTCATCTTTACAAAGTCTCATTTTCAAGGCAAAATAGCAATTTACGAGCTTACAAATAGGGCAGATAGCTGCTGACAGTCACAAATACATTATGCGATGCGGCCGAAAAATTCACAACTTCAACTTGAGCATCAGTAAATCCATTTTGTATTGTAACAGGCAACAGAATATGTAAATAAAAGCTCAAATAAAACAGGAATGCATGAAGAAACCTACCTGCTGGTGCTGTGCAGAGTAAAACAGCAGAGAGTTTGAACAGAATATGAAGTCCCATCATCTCTTAAACACTAAAAACTGTAACAAATTCTTCACTTGGTGCATGCAAAAGATGCAAAAGACTCAAACAAGCTCCTTAAAATCTCTCGAGCTCAAAAACTAAACTGCGTCCTGCTTAATTGTGTAAAATAAATGAAGCAAAAGTTTATGCAAGGGCAGTGCTGAGATGAACAGGTCCTTCAGGTTTGGTCACAGGTGGAATTATGTTGTCACGAACAAAATATTTAATTGTTGAGAATTTTTACTTGTCAATGAGGAAATGTCTGGTTTTATTCTTCCTGTGCAATGTCATGCATAATCAGCACTGCCACGTCTGTACACTAATTCATCATTCAGCATTCGTTCTCTCTCCTCTATAATTTGAGACCAAACTGTAATCTTAATGTTACTTAGAGAGTCCAAGGTTTGAATTATTTCTTTACCACTGAATATACTTTCATTGAAAAATCAAAGCTGCAGTATTTTCACTGTTTGAGATCTCAAACGCATCCCTCAGAGGCTCTGCACACTTCCATATTAAAAATGTGGAAGCTATCTTATCAATCGCTGTGAAAATAATTAGATTCAGGCCCGAGCCAAATAAACTCAGCAGAGAACAGAGGCAGTTTGGAGCGTCGCCATTCTGTGCCAGTACTGAAAAAACAGAAAGCAAGCAAGCAGACATGACAAACGTTATGTGCTGATCATTTGTGTCAGGCAGTCACTGCCGGACCAGCAATCAACCCAGAAGCTTAGTCTGTCCTGTGATAACTGATGGTGACTTTGCTAACATGCTAGTGATCACACAGGCTGCTATGATGAAGGGTTAACAGACACACAAACACGCAATGGAAAGGAGAAGTTCTCTTTTATTTTGCGTATACTTTGACATGCACATGTACAACATACAGGAACAGACGTTTTCAAGTTCCCTTCATGAGCTTTATTTTACCTGACAAACAACAATAGTTTTACTTTTTTTGTAGATGATCTGTGGTGGCACAAAGGTGCAGTGTTTCACACAGCAAGAAGGTTCCTGGTTCAAACCCCCGAGCCCGCTGGGCCTTTTCTGCTGTGAAGCTGGGCATTTTAACATGGGGACTTACGGAGACTGACTCACTTCTGGAGCCAGCCTCAAGTGGCCAATCGGGGAATTACAATTTTTAACTCTTTTGCATCGGCTTCATTTCCCAGCAGTGGAGGCTGCCGCTTGGTAAACACGGGTGTTACTAATGATGCTAATTAAGGCTCCATTCCAACAGCGTCAGGGTGAGGGTGTGGTGCATGTTGACTCAGTGGAAAGTCTCTGCTGCAATAAATGGAACTTTAATTAGTATCACTGTGAAAAAGGTCTGTTGATGACTCTAAAGTGCCCATAGGTGTAACCATGGTTGTTTATGACACTTAGAGATGTGTGTGCCTTGTGTTGAAAAGGCGACTTGTCCAGTGTACCGGGCCTCTCACCCAGTGTCAGCTGGGATTGGCCCCAGCCCCCCTGCAGCCCTGATAAGGATATATTATGGAAGATGGATGGAAATGATCTGGCAGAGTTAGATGGTAAGAACTGATACCACTCTGTCTGGTATCTGTGAAATGACAAACAAAATCTGTACGTCTACAGCTCATTGATTAATTGAATCCAAACAAAAATTGAAGCACACAAACGATAAAGATTATTTCTTTGTTATTAGCGAGCTTTAGGTGGATTTTGTTACTGTTGGACAGAGCCAGGCTGGCTGTTTCCAGCATTTGTGCTAAGTTAAGCATCTTCTCATCTAACTCCCAGAAAGCAAAAATGTCAAACTTTGCTTTAACTGATGTTTTTTTTAGCCCAGGTTTAGATTCAGTGTTGTTGCAGACGCAGACAACATAAAATATTGCAGCTCTGATGTGACAAAAAAAAAAAAATCTCTCACTCCCAGAGGAAGAACGGGGGGAAAAAAGATAATCACACGATGATCACACGTCTGACATCGAGATTCAGGTGTTCGTCTTGATGTGTGTTACGCCTGGCAGGACTTGTTGGCTTTCATGATGAACCAGAGTCCTGTGACGACTCCAATCAGCCCCAGGATCACACCACAAACACACACTGCAGTCTCTGCAGCCTGCTGGTCTGTTTGTACTGCAACCTCTGTGGGAAAAAAACACAGAGAGAGAGAGAGAGACACACACACACACACAGATAGCAAGAGATTTTACTGATGTGACGTTTTTAAAGCTGATACCAGACTTTACTAACACTACCTATAGCAAACATTTTGTGCCAGTGATATACTGCAAAATATCACATATCACATATAACATTTACCAAAGTCCCTCGTACTATCTGTTGATTGTTGTTGAATCCTGAACAGAACTGTTTCAAGAGCTAATACGGGGAAAACAAACACTCCTGATCAGCACTTCTCCGTCTAATACTTCCTGTTTGGAGTCAGGTTGCAATGTCACATTTTAGCTCATGACTAATCATGAATGGACGTGCATGAACGTGACTGAAACTCTGATGACAGAGGCTGCCAACTGCTCATCAGGATCAATACAGGACTTTCCAATCAAAGGGCTCAAGCAGCGGGAGCAATTTGGGATTCAGTATGTTGCCTGAAGAAACTGGAATGGACTGGACTGGAGGAGCTGGGACTCAACCAGAGGCCTTCTGATTACTACCTGAGCCACAGTCACCCAGTGCACCACAGAGAAGCAGTGATTTAGAGGATATAATGTTCACCATCTTTAGTGTCTTATCATGCTCCAGCCATGATATTTGGTCATAAGAATCAGTAAGATTCACCCCCAGGAGACCATGATGAAGTTGATCAGATATTTTGGTGTGGATCCACGTTGGCAGACTGCGTTAGCATGGCTACAAAGGTTAATGCATTATTAATATCTGTCAAAATCTCATACATATTCTCTATTTTCTATATAACTCATATATTTCAGTGCAGCCCCTCTCTGCTCTTCAGTTTCACCCCCACTGTTGCTCTTTCACCCACTGACTCATCATACTGTGACCGACCTACCCCAGAACCTGTTGAAAGGTGCCTTCAGGCTGATGTGCTCCACACTGCAGGAGTAGATGTCGCCCTCCCGCGGGATGAAGTCCAGGTAGGACGAGATGCGGAAGCTGAAGTCGCTGTTGGAGTAATACTGAGTCTGGCTGATCTCACTCTGGTTCACCAGCTGCCCGTTCCTCGTCCAGGTGATCCTGACTTCAGGTGGATGGAAGTTGTTGACAAAGCAGATGAGGGTGTTGAAGACGTCCAGCTCCATCTCGTGCTCGGGGTAGATCATGGAGGTGGGACTGACTGCAAATGGATGGATTGATGTTTGACAAGGGAAGATGCCACTACATGGCCAAATGTATGTGGACATTGCAACGGCACATTTATATGCTAAGACCACAGGCTTTAATTTGCAGCGACTTGTGACCATATTATCATCTTTAAGTAGATGTAGTGAACTTGTTAGCAAACAGTTGCTTATTTACACATCCATCAGTTATGAAGCAACAGTAGCATTTATTTAGGGTCATTTTTCCATAAGTTTACTCTTTTAGCTCTATTTTTGGTCTCCACCAACTACTGAGGAAAATATCTGGCTCTTTACCTGCTAAATGCTCCACTGTGTTCACCAGCTAGTTGTTGAGCCTGTAGTGTTGTTAAAGCTTTTTCAGTGAAAACAGCTGCCTGCTCCAGCTGAAAACATGCTATGAGGACGGTGAGGGGGACAGTTAATCACTACATATTTTCCCTTTTTCATCTGATGAAGTTATCATAAAAATCTCTATAGATACATAATGTTGTTTTAAAGTCATTGAAAACATTGAATAGCAATGCAAGATTCCTTATATGCAACCTTGATAATGGTTCAAATGCCAAATGACGGGCTGTGGCTTCAATCATCCCCATTTCTGTGACACGGAAACAACAGTAAGAGTGCCACAGAAACACATACCAGTACTAAGGAACATATGCTAATTAACGGAAACTTCAACAGCAACAATAAACAGCGATAGACGCTTTAACCCGCATGATTACACACCATGAGAGGTTAATTGCAGCTCACAGGGACTATCCTCCCTGGTACCTGTTCATCTCTTAAGAATACACACCGGAGCACTCCTCTCATTAACTTTGTGTTTAACAACACAGCTTACTGTTCCTCCCATTACAGTATGGTTTCGATCTGTTTTGTTTTTGTTGTGTTCTTGTCATTCAGCAGCTTTTATTTGCAGTATTAGAGACAAGTTCTGTAGGTTACTTAAGTATGATTTTGAGGTACTTTCCTTGAATATATATTGTAAAAATGTGTTTTATCTTACTTTCCTCTTATCAAACTACCCAACTGTTCATCCAGTAGTTAAAACCAGCATCGCCTCAAGCAGCTCTAACAGTAAAATGCTGCTTAAACATTTATACATCAGAATTAACAATCAAATAATGTCACACATAAAAATATGGGACATTATTCTGCAGAAAGAGTACTTCCACTTTAGATACTTTGAGTACATTTAGCTAAAATTACATATTTCGAATGCAGGATTTGGACTTGTAATGGAGTTTTTCTACATTGTTGGTAGTAAAAGATCTGAGTACTTCTTCCACCACTGACTAAAAGTGTTTTTTTTAATTAGCTTAGGCCCTCATCCTCACCTATGACCTCTGGAGGATAGTTTTCTCCTTTCATGGAAGGTCTGAGGTTGTACTTGCAGGTACCCAGGGCCATGTATGTGTCATGGTCCAGTTGAGGATCAGGAGTCCACTCCTCTGCAAACTCTGGCAGACGCTGGACTACCTGATAGGTGGAAGGGTCAACGTAGAGGAGCTGATCGCCGTCAAATTCATAGTCATACTGGCCGTCCCCGGGCACGTCCCTTTGGCAGAAGGTCAAAAAGCGAAGCAGGTGTTTACCTGTGAGTTTTTTTGAAAAGGTTAAAACATATTACGACATGTCAAGTTGTTCAAAGTACTTTTTGTAAGCAGATCTGGTGTCTATGCTGTAAAATGTTCAAGTAAAAAATGTAGCTGGCCTGCAAAATACAGTTGTTAAATGGAAAAGTGACATTTTATAGTGCAAAGGCCTTTTATAACTGATACGTAGTGATAAATACATCCTCAGTATCCTCCAACTTTTCTTCATTTTGCACTTTTAAAACATCTTTTTACCATCAAAACATTTCCATTCATGATTAAATATGACAAATAAATTGAATTACAAAAACTTACCGTGGCTGTATTTTGGAAGACAAACAACCAGCAGCAGCGTTGTGAACAGATTTATCACCATGTTGTGTTTCAGGTCCAACAAACAGCAAACAGAGCAGGTTTTACTGCCTGCAGCTTGTTCCCTCCCAAAACATCAAGCTGACATATTGGATTCATATGCTGTGATGACTTCCTTACAACACAAGCCAATCACTGCTCATAACTCAGTGACAACAATGTTTCCACCTTCTAAAAAAACTGATGGAAGCTGTAACCTAGATTTTAACATGAGTAACCGCTGCCACCTGGTGGAGAAAAATCATCAACATTTCAGTTAACAGTTATTATCTTTAGTTTTTAAAGTTATGGATTGTTCCATCACTCTTCAGCATATTGTACTTTAATATTAATTTATGTAGCAATCCAGTAAAAGAACAGAAATCACAGAAATGAGGTGTAACTTCCGGCAGTGCTCAGTGTCAGCTTCAAGGCAATGGATATATTTATCTCCATTTAATGAATTAGTTGTTTAATCCATAAAACTTTCCAAAAATAGTGCCACAAAAGGCCATCAGTTTCCCAGAGGCAGCTGTAATGCCGTCAAATCGCTCGTTTTGTCGGACCGACAGTCTAAACTTGAAACATCAAACTCCTGCTGATCCCCGACAGCAAGACAGAACGCCAAACTCTTTCTACACAAGAGAATATTTTAATAAACACACTTGTCAAATGAAAGGTTTGCTTCTGAGAGGAAACAACCTGCTTGACCAGAGGCAGCGATGCTCTTGTGAACGCTCTTCATGAAAACAACTAAGACAGTTAACTGGAATGAGAAATAACAGCAGGTAGAAAAACAAACGAAAAACAGGAAAAGGAAACAAGAACTGGAAAAAAAAAAGACTGAACAGCAGAAATACGATAGTTTGTGCAACAGCAAATACAGTTTAAGTATATACAAGCATATATTCTTTCACTGAACATTCAACGACAGCTTCAACTATGCTTGGACTATGAGGACTTTCTCTTTACGTCTAAATAAAGATGATCTTTTAATCTTTATTATTCAGCTTCACTTCATTCAGTCCATTTGTTCCAGTAAGTGTCGAGCAGCCAGAAGATTTCTTCATGAAACCTTCTGAGATTTCAAGTGCTACAGATACTTTACATGTTACGGAGATCAATGTGGAAACTGGAAACCTGCACTATAATCGGAGAACATTCAGCAGCCCGTGTTCAACTCTTGAGAAATGGACGCACACTTCAGTTACAGTTTGATGTAATGAAGAGAACGGAACGATACCGAAGCTGAACAGTAAGAACTGATCTCAAAATACCCAAGACGTTACTTCAATTAGTCTTATATTTAGAAGACTAGCCCGTCTTTTAATGGCTGGTGGGCTTTTAGGAGAACAGTGCAGCCATTGAAATCAATACAAACTGAATGAGCGTGTTACTGAATTGCAAACTTTTGTGATTACAGTACGTTAAGCCATTTCTATACTGTACTACAGTCTAAAAGAAACAAACAAGAACTACAGGCTGTAAAACAGACTGCAGCATGGAGCTCAATGTCAAACTGAGACTTAACTGCAAGAACGAGGTCTGTAAACATAAAAGAGAAACGATCCAGAACTCAAACTGTAACCAACGTCAACGTTTGACCTGAAAACAGCTGATACCAGAGGCTTTTTTTTCTTTTTTTTTTTTTAGACCTGTGAGTTTAACAATATTGTATTTAACAATCTGGATGATTAAGGCTGAGTCTAAGAGGGGGAGGGTGGGGTTGATCTAAAATTAAGCCTGGCAGAAGGTCAGATGTTAGAAAAGCAAGGCTTGTGACTGAAAGGGTTGCTGGTTCAAATTCCAGTAATGTCTGAGGAGATGTGGGTGAAGAAAAAAACAAATAAATAAACTCTCCCATTCCCTCACCACAGAGGACACAGCGTAAGGCCAGCCGAAGCAGATCTGGAGTAAGGCCTGTTTTTCCACATCCTTTTTTGTTTTTGTTTTTTTTAATTACTCCGTTTCCCTCTTTGGGGGATCACCATAAAATTCTTCTTTATAAAAGAAACATAAATTTGTACAAGTATTTACAAAGGGGAGGAAGGGGGAACCAAGGCATTTAGTGTTTGGGTTTTTACGATTTTCCACAGAGACGTCATGTCACATCCCTCTGTCTCACATTCAGAACATTTTAGGAGTTCGCTTGGGAGTGTGTATTTTTCCGCCATTGGTATCTAATATCTCAGCCCACTACTGTTTCAGGGTGTGTTGAGTCCTGGGCCAGCCCAAGTCCCTGAGTTTATTACTGTCTTCTCTCTTAGCCAGTGCGAAAGGAGCTCAACCAGAGTCTGAATCGCTGGTGTCTGAGGACGAGGACGAGGATGAGGAGGAGGATGAGTCAGAGCTGGAGCTGCTGCCGCTGAGGCGTGTGGGCTCCGTGTGAGTCTCTACAGTGCTGGGCTTCTCCACTGAGAGAGAGAGAGAGAGAGAGAAGTAAATACATGAAGGTTTTACAGATACAACAGGTACAGATGAAGGAAAGATAAAGGCTCAAGGGCTCAAACCAGAACCAACCACTCCGATAATACATGCATGTGGTACAAATGGAGATATGTGAGCTCACCTTTAGGTTTCGTAGGTTTCTTGACAGAGTTGAGTTGCCCGCTGACGTCTTGCAGCCTCCTCTCCAGCTCCCTCCTCTTCTCCAGGGTCAGCTCCTCTTTAGATTTGCCAACGCTGCCCTTCTTTGCTGCTGTACGTGAACAGACGACAAAAAGTTGTTACACGCCTGGAGGTCCATACGTTAAGGCAGCGTGCAGTGTTTTACTGGAAACGAGCTGCGGTTAGGAACATCAGGGCTTTCTCTCAGGACGTCTGGAGGCCAAATTCAATCAGACATAATTAATGGGATGTAACCATGTGATACCCCAATGACCACCTACTCACTCTCCACATCAGTTCTCTTTAGTAGAGACCAAAAGAGCTGTAACCTCACTCTGCAGTCAGGAGCTGACCTTGCTCTTGCTACAAAAAGGTGTTAGCTCATTAAATTTACTGTTGATTCATGATAAATGTGGCGAGTCCAGTCATTCATGTGGGAAGCTTCTGTCGCTTCATGACGTGACCCAGCACTACACAAACTTCTGTGAAGTGTCATTGATTAAATGCTTCGTGCATCAAGCGTTGTGTTGTCGTATCGTACATACTAACATAGCAGATTCATCAACTTTCCACACCGCAGTATTGACCTGATGGAGTTGATCCAGCAGTGTTTACTCAGGAGGAAAACTAGGCCTTCAGACTGAGACACACGGAGGGGAGGGATGAATAAAAGATGTGAGTACAGTCAAGTGTGTCAACTGGCTGAGAAAACACTAAACGTCTGTCAGTTTGTTTGTTGTTTGTTGATTTAAACTTTTCAGTTTCAGGAAAACAGTAATGCCTCGAACAAGCTGGAATCAAACAGGCATGTTGCTTTAGCAAAGTTATTCTTAAATCTTTAAAACAGAAAGCGAAGGTTAGTCTAGGGTTAGCACTGTTGGAACTGGATGACAGTATATCAACTCTACATGAACTATGAACCTGGCAAAGTTTAAACTGAGTCGACCGCAGAGGAACAAAGAAAAACAGATTCCCCAAACGGTTACTGCCCATTTGCTCTGCTGTGTAACGATCTTGAGTCACTTTCGCTTTCCTGGGCTGGAAAACAAATTCAGAATTGAAGTATTTGAGGGGGAAAAAATGGTTACAACAGTGTTGTTCCCTGTCAAGCAACACTGTGGGGGGATTGAATGGAAGTTTAATAATTAAATGTAAATGACACATTTGGTGTCTGAACTAAACTATACTGTTTTTATCTGTTATAATATCAATTATTAAAAAGAAAGAAAGAAAAACATCAATATATCAGGTTACCCCAAACCTTTGAGTAGCAGTGTACTGTACACTGACCAAAGCAAACGGTCCTGACGCCCACTAGGGGTCGCCAAGGCTTCCTGATTTTAAGGGGTGGAAGAAAAATTAAAGAGAAATATATGGAGTAAGTCTGTGTCTGATCATTTCCATCATTTCTGTGAAGACATATAAATTAAAGTTATTTTTAAAGATTATATTATTTAAGATATAAAGGTATACGATGAGGTCACAGTGAAGCTATACTCACAGCTTTCACTCAGTTAAAACAACCAAACAGCCAAAGAACAATCAGTGAGAAGAAAACACTGAATTTATCCAAAAAGGAGTATTAATACATGTCAAATTTTAAAATACACTCATCTCTAATGTAATCTGCTCAAAACTCATCCATCTGAAATTACTGACACTCATTTGAAATTTTAAAAAAGCTGCTTTGAGGGTCAGAAACTGAACCTATCTTCCAAAAACGGCATTACCCAATCATAAAGCACCAAAAGTTTGCTCCTAAGTTATGTACTGCCCCAAAGCTGCCTTAAAAGACATCTGCATCTACATATTGATCAACTATCCCTGTAGTAGTATTTATTTGGTGAATGTTTCACTTACCTATGTCACCATAAGGTTTACGGGGCTTCTTCCTCAGACAGGTCATGACGTAACGCTCCAGCTCTTTCAGCGTCGACGGCTTGAGTGTTTCAAAGTCAATCTCAATCTCCTCAGGGTTGGTGTCCCTCAGTGAAGGCTCCCTGGACTGAATGATGTGGACCACGCGGCCCAGCTTCTCTCCTGGTAGCTTATTGATGTCAAGGCTCAGCTGGCGCTTCTCGTCGTACGACATGGGCACGATCTCCTCCTCTTCCTCTGAGTCGTAGTGAGGCAGCATGGAAGGGGCGACTGGAGGGTAGAACGGCTTCTTTGTGGTCCTGTGGATACAGTCACAGCAGACCCATTATTATCAAGATTATGTTTGTTTTACTGTGAATTAAAAACTAGATTATTCATTAATGATTTTACTAACTTGCTGTTCTTGTTACTCTTCTTGCCCTGGCTTTTCTTGGGTTGGGATCCACCCGCTCTGGCAGACTTGGTTTTCAGTATCTTGCCGGGCATTTTCCATTCCTCAGAGCCAGCTCTGCTTCTGCCACCGCTTCTCCGTTTCTCCAGCTTCTTCTTTTTCTTCTTCTCCTTTTTGTCCTTCTTCTCCTTCTTCTTCTTGGGCTTGACGATGGGGCCTTGGGAGAGGGCAGCCAGCTGCTCGTGCACGGCCCGGAGCTGTTGAGAATTCATTTGAAAAATTCATTGTAAGAATATTTGTTTCCACGTGAAATTTGTCATAATAAAGACACCCGGATAAATAAACAGTACTCGTCTTACTTGTGTGCACACCTGGTCCTGTAACTCAGCCAAGCGATGCGCTCGCTCCTCCTCGCTGTCTGAGTTGGGGCTGCTCTCGCTCTCTTCGCTCTCACTGCTTGGCTCGCTTTCTGAGGTGGAGGAAGATGAGGACGAGGAGGAGGAAGAAGAAGAGGACGAGGATGTCGGGTGGCCACTTATTGACATGGCTGTGTGATCCATGTGTGGCTCATCTGGCATCTTGGCAAAACGGAACTCAAACACATCCTGAGGTACGAAAAAAGCCAAAATTGTCAGAGAATGCTACACTTTGATTTCAGTATTTGAAAGTAGAATTAGACAGCCGGGCTCACCTGAAGCTTCCGTGCCATGCCCACAACATCATGGTCAGGTGGGTTGTACTTGTAGCAGTTGGAAAACATCAGTCTGACGTCGCTAGCAAACTGCTGAGCGTCCCTGTATTCACGACAGTCCATTTTCCTCTAAAGAAGGTTAAGAAAAGACAAATTTAGGACTTTAGGACACATTTCAGTCTTTAAACTTCTTAATAATTGATGATTTGCAATTTATTACTTTAATATAACAGAATTACTGTAAAAGATCTGAAACATAACTTTAGTATGTAATCAGTAACACAGAACTGTCTATTACTGTTTCCATGAGTTAAAAGCATGAGAAGTCACCTTGATGGTGCTGAGGTCCATGGGACACTTGATGATATCGTGATAGTCATGAAGTCCCAGCGCAGCTGCGTCCACAGGTGTGTAGAAAGGCCAGGCGTACGCAGCGTGTTTCTTTGACAACATTTCCTTCAGCAGCCCGCTGCAGTACCTCAGCTGAGGGCTTAGTTTACCCTTCCTCGAGGGCAGAGCCTGGACAGAATCGGGCAAGTCCTTCTTGGGGGGCTTAATGGGGCGTCCGCTGCCCACTCTGCGTCCGGTGCCCGCCATCATTGGCTGGAGCAGGACGGGACCTCCGGGGCTCCTGACCAGCCCCATACCAGGTGGAGTCTCCAAGCTCATCCCCCCCATGGAGGAGATGCTGTGCATGGAGGTGTCGTGGACTTGGCCCCCGTGTCCTCCTTTCCCCAAGCCCACCATGTGTGTTGCTCCCGACATGCCCACAGATAAGCCCATGGTGGAGGGGGTGGTGGTGTCTGCTTTACGTTTCACACCTTTTTTCTAGAAATACAGAGGAAGTCATTATAATCACAATATTATGACTATGACTTTATTTGAATCCTTATGTAATTCAACACAATATGTGTTTCATATATACCTTAGTTGTGGGCTGTGTGGGAGGCAGGCCCATGATGTTGGCTGGAGGAAGGCTTTTGGTCAGCACAGTCTGCGGAGAGTTGGCCAGCATGGATTCCCCGGTGTCCGAGGAAGACGGGGAGTAGGCTGACTGGGAGACCGCTGGCACCTGCTGAGCCCTCGATGCTGAGAGATGCAGTATAATCGACTTTAGTAATAAAACTCTACAGCCTGACCCAACCCTAACCATTTTCCACCATGAATCCTACTTTTACATTTTATATTATTGCTGTTATTAATTTGCAAGTGTGTCATTCAAATTCTTGAGACTTGTCACAAACACTCACCTGATTTGCGACCTCTTCCCCGGCTGTTCTTGTTTCGAGGAGCTGGAGGAGGCAGCTCAACTTCCTCCTGGGGCATCTGGGCCACCTTCTGGAGAAAGATCTTCTCTAAGGACTGGGCCATCAGCACGATGTCGTCTGTCGGCTAGTCAAGGAAACAATTTATAAATGCATTAGCACACTGCAAGACAGCCAAAACAGAACAAGAATACTGTTCTTGGAACAGATTTTAAATTCAATATATCAACTTTATTGATGTTTTAATGATAAGTTGATAAAAGCATGAAGACATTAAATATGAAACATTTGCTTGACCCGTCTTCACAAATGGGGTGTGACAGTACTTCTAATATTTTCTAAATGAAATGAATAACAAAAGTAAAAGAGATAAACGGATGAATGAGTGAAAATGATCTTTGGTGTCACAACTAGATGCTAAGACACAATCAGTGTTTTTGGGATTAACTCTTGGCCAAGATACTTTATTTAGATGCCTAAAGGAGGATGTTTCACGATCATTGTAAGAATCTCTGGTGTGTAACCGACATTGTGTTCATCTCCAGAGCAGCTGTCTGATTTGTAAAAACAATTTGCAGCATGTTTCTCAACAGTTGGATGCTGTACTCATTTGTTTCCTTGTCAATTTGATATTTTCATTTTCCTCTCACAGGTTTTGCTGTAGCACACGTGCAATATATGCAGGCCAGCACATGTTCTGTCGCATGTGATAGTGGAGTAGTCCAGAGAAGTTTCTGTTTGCAAAGTGCTGGATGAACATTTTCTCATGGGAAATAAAGAACAGGTTTAAAACTGCCCTCTCTCACAAAGTTAAGAAAATCCCTTGGTCTGCACCTGGACCTGGACCATCAATAAAAAAAAAAACTAACAGGGTTTTTAGGTCAGTTAAAACAACACACTGCAAGCACCTGATATTAAATGTAATCAGCAGAGTGGGGCCAGAGTGAGAGAGAAATTAAAACAGGACAGAAACATGATGGATAAAGATCTCTTTTTTACCTTTTAACCTACCTTGTTGTAGATGTAGCAGTTGGTGAACATTGTGCTGAAGTCCTGTATGCACTCACTTGCACTGCGGTAGAAGCTGTTCTCCAGACGCTTTTTGATGGTCCCCATGTCCATGGGTTGTTTGATAATTTTATGGTAATCCTGAAACACGAGTGAGACACACATGGAGAGTCTATGAAAAGTGAAACTGCAACTTGTGAAGCATGACAAATAAACCAAAGGAGCATCCAGTAGGGGGGTTTTGCTTTCACATCTAAGGCTGGGATCCTCTGGGAGTTTCAGAAAAATAAATAAAACTCAGCTATATGAAAAGTGAAAGTAGAAAGTCTCTTTGTTCAAGCTCACCGGTAGGTTAAGCCTGTATGCATCCACGGGTTCGTGGAAAGGCCAGGCAAAGTGATGCCTCCACAGAAACTTTATCAGAGTCCTCTGCAGAAACTGCAGCTGGTTGGTCATGCGGCCTGGCCGACTGGGATCCTTCACTGGGGGTTGTGGTGGGACAGGAGGCCCCTGGGGCATCGTGTGCGGCAGAGACGGGCTCTCGAAGTCCTCGTACAGCAAGGAGGGCTTGCGAATGCGTTTGCCCGAGCTGCTGTGTTGGTCCATCCCGCCACTGGACAACCCTACAAGGGAGCTGAAGGGAAGGAGACAGAAAGAGGAGGGGGAAAGATAAAATATTTAAGATTTTTTACATACATACATATCCGATGATGGAGAGGAACAGCCAGAACAGAAATGCTGCCTGGTGTCTTTACACTGTATGATTTTTTTTTTAAAAATCTGAATGACCTCTGCCTTCTTCTAATGCAGCCATTGATTCATTGATCTGCCATCCACTCCCATAAACACACACGCTCATGGAAAAATCTGCCGCCTATACATGCTTCATTCATGTACCACATGTCCAGTGAAGCTATAGCTCTGCCCTCACAGTCAGATAACCGTCATCTGGGGAACTCTGACTCTATCAATAGGCTGCTACTTTTAGCACAGTCATGGGAACCACCATCATATGGGCCCTCACCAGCAAAACAACAACATTCACTTATAGTAAGGCTGGGCGATAAGACCGCAAAATCTGCGTGATATATTATCACATTTATATTTAGCTCGAGATATTTGAATCATGAATATTCAATGACTGAAATTGAAAGCTAAATTGAACGCCTGACACTCATGACACTGTCATGATAGCTGCTCAGTGTTACTCCTTGAGACTCACTATATATATATATATATATATATATATATATATATATATATATATATATATATATATATATAGTACACACATACACACACACACACACACACATACAGTGAGTTTACAGCCACATTTCTGAAAAATAACTGATGTAATTTGCACTTTTTTTTGGTTTTTGCACATTGCAAGGATGCACAACAACATTGCACAACCAAAACAGCGATTCATTAACTCAGCCTCGTGTTTTTGTGCTTTCAGATAAAACAAACAAAAAAAAGCCACAAAAGCATCTAAATAAACAAACTTATGCACACAAAGTTTGATTACATAAATAAATAAAGTCTGCTTTAAAACAGGGCCTAATTAGCACGGACACATTGGGTTCAAATCTTCTCTTTTCAGTATGAAACCTGAGCTCTGGTTTCTTCCCATTTATAAATGTCAGGAATACTTCTGTCGATGCCCTTGACTTGACTGAGGCTTGACTTTGATCTCAAAATTGGAGTTGGTCCCTGGGCGCTACAGCTGCCCACCACTCGCACAGTTACTATTGAGAGTGGTTTAAAATGCAAGAGGACAAACTCTCCAACAGGAAGACAGCATACTCAGCTCATGTGGTCAGGCGAGGCCACCGTGTCAACCCCAACATCCTTGTTTCACCTCCCTCTAAGCGGAGCACATGAACCAGATTTAGAAGAAGTTAAATCTTACCCCAGAGTTCAGGACACACACTTGCCCCACTGACACACAAACTGTGGCAAAGCCTGTGTGAGCTGATTTTCTACATCAGTCCCAGCAACACAAAGAACGACTGAACCACACGAGTCTTTGGAAAAACATTGTGTGGTAAATAAATGACAATAAAATCTTCCAGTCAAACATAGATTTAGATGAAAGTTTTCTACTGACCGTGTCCAACAAAGAACCAATCTATTAAATACAAAAAGTGGGTTTGTAGAGGAACACAAAGATCATCATCATGAGGGGATAAATGTAAATGTTTTATATCAAATCTGCCAGAACAAAAAACATTTGTTTGTTCACACAGCTCACTGATGTGGGGCGGCTGTGGCTCAGGAGGTCGAGTCGTCCACTGATCAGATGATCGGTGGTTCATCCCCGGCTCCTCCAGTCAAGTGCATGTCAAAGTGTCCTTGGGAAAGATACTGAACGCCAAAACTGCTCCTTGTAAGTCGCTTTGGATAATAGCGTCAGCTAAATGACTAAATGTAAATGTAATGCCCAAAAAGCATCGACATGCTGGTTTAAAAAAATAAAAGCACTGACAGTGTTAATTGCAATAGTTACAATAATTTTAAGGGGGAAAAAATCAACTGTATATTGTGCTTTACTGAGTTAGGAAAGATCATGTGCAATAAAACATAAAGTAATTAAGAAAAATGCTGAAATGTAGTCTATCATGTCATATCATGTGAGCATTACCCTGATACTCGGAGGCTAAAAGTACCTACCTATTTATCTATTCTATGATATAACGTTACTGCTTTATTACAAACCAATGAAGCGTTTGCTGTTTCAACCTGCATTTATTGTCCTTCCACATAAAAAGGCATCAGTGCTCACACACACAAACCATCCCTGACCGCTTAAAACCGAAACAATGAAGTCAATCAGGCTTTCGCATTTACACTGCAAACAGCTGGTGATCGCGTGGTTTGCACGCCCCGCCCTCACTGTTTGTAAACACTACCTCACAATGACAGAAAGCAACGACAGACAGCGACGTTATGTCACAGAAAGGCAACAGCACTGCATCTTTATTCACAGATGCTGCATTAAGAGGAGGTTAAACTATCGACCTGTCAGTTGATCGCAAGTCATTCTGCCACCGGCGTACACACACACACGTTTCACCGGCACACAGCAGCTGTGAGCTGGAAGCTAACTAAGCTTGCTATATGCACATCCTGTGCTTCATTTAAAGCTGGTGCGTGTTTTATTGACAAATACGGTGCGTTGGAAGCGTATTAAAACACGATATGCACCACTAGTCATCTCATATGATGGTAACATCAGCAGCTATGTTAGCATTAGCAGGGGTGTCCGGCTGTCAGAAAGCCGGCGGGGAGCAGCCGGTGGGGCTGCAGCTGTCATTCACTCCTTTGTGCCAGCTCACTGCTCACTGGAGCTAAAAGCTAAAAAAGAAAATACGACCCTACTAATTCGGTAGACATTAAAGCAAGCAGTAAGGAGACAACCTTGTGTAAAAGCTAGCTGAATCAGTCTGAGTGTTAAAGCGACCGTTCGCTGACAAGCTAGCGGTAGGCTAACCGTAACAGTAACCGTTAAATAATGACATCCAACGTTCGTCCGCCTTCACCGGTGAAATCTCCGACGTCGGTTAAAAATTACTGCGTTTTTTGTTGTTTTTTTTACCTGTCGTGAGGCGGGTTGACGGCCGCTTCCATCGGGCTGAAGGCGGAGTGTTATTACAATCCTATTTTTTCCACCGCCGCCGCCGCCGCTGCTGTTGACGCTGCTGCACTTCCACCGAAAGACCACTGAGCAGCTCCGCAGTGAAATGGCGCCTAAACGCTTCCGCTTGACCCTATATAAACCCCACCGCGTGGCATTGCGGCGTATTTCCTGTCGCGTTCGAGGTGAGTCTGCGCTCTGATTGGCTGTGACGAGACGTCTGTCAAATAGTGCTGGGAAGTTCGAGTCCTTTTACTGAATCGGATCACTTACTCTCGGACGGTAAATTGAACTCATCTTTTGAGTCATTTCGTTAATTCACTGTAGCCTTCTTGTGGGCGACGCGACAAATGAACGAAAGACCGACCTGTACTCTCTACACACAGACCTGTAGCTGAGCTGCCTGTCATGTGACAAATGAACAAGAGAGTCAAACTTGAGGACACATCGTTGAGTCGTGAACTAATCGTTTCTGTTTCCTGTCTTGACTGAGCTTATGCAGCTGCCATGCGGCGAGGGAACGTACTGCATGAAAATGAACGAATCACTCACTGTGACTACTCATTACTCCCGAGTTATATAAAAGATTAGTTCAATTTGAACGATACGTTCACAGCGACACACCACTACTGTCAAACAAAACACACGCCCACCGCAGCTCCCTCCTGGTCGGTACATCTTGTTCTCTGTCATGTATGAACACACAATGGTAGCAGGCGACGCAGTGCCTTGAATTACTTTGAGTTTTTAGATTTAAATACTCACACTTAGGGCTTTACTTTTGCATACGAATGTCATTATGTCTGCTGTTTGACATGCAATATGCTGATAAACATATATGAGCTAACAAAACTAGAGATTCTGTATTTAAAGATGCCACCACAACCCCCCAGAAGTGTTGTAGCCTTCCTTAAAACTCAAGAGCCAAACTACTTTATATGTGCTGTAAATCAGTGACTAATGCTGGACAAGAAAGAGCCTTTGTCAAAGTATAACTGACTGTATCGCCTGGTGCAGGGCACAGTATTTAAAGGGGTACTCCATTGATATATTACTGCACTTGTATAAATCTCAAACTGAAAGCTTTGCTCTTGCAAAGTCAAAAGTGAAACAAAAACAAAAAAGCGTAGACAAGAAAAATAAATTTAAAAGATTTATTGTGGAAACTCTGGGGTGGGAAACAGAGTAGTCAAACAGAGTAGCTGAATCATCAATACAAGAGAAAAGTGCAAAAAAAAGGACAAATATTAAAAAATATAAACAACAAAAGCATTTAGAAACACGTGATCTTAAATATTAATACCTAAAATCTAAAGCTGTTTATTTTTTGGTTTGTAAAATGGAAAAAAAAAGTGTATGACCACGATGAATTGTCTTCAGGATGATTCATTCACATCCATCGGCATTTGGGAGCTGACAAGTATGAAGTATGATCTGTAGAGTTTGTCGATATGATAGATATAAAAATTTGTTTTAGACTGTTGTGAGTGATGTTGCAAATCAATGAGCAAGATTTTGACGATGCTTTGCATCAACGTGATGAAATACCTTTATATGTAATATGTAAAATCTGACAATTTTACAGAAAACATACAAAATTATGATATATAATTACATTCTTCTAGAGTATGGATTTCAAGTACAACCTCACCTTCTTCCGAAAAGAGAAGGGAAACATTCTTAATGGGCCTAAACTTTTGCAACACTTGTGGCACAATGTGGTCTCACCATGAAGTTGTTATTTATAGAACAAGTATTGCCGGAGTTTTGACCTTCTGAAGTCTAGACATTTAATCAGCAAACTTCCAACTGGAGTGCTTCCCGGCTTGATGGCAACCACCGTCCTCAGTTTGTGTCGTTCTTCTCCTCTTCTTTGCGGTGAAAGCCCATATTCTGCTTCTGCACCAGGTCAGCATAAAGACCGCCGTACTTCAGCAGCTCATCGTGACCACCCTCCTCCTTTACCGTCCCCTCGTTGAGGACAATTATATGATCGGCCTTCTCTACAACGCTCATCTTGTTGGATATCAGCAGCAAGGTGCAGTTGTTGGCTTGGTTTAACAGAGCTCTGTGGACCTGTTGAAAACAATCATGACTCGGTGTTACATGTGGAAAACATAAGTAAATAATGAGCGGAATTTGAGAAAGTCAAGAACGACATACCTGGTATTCATTCTCTGTGTCCAGGTCACTGGTGGCGTTGTCCAGTATCAGGATTTTGGGTCGTCTGATTAAAGCTCTGGCGATGGCAATGCGCTGCTTCTGGCCTCCAGACACCTGGCCTCCCTTCTCACCAGCATCTGTCCAACAGAAAGACGTACTGTTACGTGTTTATGTACATCTTTGGGAAACAGAAGTGTATTTTGTTTAAAGCAAGACCACAAGGCTATTAAATTCATTGGGCCTTTTATTATTGTCTGCAGGGGGTTAGCAGGGAAAGTGTGATAGAAAACTAGTCCAAACAGGCAATATTGCAGCTCACTTAATGGTGCAAGACAAATATCTGTTAAAGAGTCTATTAGCAGTAACAAATGTTAGCTATGTGGTGGGTTTGCAAACTGTTGCCAAAGTTGCATCTAACATGCAGAGAGGAAGAGATGGTTTCCCAGTCAGCACACCAACTCCATACAGTGATCTCCTGCTAGTACAGCTAACATCACAACAACAGCACAACTAAGCAAATTAGAAAGTAAACTGTAAGTCATTGAACATTAACTGACACACAAATTTGGTGTGCTGTGGCCTGATCTGAACCGGATTTTTAATCAGAGCACAAACAGAGCGGGAGGAGATATCCGCTGAATATGAAAAGAAGTGTATTGGATTAGAACTGCATTACCCAGAATCATTTTAAATGAGTATTGTCTATCACATTACAGACAACCCCCCCCCCCCGAAACTTGCCCATAATCAGACGTTGAGCAGTAATATCAGTGATAATATTTAAGACTTGTAATCTCATTAACATCTAAGAATTAAAACTAAAATTAAAAAAAAAAGGAATACAATTTCTTTCAGGGTGGGTCTATGGGTCAAACCTGTGTCATATCCTTTGGACAGCTCCATGATGAACTCGTGGGCACTAGCCAGCCTGGCAGCCTTGTACATGTCCTCATCAGAGGCATCCTCATAGCCATATTTGATGTTCTCCCGCACAGAGCGAGCAAACAGCACGCAATCTTGGCTCACCACAGCAATCTATAAACAAACAGGATGAAGAGGAAACGTCAGTGACTGCACAACTGTGGCAGCTAACATGAGAACGGTTTACGATGAGGGCAACAGCAGAATAAAAGCAGGTGAAAAGTGTTCACTGTGACCAGTGTGTGAAAATACAAAAGAAGTATTTTAATTTATGATCATCATCATCATCATTTAAATCATGAACTGTGATTCACCTTGCTTATATCATCACTGAACAGCTCAGGGCTAATTTCATTTTCGTTTTATGGTCTCAGCTTTGAAATTCACTTATGTTTTTGCCATTTTAGTCAATTTTTATGGTGCAATGACTTCACAAACCCTGTAGGGTGTCAAATAATGCCATAAATCATGCCAAATATAGAGTACAGTAATTTAGCTTATTCATTCCAGGCGAAAAAAAGGTTAGACAGAAGAGTTCTGCAAACCACCCTCAGCAAAATGCTCCTCACAGTCTTTACTGTTGTTTTTTATTATTATAGTAGTGCAGGAATTTAAAGTTAAAATTTTCAATTTTGCCATTTTTCATAATAAAAATAATCTCTCAGTAAATAACAAAAATGTCACGTGACCATCAGAGGTTAAGAAGTGCAAAACTTGCAGCACACTTAATTGCTTTAAAATAACAGCTTAAGAGTTTAAGTGGACCTTTTCTGTCACTAAAGCCCACCTTGTCATGTAGGTACTGGTCTTTATAGCTTTGTAGTGGTTTCCCATCCAGTAGGATCTCTCCTATCTGAGGCTGGTAAAATCTCTCCAGCAGCTTGACACAGGTGGACTTTCCTGATCTGTTGAGTCCCACGAGGGCAGTGATTTTGCCCGGCTTCATCTCCAGAGACACGTCCTGGTAGATGAAAGGATTCACAGGGTGAATTGGTGAAGAGTCATATGAGGTAAAACCATTTAAACTGTAAATATATTAAATGTATGAGAGATAAACATACGCACCTTGAGCACAGGTTTATTTTCATCAGAATAGTAAAATGTAATGTTTTGGAATTGAATGTGTCCCACAAGATTTTGAGGGGACAAACTGCCCGGTGGGGGTACTTTAGGTTCCCGATCCATATATTCAAAGATCTTCTCAGAGGCACCAATCGCCTTCTTCACCGCCGGATAATAATGCATGACAGCCTGGAAGCAAGGCGTAGAATGAGGTACATATTAATTTGATCAGTTGTAATTCTGCAATAGAGGAAACATGTGCAACGACATAATTAGTTCAATCAGTCTTATTCCCTTCGTGGTCTGTGGCTCACCTCAACAGCAGAGGCAAACTGTAGCTCATAGAGGATGAAGGACACCAGGTCTCCGCTGCTAACTCCCCCCCTGGTGACAAGCGTTCCTCCATAGTACAGAATACACACCTTCAGGGCCAAAGTGGCCATCTGGGAGAACATAAAAAATGGTTTTCACATTAAAGGAACTGCATTAAACAACATTAAGATAAACATATAAGAAACCATTGCACACTTTATGTAACTCACGCTGTTAGCCCAGGTAGAGGCCGCGTAGGCTGCTGCTTCTTTTTTATTCAGGGCGTAAGTTTCATCCAGCTGCAGTCTGTATCTCTCTGTCTCACCGTCTTCATTGGCGAAACTCCTCACTGTCTTCATGCAGGAGAACGTCTCTGTGGCCACCTGGTTGGCTTTGGCCAGTGAAGCCTGTACCTGTGCAGCAATAGTCTGAAACATAGATTCAAGAAAACTGACTTAATTTGATATTTTGATTACATTACTGATGGACATGATCTATGCTCACATTATCTATATATCTATAGAATATAGGGGACCCCTGTTTACCTGGTGGAAGTGTCCAGTGAGCTCAGGTATGACCCAGATGATGGGCAGTCCCATGCACGTGAGCAGGGTCATCTTCCATGACTGGCTCACCATGAAGAATAAGAGGAAGCCAAAACGTGCCGTGTACCACATGACAAGGCTTAGTTTCTCACTCAGCGCCTCGCTCATATCGTTGGTATCCGTGGTGATGCGGGACACGAGTTCACCTGAGAAAAGAGCAGCGCATTAGCCTCGTCAAAGGAATTACAATGTCAGTATGTATTCATCTTATGTATGCTGGATTTTCACTAAATCAGGAAGCTCGGCCTTGATAAAAAATGAAAGTGTGTACTTTAAATGGAAGGAAAATGGGTTGAGGATTTATTCATGATGACCTACTGTACACGGCGCTCTTTGTTTTCGTGTCATATGTACATATAGTCGTGATTTACCTGTCGATGTGGCATCAAAGAATCCAATCTCTTGTTTGAGCACAGCTTGGAAGACGAATCCCTGCACTGAGGTGTGTATGAGGCTCATGGTGATGTTGTACATGAGGTCACAGATGAACTCAAGCACAGCACTGAAACATACGAGGGAAGACACATTAGAGTGTGAAGTAATCAAAATATCTATAAGAATATTATTACACTGCCAACTCTTCTTTAAATATTCAATGGAAAAAAACATTTTTCATAAGAAGTTATTGTCAGATTTAACATTAATTTGTGTACAAATATTCAAAAGAAATCATAATCTAAATCTCTTCTGGATGTCTTTATATCTGTATTAAGTGTAATTCTAAGTGAGGGCTATAAAAAAGTATATAAACTCAACTCGTTAGTTTCAATAACCTTAGGGTAAAATAAAATTTTGTTCAAGTTTTGAAACCTTAAAACCAAAAACTAAAAGTGATTCAACTTAGAACCGGTAATGCTTGAACTATTTTTTTTTTTTTTACATTACCTGCCAATAGTCATTATCGTCATGACTGTGATGGCCTCCGTGAATGCATCAGGTGCTTCTTCATTTAAGATCCAGTCAGCCACACGACCAGTGTACTGAGGAATGGCCATCTCGCCTGAGGTCAGACGTTATCACAACATTATCACAACATTTTTGGGAAGGCAAAACTATCTGCAGTCATAACTGGCTGTCGAATGGCATGTGACTGAAGCAAACGTTAGTCTTTTACATCCTCATTTTCATATTCAACTTTCCAAGCTCACCACAAACAGCAAGCTACTTTTAGTAAAAATGCAATGAACCGCACAATCATCAAAACTTTGTAGTTAGGTGGAAGATTTCCTCTCATTTACCATAAGAAGAGACGACAACCAGAACCAGCACAGCAGCAAAACGCAAACGATATGGCTGCATGTATCCGATCAGCCTCTTCAGAAAGACGCTGCTCTTGTCCTTGGCCTTCTTAGACGGCGTCCTCTTCAACAGATTTGAGATGTAACGTCCCCAAGAGAGCAAAAGAGGTGACACGTATCGGCTCCAGTAGAGCCATGCCACCACTGTCACAACATATCCCTGTAACACCTGCGAGACAAATGACAGGTTTTATTACAACAATCCAGAAAAATAAAATTGTGACAAATATTAAGATGAAAGCAAAAACAACAACGTTTCTAAAATGGCGGATCTGGTTTGGTTTTGGTTTCAGTCTTGTTCCTGTTGTGGGTTCAACAGCTCGAGGGCAACCGTGTTTGTTTATCATCACTTCTTTTGCAAGATTACTTCTTGGACAAAATAAAATGTGGATATATAATAACAAGTCAGACTTTTCCACCAGCACATGATCACACCATGATCAGGGAGTCATAATGCATCGTAGGCCCCGCTCCAGGTCTAAGAAAACTATTCTATCAATGCAATCCATCTTGCAAATAACCATGGTTTCAAACACAACAGCATAACATCCAGCGATACACAGCCACCCACCCTTTCCCAGGAGTGCCACCCCCACAGTTCCTCCACGGCCGACCGCCCCAGCGCCCATAGAAGAGTGATGTACACCGGGAAGTGGAAGCAAAGCACGACTAAACGCTGCAGCCCCTTGAAGCTGCTCATCCATGGCAGGTTTTCGGAGTACGTGTGGGTGAGGAGGGCGAGGAGGCCGGCCCGGGTCAAACCTCCCCCCCACAGGACAATAAACGGCTGGGAGAGGAGGAGAGGAGAGAGCTGGGCAAGGCGGATGGCGCGCACCACGCACACATCCAGGCACACGAAGAGCAGAGGGAAGAAGTAGCTCATTTTCTGCATAATTCACAGGCTCTGCGGATAGAAGTGACAGGGAGGGTTAGTGGCTGAGTATTCACGTCGACACACAAACATACAAGTATTACGAGTACTCGTTCTGCAGTAAAATAGTCCCTGTGAGTGTTTTATGATTATATATGATCTATTTGGATTAATATCACAGGTGCATTAATGTCAATGTTGCATTTTACTGCTGCAGATGTGGAAGGCTGAGCTCATTTTAAATACTTTATGGACTATAAGGTAGTTTAATTTATAGCAATCGTGACATGTTTGTAGTGTGTGAACTATAGGAAGGGTACAAGTACCTCCAACTTATACTTAAGAAGAGTACTCGAGTACTCACCTGTGTGTAGAATACATAGCTGAATATTTAGCCTATCTAACTCTTTTATAGCTATATAAACCAGGCTAATAACTTGCACTATATTTGCCCTTCATTTGCAATTAACAGTGTTTACTTTCGGTTTGTAGAGACCAATATTTACTTTCATTTTTTCCAACACTGCTGATTTCTTTGAAACACTTTGACTCCGAGATAAACACACACACACATAGAGAGCACAATAAACCAGCAAAACACTCAAAATAACAACATTTCTGGCTGTATTATTAAGTCATAACGCATGCTACGGCACGTTAGCCAGCTCCAGTTTAGCTGATATCGTTACAGTTGTTCAGATGTAACTTACATTTCCTCTGGACGTCAGGTTTGACGTGGTGGACGTTTGGTGTGTTTCAGGATTTAAAACGACTCAAACAAACTAAAAAAAATGTCGATGTAACAGCTTCAAACCGGCGAGCTGCTCAGACACCGACCGAGCCTCCTCGACTGTGACTGTGAGACCGAAACCGAAACTAGTTTTTTATAATTTCTTCCAACGGAAAGTCCCTCCAAACAACATGTCTGCCACAAGAGAGGACGAGGAATAACGAGGAATGAAACACACTGAGCTTTAAGTTGTGTCGTTTTTATTCCTTACAGTGCTGCTTTCATGAACTTTCGTAAAGACAGCCTTAGTGTGTGTTACATGTGACAGTACGGTTGTAATATGATGCGACTGTACAGCTGAATCAAACAGTCCGACAACAGCGACACCATGTGACAAGAAGCTGCAACTGCCCTCACGTAATTATATAACATGTAAATAAATACCATAAATACCATAAATAACACATCTGTCCATGTAAATACACGAAATATCCGCTTAACCCAGCTTATTAATAAAATCTGCATGTTTAAAGTGTTTACTTGTGTTTTGTCTCGTTATGTTTTTTATGATTTTAATACTTATACTCATTCATTTTCTACAGTCTAAAGTAATTGTATTTACTTTTTATTTACTTTATTCTATTTCTAACTTTATTCCATGTTTAGAAAAAAATGTTATTTCTATTTTTAGTTTTTTTATTTCTATCTTTGAACATGTTTGATTTTCTATCTTGTTTAATTTGTAAAGTAAATAAAGTAAATGTATGGATGCTTACTTACTTATCTATCTATCTATCTATCTATCTATCTATCTATCTATCTATCTATCTATCTATCTATCTATCTATCTATCTATCTATCTATCTATCTGCAAAAAAAAAGTCATTTTATAGGATAAAAGTTAAAAGATTTAAAGAAAAAAGTTTTGTTACTTGATATGACAATGTGTTTTTTGTTTATTTATTTATTGCAATCCTCCATTTTTGTTGCTGGATGTGCAAAGGTAAAGTATTCATGTTACATTTTCTAATGAAAACATGATTAATGACTCCTTGAATGTAGCTTAATTTAAGCTTACTTAATTTTATAATAACTAAGACTTGAAACAATGTTGACTACTCAAATACAAGCTCCTTCAAACCAGATTTTTTAGTTTGTTTTATTGTTTTTTTGAATTTGTGTGTTTGTTATTTTCTTTTTCTCTGGGTATTAAATGTAGTAAGTAAATGTGACAGGTAAATGCATTTTCCTTCATTTTTATTGTTTATTGTTGTTAGCCTTGGTTATTTTGTTTTGACATTTGTTTTGTTTTTGTTCAGCAAAGTTTTAAAAAGTTATATCTGTCATATGAATATTGTTCGGGGTTAAGGTTCACTCATCAAGTAAAATAAGTTTGAAGTTATAAAGGGTCAATCTAGCTGAGTACAGCAGTATTTTTAGTATCTTAAAGAAATACTTAAGGTGTTACATTCAGTTTTTTGGAGCAGGAAAAGTTGTGTTTTCTTTACTTCTGCTGTCCCTCAGGGTGCTGCAGAGGTCCTGATAGTTTCCTTCCTTCCCCCGCTTTCATGTCAGAAGTGTGTGATGTGCAAAGCTATAAATGTATTTTCTGTTTTAAGCAGCCTGTTTGTAAGCCACTGTAAATCACTCACACTTAAAATATCTACCCTTTTATGTAGATTTTGAAAATGCAACATACATTTTGAACAAATGCATCTGAAAGCCTGTTATACATAAACATTTTGTTAATGTGGGACTTGAAATTAAAATCTGAATCTAGGATAAAACTAAGACATGTAACATCAGATTTATTTTACATTATTAAACATAATTTCTCTTTTTATTTTTCCTCATGTGTCTAAAAGTGAATATATTTAAGATGCTGTTGATATTTTGTAAATCTCAGGCTGTAGATTCATCTCCACAACCGAGTACTGCTGTTTCTTTATTCTAATAGTCTCAACATGTTTAGTCTGTAGATCCACAGATCCACTGTAGGCTGAAGATGCAGTTATTAAGGAGTGCTAGGAATAATATTGCTAAGAAGTTAAACCTGTGCTAACATCTGTATAAATACAAAACTATATAGAAAGTAGAAATAGACTTTAAATAGAAATAAGAAATAAAACTGCAAATAGGGGGAGAAAAAACAATGTACAACTAAGATAGGCTGTTAAAATCACTGACAAGGACCATTTTCTCATAATAAAGTACTTTGCTGATAACACATAAACTGCCTTCTTTCTTCTTAAATCTCTTATTATACTTATATTTGTATATATTTATCTCTTTCATTAGCGAGAGGACATAAAGTTGCTCTCCTCTTTCCCTGAGAGCCAGTGCGCATGCTCAGACATGGCAACTGGCAGTGGGCAGCTCCTCTCTGATCCGACAGTTTAAAGATATTTCAGCTAAATAAAAACCTGAAGCTAACTGAGCTAACTAATGCTGCATGTCAGAGCCGTGATGGAGTAAAAAATAAAAAAAAGAGCCCGGTGGTGGAGGAGGTGGAGAGAGAAAACTTGTGATTTAATCTGGATGGAACCGACGGGTCTACGAGACGTTTTCAAATGTATAACACTGTGTAAGCAAGCCGAACATACGTGTTATTTTACTCACCTTTTCGATGCATGTCAGGCCTGTAACGCACACTTCTACGTAAGCTGCGCAACATCTGGATTCAGACACATGGCTCTGCAGGGAAAACATGCATGCACTGTGTTTTTGTGTTTTTGTGGGTTTTAAAGGGGCTAAATGCTAATAGCTGAGTCTGCCTTGAAGAAGCTGTCGTTTTGCTTCATGCTGCAACAACCTGTTTCCTGTGTCTCAGCTATTGCAGCAATGGAGGATATTGGTCTCCTTCCCAAACCTACCAATGACCCCCCTGTGCACAGACCCACAGTCACAGAGACTTTTGGGCTGCACCACATCTCCCCAGGTGTGTATTGGAGTGTGTATGCAGACTGTGATGCTGCTGCTGCTGCTGCTGCTGCTGTTGTTGTTGTTGTTTTAAAGTCTCCACAAGATGTTTGTTGTGTGTTTTATACTAGACTATCTGCACGTCACCGATCATGCAAGCAGGAAATCTGATGGACCGTCCAACAAGAAAAGGAGCGCCCATTCAGGAGCGACAGCAGCACAGCCGCAGATGATGCACCAGTTTCAGCCGCAGAACGCAGGTCCGCTGGGTGCTGCTGACACCTGTAAGTAACAGCGTGGTAAGGATGTGTGATACAGCTCTTCAGTCTGCTGATGTAAAAGAGTGATCTGATGCATTTGGCATTTATCTTTATCTTTTGTGACATAAAACAGTCAGAGGAATTAATGCATTTTGCTTTTTCACACAGTACTCACATTCTTTATTCTTTATTTGGATCCCCATTAGCTTCTGCAAAAGTGTTCACTAGTCTTCCTACAGTCCACACAAAAACAACAGCAATAATAAGACAACAATTTAAAGATCACACAGTATTACTAAGACCAAATAATATAAGCCAAATAATCTAAAATAAAAATGAAGCGTCAACAACACACAGCAGCAGGGCTTCAGTCAGGACAAGTCACATCATATTGTAAACAACATGAGTTAAAGTCTTCTGCTTGTTCAGGTCTCCAGCTGTTTGTCTTTTCTTTATATATTGGCATCACTGCATCTGTTATTTGATATGTGCTCATATAAAAACGTTTTTCTTTCCAGTTTATGATGCAGAAAAAAAATGCTTGTGGTAATTTATTGCTGTCACTTCAAAGTTTATTTAGCAATTTACAAAACTGTGACAAGCGGCACAGAGCAAGAGGGATGAAGCAGCTCTCTGCGGTGTCAGCAAGAATTGGTTGACAATGTATATCTTGAATTATTAAAGAATATTAAACTTAAATATTCTGCCATGTCAGGAATCTGTGAAGCAACATCAAAAATCAGTCAGGCTGTAGATTCATCTCCACATGTGTACAACAAAGTGTATACAACATTCCTGTAGGCTCCTGTTGGAGTTATTAAGGAGAGTTAATAATAATATTGCTTACTGCATAATTTTGTGTTCAATAAACCAAGTCTATGTATTTGAACCACTGCTTCCAATGATTAATCCAATTTTGTTTTTTGTTTTTCGTAGCATTCCTTAAAGCAGCTCCTAAAAATGGAAAAACTAATCTGGATAAGGCAGGGACCGGCAGAAAAAAACCCAAAGCCAAACTTGCAGATCCGTCAAATTGGAAGCAAAACAGGCAGAAACAGCTGAGGATGGAGGGCAAAGCGTACGTAAGCAAGCGCAAGAAAGACGGTGAAGTTGTGACAAAACAGCCAAGAGCAGTGGGACCGAGGTGCACCTCGACTGCCTGCAAAAAGGCATCAAACCGGCTTTGTAATGAAATCACCGAAGAGGCCAGGAAGAAAGTGTTTGATGAATTCTGGCAGGACATGAACTGGGCTCAGAGAAAACAGTACGTAGCAGGACAAGTTGACTGCGACCCCGTGGAGAGATCTCGGGCAGCGGGATCGCAGTCGAGAAGATCGGTTTCACTCCGTTATCACTTGATGGTGGATGGCAAAAGGAAACAAGTGTGCAAGAACATGTTCCTGTCCACTTTGGGGATAGGAGAGTGGTCTGTGCTCAACTGGGCACAGAAAGGAGCCACAAAAAAGAATGACTCATATGAGAAGAAATTAGAAAAGAAGGAGACTGTCCCTCAGTGTCCACAACAGAACTCTACTTCTTCTGTAGCCAGTAATACTGTGGAAGTTACCCAGGGTGAGTCTGTACTCTTTTTAACTATCTACTGGAACCATTAGTTGAATTATCAATCGTTTATCAAGTAAAAATGCCAAATATTTGCCGGTTCCAGCTCCTCAAATGAGGATTTTATGCTTTTATATCATTATATATCATTAGAAACTGATTTCATGAGGTTTATATCTGCTGGCTGGAAAAAACTCTTTCAAGCTGTCACCTTGGATTGGAAAATTGTGTCACAGTAACCCTTGGTATTCTGTAATTTCGACTACTCATCATGTAATTGTAAAAATAATGGACAGATTGGTTTAGAATGAAAATAACTTGTTGCAGACCTATTATTTTCCATTTTTTAGCAAAAGGCCATAGTTTTTACCATAAAACTAAAGTTTATCACAGTAATACCTCTTACATATTAATGATATTTCCCTGTTTTTTTCCAGAACAAGTGAATGCCACAGACAAAGACCAAAACAGGCCACCAGAACCAGAGAGGCCTGCCACAAAGAAATCCAGAGTCGCCAGGCCACTAACATGGAAGCAAAATCGGCAGAAGCAACTCAGGATGGAGGGCAAACCTTACATCAGCAAACGGAAGAAAGACGGCACGACCATAACCAAAGCTCAGAGGACGATCGGACCCAGATGTACGTCCAGTGCTTGCAAAAGGGCATCCAACCGCTTTTGTGCTGACTTCAGTGAAGACACAAGGCACAAGCTGTTTACGAGTTTCTGGCAGTGCATGAACTGGCCCGAGAGAAAGGTCTACGTAGCTGGATTAGTCGATTGCGACCCTGTGGAAAGAACCCGAGCACCATGGACTCAGTCGAGAAGATCAGTCTCGATGCGGTATCATTTAATGGCCGACAGTGCCCGAAAACAAGTTTGCAAAAAGATGTTCCTCTCCACTTTGGGGATTGGAGAGTGGTCAGTGCTTAACTGGGCACAAAATGCATCTGAGCAGGACAATCCAGAAGAAAACACCAAGAAGAAAACCAAGAGGAAGTCCCGTAAAGCTTCAGAGCATGTATTTCTTAAGGAGTTCCTCGAGGGTTTACCCAAAGTGCCCTCGTACTGTTGCGGGATGTCCATCTCTAAGATGTATCTGGAGCCAGTCTTCTCAAACATGTCCGAGGTGTACAGACACTACTACAACCACTGCTTGGAGAAGATGGCGACTCCGCTCTCTCGGCAGGTTTTCTGCGCTGTGTTTAAAAAGATGGATTTGGGATTGTGCGACCCCAAAAAGGATCAAGGGTGTTCTTTCGGTATGACTGGAAATTTGTTTAATGAGCTTTGGGAGGAATACTGCATGGAAAGAGGAGCTTCGGGGCCACAAGCAGGGAAAGCAGGTCACCAGTAGAGTTGATGTTTATTACTCCATTACTTTTATTCACGTTGTGGAAAGTGTAATTCCAAGACTTTGCCAAATGACTGTACTTTACAGCCTGGCTCATTAAATCCTGTTAAGCATCGACTGGTTGCTTCTTCCAGGCTCGTGCTATCTGAAGCAATCCGTTGGTGTTTATGCAGACGCACACTTGTTTCACTACATTTATTCTGTTTTTTTTTTTTTGCAGGAGGTCTTTTGAGATTCAGTCATAAAATGTGTGAGGAAAAAATTACCGAAGCATATTATATCTGTTGTTTCAATAGGTGTCATATCAAAGGTCAAAGTCAAATGCCCTTAAAGGACTCAGCACTGCAAATTGTTCTTATTTATTTCACTCCGTGCTTGACTGAGGTGCTCTGTTTTCATTTGTGTATTAAATAATAACAAATAACTGAAGCAGTTTGCAGGCTTATGTGAGAGGCGTGAGTTTTGTGGTCAAAGCAGCTGGACAAACAGATGTGTGTGTGTGTGTGTGTGTGTGTGTGTGTGTGTGTGTGTGTGTGTGTGCGCCTCTACACGTCTTTATGAAGGTCAAATTCAAATCCCCGCCCTGTAGCTTTTTAAACATCGAAATAACAGCTCTTCTAACAGCTCACTTACCCCATACTGTTTCCTTTTTCTTTTTTTTTTCAAGTCGAGACTACACACACACACACACACACACACGGTCATCACCCTCCTATTCTTCTCCACACAGTGGCAGGAAGTTGTCCAGATATCCGCAGGGCCTCTGACAAAAAAAAAAAAAGAGCGAGTGAACAAAGTGGGCTGGGTGATGGTGGTGCTGGAAGGTGTTGGTGGCTGCAGCGGCGGTGATGGAATTGAGTAAATTCACTCAGAGTTAACTGTTCATTGTGAACAGCAGGACAAAAGCGACACCGCAGAGTTTTACAACGGTGTTAAAACGCTGTGAGGCACAGCTGAGCTACTGGAGATCAGAGGCAGGTTTATCAAACAGCTGGACTGGACTGGACTGCTGAGCGGAGAAGAAAAGGGGGCACAGCTGGAGACACTAAAAAAAACAACCTGGAGATGTCGACTCTGAGGGCGTTTGTTCTGCTGGGACTGAGCTGGACGTGTCAAGGTGAGTCAGCCAATCTGTTCTCATCAGATTTCTGTGGTTCAGACATAAAACACATCACCTGTTCAAATTATAGTGACATTTCATGTCACTATTATTATTTTTTGTTTAGCTTTTTGTAGCTTAAGCTCATGAGGTTAACAATATGATATGACTTGTCCAGACTGATGTCTTATATTTGTAATATACTGATAAAGAACTTAATATCTTTTCCCAAGTGCATTATTTTGGAATAGACATATGTTTGTTGTCAATGAAAATATGTATTTAATTTTTTAATAATCTGTTAAAAGTAACTATTAACTATTTTTATAGTTTTATTACCAGTGTAATTTTATTGTTCATACTTTTAATATTCATATCCTGTGCTTTAATATTTACAGAAATATAAGAACTTATATTATTATTCTTCCTTCTACCAGGCAGCCTCTTTGCTGATCAAGTGAAACAAAACTTCACGTCTAATTTCAGCTCTATTGTTCACACTTTCTTTTTTTCTGCTATGATTTTATGATCCCGCACACACACACACCTGCCAAACCCATTGTCCAACTCCATCACATTCCTCATTGCCACGGTGTTGACCTTCGACCTTTATCAAGTCCCAGCCCACTCCATTTCCTGTTGCTATTCGCTTCTCCTGGAAACTTCCTGTTTATGTCGGGCCCGTTTCCTGTTCCCTTTAACGGTCTGTATCAGGGCCCACCTTCCATGGCTTGACCTGCATTGTTATGAATAGTTGCTAATGCTCTGAAACAATGAGTGGCTTGAATGTGTGGGTGAGATGGTCCTGCGATAAAAACGCTCGCACAACGGTTTGAGTGGTGAAATGAAACTGCAAGACCGAGTAAAATCTCAGCTGTGTTAAAATTCATCTGCAGTGGAGATGGACGTACGGCACGTAGACAAGACATTCAAGTTTGAATATCAGAGTGTGGTCGCTCTGAGTGGTACCATGTTAGCCTCCCAGATAATCTAAAAATGGGCAAAAATATGGATGACCGGCCGACCAAAAGCAGGCTGGATGACGCCTGGTGCTCAAATAAGCCAACCGTAATGGCGCCTACTGGTCAGTCAAAGCAGCAATGATGTTAATTATGCGTAACTTTAAGCCTTAATATAATTTGAACAGGTGAGTTCTATAAAAATTCACCCTCAGTACAGTTGTCATGAACGGGGAAATTAGCTATAGAGACCAAAACTTTTTTTTGTACCAGGCTGTAAACATGTTTATTTCTGCTGTGAAGTTGGACATTTTAACATGGGGACTTATGGAGACTGACTCATTCTGTAGCCAGCCTCAAGTGGCCGTTTGAGAAACTGCAGTTTTTTGTTGTTCAAGTGTGATAAAACCACCATATTTTTTGGAATGCCCCTAAAGAACTAAAGATCTCTTTTTATGTGCAACACACTCATTTGTGTCTCCACAGCTGCAGCTAGTGACCCATGGGGCCAGTGTCCAGTCACCAGAAAGTGTAAGGAGAAGTTTAGAGATGGATCATGTGACAAATTGTGTATGGCGCCCGAGTGTCTCAGAGATGGCTTCGACTGCCTGAAGGACAGGGGCCAGTGCAAGTAAAACACTTTTGTTGTCAGTTTTATTGTTACACTTCCAGCTTAATAGTGAATTTATGCCACTGAACTGTTGCATGTTGGTGTATGTGTTGTTTCCATCTATCAGTCCGGGTCACATCCAGTACTGCCGTGATCACTACGCCAACTCCCACTGCGAGCAGGGATGCCACAGCGCCGCCTGTGGATGGGACGGCAGCGACTGCTTCACAGACCAGAGCCCCGTGTGGGCCAAAGGCACCCTGGTTCTTCACATCAAAACCCCACCGCAACAACGTGGCACCTTCTCCAACAACTCCCTGCTCTGGGCGCTCAGCGTCCTCCTCCAGACGCCACTAAAACTGAGAGACTCTGTCCCACTTTCAACTAACAGGAACTTGTTTGACTTTGACCCTCAGCAGCTTGCCAACCTGCTGACTCAGCCATCACCGGCTGACTCGAATGGGTAGGTGCTGACTGAAATGTCAAAAAAAAAGTGGGTGTATTTATGAGATTAGAAAACTCTTTTGCAAGACACACCTGGCAAAGATGACAGCATAAAAGGTGCAGACAAAACCAGGAAACAGATGAAACAATATTAAAGACAATTGAACTAAGAAATGGAGACAATAAACAATTAAGTCATAAACCATTGAATAGTCTTGAATTCTGCCAAATATATCAGATTTATGAGTTTAAATTCCTTGATCTGAAAAGTTCAACATGAACCATAATGGAAGTTTTCCAAGAAGAGGTTTATGGATAAAAGTATACCAATGACTCGCTTGATTGCCAGTCAGATCTATAATACTGATGACAATAATGAGTGAATGTAATTTATTACAAATCTCTAACGTGGAGAAAAAAAAAGAGAAAATAAAACAAAAATAAAAATGGGCCAAGCACAGAACCTTGGGGAACTCCATAAAGCACAGTAAGACAAGTCTGAATTGAGCACATTGACTAGTAAGAACATTGATTTGAATATTAATATCCATGTGTATAAAATGTTTGCAGTAGTTTGCAGATATATTTTGTTAACTTTGTGTAAGTGGGTGTAACTTGATTTGACAAGGTTGTATCTTGACAAACCTACATGTCGGAAGACGCCTCAGTAATGACGTAAATGCTCTTTCCTCATGTTTCCTTGTCTCTCGCCCTCTTTCCTAGTTCCCTCCTTTTCCTCCAAGTGGACAACAGGCCATGCTCCCGTCCGCCTTCTACCTGTTTCCCCTATGCTACCGAGGCAGCCAGTTTCTTGCTTGCCATCAAATCGCTGAGGCCCAGCTCATTCTCCAGCTTCCCAGAGCTGATGGCTATCATCAGTATTAGAGGTGTCCGAGAGGAAATAGGAAGCAGAGATGAGGAAACTATGGTAACGGAAGTCAAAGGTAGGCCTACATGTCCTGTCTCATACGCACGCACTTGCACACATCCAGCTTTGAATCCCGTCCAAACAAAACAACATAAAACACCTTTCCGTTTTTACAGCGTAGATGCGTTGCACGTTTCAGTTTTGGCTGTTCAAACGTTTAATTTCTCTCTTAGAGGGAGAGCTCAGCACAATCCAGAGTGACAAAGGAGAATATCTGGTCAAAATATAAATTAAAATGACTTTACATTGATTTATTACGACCTTTGTGATACTGGCCTGACCACCTGTGTGAAAATATGGATTACATCGGCGTTATGAGCAGTAGTGCTCTAGACTCAACAAATGAGAAGTTCATATTTATACCTCGTGTTTTTAGCTTATGTGTCCTTGCAGAAGACAATCTAAATCTCAGCTACCCAACAAAAGACAGCTACAGTTAGGAACTAGCTAGTAGACATTTACAGCTGGATATTTCCATCAGGAGTTGGTGCAGACCAAAACAGAGCTAAAAGGAACATGAATATTGGATTTACTTTCGCCAGGCGGCCAGAAACGTGACTCCAGATGAATGCTAATGTTGCTCTATGCCTGCCAGTTTACACAACTGGTTTTTATTAGGTGATAATATCTCATTGCTGTTATTTAATGTGGCCAAAAAAAAAAGCTATTGCTGCTTTAAAATTGTGACAAATTAAAGCTTGACCCGAAGTTTGATATAATTTTGTTCCATGTCATGCAGCCATAATGAAAATTATCATAGTAAAATTAATTTTCCATTCTGCTCAAAGAGCCGACCCCTGCATGGATGTGGGCCGTGATTGCCATAGCAATCGGTCTGCCGCTGGCGCTGGCGCTGGTGGTGTTCTTGGTGGTGAGGAGGGTGAGGCAGCAGCGGGCCGAGAGGGAAGATTGCAACAGGGTGAGACACCGATCCACTGTCACAGACAGTGACCCCAAATCCAAGGCCTTAGCGTTGCACGGAGTCCACCAAGAGCAGAGGATCAGATCCAGCAGAGAGAAAGACAAGATCAGCTTGAGGAAAAAGAAGAAAGCAAAGGAAGCAGAGAAAAAGAGAAGGAGGGAGCCGCTCGGAGAGGATGCCATTCGAATGAGGTGAGAGGAGCTGCTCTGAAAAGCATGAGAGGATGTTTTGTCTGCTGGACCAGTGATGTCATGTGGACATGGTGTGTTCTAAAACAAGTGAGAGTTCATCCTGTGTAGTTACTGAATGAGCTGAACGTCACATTTTACTGTCTATCAGTTGGATAAAACATTTTCCTATAGTTATTTTTAAACACTCACATACAGTATGTATTTTATATTCACATAATATTCACAACAATAACACACAAACAGTAGTTACTAACAGGAGGATGCAAACTAATAAACTTGTGTACCAATGATTTGAACCTCCAGCGTTCCTTACCTTCAGTTCATTACTGCCATGATTTAATGTTGTTTGCAAATCATGATGAACATTGACAACGATTAATTAATTGATTAGTTGATCAATTGGCAACAATTTTGATCATCAATCATTAAAGTTCCAAAAACTTCCAAAAATGTGAACATGCATGGGTTGGGAAACAAATATATTTAAATGGAAAGACTGTATTTTTGTCTGGGTGTGTTGCAGACCTCCTTAGTGACTCAAAAAATCAAAATAAGTCAATATATATATATATATATATATTATATATATATATAATCAAAATAAATCAAAATAAGAAGAAAGAAACCTGCTGCAGTTTCTTAATGCACCGTATCAAAACTGTGCTTTTGGTTTTCAGGCCTCTCAAAAGAGATCAGGATATAGGAAGTGACACAGACTTTACCCAGAGTTCAATGGAAGACATCAGCGCGAGATGCTCCAGGCGACAAGAGGACCCCTCCATCTGTGACCACAGGACCCAGGAGCAGAAACACTACCGTGGTGGACCATCACAGCCCCGCAGACCTATTCAACGTAAGTCACTCATTCATGAAAACATTTATTCATAAATGTTACAGGAGATAACTGAGGAGTTAATTCTCACACACTGATTCTTGTTCTCCTGCAGCTCCACCTAGAGGATGGGAGAGAAACGCCATGCCTCCTCCTCTGCTCAGTCCTCCTCAGCAGGTGTGTCCTTCACAATTCAGTTTTATGTTATCCATGTTGTGAGGAGCCAGTGTAATCTGGGACTTGTAATATATATAATTAATATTTTGTTGTTTGTTTGTTTCGATATAGATCTATAACCATAGACCACCCTGTAAAAGGCCAAAACTAAACTGTTAAACATGTATCTATATGTGATATGTGATGTCTGTATTATATATTCATCATGGCTTGGCTGTGTTGGCAGTCAGCAGAGTGGTGTGGCCCGGACGGGTCTGTGGTTCTGATCCGAGCAGTGCGAAGTGGACTGGACAGAGTGGTCTTGGAGCTGCTGCGAGCAGGAGTGCCCGTCAACAACACTGACCATACTGGTAATGAAAGTCTGACTGAACCCCTAAACCTCAGTCAAATAGCATTTGCATCTAATTCTTGGTGTTTGTTTTAATGAGGAATTATATGCAAATGCAGTTTCATTAATGTCTGTGTAATTAACGTTAAAGAGAGTGTTAAATCAGCACTGACGACAGAAGCAGCAGAGGTTGATTGCTTGAAATGATTTTAAAAAAGGCTGATTTTATAGCTGCTTTGTAACTCAAGATGACAAACAAAAAAAATGGGTTCCATAATCATCGTCGATGCTTTTTGACTCATATACCATATCTCATCTGTCTGTCTTCGGCAGATTATTTCATTCAGAAGCAAAGCGTCTCTGAAATAAACATCAGCATTCTTCCACCTCGTGACTTGGAAGCTGATAACATTTTGTACACAGCCCGTGTATCAAAAGCAGCATGTTAGCAGAGTAGCAACAGCTTCAGTCCTTCTGTTTGTGTCCACATGTGATGCATTCAGGCACAGTACTGAGTGTAGGTCATCTGCATTTGTGTGAGAGCAAGAGAGAGTGATAACATCTGTACCAAATCACGGCGATACAGCCAACAGCTTTGGAGACAAAGTTAGTAAGGTTCAACTTCTGGTGATCATGAACTTTGAAATATTTCAGCTTGGCTAATAAAAAGTCTTTGCCATCTTTGGCTCCAGTCTCATCTTACATAACACGTAGAGCCCAGGACAAAGCCATTATTTTCTGACACCTGTACACTGAGGGGCTGAGTAACTGGTGTAACTTACCCCGTCTCTCTCACGTCCTCCTTCTGTGTCCCTCCTCTCCTATAACCTGTCCTCATCTCTCCATGGCTTCCACCTCCTCCTCCTCCTTCAGATCCCCTGCTGCCCTCCTCTGACTCAGAACAAAGTTAACGTGCTCGAGTGCTCAGACTCGAGTTGATGGACGTATTAACTTTGTCTCCTTGCTCTTGCTGTCTCTTTTTCTGCCTTTCTGTCTCGGCCATCTCTCCCTCACTTCGGCTGAAGTAATTCATCTCCGCGTGCCATCCCTCCATCCTCCCTCTCTTCACCATCTGGGCTCGACTCTGTTGTGTAATGGTTGTTCATTGGCTGACTTACTCCCTCCCTTCTTCCCCTCACCTCCTCCCCTCCACTCACACTGTCTCTCTCAGGGAGATCAGCCCTGCACTGGGCATGCTCAGTAAACCACCTCTCCCTAACTAGGACCCTCATTCGCTATGGGGCTGCTGTGGACCTGCAAGACAACAAAGTAAGTTCTATCTCTAAGTTCTTTTTCTTTATGGTTAATGCTTATACATGGAAAACACAAGAATAAACTATTTATTTCTCTGGCAGGGCGAGACACCGCTCTTCCTTTCTGCCCTCCATGGTTGCTATGATACGGCCAGACTCCTCCTCCTCCACGGTGCCAACCTTGAGCTGCACGATCGAAGAGGACGCCGTCCAATAGACGTGGCCAGAGAAGGCATACATCACCAGGTCCTGGAACTCCTCTTGGCTCACCAGATTCAGAGAGGGCCCGTTCCTGTCGACCCGAACAATGACATGCTGTGGGAGGAGCGCTCTCTGATGTACTCGCCATGGGTTGGATCACAAGGCATGCCGGGAAGAAGCGCCTCCTTCTCTGGGATCATAGCGCATAGAGATATGACCCCACCTCCACAAAAGTAAGGCTTTAGGAATATAATGCACATATAGAAATCAATATTTGCCTCAACAGGTTCCCTCAATGGAAAAATAATGTGCATTTATGCTGCATTGGCTTCACTCCACAGTGATAGTTTGCCCCTTGGCGATGATGCATTTACTGTCCTGAAAGCACTTCCTTGGTGGTGCATTCAAAGACACTCTGAAGATTTAAGTGTTGACTTTCAAACATCAACCTCTAACCTCTATCACTATGACTTTCTTGTCTTGCCAGTGATTGGTCGATAAACCGAGTACCGAACCAGTACCCGTCCCCACAGAACTGGCGACCACAGCTCAACCAATCAGCGACAGCGCTGGTCCCTCCAAGAATCATGGGCCGCTCGCCTCGGCCAATCAGCACCTTACAGGAGGTGACCTCAGAAGATGAGGATCGTGACAGGCACCAGGAAGCCCCCAGAGCTGCAACACCTCACTTCCTGTCACCACAGCCTGCGCCTAGGCAACGCTCCTTCTCCTGCACCCAGCATGCACTGCAGCGTCGCTCCAGTGGCCACCAGCCAGAGCCCAATTATGTTATCGTGACAGACAGAACAGCCAATGAGCCCATAGAAAGAGTTGTTGTTTCACCTCCCACAGATGTTGTCGTCCAATCAGATCGCCAGCCAGCGGTAATCGGTGACAATCCCAGTAGAGCAGAACAAGCAGTGATGAGTTCAACAAATCCAGAGCAGAAATCCAAAGGTGAGAGGTCGAACAACACGACTGCTGACTCCACACAAACAGCCTTGTAGAGAACAGAAAGCCTTTCAGTTCAGCCTATAAGAACACGTAAAGAAGAGTCACAATGAAGCTATACTGACAGAGAGGTGATGAGTTTTAGTTTGGCGTGAGGTTTGTTTTGTTTTTAAGCCCAGAACTGGAGCCAACCTTGATTTTCTGTCATTTTGGGACCTTAATTATGATCAAATATGCATCTGTTGGGTGTCTCCTGACAGATTTTCTTTCTTATTTGTTACATTCCTGTCACATTAATACACAGCAGCACTCGGAGATGTTCCTTTCCAAATCAGCTCCCCAGTTTTCACTCAGCTTTGCCTAAATTATTATTATTATTATTATTATTTTTTTTTTTTTACTAGGGAGTGGGATCCTTGTAAATTTTCTGTTACAACACGCACACACACACACACACACACACACACACACACACACACACAGAGTCAGATAGGTAATATAACAACATGTCTGAGATGAATGTCAGAGTCACCCTGAAACTGCAACATCTTGTGGATCCTGTTGTCAGAAACTGTAATGTGTTCACGTTGTATTGACGTCTATCAGGTTGTATTCTAAAAACAACCCAGGACACAAATGTGCATGGCTGCACAAAGATGTCAGAGTCCTGCTGATGCATGCAATAAAGTGACTTTTCATGCAAATAATGTGCTTTTTTATTATTTTAATATCAATGATGAGACATTACAGCTTGAGCAGAAGGAAGGAGTTATTGTAACAATTTTCTAAATGTAGTAAAGACAATAAATACTAGCAAAATACCTCAAAATTACGATAAAGATAAAGAAAATAATTGTAAATAAAAACAGATAAACAATTAAAAATGTTGCAAATTTCTTATGGCATGAGTTCCGTTTGTTTCTTTTGTGATGATTTCCAATGACCAAAAATGCCTCTTTGGTTAAACTTTGGTTAAAAAATAATCACTCGCATCAAAATTAAATATTTGATATGAATTAAATAAATATTTCCTACAAAATTCAGTCTGACATATTTGGTATGTTTGGAAACTTTGCAGATCTCTACTGGGATTTAAGTTAAAGATGATTTCTGGTTGAATATTTTAGTTTACTGACTGACTGGTGTTATGTATGCAGAACATTTTTTTCCAACAGCTTCTAGCAACAACTCTTGGTTGAAAGAGAAAGTTATCCCATCACAGGAATGCCATCAGTCTCTCACTGTTTTACTCCAAAGCTGTCTGAAAGTTGGAGAACAAATAGTGATGGCACTCCTGTGATGACATTATTATCACTTACAAGGACAAGGCAAATGGTCACGTGTGCGCAAAAGTCATCAAATCTATATAAATAAGTGGCCTTTCGTCAGTTTGGTGTCTGACACATCAGCACACGGACAAATGTTGAATGAGTGTGACAGTGGGAGAATGTCCTCCAGCTCTTTCTCATCATGGGAACGTGGAGCAGGAGGCTTCATCCTCACTTTATTACCTGTTAAAACCGATACTTCATTTATAACGTGTGCTTGGAGCAGAGGTGGCTCTCGGGTTCCCACACGCACACGTGGAGCTCAAAATAATCGTTACAGACTGCGACAAGACTCAAAAAATGTTTTATTGTCATGTTTCAGTGCAATAAGTAATCTGAGTCACTGAAAAAGTCGTGCGTAAAAGGATAGACTTTACGCTTAAAGGTGTCCCTTGGGAACTACAGCGTGATTTGATGAAATCAACAGTAAGAGAGAGTTTATGGTAGATGATCCGAGAACAAATGACACATCGACTTGGTTCAGATTTGTTTACCGAGAATGAAACACTCTCCACGTCCAACTTTGGCAACCTTTCCAAATCTGGGAGTAGCTCCTTCAACTCTGTCTCATGGGAAAATTGCGCAGGGAGCTCCGTTCACACTTTATTACCTGTTAGAATCGATACATCATTAAAGAGTGTTTGGAGGAGAAGTGGCTTTCAGGTTCCCACGCGTCGCTTCTTTCAGTGTCGTCGTGAAATGTGCCGCCATTTGGTTTGAATCTCATTATTTCACAGGTATTTGTAATTTTACGCGCGACACGTAGATGCTGTTTTCAGCAGACTGCAACTTGTTTGTAGATGAAGAGACAAAATTTGAATAAAATAAAATAGATTCAACTTTGAACTGAAGTTTTTGACTTCGATTTGTATTACAAACACTTTGCAGAGCTGTGCGTAAAGGAGTGGATTTTACGCACGCGTAACAGCTTCCCTTGTTGCAGATTCAGTCATCGGTGATGCTCTTTTAAGACGTTTTCAGTGTCGTCAGATCTTCTCGCTCCACGCTCCGTTTCTCCTCAGGACATGTCTCGTCTCACCGTCCATAATAATGTGAGTCACCCACAGTCATTTGTCTGAGCTTCACGCTGTTTTGGCGGATGTTTGTTGCTTTTCCCTCACATATGTAAATGAGCCTCACACGCGCTGTCGACACCTTTTACAGGCGCGTG
Organism: Protonibea diacanthus; assembly: GCA_028641955.1. Lineage (NCBI taxonomy): Eukaryota > Metazoa > Chordata > Actinopteri > Sciaenidae > Protonibea > Protonibea diacanthus. The sequence continues at coordinate 22,734,536 of CM053983.1, read as the reverse complement.
CAGCTCACACTAGGCTGGGCAGCTGCACGTGCCCGAAGATGAATGAAGGGTGTGTATGGCTGCGTTCATCTTGTCGTCAAAGTGTGTTCAAACAGATCATTAAGAAAAAGTATAAAATAAATCAAAAATCAGTTTTTTAATTTCTAACTTGATTTGAATGTTTGAACAATATTTTCCACTGATGTGACTCTAAACTTTCAAACTGGAGGAGACTCAAACTGCTGAAAAAAAAAGAGTCACAATAAAGTCTGCTTCACTTTAACTGTGAATATTTTACAGACATTAACGACTTCCATAAAACTGAGTTTAATTTCAGCATGGAGTGAAGTCGCGTCTGTGGTGGGTGGAGCCTAAAGTTACGCCCACCTCCGGCTTAAAGGCCCTCACTGAAGGCTGAGAGGTCACATTCAGCTTCGACTGAAAGTCCGACAGAGCTGCAGTTACCGCCGGACTCTTGTTGGAATACAATCATGAAACTGATTCAGGATTCAGAGGACGCCAAGGCCCAAAGAAAGGTAAGCGAACTTTTATCATGTCTGCTTTTTGTGGAACATTACAGATGATTTTGTAGCCCATCACTCCGGATGTAAAACATTTCATTCATTAATCTGATGTTCTTGTTTCTGTGTCCCAGAGTCTCAAACCTCAGGTGGAGAGACGTCGAAGAGAGAGAATGAACCGCAGCCTGGAGAGCCTGAAGACTCTTTTGCTACAGCAACAGGTAAAGACCACATAGCTCAGGTGGTCCGTTCATCCTTCAACATTAAAGGCCTTTTAGAGGAGGCTGAGAAACTGTTTATTGACTCTTTGTTTGTGTCTTAGGAAGCGACTCAGCGCAGACTGGAGAAAGCTGAGATACTCGAGCACACAGTCCTCTTCCTGCAGAACACTGCGACAGGAGACAAGACGAGAAGTGAAGGTGGTGGTGGATGCCAGAAACAGTCATTCCAAGACGGTTTCTCCACCTGTCTGAAGAGAGCTTCTCAGTTCCTGGGACCTGAAGGGAAAGGCCTGTGGCTCGGAGCAGCACTGGATGCATCTTTCGCTGCTCGCTTTTCCCGTTCAGACTCTGACTCTGCAGGAGTCCATAGAAGAAGTGAAGCTCATTCCTCCTCCAACTCTCTGCGTTTCAGGAACTCCTCCAGGTCCATTCTTCGGTCGTTGATGCACAGGTCCGGTCACACACTGTGCACGGCTGCCCTCAATGCGAAGCGCGGAGTCTCACATCGCTCCTCCACAACTCCCCAGCAGCCCCACAAAGCGGCGAGTCGAGCGAGCAAACAGAGCCCGTCCCAGAGCCAGCAGCTCAGCCAGTCACTGTGGAGGCCGTGGCCCTGATCACCACGCAGTGACTCCACAAACTGAACTTTTAATGACTCTGACATGCTGACCAAGATTCCTGCAGCAGCACGTGTTGTTCTTTTGACTTTCTACAGAAGTCTGATACATTTGTAAATGTATACTGTAAATTTATTATGGTCACACCAAGTGCTGCTCCAGCCTTTACAGGCCAACTCCTGTCCACTGTGTCATCCATGATGTATTTTTGCACCTTAATTTATTTTATTTGTCATTTGTAAATAAACAAAAGGGAAAAATCACTAAACAATGCAGATGTGTCCATTTACTGTTTGCTGGCACGTGTCTCGGGGAGCAGAGGTGTGGACTTGTGCTGCCACACACGTGACAATGAAAGGCACCACGCGGAGACGTTTCACACAATTTCACACAATGGAACAAGTTTAATCCTCACATCAGAAAACTATAACACACATCCAGGCCAAACAATCAAGCACAATCCAAAACATACTGACATTTAGACGTAATTATCCTCTGATACAACAACACTGATCAGAAATAGAGTTGAATCTGTGCGTAAAAGGTCCCATTCCCGTGCGTAATCTCATATCTTCCTGATTTGACATCGACATTAAGTGACGAAATGTTTTGCTAATTTAAAAAGTTATTTTTGCGAATAAAAGTCGTTGTTAAGACCAAAGTTACGTTTTACATTTTCATCTAAACGCGTGCGTAAAACACATTTCCACACCAGTCGCTATCGATTATTTGCATTAGTTTAAAGAGCTCATATCACGGAACAGTTCTTTAGACTGATATTACTATGAACTATTTCAGCTTTATATTACAGATTTACGCATATACAAGAAGTCTGCTTCAACTTGAACTAACTAAATAAAGTTTAGGACTTAAATCCGTGCGTAAAAGGTCTCATTCCGTGCGTAATGTCATCTTTTCCTGCTTTCAATTCGACATTAAGTGATAAATGTTTGCTTTGTTAAAAATATATTTAATTTAGCAAAAGTCTCAATTTATTCCATAAATAATATTAGTAGTATGGTATTTTTGGTGCGCGTGGGACTTCACCTGGTCAGATCTGTTAAGCGTATTTTTCATGGCACTGTTCCTTCAGCCTGTAACTCATTTGCATCTCAAACGCTGGCGAATGCGCGTGGGAACGCGGGAAGTGTCTCCTCTCTGTGCCATCCTTTCTAATAATGTATCAGTTTTAACAGGTAGTTAAGCTGTAAATGCAGCGTCGTTTCCCCTGTTCCCACGAGAAAGACCTGGAACCTTCCAACGTCTCTTCATCTGAGGAAATATAGCGAGTGTAATTTAAAACGGATACACTGATTGGAGAGGGAGAGATTTGCCAACGATTGCGAAGCGAATGAGTTACAGGCTGATGTTCCATGGAAAATACAGTTAAATACAGTTTCACGTACGCGTGCAGCATGAAATGTTTTACGTGGGGCAGAAATATGTCATGATTTGAAAATAGATAAAAACTTCTAAATTAAATTTATTTTTCACCGAACAAAACATTTCGTCACTCAATATCGACTTCAAGACAGAAAGATATGATATTACGCACGGGAATGAGACCTTTTACGCACGGATTCAACTTTATTTTAAATTTAGTGATTTCAAATTAAACTAGAATTCCTAAATATTAATATATTTTTCATAATATAAAGCTTACGATCGACTAGTAGTTGTAATATTGTGCTGATTGTTTGGCCTGGATGTGTGTTATAGTTTTCTGATGTGAGGATTAAACTTGTTCCATTGTGTGAAATTGTGTGAAACGTCTCCGCGTGGTGCCTTTCATTGTCACGTGTGTGGCAGCACAAGTCCACACCTCTGCTCCCCGAGACACGTGCCAGCAAACAGTAAATGGACACATCTGCATTGTTTAGTGATTTTTCCCTTTTGTTTATTTACAAATGACAAATAAAATAAATTAAGGTGCAAAAATACATCATGGATGACACAGTGGACAGGAGTTGGCCTGTAAAGGCTGGAGCAGCACTTGGTGTGACCATAATAAATTTACAGTATACATTTACAAATGTATCAGACTTCTGTAGAAAGTCAAAAGAACAACACGTGCTGCTGCAGGAATCTTGGTCAGCATGTCAGAGTCATTAAAAGTTCAGTTTGTGGAGTCACTGCGTGGTGATCAGGGCCACGGCCTCCACAGTGACTGGCTGAGCTGCTGGCTCTGGGACGGGCTCTGTTTGCTCGCTCGACTCGCCGCTTTGTGGGGCTGCTGGGGAGTTGTGGAGGAGCGATGTGAGACTCCGCGCTTCGCATTGAGGGCAGCCGTGCACAGTGTGTGACCGGACCTGTGCATCAACGACCGAAGAATGGACCTGGAGGAGTTCCTGAAACGCAGAGAGTTGGAGGAGGAATGAGCTTCACTTCTTCTATGGACTCCTGCAGAGTCAGAGTCTGAACGGGAAAAGCGAGCAGCGAAAGATGCATCCAGTGCTGCTCCGAGCCACAGGCCTTTCCCTTCAGGTCCCAGGAACTGAGAAGCTCTCTTCAGACAGGTGGAGAAACCGTCTTGGAATGACTGTTTCTGGCATCCACCACCACCTTCACTTCTCGTCTTGTCTCCTGTCGCAGTGTTCTGCAGGAAGAGGACTGTGTGCTCGAGTATCTCAGCTTTCTCCAGTCTGCGCTGAGTCGCTTCCTAAGACACAAACAAAGAGTCAATAAACAGTTTCTCAGCCTCCTCTAAAAGGCCTTTAATGTTGAAGGATGAACGGACCACCTGAGCTATGTGGTCTTTACCTGTTGCTGTAGCAAAAGAGTCTTCAGGCTCTCCAGGCTGCGGTTCATTCTCTCTCTTCGACGTCTCTCCACCTGAGGTTTGAGACTCTGGGACACAGAAACAAGAACATCAGATTAATGAATGAAATGTTTTACATCCGGAGTGATGGGCTACAAAATCATCTGTAATGTTCCACAAAAAGCAGACATGATAAAAGTTCGCTTACCTTTCTTTGGGCCTTGGCGTCCTCTGAATCCTGAATCAGTTTCATGATTGTATTCCAACAAGAGTCCGGCGGTAACTGCAGCTCTGTCGGACTTTCAGTCGAAGCTGAATGTGACCTCTCAGCCTTCAGTGAGGGCCTTTAAGCCGGAGGTGGGCGTAACTTTAGGCTCCACCCACCACAGACGCGACTTCACTCCATGCTGAAATTAAACTCAGTTTTATGGAAGTCGTTAATGTCTGTAAAATATTCACAGTTAAAGTGAAGCAGACTTTATTGTGACTCTTTTTTTCTCAGCAGTTTGAGTCTCCTCCAGTTTGAAAGTTTAGAGTCACATCAGTGGAAAATATTGTTCAAACATTCAAATCAAGTTAGAAATTAAAAAACTGATTTTTGATTTATTTTATACTTTTTCTTAATGATCTGTTTGAACACACTTTGACGACAAGATGAACGCAGCCATACACACCCTTCATTCATCTTCGGGCACGTGCAGCTGCCCAGCCTAGTGTGAGCTGCACGCGCCTGTAAAAGGTGTCGACAGCGCGTGTGAGGCTCATTTACATATGTGAGGGAAAAGCAACAAACATCCGCCAAAACAGCGTGAAGCTCAGACAAATGACTGTGGGTGACTCACATTATTATGGACGGTGAGACGAGACATGTCCTGAGGAGAAACGGAGCGTGGAGCGAGAAGATCTGACGACACTGAAAACGTCTTAAAAGAGCATCACCGATGACTGAATCTGCAACAAGGGAAGCTGTTACGCGTGCGTAAAATCCACTCCTTTACGCACAGCTCTGCAAAGTGTTTGTAATACAAATCGAAGTCAAAAACTTCAGTTCAAAGTTGAATCTATTTTATTTTATTCAAATTTTGTCTCTTCATCTACAAACAAGTTGCAGTCTGCTGAAAACAGCATCTACGTGTCGCGCGTAAAATTACAAATACCTGTGAAATAATGAGATTCAAACCAAATGGCGGCACATTTCACGACGACACTGAAAGAAGCGACGCGTGGGAACCTGAAAGCCACTTCTCCTCCAAACACTCTTTAATGATGTATCGATTCTAACAGGTAATAAAGTGTGAACGGAGCTCCCTGCGCAATTTTCCCATGAGACAGAGTTGAAGGAGCTACTCCCAGATTTGGAAAGGTTGCCAAAGTTGGACGTGGAGAGTGTCTCATACTCAGTAAACAAATCTGAACCAAGTCGATGTGTCATTTGTTCTCGGGTCATCTACCATAAACTCTCTCTTAGTGTTGATTTCATCAAATCACGCTGTAGTTCCCAAGGGACACCTTTACGCGTAAAGTCTATCCTTTTACGCACGACTTTTTCAGTGACTCAGATTACTTATTGCACTGAAACATGACAATAAAACATTTTTTGAGTCTTGTCGCAGTCTGTAACGATTATTTTGAGCTCCACGTGTGCGTGTGGGAACCCGAGAGCCACCTCTGCTCCAAGCACACGTTATAAATGAAGTATCGGTTTTAACAGGTAATAAAGTGAGGATGAAGCCTCCTGCTCCACGTTCCCATGATGAGAAAGAGCTGGAGGACATTCTCCCACTGTCACACTCATTCAACATTTGTCTGCGTGCTGATGTGTCAGACACCAAACTGACGAGAGGCCACTTATTTATATAGATTTGATGGCTTTTGCGTACACGTGACCATTTGCCTGATTCAGTTTATCTTCGTGCACATTGTTTAGGTCACCTAACCTTAGTGTGTTTTTGCAGCGGCGAAGAAAAAACTGTTTACCATATGCTCAAGTACAAGTCCTGCATCCAGTGGAGAAATATTTCTGTTGACATGTAAATATCATCACTCATACACATTCTACACATGCTGTTCATGTATACTGTCATAGCCACCTACCTCATGCACACACATTAGCCACGCGCAGCAGCTCCAGCAGCACGCGACCACTTCACACCTGATTCAAACACGCGCCAGCCGGAAAACGTTTAACAAGGGACTGAAACCAAAACACAGTTTGTAACTATATTTATGTTATTTAGACTAACATGATACAAACATCTCGAATGTTATCGAGATAATTCACAAAAAAATGATCAGAGAATAAATTAATTAACCTGACTGAAAGTCACGTGATAAGAAAACAGCGCTTCAGAGTCATTCTGATAATTTACTCAGTGACTATTTACACGTTGACGCCAATTAAAAACATTCAAATGAACCGAATGAAAGTGAACATCAACCACGAATAAGGTCAAACATATTTTTACAGAGTCAGTTCTCACATTCAAACTCAAAACGTAACGAACATGTGTGAAACTATCCAAATGACTGCGCGAGCCTGCTGCGTAATTTGCATTTGAGTGCCCAGTTTGTGCGTGCGTGTGTGTGTGGATAAGTGTGTGGGAACCTGAAAGCTCAAAGTCCTCCACACACTTCTTCTTTTAATGATGTACTAATTCTAACAGATAATAAAGGATGCAAATCGTTCTTATGAGTTCCCATGAGAAAGAGCAACAAAAGTGTCTCCCATGCGCTCCAACACGAGTTTCATCCAAGTTATTAAAGGTTGGACTATAAGTGCAGTTAATATAGAATAAAAAGTAACTAATAGTACTGTCATTTGTGAAGCAAAGCAACATTTAAAGAAGAAGTCGATGCATTTCATATTGTATCCGCTTCTATAGTTTGGATTTATGCCATTTGATTCAGACAAATTCCTCCAGAAATAAAAGTGTCTGAGTTCTTGATTTTCAATAAATGAAGGGCCTAATGACAGGCCAACATCTTATCTAACATACAACCGTGGGAGCAACAACATTTTCCTCACCGAACTGTTGACAAAACGCGTTTTTCTGTTGGTTTCAAACGATCCAAAAACCTCCCCTTTTAAGAAAAAGAATAACAAATAATAAAAAAGAACTAATCCGACAGCCCTGACAGGTGAAGGACAAATGTCCTCAGAGTGTGACTGGACTTCAAAGGTGCGCAGGAGCTGTGAAGACACGTTTTGTTTCCTGTTAAAGAGACACCGGACACGCGCAGAAAACAAATGGCCCCCTGAGCAGCTGATTGGGGGGGGGGGGGGGGGGGTCGACTATGGAGGTGAGAGAATGAATACTAACTACAGTGAAAACAAACGTGGACATGAGCAGAGAGTTTTCAGATCATAGAGGATGAAAAATAAAAGTTATTTTGACACAGTCGTAGAAACTTAAATAATCTGGACAGAGCACACATGTAGCAGCATCCGGAAGAGGTTTGAGAGTGATTACATCACCAAAGTATTGTAGTATAATAAAGTATTGTACTTTGGGAACAGAACATTTGGATGGAAACACACTGTCAGGGCTTCTTGCTACAACTAAACTGTACTAATTAAATGATTTCATCTTTTGCAAAGACTGCTGCGAGCTATATTATCTTTTATTATTCTTGCTTTAATCCAGAGGCATTCAAGCTGAGTGAATAATACGTGAGCGGAGACATCTTTGAAGTCTTTGAAGTGAGGAACTGCTACTGCACTCTTTCACCTCATGGCCAGACTTCACACCTGGAGGATGTAGCTCAGCAGGACGCCACGCTTCACACCTCCGACTCCAAAGCTAAAGAGGGGCTGTCAGCGCAGACAAAAGGCCTGCAGCTTACATCAAACTTAAAAAGAAAGAAAGACTTGGCACCGTGTTTCATTTTGAGAAATGTTTTTATTTTTTGTATAAAAAAAGAATACTGCTCACCATAGGGAGACATGGAGAATAAATTAGTGTGCAAAATAGTTAAGATATATAAAATATAAAGAGAATACAAGTAATATTGTACACAGAGCCACAGATGTCACGAAGGCCAGCAGACATCATGGCACACAGGTGAATGTGAGGGGCTCCACGGGCTCTCCCAGCCTCGAACCCTGAAGTCCCACACCTGGAAATGTGATGGATGGACACTCAATCATTATCCACTTCAGTATCACACTCTTGCATCATGACAGCAGAGGGTTTTTTTTTTTTTTTTGAGCAGCATATGAAGGAGAACAGAAACTCTTCGGTGTCACGATACTCACCTTTAAACTTGCACTTCAGAGCAACCAGACAGCTCGGCCATCAGCCACATGATCCAGCTCACGTCTGTCCCGGCCTGTGGGAGAATCCCTGTGCCTGTGTGGGCAGAATAGACGGCTGCCCCCACTGACTGCGCTCATTCAAAGTCATTAAACAAGAGTAGTGAGTCAACCCTATCACACATACAGCACATGTACAAAGGAGATTTTTTTTTTTTACATTATTTACAGGCTTTGAGGATGCGAACACTGTTAGGAGTTATCAGAAGACCAGATCCTGGCACCAGTGAATATTAAACAGTTATTAGAGTCATTAAAAGTTTAAATTTCAGAGGTGACTGCCTGCTGATCAAGGCCAGGGCCTCCACAAAGTCTGGCTGACTGGGTGACTCTGGGACGGGCTCTGTTTGCTCGTTTGCCTCTCCACCCCGACGTCGAGCTCATTTTGTCTCTGAGCTTGCTGTTGGGGAATTCTGGGGAACCCTTGCTGGGCTGGAAGAAGATAGGGATGAGCAAAACTGTTTGCGCTGGCTGCTCGTGCGTTCAGTCTGTGCTTGGACTTTTGCCTGAGCATCTGAAGGATGGATTTTGTGTGTGGCAGAGATCTGGAGGTGGACTGGGCTTCAGTTCTCTTTTGGACTCCTGCAGAGTCAGAGTCTGAACGGGAAAAGCGAGCGGCGAAAGATGCATCCAGTGCTGCTCCGAGCCACAGTCCTTTCCCCTCCGGTCCCAGGAAGTGAGCAGCTCTCTGCAGACAGGTGGAGATGCCGTCTTGGAAGGAGTGTTTCTGGGCTCCAACAACACCTGTGGCTCTCATGCTGGCTGCTTTGGCTGTGTTCTGCAGGAAGAGGACTGTGTGCTCAAGTATCTCAGCTTTCTCCACTCGGTGCTGAGTCCCACCCTGCATGAAAAGATCAATATGAGTTAATGGAGTCTGCTGACTTTATTAAGAGGCCTGAAAGGCGCTTAATGTAAAGATTTGTCAATGCAGCAACTATGCAAATGTCCAAATGTGCCTGAGTTTCTTTGATATGGTATTTTAGCAAAGTAACAATATTAAGAAACTGTGACAAACACCTTTCACTGTATCTAAAAGTGCAATCAAGTTTTGTTTTTACCAGTTTTTGTGGCTCCTGAAGCAACATGGTCCTCAGACGCTCCAGACTTTGGTTCATCCTCTCTCTTCGACGTTTCTCCACCTGAGATTTAATGAACTAGAAGAGAGAAAAACAAAAATACCTTAAGTAAATCAACATGTACATGAAGCCAACCACCTTAATATCTGAGGTTAACCATCAAAATAGTCATCTACAGTTGATTCAAACAGTTTATGAAGATATTTATGAAGATTATTACCTTTCTTTCGTTTGTCGGGTCCTCTGTTTCCTGTAACAGCTTCATTGTGGCCAGTGGTCCAAAGCGGTGTGTCCTTATCCAGTGGTAAAGGTCTGAGATGATCCCACTAAGTCTGTTGCTGATCAGGTAATGTGCTTTTTGCTGGCTCAGCCTTCTTCTTATACCTCCCTCCTAACCAGCCCCGCAGGCTCCTCCCACCACACGAGCAAATTTTACAACCCCACCCACCTCCACCAAAAACCACCAACCCCCCCTCTCCTCGCCTGCTTGATCCCACCGTCATTTATTCACACTTTAAATTGTATTAGATGGATTTATCCTACAGTTTAATGATCTGAAGCCTCGACTTCATCACCATGAAGCAAATCAACTCGTGCTCGGGTCATAAAACCTCGACGCAAGTGAGAAAACATGCGTATTACGCACAAACCCCGTGCGTAAAAGGCGCCAGTTTACAGGAAAACGCAGAATTTAGGACCAGATTTGCTCTCTTTGGAATACAATCAGGGGTGATTAAGGTGGTAAATATGTTATTAGATAACCTCGTCTTATTGTTGCCCCAAATTCCAGTGATATTATATAATTTTCTTTTTTTCTGTTTCTGTTTGAATTATAAAAACGTACAAAAGTGGAAAACAAGCAAATCAAATGTCTTAACACAGACAGTAAATAAAGAATTGAAAACACTTATAATCATAATATTAACCGGATATTTCCTGCAACATTAAATCGAGAGTATGGTGATGTTTTTGCACTGACTGCACAGTGAAGAGACCATTTGCGTGGCACCATTTGAGGCGCGAGTCACAGAGAGAGTTGGCACGTCTCTCCATCTGTTCTCCGTCATTCTCTGGCTTATCTTTGTCTCGTCTTTCTCTCCTTTTACTTTTTGTTCCCCTTCCATAAACTGCTCGCTCATTTTCGGCGAGTGCCGACACTTTGTCATTCACGCACTGACGCCTTCTCAGTTGTTAGTCTGTCTGCAGGGTGAAGGTCTAACAATGGTTAACACTTTGCATTCACACCTCCACGCCACAATAGAACACGCGTGCCATTTGGGTCAGCCGCCTCGTGCTGGCGCGCCGTTTAGCGCCGCAGTTGTTCCGACATTTGCTTTCAAATCCTTTGAAGCCGCCAGGCGACCGTGGGAACACTGCGTGACTGTAACGACGCACACGTCACAGCTCTTAACATTTGATGTGGAGCCTGATGGCCCTCAGGGGTCTTTTTTTTTTTTTTTTTTACTGAGGTTGATTAATTAACAGCCTTGATTGCATAGCTGGGGCGCGTGATTATAATCCTACAGTACTTAACTCCACATGGTGAAGTTTGGGTTCATTTAGATAAAGGAGTAGTCTATGCGTAAAACCTGGATTCATTAAATGATTCTGCAGCTCCACTACATAAAGAAAGAGAAAACTATCCTCTGTGGGGACTAGATTCTGCCTATCACGATGGGATTGAACATTTAAGAGGTTGTTTGTCTAAATTTCAGACAGAAAAACGCTTGCCATAAATTATAATCCACTATCTGCGCTTTCACTGACTTTGGTGAGAATATCCATTATGTCTTGATACAGTGTCAGACATGATTCTCAGACGAGAAGAGGGTGTTTGATGAAGGGTGGAGGATCTAGTCAGGTACAGATTTCTTATTTTACTGTCCAGGGTCGTTTCTGACACTACCCCGTTACAATGGAGGTGAATGGAACCTTTTTCTTTATCAGGTGTCAACTGAATTTTATACGTGTTGTGGGACGGAGCCTTTGGGTTTTGGGCTCCAGTTCATTTACAGTTTCTCTGTTGGTCAGTGCCCTCCTTAATTAGACTAATACAAGCTAAGCTAATAAATTAAATGCACCATTGAAACAGGTTACGCACAGAAACAGATTTCGACAGTTATCTCTGATGGGGCAGGAAGATTAAGTCATTATGGAGTTGTAAATACAAATTTGCAGTTAATTATATACATATTTGAGCCAAATTGAATCTTTTGGGCACTTTACACAGTTGACTGAACCTCGCACTAACACAATAACATGCTGTCCAGATTTCACTACATCTTCCACCAATATCAGGTTCATCTGGTGAAATCTGTTCACACTGAAAGCTGTAGATTATCCAAACTGGAAAGACATTTCTAAATATCTAAACACACCGAGCGCCATAGATTAAACTTCACTGTACTGGGGAAAGAGAGGCAAATAAAACCAGAACCATATGCATGACTACATACAGTCAGAGGTAATATTTGTGGCGTTTTGTGATTTGAATGAACCCTGGACATAAATCCGGACCAATCACCATGTGGTTGTGAATACAGAGTCTTTATTGTAAAAGAGGTAGGTAGAGAGAATACAGGTGTTTCACTGTACAGAAAAAAGACAGCACTGTTGATATACTCATTCAAACCGTTAATGTGGACTCAGTCACACGTCATTCATTATTACAGGGACACGTAAGCCCGGTAGAAAATAAAAAATAAACAGAGAAACAAACACACAAAATCTTTGGATTTTTCTCTATTGCCCTCTCATTCACTAAATGCATTCTCTCTCTCTGAGCTGTTAAAATGAAAATAGTTGTAGCACTAATAATAAAACAGCAATAATATTAATAATAATGATATAGTGTGCTAAAAACAATGATAATGCTGCCCTCCCCCCCTTCCCATGCCCAACCACAAACACACACCTCAGTAACATGTCAAAAGTAGTGGAAAACAAACCCTACGACCCCCGATAATAAAACCACGCCTGCATGCACACAACACACACACATTTTCACTCTACCATCCGTGCACTCAGCTAATCATACAAACATAATAATGACCGACGCTGAGCAGTAAGAAAAGGAAAAATAATAATAATAAAACAGTGTACATTTAAAATAATCAAACCAAACAAACAACGTACAAAAACAACTGCAGCCAAGTGGGAAGTGTGAAATCATTCTTTCTGTCTTTTTCCGTCGTCAAACTTTCCGTCGCTGTCGTTCTGTGCCGGTGGGGCCGGGCCATCAGTCGGAGTTATCCGAGTGGTCGCTGTGGGGTGAAGCGCCGGACGGGGGGGAGTTGCGGCTGTGCCAGTTCCCGTTAGTCTGAGAGATTGAAAGGAAAAACAAAAAAGTGTCAGAGAGAGACTGGTGACTCATGTCTGCCATGTGTCATTTTCAGCTTATCATCTCGTCACCTGTGGTTTTAGCCCCTTAACCAACCAAAAGTTTACAGACATGCAAACTGGTTAGAGGTGAAAAAGATAAAACGAACGTGAGCAGAGAAAAACAGATCCTGACACGATAGTTTAAAATGTCAAACCTGTTCTTGTTACTCTGCTCTCCTGTAGTATAATTAATAAGAATAAACTCACAAAAGTTGCATTTAAATACTGTTCTAGGATCAGTGTCATTAGCCCAAATGTAGTATTATTAGATATAAGAGAGCACGCAAAGAATTATTAAAATCAAACCTTCACACTAACATTAGTTAGTGACTGCAGGCTAGCAAAATATCAATCAGCCTTGTTAATTTATCTGGTCTGACACTTCCCAAGGTGCCCAACACCTTGACTGACATGTTGATTATAGTTAATGTGAAAACTATCACCCATTTTCTTTCTACTAAATATTTTATACATAATATGTATTTATTGTCTGCTATAAAACAAAAAAAGTCTGTGACTGTTGCAGTTGAGGTTATGTTAATGTTACGTTACATCCAGGTTAACTTACTGCCACTGTTCCCTGTAAACGAGCTGATCTAATATGGCTCGTTGTAAAAGTAGCTAGTTAGGTAACATTACCTTGGCTGGGTGGGCGGCTGTCTTTGTTTCGGCTTTCAGCAGGTCACAGCGCGCACAAACACACACAACGTTGTACGTGTACAGAACAGTGTAAACGCAAAGAATGACGTGTGCGGATCCATGCAGCGTGTCTTCATGCATGTTGTTTTGAGCATATCCAGCTCTGTCAATGCAGCTGACAGCTACTTAAGCTGTGCTTTAGAAAAATCGATATCACTCCACAAAATATGAATAATTGATTGACAGTTTTAGCTTCTTAAATAAGTAAAGTGAATGTTTGGGTTTTTTTTTCAGAATTTGCAGCCGTAGTTGGAATTAATGTAAAATATCCATCATGGGAGTTGATGAAATCCTAATATTTTTGTGATCCATTGTTAGTAAAACAGAGTAAATACTCCATTTATTACATTTAATACAGTACCTCATCATTTAACTATGTATCTAACTGTGTCATGAGTTTTATAAAGTACCTGCATGCCCATTTGGTAAGCAGACTGCTCCCCGTTCACAGGTGGAACCCCAAGAAACAGGTCAGCTGACCCAGACAGAGAGAAGGACCCAGACCCTGAAGGAAGACAAACAGGAGACAAACCTCAGTACTTACTAAGAAAGCAGTTTTACATGTAGAGATTCATGTTGTTGCAGCAGTTTAAGGTGGAATAATATAAATATGCTATGATGAATTTCTTTTAAATGCAGAAGGATTCATACATGAGCTCCCCAGCTCAGTCAGGTCAGTAGCAAACTAGGCTGTGCCAGGAAACAGAGAAGGCAAGTGACTGAATAAACTAAAAATAAATGTGCAGCAGACCATTTCAAAAACAAAATAGGTGTTATTACTCTGAAAATTGCCTTTGTTCACTAAGTGTTTCCTGCCAATGGCAAACATTTGCGGTTTGCACTGCCCCAGGTTATATATCGTGTTCAGGTACACAGCTCAGCCATAAGACAAGCTCTGGGACAGACGGACAATACATTTCACCCTATGAAGACGACTTGTTGCTGCAGCTTTCGCCGTCTTACCTGTGGAGTTGGGAGTGTGCGGGGAGTCGTCGCCCTGTCTGGCCCCCAGGGCTGTCTTCATGGCATAAAGGTTGGCCTCCTCTTGGAACTTGCCAATGTTTTTCTTGTAGCGGATTCTCTTGTTGCCAAACCAGTTGGAGACCTGCCAGAAAAAAACAAAACAATAATACAATACATGGCTCAGTTTTTTTTAATGAACACACTTTAGAGAGTAACTGATCAGCCGTGAGCCGCAGAGTCAACAATCATGTTATTTATGGATTATAAAATCGCTGCTTCTTCCTAAAAGTACAGTCAGTGTTTTACCTGAGAAACGGTGATTCCACACTGTTTGGCGAGTTCCTCTTTGGCTTCTTCGCTGGGGTAAGGGTTGGACAGGTGGGAGTAGAAATACTCATTCAGGACCTCTGTGGCCTGTTTGCTGAAGTTGCGTCGTTTGCGCCTAATGAGACAAAAAAAAGGTGATTCCAGCTAATATCCTCCAGAAGGAAAGGTGCAACCTTTTTAGCCTACAGTCATGCAGTATTCCTTTTAAAAACTCAGGTGCACACCTACCTGGCATCGAGGAAGCGGGACCTCAGGATCATGACCGCCTCACAGGTGCTCTGCTTCAGCTGGGTCTGGATCGAGCTGAATTTGCGGTGGATGATGGCCACCATGCGCTCGATCTCCCGCGGGGTCACGGGCCGCGTACGCGACTGCTCCCTCAGCAGGTTCATGACGTGAGTGGTGAACTCAGTGCACGCCTGGGGAGAGGGGAGGAGGCATAAGACGACGGACAGTGAAGGACAGAAATGTGCTCAAGCGGCTGAGTGAGGTGTATTATATCATGTTGGTTTCATGTGATTTATCAAAGCCTATTCTACTTTTTTTTTTTTTAGTTTTTGTAGAGAAGAAACATCACAAAAAACGCTCAATCCTGCAGCTTCTTGTCAGTAAGCATGTATAATCATGCATTAGCATAATTACTCAAAGGAATTTGCATCACTGGTGTGTTCTTCTGGTAAATTAAGCATTTGAATGTTCCATGAAGTAGTTTAGCTCTTTAGGATTTGAGGTTGAGCTTTGCTTTGTGCGTTACATGTGCAGCCAGTTAAACAATGTTGCAGAAAAAATGTCTTGTATGTTGCTGATGAGTATTTTCACAACAGATCTGATGGTGTTTTAAATAGCAGCACACAAACAGGCTTCAGTGTAGGTTGGAATATGTGTTGCTCTAATAATCTTAAGATTCCTCTGCTCACACTGAGGTGTGGAGCTTATACCTGGTGTGTTTCGATCAGCAACATAAGAACAGAAGTGTATTCCCCGGCAGAGAGAAGTTATGCGACTGAACTCTAGACCTAACATGCCAATGGATTACGCTTCTGGCGAGCAGCTTTAGTACAGGCAAGCGTGTACGGACAATGTCAGCGCTCGTCTCCTGTTGCGACACGGTACCTGCTCATACTTCTCCAGCTCAGTGTGGTAGATACTGCGAATCTGGCTCAACTTGCTTTTGTAGTCGGAGTGCTCGAGCGAGCTGTCAGGTGACATCCCTCCCGAGCTGGTGGCAGCAGACACGGCAGCAGCAGCCCCGCCGCCCTTCTCCGGCCCCGCCACACCCTCCGCCAGCAGCATGTTATCCAATCGCACCAGCTGAGGGTCCTGAGGCTCGTCCTCCTGGGCGTTCCTCATTGATAGGCCTGTCAATAGCACAAATGTCACTCTCTATTTGTTTTTGTGTGTTTAATGTCAACAGAGGATTTGTATACGTGTTAAAGCACAGTCACATGTCACTTCCACCCTGCTAAAATTCCTGCCGTCTCCCATTTGCTTCGACAAGCCTGCATACTCGTGCATTTCTTATTTTGGTGCAACAAAATCAGGTGAAAAAACAGAATTAACCGACTTTACTGATGCCAGCGCTCTCTCTCTCTCATTCATAGTCTTTGTCTCTGCACCAACGCGCGCTCTGTCCTTCAAAACATTGGACTCAAACCAAATTAAACTTCTTCGGGCCACTATTTTGCAGCGTGAAGTGCGAGCCAGTTTCAGAAACATTTCAAGCTGATCAAGCTGATCTGATTGGTGGCCGCAGCATGACATAGGGCTAGCATTTTTTTCAAAAGTTAGATCTGGCTCAGCTTCTCCACCACAGGTTGCTGCCCTGTTTGGCTGACACCGCCACAGCTAAACTGGACTACCCCCGACTCAAATGAATGGACTGAAGATGAATGAAGATCCACCACGTCTGGACAAATCAGTACTCCATATTACATCACATAATTTTTCGGGCAACTTCACTGGAGTTAAGGTGGATCTGTTGTAACACAGATCACAGTCATATTCACGTTCAGCTTTGAGCCACAGAGGCTCAAATAAAATGATCTTTTATAGCATAAATAAAAACATAAAGCATCATTACTCCATCGTGTGTTGCAAAGAGTTGATCTACACTAACTGTACAGTTATCAAACAGTGCAACGTAAACATGTATTGTATTGCAGTAGGCATTGCATGTCCAGCTGTTGCCTCTATTTTTATACCAACCTGTAATTGTATAATAGCTGTCTAATTAAGCTCGCTTGTTTTTGATGTTGAAAGTGTCAGGCTCCTTTTATATATGTGTAGGTGTGTGTGTGTGTGTGTGTGTGTACTTGTTTTGATTTTATTGGCTCCTGATGACACAATGTCCACACAGTCTAATAAACCAGTCAACACACACACGGAGGAAGAGGGGAGTTTAACATCAGATGCATTAAGTCTAACACAGAAAACGTTTAAAGAACAGATAAAAAACGTGTAAATAACGTTACCAGTCTTTTCCTTTATCTCACACAGGACGCTGAATAGCGCAGGTTTCATTCGGTGACAGTTGAGTGCATGTTTCCTGCGTGTAAAGAGAGGAAAATGACTTGTAACCAAATGTAAACACAGTCAGGGTGACACATGCAAATCAGGCCAGAACATAAAAACACAAATTAGGCTAAGCTACCTTTAAAATAGCTAATTTAGCAAAACGTTAGCTTGGCTATAGCTCGGAGGGCGAGCTAAAGGGGAAACCGTTAACCAAAATATCTTTATATACGTCAAACAGTAGCTATTTTTTTCTTATTTTAACCTGTTTACGATGGGTTACGTCTTTAAAATGTGCATGAAAATACTGTTTAAGCGTTAGCGGTACCTGTTAGCTGCCTACTGTAGCTAAGTTAGCCTAGCGTGCTAACACAATGGCTAACGTTTTTAGACGCTGCAAAAACAAACGTTTGTTTGGTGACAGTAAAGAAAACACGACCGCTGGCCGGTGTTGTAGCATATTAACAGGTTATAACAATAAAATTAACTTTGTTTTCGTTAACCAACGTTGGCTTATTTGTTAGCTACGGGCTAAATAATCTAAACAATAGGTTGAAGTTGAGGAAACTTCTGCGAGTCGAGTGTCGACAAAGCGGCAAACAGCGGCGACAACAACAACACCAAAAATAAAATATCTAAAAGTTATCACTAACTTTGCTTGTGCCTCGTCCAAACTTTGGTCGGTGATGGTCATTATTTGCTGCAGTATGTCGCCGATATCTCTGCGGGTTTCGTGTCCGTTTTCCGTACCCTCGAGGCCCGAGTCCCCTCCGTCGGACCGATGCTGGGAAGCTTGGTGAACCGAGTTAAGCGCATGCATCCCGGGGTGGCCACTCATGCCGAGTCCCCGGCCGTTGGAGGGCCCGTTGCCCGTCAGAGGCTGCTGCTGCTGCAACATTTTTTTTTCTCCAGCGACGCACAGTGGCGACGACTGCTGCCCAACTGTGTGCTGCTCACAGACGCACACACATGCAGCACAGCCTGATCCGAGGCGAGGCGAGGCATCATCATCTCAGAGCAAAGCAGGGTCCCCTAGCGATTGACAGGAAAAGGTACAAGCCATGTAAACACGCTACAATATGTGATATATACATACATACTGCAGAGAGAGAGAGAGGGAGAGGGAGAGAGAGAGAGGAGCAATGCTGCCGGGGCTAAATATAACCACAACAAAAACATCAGTGCATTTTCTGAACGTGTGTGTGACTTAACCTAACAAAGAAATAAGATCTAACTAAACACAATGAAGATTATGCACGTCTATTATCACCCCACAGTGCTAATCCTAGTTTTAAAAAAGGCTTTCAGGTTAAAGACGATGTTGTCTAATTTCTCTGGTTTAACGCTGTAATCTCACTTGGACTGCGTTTCTCACTTTGTCTGACTCTACTTCTCGTTTAGCAACAAGTCAACAGGATGTGTGCCAAAACCACAGCAGTGTCAGAAGAAACTGCGCCTGTTTCAACATGTTGCAGTTTAAGTCTGTCATAATCAAATGAGCAGCACTTAAAACAGCAGCAGCTGCTGCTTACAGCCTGATTTTTTTTCGTGTTTTTCCCTAAATGATGAAAGCTTTTTTTTTTGCTTAGATTAAACAAATGCACTTGTGGAGGTTTCTTCTGCTTTTGACAATAAGCTTTCATAATAGCATGACTTGTCAGATGTGGGCCAAATAAATAGGGGTGGGCTGTGGTAAGAGGAACAGGAAGAGAGGAGACGAGAGAGAGAAGGTAGCAAGGCAGTCAGAAAGGGCGAGAGCTTGTCACGTCGGTATGTGAAACTCTTCACAGCAGGGTTTTTTTCTCGTCTTCTCCCTCTTCTTAAAGATATTGATAAGAGAATTGACAAACTAAAAATGCTGCCCTTCGTCTGTGAGGACTTCAAGAGATGATGCTTTGAGGAGAAGTTCAAAATATAAAGGTAAGATTGAAATTTACTGAATTTCTGGTAACTTTTGGTGGCAAAACAGGAGTATTTGTCAAAAAGAATAAGTTTTGGTTGAGTAAACAGCAGAAATCAGCAGCGAGAAGGTGACAGCTTCAACGATCATGTTGACTTACACCTTTGTTCTCAGGAATATGTGACTTAGATTTGTATTTTCAGCTTAAATATCCCCAACCAACACGTTGGAACCTGCCAAACTGGTTTCACATACATTTCCTTGCATGAGAAACAACAGAGCGCCTCCATGCCTCTTCCAAGTGACTTCAGGGGTTGTTTCATGTCATGTTTACTCAGTTATTTACTCAACAATGGGTTCCTCAAAGTTTCTGACCTAAGATCTTTGACCTAACCCCCATTTTCTGTGTATCCTCTCGGCAGGATTTGACAGTGAGATACTGCACAGAGATCAAAGTTGAAATGGCAGAAGGGGGGCTGCTGGAACGTCTCGTCATCACTGAAGAGGGGGACGAAATCGACGGCGTCACTGAAAGAAGGGCAGAGAGCAGTTCAGTTGTCACCATGCAGAGCTGCAGCGGGGAGTCGCCTCTGAAAAAGGAAGAGGAACACACGGGAGAGGACGAGAATCAAGATGGTATAGTGA
The DNA here is from genome assembly GCA_028641955.1 of Protonibea diacanthus. Taxonomy (NCBI): domain Eukaryota; kingdom Metazoa; phylum Chordata; class Actinopteri; family Sciaenidae; genus Protonibea; species Protonibea diacanthus. The sequence continues at coordinate 22,714,626 of CM053983.1, read as the reverse complement.
CTAAAATGTGTTTAGAAGAAGAGCAGAGGCCGGAAAGAAAACAACAAACCAGAGCGGAGGACGAGCAGGCAGGAGAGGTTGTTGCTGTGAGTGAAGAGGACAAACAAGAAGATGATAAGCCGGAGAAAACTGAGAACATTAATGATGGACAAAACAGTGGTGACAATGAGGCTGAAGGGCAAACACATAAGGGGATTAATAAAAAACCTGAGGAACACAAAGAGGATGACGAGGTTACACAAAGTGACCCTCAAGTGGACACAGAGAGTTTAAATCCTTCTGAGCAACAAGCCAAAGGGACAAAAAGCCAAGAAGAGGATCCAAATAAGGTTTGCTCCATTTAACTTTGGCTTTATTACCTCTGTAGTAACTCAATTAGCAGGTCATGCAGTGAACAAAGTGTTTGTTTGTAACATTCATGACTTAACCAACCAGCCACAGTGTTATCTACAAGAAAAACAATCTTGTGGTGGAAAAAACAGTAGGTATCATTTTGTTTCAGAACATGTGGGAGTACGTAGGAGTTGAGTGAATTCTTTTGCTGTGCCAACAAACACTCTGTGCCACTCACTGAGAAACCTTTCCTCCCCTCCCGTTTATTCTTTTTCTGCCACCTACCCGCGTGTTCTCAGGCTCACCGGTTAACTCCTGACTTCCCGGAGGCGCTGTACGACCTGCTCTGCACCCTCCAGGAGGGGAGACGGCTCAACGACCAGCGCTGCTCTTTCAGGATGGAGAGCGGGGTCAGGAGGAGGCGGTGCCACTCCGAGCCCAACACCACCAAACCCACCCACAGAGGTGGGAACTCTTCTTTGAGCCTCCGTTTTACAGTGTTTAACTGATGCAGCTGTTGCATATGTTTCCATGTAATGATGCTGACTCATCTTGATCAAGCTGAACCAACATGAAATTACCCGTACCCCTATGTGACTCAAGAATGTCTTCAAACTTGCATGTTTCCACATCTTTCCCTTTCCTGACCACTTTAAGTCTCCTGCCGTCTGACCATCAAAGCTCTTTTTCTTTTATTTTCCCCGCAGTCGTCTTTTCATCTATGACCTCACTGCAGAAAGAGGAGTTTTTTGACCTGGTGGCCACCTCTCAAGCACGCCGGCTCGATGACCAGAGGGCGCAGCTCGAAAGGTCTCCGCCACCAAAGTCAAAAGCCAGAAGTTTCAGAGGCAGCATAAAGCAACTCTCTTTTGTGAGGAGGCCTACGGCGACACCTGCATCGGTTCCTGTGCCAGTTCCCGTGCCCAAAGAGGATCTGTATAATATGATTCTCACAACACAAGTAAGCAAATGAGTAAATGTTTTTAACATGATACAAGTGCACGGTTACTGCAGACATTTTGTCTATGGTTAAAACATCACAGCATAATTTCAGGCAGTCATTTTTCCCATGTATCCTCCACCCACAGGCCCAGGGTAGGCTGGAGGACCAGCGCAGCAGGGCTCCAGGTCCCATGGACGATGAGGACTTCTTCTCCCTGCTTCTGAGGGTCCAAGGGGGACGCATGGACGAGCAGAGGACTGAACTACCATGCCTGCTGCAAACCTGAGAGGGGAAACAAAACAAAAACTGTTGGGCTACAGCAGAAGCCATCCAGTATTGTAGCCTATTTAGCTTAATTTCCTGTTAAAACAGGTTGTTGTTTTTTGTTTCCCCAGATGATGCTTTGTTTTAGGGAATTGCTATCCTTCTTGATAGTGTTGGTCAGTGTTAAAGCTGTTGAGATTGTAGCAAAAACGCTAATGTTTGAGCAACAGAGCTTTTAATGTGACTTGAGGGACATTTCTGATGAAATTGTGAAGTTTACTGCTAGTTAAGTACTTTTTTTCTCTGTCCTACTAAATAGGATCAGTAGATATGCTTTCTTATTTCGCCAAAGTTTTTTTTGTTTGTTTTTTTGAATGTTTGCGATGAGTGATTGAATGATTTTTGTGTGTGCTCCCATTCTTAATGTGGAGGAGGCAGTCTACTGGTCTCTATGATTTCTCCTTATTTGCACAGTAGACATTAAACAAGCCACGGATGGTGTTGTGCAGATAATAGCTCCAAGGCCACACAGTGTTTGACTGTATATGGAAAATTCTCAGCCAGAAAATAAACAAAACATGTATCTGAGCCACTTGCATCTACCCATCTCTTCAGTTTGTCTAAAATGTTGTTGGAGGAAAAGATTTAACACACATTAGAGCGTGCATTTTAGCAGAGACACTAACAAGGAAGTGTAAAACAAGTCCTGTTATCTTTGACATTAACCATCATTGCCTGACTAGGTTACATTCCCACAAACTGGTGATAGCATCTGATCCTTTTACAACATTCAGTTGCACATAAATCAAAAAGTTTACGTAGAATGAGACATGGTAGTGATGTCCCATTCAGGGAACAAATAAGGCAAAGATAAACTTTTCGTTAATTTTTCACAGAGTGATGGACTGCAAAGAGGTGTTATCTCAAAGTTCCTGAATTTTTATTTGATTTACAGAGCCATTTTTATTGAAGGTCACGTCCACAAAGGCAAAAAGGGGATTTACGGATTTAATGTGTGTAATGTTTAATATTTTTTTGTTGTTACTGCACCAACACAACAAAGCAAAGCATGTGAAAACCTACCTGGTAATAAGCCTGATCCTAATTCCGACAAAGGTAATTATGATTAGAGGATTAGAAGAAGATTTTGCACATAAAATAGCATTAACTGAAGTTCAATAACACTGTCAATAACGCTGCTTTGCAGCATGGAAACTCCTGATTCAATGATTTGTTTCTGAATATTCATACACTCTATCTCTACACATGTCATCAGCCAAAAGGGGTTTCCAGGAAACCCTTGACCTCTGGTGTGTTTAGTCCACTCAGTTCAGAGCATAGCTTTCTGAGGAAGTCCTTGCTTGTCTGTGCAAGTGAAGTTAGAGGTGACAATAGGATGCTGTGTCACTTCCTCAAGTAGAGCAAAATTGTGTCATGTGATAGTAAGACTTTGCCCTACTTTGCTGGTTCAGCTGCTTAGTAAGTCAAATAGGAGAACGAAAATATTGCCTCTGTATTGAATTATAAAGATCACTCGGTGCTAACTCATCAAAAAGTTTTTGATCTCAGATGTAAAGTTTAAAAGGTCATTGTATATCTCCAGATTATTGATGACACATTCATTATTCTGCCTCATGACTCGCATCATGCCATATCTCATCATCAAGACATATGAAGAGAGATAAACATGTCAAGTGAAAAGAAGAGGAACAAAAGAGAAACAGGAGGAGAAAATAATGTAACAAAAAAAAAGAAACCGCACTTTTCACCAAAATTGTGAAAGAGTCAAACAGGAAGAAAGAATAGCACGCCAACTAACCAGCCTCAAGTTCCACTTTTAAGATAGAAGTGTGCATTACACACATATTGTAGCACTAGGTAGATATACAGTATCATCTCTCGAACTGAGTCATCTGCGGGTATACATATAAAAAAATAAATAAGAACAGTCCACAGACCTTTTTTGGATTCGTTTCTTGGTTTTGTGTCCTTTCATGTTGTAATTTATCCACTATGCTCTTTATCCACTTAAGGGTCATTTTGTGTAACATACATTTACCATTATCTGTAGGTGATGAGAGTTCCTTCTTGTGTGGTTTTAATATATTTTATTAAAATAGATTGTGGAGTGTTAAAGTCTGTAAAGCCTTTAGTTAAACCTGTACTGTGCAGGCTCTCCATGCTGTATAGTTGTTCATAGTTTTTTTCACCTTATATATAGGGGTTAAAAGATAAAATATGTGTAATTCAGGGTGACAGATTGATCATTATTAAAATGTATTAATTCATATTTATTGTAGTATTTATACTGATATTGGATATTGATACAATGTAGCGATAGATTAAAACTTATCTGTGCATTTACCTTATCTGCTACTACCAAACTGTACATACTGTTTATATATATATGTTAGTATATTAATCTCAACTTGCCCATGCTACTAATACTGTATACTGTATATATCCCATAGCATATTCATATTTATACGTGCACGATATTTATATATCCTGTTCATTTGTACATACACTTCACTGCTTCACTACTCTGCACTTGGTTTGAAGTACGCTGAACTGCATTTCGTTGTCTAAGTATTTGTTACTTTGTGCAATGGCAATAAAGTTGAATCTAATCTAATCTAAACAGGATAATACTTATTTTTAAATGCTAATGATTAAAACATTATGCCTTTGGTGTATTATTATCTCTCCGCAATCAGGACTTCAATTGTATTTATTTATTTATTTATTTATTTATTATTTCTTTACCGCTTTTTAGCAGCCCCGCCCACATTTTGACGTCACCTACCACGTGACTTAAACCTAGGACTTGTTAGAGAAGGATAAGACAGAGCCCGGAAGTTACGAAGCGTTTTAAAAGGACGCCAACCATATTTTCTGTTAGTTTTCTTTCACAAAGTTGATATTTTTTTTATAATAAAATCAACTTAGCTTTTGTCTTTTTGGCGGTTAAATTTGTCCTGGAAGAAGTCTGTCGGTGTCAGCCATGTTTAAACGGTTTCCACACGTCACTGTCTCATCCCGCTGTGTTAGTCCCAGACCAAAACAAGGCTACAGCTGCAGATGAAACTTCTCTAGATGGATGAAACTTGTTCAAAATTGGGAACTACAGTACACATTCCTGCTGAGGACAGGATAGGGATCTGTTGAAGACACGTATGAGGAGAAAGACGCTCAGCTAGAGGTCTGTACAGGCTGTCATATTAAAATTAACGTGAGTCTTCAGTGACAATTCCTTCGTAGTTAGCAACAAGCTTCTTGAGTGTGCTGTATGTTGTGACTGAAGGTCAGTGTTAGCTTTAGTTAGTTAACTTACAGTCAGTTTCAGATGTGTTAAGTTTTCCTTCTGCTTTTGCAGAAGCTCTGCTCTGAGTTTTTTTTAGCCCAGAAGTTTAGATTTGATTTTAATACGCACTGATTTAATGTTCACAAACACAAGATGCTGCTCCTGAATCCAAGTTATGATTTCAATGGTGAAAACTGAAATCATAACTAAGCTTACTCTTACTTTTTTTTCATAATTTAACATGTATGTTTGTACGGCTCAGACTGAACTAAGAAGAAGAAGAAGAGAACTTCTTTTCTTTTCAGTTTTACAGGCATTTCAACCTGAAATACACACACACACACACACACACACACACATTTTATGTACAAATGTGGAGAGAGATGGTGGAGTGATGGGCAGCCACCCAGAGCAGCACCCTGCGAGTTGTGGGGGGGGGGGGGGGTCGGGGTCGGTGCCTTGCCTTGCTCAAGGGCACCCCGGCAGGAGGTGAACTGGCACCTTTCCAGCTACCAGTCCACCACCATACTTTGTTCCATACTGGACTTGTACCGACCACCCTTCGGTTCCCAAGCCAAGTCTCTATGGACTGAGCCGCCTATTGGGGAACTAGTTGGGGAAGTTGGGAAATAGTACATTAAAGTGATGTATTTACATAAGTAAGTAAGTGCATCAATAATTATAATGCCAGTTATGTAATTCATACTATTCTCCACAATGGGTATGTTTACTTTTGGTGTGTTTTGTACATGTTTGTACATTTTGCTGCTTTTACTTTTGCCTCTGTACTAATATTTTGAATGCAATGGAGTATTTCTGCTCTGTTGTGTCGGTACTTTTACTTTAAAAAGTACTATTTCCACCAATGAACAAGAGCAAATGGTTTAGCTTAATGTTTTAACACTCTGTTGAGTTTGATTCAGTTTTTGGCATTAGTGGTAGAAAAGTTACTTAATAAAAAAATATAACAGCAATGTAAGTATACTGTATTGTATTGTTGAGGATGGTCTAACTCCGAATTTTTAGAGAAGTGTAAGTGATACCTCACTTCTCTGTCCATTACAACATACACTAAAGTTCCCCATTCAGATTAGGAGGTTCACATCTGTCAAGTCTGTCTCAAAGATGGACAGCATTGCATTGAACAAGAGGAAGAATTACAGCCCCCTTTTTAAACATTGTGGGCATCACAGTACCTTTAATTTACAATGTCCCAGATACCCTTGTAATTATAAAAAAATATATATTTATGTATCTGTAATCAATAATGTCTATCTCTTTTCTCAGATGCTTCTGTTCCTGTCTCTTCTGATCACCTGTGTACCACTAGGGGGCAACACCCAGCCAATCAGCTGCTACAATGACAAAGGAGATGCAGTTGATTGGTAATTAATAAGAGTCCTGGACAAAACAGGCGTTTAAAAATACACTTTATGGACGGCCTGAACCGCATTTGGTGTCACAAGAAAGCTAACAGGAACGATGAAACGATGTGCAAATCAGTTTAATATCAAGCTGCTTCATTTACATATTTACACCTTTACCTGTCTCTGTCTCTCACATGAACTCAATGTTTGGTTCTCACATCTTAGGTTCTACATGTACAAGCTGCCTAAAGAACACGGCAGAAAAGCTCCCTATCTGGGTGAATTCTATTTACTGCTGGAAAAAGGGAGCGACGGATGGACTAATGGGAAGGGGACAGTGAACGACACCACGGCAGCTCTGGGCAGGACAGTCGGACAACTGTACTCACAAAGAAAGGTCTGTTGCCATCACAGTCCAAACATTGTGAATGCAATTCTGTTTTACTGAGAGTTCATCTTATAGGAAATCACAGAAGTGAAAGTAAGCTTCCTTCTCCGTGGGATTCCTGTGTTATACAGGTTTTTGTACTTATTATTCATGTATTAAATATATGCATGCAGGATTAATGTGAACTTGGCTACCTCTTTTTTATGGCAGCTGGTGCTTCAATTTTTTATTATATGTCATCTCTCTAAAATGCAAATTCTGTCCTTTAAAAAAAAGCGATTTATCTCTGTGCAGAATTGACAGAATCCTTTATTTGTGAGTCCACAAGGATAGAGTTTTGGTATTAATATGAAATTCCCTTTGAACCTTTGTATTACTATTGGTTTATTTATTTGAACCCTCATTAGCTTTTGCCACCGTGGCTGTATATATTCTTGGGGTGTTTATTTGTTTTAATTGCATACACTCTTTTCTAACGTCCAAAATGTAACAAATGTAACATTGCTTAAGCAAGTAAACACTTGTAGGTTCTTCTAGACATCAGCAGATGTTATATATCTATTTATTTATTGCCTGCTTCTGATTTTTTGCTGCAGTCCAAAGACTTATTCTCATTTCTGAGATGCAGTGACAAGCTTGTTTGTGTCTCTCATACAATCTATCGACACTATAAGATCAGAATAAGAAACTGAAAATGAGAACTGAAATTTACTTGTTCATTTATATTCATTTGTGCAGTCTGTTTCTCCAAGCAGCTGTGGGAAAGATGATAGAGTTTCAAGAGCACGGTCACAGAAAACACAAGTTTGTACACCTCGACTTTTGTGTGTGCGCGTCTGTGTTTGTTTCTTGTGTTTCGTATGTGCCCAAGTTTGATAGTTTCCTCTGTCCTCTTCACAGAACACAGAAGTAGCGTACATCCTTTACAACGACCAGCAGCCACCTGTGGACTTTGGTGACAGATGGACTGACAGTGGAAACGGAGGGGGGCACACAAAAGGTGAAGATCAAGTCAAGCTTCAATACTTGCATATTCCAGATAAGCTGCGAGAGATTTGACTGTATACTCAAAATAAGAAAATATAGGCATGTGTATAGTATGAAATTTAGGACTTATTAATCTTTACACACTGCGTACATACAGCACTTCTGTATTGTGAAATACATACATCAAAAAAATATATAAGCACTTGGCTGATTGGCTTACTGTGATATTCAATCAAAGGCAACAAGTACTAGCCAATAAGAGGCAGAGTAGGGGAGGTCATCACCGTCCTCCAGGGGAAAATAGTATCTGTAGCTCTTGTTCGCCACATCGCCACAGTTCAGTATAAATGTCTTTTTTTTTCAAGCTAAAACTGCAGAGTGGCCTTTTATTGTGCCCACTCCAATCACACCAGTGTCAGAGTCATGCTGTTTAATCAGTATCTTGATGTGCAACATCTGTCAGGTGGATGGATTATCTTGGGGAAGCAGAAGTGATCACTAACACTGGTTTAACCCCTCTGTGAACAAAATTAGAGAGAAATAAACCTGTGAGAGAAGCACAGGAGTTGCACAACTAAAATTCAAAGGTTTGGTTGATTTTTAAAATAACACGTCATGTATATGGTCAAAAACCCTGAAAATATCCAAAATATATGTGAAAATGGAGAGTTCCAGTATGACCTGAGAGGAATATGCCTGTTTAAAGTGGCTATCATTTATATTTTTTACAATAACAGTGTACAAAATGACAAAGTGACAACGTGATGGGGCTTTATGGTATGTTTTCATCATTGTTCATCATCACTCATTGTTCATCTTGTTTTGGCTCACATTCACCTTTCTTATAGCTTCACTGCACCCCACTGCATTCCACCTGCACCAAATAGCAGTCAGATGAAGTTGCAGGAGTTGATAGAGACCAAAATCAGAGCTAAAAGAGAGTAAATATTGGATTAACATTCACCAGGTGGCCAGAAACGCTCCAAATGAATGGTTATTTTGCTTTATAGTTGCTGGATGTGGAAATAAGTGGCCAACAGAATCTTACATTTAAGAAGCAAAAGGTCGAGATTGATGTAAAAGAAACACTGTATTTCTGTTAAAGTGGTGAATTTGTGGAATATTGGTTTTTAAGGAACTAAAAATGTGTGGCACATGACACATGTTTGTTTTTACACCTGTGATATGTAGAAATAAATTAGCACAGTTGAGTTTGATTAGTTTTGATTTGCATGTCAGCTCTGACCACCTGGAGAGAAAAACCTTGATGCATTTTGCTGACAATTTCAACCCCCTCTGTTCCTCAGGTGTCGTCCTGCTGGATAAAAATCAAGGCTTCTGGTTGGTCCACAGCACCCCTCACTTCCCCCCGGTACAAAAAGCAGGACAGTACTATTACCCCAGCACCGGTGTGACCAACGGACAAAACTTTATCTGCGTTACCTACCCGATCGACCGCTTCCAGACCATCGGTAAGACTGGAGTCCTGCCATGTGGCCGCACATGGCACAGGCAGAGTTGCTATTAAAATGCAGTTAGCACTTTGCAATGACGTTTAAATAGATGGTGGTATTAGATTACAATAACTCTATGAGAGCTGGGAACTAATGAAGATTGATGCCAATCATGTAATGCCCTGCCAATATAGTGGCAATATCATTAGTGAAGGTAAAGTCTATTAAAAGTATATGACATATCATATATCCAAGAGTTTTGCTGGTATTGATTGCTGCCTCAGAGAGCTGCTAAGTAAAGACAAAAGGTCTGTAGATTCTTCCAGTGCTTTGACAAGAACAGTATAAGTCTTCTGATGCCCTAAGTATCATTTTTTTGTCATGAAATTGAAAAGACCTATGATGGTTCGATATAAAAGTAGATAAAACACTACAGATATCTTCCTTTGTCAGGAATAAGTTGCTTACTTAGAATACTGAAACACCAGTTTTGTGGTTAGTGTGGGTGATCGTTTCTCACAGGAGCTGTCTCATCTTGAAAGGAATTTCTTCGTCATTACTGTCGTCACCCGACGCTTGATAATCCAGTCAGGCATTGACACAACAACAGCAATCGTGATCCAAGATAATCAGGGTAAACAGGTGTCATCACCGTGTCACTGCCTGTGCAGTTCCCTGGCAGACCCAGCGGTTGGCACAGTTGCTATGGCAGTGCCTGGGGGTAATGTAATTAGACTGAGGTATGTTACCATAGAGATATCGGCCCTCACACTGCGGCATGCATTCGCTCCATCAGATTCTTGCCTCTCCGGCTGGGATGTTGAGAGTGCGACGGTGTCCGGGGTGACGTGGATGCACGGCGCATAAATGTTTCGTCAAACAGCAGAAGGTGATTGCAGGCTTGTCACGTTTCATTTTTATCGAGCACCTTGCAGCATGCACTTGAATGTTAATGAGGCGAAACTGAGATTTGACACAGAGTTCATAAATACTATGCATCCATTAGTTACGACTACTACGTTAGAAATATTTGCTTGTCTTAATTAATTAAGTTTGATGAGCACAACCACTTGATTGTACTACATAGAGTCAGTGCTAAAAACAAAATGCAGTTAATGAATTGGTCGGTTGATATAAACTAAACCAAAAACTCTTTTAATTGTTGATTAAAAGTAAGTCATCAGGCAACAAGAGTCTACAAGGCTCAACAATTCCCACTATGAGCAAGCACTTAGGGATGGTGGCGAGAGCAGAGAGACCATGTGAAGAGCGCGGCTCATGGTGGGCGACCATCTGCCTTGGCAGGCTGACCGTTTCAATATTTATTATAGAAAAGGTAAGAATGGTGGAAATGTTGTTAGTTTTGTTGATAAGTGGTCATAAAACTTTTTTTTTTGACCTGGTGGTGGCGCTAGATGAACGTCAGGGAATCAGGAAGTTTTTACAGTTAGGGCATGAACGTCTGTACCACATTTCATGACAGTCCATCCAATAGTTGTCAAGACATTTTTCTCTAAATCAAAAATGTCAGACTCATTCACCAGAGCCATTAGGATTCATACTACTACGGCACTATCGATGTTTGTACACAATTTCAAACTATCGGATAGTTCTTGAGATATTTCAGTCTGTACCGATGTGTCAGAGTGATGGACTGACTGACAGACATTGCAGCATCTAGAGCCGTGCAGTTATCATGACAGACATTCACTTGTTCCAGCTTCTTGAACGAGATTTATATGTTTGAGGGTTGTTTTTTTTGTTGGTCGATCAAAACAAGAAGTTTTTAGACACCACCTTGGACTCTTTGACAAACTGTGCTGGTAGTTTTCTCAATATTAACTGACTCTTTAAGCTAAACGAAGAACCAGTTAAGCTGAAAATAATGGATTGGTTAATCAATAATGAAATGTAGTCGTCAGCTGGAGCCCTAATGGAGTTCATAGAAAGACAGGCAGCAGAAGTGCATAAAGCACTGAGGTAAGAATTACGGACAACACATCCACATTGGTTTACCTTGTGTACGGTGTACAGTAGGTCAAGCAGGGAATTACTGGCATAATGTAATTCATCTTAATGTCACAAAGGTTCTGAAAGTTTTCGGGCATTTCTAGGAACATGTTGTGGGTTTTCTTTCCCCAGATAACTGACCAAATTTAGAGAACATGACAGGAGTTCATCTATAACATAAAAACAGTCAGGTCCTTACCTTGTATGTATACGTACATTGTCCCTGTCATCTGTTGCTGCAGTGCCTCTGCACCGATGTCACCAAGACAGTGCTATTCATTTGCTGTACTTAACAAATAGAGTGATTCTGGAGTGCCGTTAGCAGTGTTTGCCTTAAATCAAATTTGTTTTGCACTGCAGGAGAGCAGCTTCAGATCAATCAGCCTAATGTGTACGACTGCGACGTCCCGGAGTCCTTGGCATCCCTGGTGCCCGCGCTGGCTGCCGTCTGTAAGAAAAAACATCTGTCTGGTCACATCTCTCATATCAAACCTGTGTCCAATCGCAGCGTGACTCTGACCTCAAAGGATGGCACCGGCTTCATCAGCTTTGCCAAAGGAGCCTCTTTTCACAATGGTATGACTTTGAAGAGATAAAAGTAGTTCATCCCAGCTGGCCACAGTTTATCTTGTGTCAGCTTCACCTTGACTTTCCTCGCACGTATAAATAGACCAATGTGAGCATGACAAGTTATAATTTGTGATAATAGTTCCCTCTCTGTACTAAGGCCATATTATTTACAGTTTACAGGCAGTAAAATAATAAAAAATATGTTCCCATCCATCCTCTCTCTCTGCCCCATCAGACCTGTACCACTCCTGGGTGGCCCCCACCCTCAAGTCAGACCTCCTGGTCCAGTTCTGGATTCGCTCCACAGGCGTCCTGCCCTCCGACTGCTCGCTGGGCTGGAAGGTCCTGGACATCACACTCATCAACCCTGGGCAAACGTTCACCTTCAAGACCAGCCAGGACCACTCCAAGTGGGCTGTCAGCCCAAAGGCGTCCGTGTCAGGGGCCAGCGGTGGCTGGGTGTGCGTGGGAGACATAAACCGGAACGAGGCGGAGGAGAAGCGCGGCGGCGGTACGGTGTGTCTGCAGGATCCGGTGGTGTGGAAGGCTTACCGGACGGCGGCGCTGGAGTGTCAGGCTTGTGGAGGAGGAACAGGCCAGTGTTGATCCTTCCCCAACTGGGCTTAATAAAAGGGCCATGATGGGTTGATAAGGGTGAGATAATATCGGGCTTGTGGAGTTTTGAGGAAAGTATTTGCACATATTTGCTACTATGATTATATTTCTTTTGAAGTCTGATGTAATCAGATTGAAATGACCTACGTTTATAATTTAAAATTCACACAATCTTTTCTACAATCACACACTTTTGTAATTGTTCTGAGAGGACGGGGGGCTAAAACAGAAATAGAGAAATATCTCGAGTGAACTGATCAAACGTTGGTGTCTTCATGGAGAACCCATTTGCTCACAGCAAGAAGCTGATTGAGAAAATGGGGGGTTTTTGGGGAGGGCCTTTGAGGCACAAAAACCATTTTACTTGTTCTGAATTATTATCGTCTGTTATCAAGGGCTGTTACATCTTCCTCTTCAAACTAAATGCATGCAGAACAAAGCTGGAGGAGCAGCAAGTAGTCAAATCTGACAGGGAGCGGAGGGTATTATGGGAAATATGGTGTTCATTTTGAAAAACACAAAAGCCTCAAAGTGCCTCTTTAAATGAGAACATTTGTTTAAGTGTCTTTATAACCACTGGGTACTGTTTTAACTGAAACGGATGGCGTGATTGTGCAAAACGTTATTAAGTGCCGCCTCGCCAACTTGGACTTTTTGTGTGTGAATCAACATTAGCTGGTTTGTGGATTTGTTCTCAGGGAGTGCGTCAAGCTGGTATGAACAATGTGGGGTTATTTGCATTGCACACACACACACATTAAACTGACGATATTAAAACTACAGACACCATTCAGATTTGAGGAATGCTTTAATACTTTGTGTTTGTTGTTAACTGGGTTTGAGTTTCTATGAATTTAAAATGTGCTTTTCTGACACATCCAGAGCTCTTTTTTTATTATGTGCCTTTGTTTTTATAGCTGTATCACATTTCCACATACAAACATTCATTCTGACCTTGATTCTGCTTGAAGATAAAGATGCTGGCAATCTGAATAAAAAGACTAAAACAGAGTTGTGTGTGTTTGTCGCTGATGAATATTCACCTTCCTTTGTTTGCCTTGTCAGTATTTTGACATACAGAGACAGGTTTACATCTTTTTACGGGACACTCAGCAGCATGGAAATTTCTGTCTGTATTGATCTTGGAATATGTTACAGCATATCAGTCAAGAGCAATGAAATTCATATAAAAGTAAATTTATTACCACAAAAATAGGACATCCTGTATGTAGTGCATAAATAGCTTTGATGTGAGACGACGCAGCACTGGAGGTGACCGCATTGCCTCTGTGTATACTGTATACATTCTACTGCAAACATGGGAAAGATGAGCATCCTGTAAGAGAAAGGCACTAAAACAATCGGTAACATAGCAAAATGCTAGCACGCGTCATCTGAAGAATCCTCTCCCTGGTCCCGCCGTGCCTCAGCCGAACAGTCGGGCCTCACCAGCACCGAGCGGGCACAGCCAGAGGTCACGAGACTTCGTCAAAGTCCAGAAGAGGTTGTGTGTTTTGAACCTACACTGACGTCAGCATGTTAATTCATAACATGAAACTGGAGCTGAGGCTTTTGTACTGTAGGTAAACAGCAGCGAAGGTGTGTCCTGCTTAGCTGTGTAAAAAACCCAAAAGAATCTGCATAAATTAAGTTTAGCTTATGCTCTGCGGAAAACCTTGAACCTAATAATGGTGATTGGTTTAGACTGTCTTCCTCATGGTTTGGGTACATCTTTGCTACAGAGATAAACTGAAGCAAAGCCACAAGCTTTAAAAGTGCTGCGAGGTGTTATTAAAGCTGCAGTAATCCTTTTTTTTTTTTTTTTTGGCCAGTAGGGGTCAGAAGAACTTCAAAAAACGAACTGCGTGACAGTTTCCCCGCCTGATAAAGTTGTTACAGCAAAGAGCAAAGAGCTGCCTACAAACGCATCCAGTGGAAGAAGAAGTATTTGTCTGGAGTTGTTTTTCTGTCCATCTAATTAAATAAGTGCATATCACTCTTTTTTTTTTTAGGTCTAGTTTGGTCTCTAGCAACTCCTGAGAAAAATATCTGGCTCTTTAGCAGCTAAATATTTCGACTTTATTCACCAGCTAGTTGCTAACTTAGTGTGTTTGCTGGTTCCTGTTGGGCAGGCAGCATACAGTGGATTTATCTGTGCTTTTTTTTTTGCTGAAAACAGCTGCTGCTGGAAACAGGGTTGATAACAGCTGTGAGAACAAACCATGAAGTAAATCTCCGGGGCCCTGACACCCAAACAAATGAGCTAAAAAAGAGATCCATCGAGCTGCGATCATTGTTTTAAGTTTAGCCCCTTTCACGACACGAATAGTAATTTAATTCATTGTTAATATAAAAATATTGATGAATGCAGCTTTAAGTTTATGTTTAAATGAACATCTGCTTGAGTCAAAGATGAAATAAAAAGACAAACTCACTTTTCTGCAGACACGTGTTGGCCTGTTTAAAGTGGAAATCCTGCAGGTATTTGATGCATTATTCCTTGATGAATGAATTACTGGACGCATGGATCTAGAGCTCCTTGCCAGTGTAAACACAATGTTGACATCATACAGACGTACAAAATATATAAATACATACAAAACATATATATGTCTCCAGTGTGTTGCTACAACGATGCACTTGCACTGTGTCTTTTGGTCTTCCATGTGCGTTGAACCAGATCTGACAGGTCCTGTATATTTAAATTTCATTATGCTTCTTCCCCCAAAACAAACAAACAAACAAAAAACACACACTCTCCTAAATCCTTCATCATTGCATCTCAGGTGATCACAGAAGTTCTGACCGATTAAATCTTATTTTTACATTTGAAAACGTCACTCACGACTGAGGTACACAACAAGGGATTTCCTGGTGGCTGTAAGCAATTAAAACAGATCTTATTCATCGTGTTGGAATGAAAAAAATGCATCAAGTGCTACCTGACTGGGACCCGAGAGCCAGCACCAAAATGTACTCAGTTAAAGGTTTCCATTGCTCTTCCATTGGTGTAAATTAGTAATGCATACTGTTTGGAAAAGAGGAAAACTGCAGACGCTCTGGTGAGCAAAGCAGAGCAGCTGGAGGTCTGAAATGTTTGACAGAACCTGCTATGGAGCTGTGGATTAAATCACAATGAGGACTTGATCTTGGTGTTTTGGTAGAACAAGCTTTGCAGGAGCAGGAGAGAAAAAAGGCATATGTAGATTTGTGTTTTGCACAGGGAAGGCCACATTTACTGTCTGTGAGAGCTCCACCTGCGTTCACGTCAGGACTACGAGGAAAAAAAAACACGGACGAAAGCTGGGCTGAGGAAAAATCTGGTTTCAAAACAGAGTCCTGACTAGTCTCCTGCCCTTGGCCTTGATTCGAGGAAAAGTGGCGCTCGTCTCTGTGCTGATTGGCTGTGAGCCCAAAGGAGTGTTCCCGCCTTTCCTTCTCAACAGGAAGTCAACACTAGATGATGTCATGGCGTAGAAGACATTTCCTGTAGCTGGGATGATCAGTTCTACATTGAGGGAAGAAGAGGAACAAATGAACACTTTAGAAATTAATAAAACTTCTCCAAAGATGCTGTGCTGATGATGTCAGTGCTCTAAAGCTGACAATACACGGGACGCCCTGGTGGTTAACGCACAACATGAACCACAACATGCCTGGATTCACCTGGATGGGGACTGTTGTTGCATGTCGTTCTCCCTCTTTCCTCTCTCTCTATAATGTCACTATCTAAATGCCCCCCCCCCAAAATATATAATAACATGTACAATACATATAAGTTGTGATCCATATTCAGTTTTTTAAAATATAAAACAAGAAGCTGCAAATCATCCTATGAAATCGTCACATTTGAGCTGCTGTAACAGGCAAACATAATTTTTGCATCAAATAATGACAAAGATGACTCATCAGTTATCACTATAGTTGCTGATTAACTTTCTGTTGGCCGAGGAATTAATCGACAAAAATGACAATACATATGAGAAGTGATCAGTCTGCTGATGAAAAACAGTCTCTTCTCTAACTACAAACCAGAGGAGGAACGTCTACCTCGCCTACGGCCACAATAACTACAGCAGAAATTTGAAATTGGAAAATTGATGTGAACTTGCACCAAAATACACATTTAGTACACATTTTCATCTGAGAAAGCAAAGCAGAGAAGAAAGTAATGAAAATGCCACGTACCAAAATATATAATCTGTACCAAAAAGCTTTGCTTTAAACTAAATTTAATCGGAATCTAAAAAAGGATGTTTTCAGGGTGATGATTTTCTCCCTGTATGACTGTTCAAAGTCATAAAATGAGTCATGAGTGTCATGAGAAGTCTGTGCTGCAAAATTACAGGATGACATCAGTTTGTCTCCATTAAGATTCAATAATTACACCACGTGATGACAAAACTGGTCCAAAAATACAGATGTAGATTTCCAAGAAGTAGCAGACGTCTTTACCTTTTCCTTCAGGCAGAAGTTGGATCAGCTCATATCTGGATGCCTGTTTGGGGTCTTGATTGTGCTTTTCTAAGGCAGAGCTGATCACAGTGGGGGTCTTGTCATTGCTCGTAACCTGAGGGCAAAGAAGAAAATAACAATGACACTAAGACAGCTTGATTTGCACTAATGATATCCCGGGTCCATTGTATCCTGAGGATCTGATTCTGATGACTATCATTAAGCGATCCTTGCAGATAAGAAGAAAGGCTATAAGTGCAGCATGTTGCAGATAATTTGGGACACAGCTTTTTCCTGCAATCTCGCTGCTGCTGCTGTGCATTAGATTCAAATGGTCTTGAATCAGTACCAGTATGCTTCGGTACAGGTTTCCATCCTGCAGGTCCATGCGTATCCTGATGATTCGCATGTCGGGCCCCGACCCTTGGACGTTATTGAGGGGGTTGTTGCCGCAGGAGGCTGATCGGCGGTGCGATTTTGTGGGAGTGGATGGAGTCAAAACGGCAGGGGTGGAGTCGTTGGTTGGAGGAGATGTGTCAACATCCAGACAGGACACAGATGGAGATTTCATATGCTGCGATTGAAATAAAACAATGGTTCTGATGATCATTAAGGATGTGAGTGTTTTTCTAGCGTAATATCCAAGTTCAGGAGAAACTAAGAGTCACTCCTGCATGCAGTGTCTGATATAAACACAAACATAAGTTACCTTTGTGAGTTTTGACAGCAGATTATTGACAGGGGAGGGGAAGTCAAAGAGGCTGTCACTGTCGCCAGCCAGGCTGGTCCGGGAGGTACTCAGGCTGTCAACACACGAAGATGAACGACGTTCAAATTAAGACTGAAACTAACGATGATGATAATGTTTTTGGCATCGATTGACGGTCATGAAATCAACAAAATGTCAGAGAATTGTGAAAAATGCCCATTGAACTTCCCAGAAGCTGAGGTGGTGCCTTTAAAGTGTTTATTCTGTGCGATCAGCAGTCCAAGATCAGAAAATAATCAATTTACAGTGATATGAAAACAGAGAAAAGCTGCAAAAACGGATATTTGAGAAGCTGGAAATGGCAAATGTTGAACTTTTTTTGATATCCAATTCATCTGTCTCGACCACAAATGATTTATTAGCACAGTTGTTGTTGCCTAATTTCTTTGCAGCAACAAGGTTTCTGATTTGAACCCAGAATGGGGTATTTCTGTGTGTGGTAGGTGTGAATGGTTGTTTGTCTCTGTGATAAACTGGCGGCTTGTCCAGTGTCAGCTGGGATCGACTCCAGCTGACCCCCCCCCGCCGCGGCCCTGATAAGGATAAGCGGTTACAGAGAAAATAAATGGATGGAGTGGATCAATTCTTAGTGATTAATGGACTAATTGTGCCATTACATTGGTGATACTTCAGCGATTAAGTAATGCAAAGCGGTCAACATCGCAGCAGAGATACGCTGACATATTCTCTGAACCAAAACTCAAGTTCATTTCATTTATATGAAGCTCCAAATCACAAATTTCCCATAAAGCAACTCGACAGCAGCTGTTTTTAGACTCTTTCTGCCTGGTAAATATTCACATCTGTCACACCGTTACTAACACAGCCTTATCTTATCATCATCTGCTCATATTTTTAGATGAGATGACTTTAGAAAAGCTTCTGCTGGAGCCACAGAAGATATCATACTCTGTTTTCACAGTCTGCGTGATGAGCAAACTGAACATCGTGTGTAAAATTGGTGGAGCGGCTCCAACAACCGAAATGAAGGTATACTAAATTGTGTGAATGTGATATTATGGGCATTTCCTGGCGTGTGTGTGTGTGAGAGAGAGAGAACATTATAACAGTATAGCTTACTCTGGGCACTGTGTGATGATGACTGTTGGAGTAAGGCCACGTGGGCTCGGCTCACCAGGCGCTTCAATTTCACTGGAAAGCCCGTAACTGAAAAAGACGTCAGCGGTTATCGTACGACAAATCACACATTTGTTTTTTTAGTAACTGATCTGATTGTTTATGTTTACCTTTCCTCCTCTGTTAGTGTCGGTACGCTCTGATACCACTGTGTGAAGGCCTCATCAGTGGTGAAAACACAGTTTTTGCAGGAAGACTGCAGGAGCCGGATTTGAGCTAAAACCTCAAATTCCTGTTAACAAAGAAGCACATCACCACAAAAGTTTCATAATGAAAAAAAAAGACACCCCATGTCAGCTGATCTGTTGTGGCAGTTCTTTTTTTTTCTTCTCCCCTCATCTTACACCACACAGAGCCCTCCGCTTAATCATTTCCTCCCTCTGATGTTACGTTACCTCCACTCGCTCTAATATGCTCTTATCCTGAAGATTACCTCACATATCTCTCCTCTTTTGTAGCTCTTACTTTGTTCAGTTCCTCTCTCTCTCTCTCTCTAACAGGATTTTTGTCAGGGTGCTACAGTTGCACACCTGACCACTCGCTTGTTATGTCAGCGCTGCAGAAACAGAAAAGCTGCTCTTGTTCAAACCGCTCCAGCGTCAGAGCATCAGCTAAATGCAACGTCTCTTATTCGAGGTGCTAAAATAGATAACGTATTCAACTTTCAACCTTTAATCTCTCAACACAATACATATTGCAACACTCACCCTTCTCCTTTTGTCAAAGTTGATGTAGCCGTTCTGCAAAGGGAGTGACAGGATGTGTGTTATGTCAGTTGGATAATTGTAAAATACTGAGCAATTTCCAGGGGCTGTGACCAGCTTTCCCCTCGATAGAGATGAGAGTAACTCACATCCAGCCTGTCTTTGACCGCCGTGTCTAGCATGGTGAGGTCTGTGAGGAAGATACCCAGGTAGGGCACGGTGCCCTGGGCATTGGACTGTAAAAAAAAAAAAAGAAAAAGAAGAAAGTGTTTCATCCGTTTCCCCGTAGGTTTCTATTCACATTGTAAAGAGCCCACACAGCAAAGGGGTTTCAGAGCAGCTGCCTGCAGCTATTTTTCAAACGGTGGCTCAGGATTCAGAACATCACACACACACTCACTCACACACACACACACGACAGCCCCTATGTTCCACTTGGCTGCTGCGTGCCGGTCGATCCCCCTTACAACCCTCCATCAAACCACTGAAACACCACCCCCCGCTTAGCAAAAGTGATATCAGTGTCAGTGTTTGAACGTGGAGTTTTGTGGTATTTCCAAGCACTCTTAGTTTGAGATCCATTATTGAGCTCTCAGCAAAACCATAGAGCTTTTTTTTTTATCAATTACAACTCAGTGTTTTAACTGAAAACAACTTAATTCTACTCATGTTTGAGAACTGAACCTATACTGAATATTTATGACACAAAACATACAACGTACGATGATTCACAGGCTCTAAAAT
The DNA here is from genome assembly GCA_028641955.1 of Protonibea diacanthus. Classification (NCBI taxonomy): domain Eukaryota; kingdom Metazoa; phylum Chordata; class Actinopteri; family Sciaenidae; genus Protonibea; species Protonibea diacanthus. Next base: position 22,694,582 of record CM053983.1, on the reverse strand, counting down.
CACGCACCTGAATCCATGTTTTACCACAGATCATTTTTCTAAAGTTGTTATACCACATTTTGTCCCCTAACTTTTAAACTACTAACACTTTTGCAGTGTCTTACATCATGTCTAAATTTTTCCAAGGTCTCCCATAAAGGCCTGTGGGATGTGTACAACCCCTCAGGCTAAAATGATTTGTATGCACACCAGACATGGGCTGTAAAGTTGGTGAAAATTCTTCTTTTTTAATGCATTTGAAGATCTGAAGGTTTTGCGACAAATGATGAGGTAATTTTAAGTTACTCCTCTGTTGTTAACCACCTGAGATGACTCAGCGACGCAAAATGATTTGACAGCCCAGCGAGAACAATTTTCAAATGTTATTCTGCGTATGTGAATTTTCAAGAGACATACTCTATATACTGTTTTAATCGTTCACACCGGTGTTTCCACTCTACTCACCCTGTTCGTATGTTTGTTGTTGAGCCTGTTGTCAAAGTTAGCGAACTTTGACGTGCCCTCCTGCAAGACAAAAGCAAAGAATAGCTCAGGTTCAAAGGTTCATATACAGTTAAAGCTGCAATAATACATTTTCTATGCCACTCGGTGGCGCAGTGTCAGAGCTATTTTTGCAGGAAAACATCTGCCCGATGTGACCGAAAAAGGCACTGTTGGGGGTGAATCAAAACAATGAGCTAAAAGACACTAAGTTGTTTGGTTAATAGTTACTTTAAATTCAAGTTTATTTATTTGATTAGTTATTTTTACTTGGACATTTATAGCTAATTTATATAGCTAAGTCTACAGATCGGTCATGACAACAGCTTGATATAGTCATGATATATAATAAAGTGTTGCTGCCTCAACGACATTGTTTTTAATATTTTTCTTTCTCCAAACTTTTATTAAGTCTTTTATCAGTCTAAATCATTCATCTCACCGTTTGTCTGCTCGTCGTAGTCATTTTTAGACAAGCTGTGAGATGAAAGGAAGCAACTAACTGTGCTGAAAAAAAAAATCAAAGGGTAACAGAAGGCGGTGGTGTTTTTCTGGAATCAAAGCTCGGTAGAGAAGCTTTCAAAGTGAAAGCAAATGTTTGGATGAATTCCTTTGGGGGCATCATGGGTAAAATAGCAGCTAATGCAAAGGTATTGATGCTTGCACTGCACCAAAACAGCGAATCAAAACACAGCTAATCCTGCCAACTTCCTCAACTCTCTGACACGGTGCAAACTAAATATAATGTATGTCTTCAGATGGGTGTCTCACATTGAAGTGAAAGTGTTGACAGAATAAGGGCAGTTCTACTCAACCAGATTAGACTGGTTTCTGGTCTTTAAAGCAGTCATAAATCTCCACCACTGAATGTTGTTTTCAGCTGAGGATAAGGCCTCGACATCAGTCTGCACAATTTAACAAATGCGGTCCAGTAGTTGCACTTGACAGACGCATTAATAACGTCTCATATTGCTGTTCGAGCACGGGATGCTCATCACCAGGATGTGAGATATCAGTCAAAGTGCAAAGAGTCACACGTTTTGCAAAGCTGCAGTTGCTTGCAGTCAGTCATGTATGTTGTTTTTAGCCATGCTAGCTGTGTGGCTCTGGGGATAGCAATGTGGGTCACACTGAAACATCCAGTCTATTGGACGGATTTACATGGAGTTTTGTGTAAACGTTCATGATTCCCAGAGGATATATTCTGATGATTTTGGTAATTGTCTGACTTTTCCTCTAGCGCCATCTCTGCCGCCTCCCAGCTAATCTAAAAATGGGCAAACATGTGAATCGTGGGTGGACCTGAGATTGGTTCATTGAAGTGTGGGTGCTCAAACAAGCCACATGTAAAGGCCGCTACCTGTCAATCAAAGCGTCCACACTCTTAATTATGCATTACTTTAATCGAGGAACTGCACTTCCGCATAGGCTTCATTTCACAGGCCACAGAGCTGCTGGATGTAGTCCGTTAGGCCCGACTCAGACCGAATGCACATTTCCCATTCATCTGAATGGCGGTACTGCGTCTTGGCTGCCGCCATGCGATCCAAATGCAGCAGAGGAGACCTTGAGCCTCCAAACTCCTCCACAGTCAGCCTGAAATGTCACTGAAACTGATGCTATCCTGGAGGAGTTCATGAACCTAACTATGATACTCTACCAGTTGTGTTCCGGCTTGGCTTCATGTACCCAGCTTCCTGTCTAACCACATCCTGCTTCCTTATTGTGATGTTGGCACAATCAGGGATATGAGATGAGGGAGAGTATGTGAGGGCGGCATGGCGGAGCAGTGGTTAGCACTGTCGCTTCACAGCAAGACCATGAGCTGGCCACTCATCCAGCGTGTACCCCGCCTCTTGATAGCAGAGGCAGTTAAGTTCAAAACTAAGACCTGCAGTATTTCTTTCAATGTAACACACATGCTTCAGGAGTTATCACATCCACAGTGCACTGTTGTACACGCAGGGGTAAACTCAAAGTGTTTGTAGTCGCAGGGAGAAAAAGAAAGAAGTACCTTTGAAGATTTTTTTAGCAAGGCGGTAAAAAAACAAGTGGTGAAAGCATCCATCAGGAGCCAAGAACAACACAGATCTGAGTAAAAATAGGCCTGAAACAAGTCCAAGACATGAGAAAAGAGTTGTTGAGATCTGACTCCTGAACAAAACTGCACCGCAGCGTGTACAACCCTGTGAGCGAAAGTTCAAACTGGCAGCTTTCCAACACGAGAGACCGCTCCTCCTCAGAGCACCCACATAGTTTTATCATTAACCAACACACAAGCGATCAAATGATGAGATATGAGGAAAAAAACGTCATTCAGACTCACACCTTTCACTTAAAACAGAACAATTTATCGTCATGTCATGACCCAAGACCAAATTTCTCAGTGAACCTTCTTTATTTAGATTGCATAATGTGAATTACATCATCATTCGCAGCCTGATTTCCTGTTTTTAACCCAGCAAATGTTTTTTAAAAAAACGCACCACCTGCAGAGCCTTTGGTTCATTTTCATTATGTCTCGACAGAAGCTTACCTCCTTCAGGAGCTCTCTGCTTTGTGAGTAGTTGTCCTTGTCTGAGAATATTTCCGACAGCTCCTCGTATCTCCTCACTGCCTCCCTGTCCAAGTGACCAAAACAGTGAGATGGTGTACAGTTAATTAGCATTTACATGTCATATTTCAGTTCATATATTTCAATCACAACGCTAATTAAATGTAATGAAGCTTTTGTGCAAGCTACAGCTAACAGCACGCACTGTAAATGGATACTCAGGTTTAAAAGGCAAAAACTGATGGAAGAACTGAGTAACGAATGTTTACTGATGATTCAGAGACGATGCCGTGACTGAAAACAGAATTGGGTTTCTGTTGAACGCTGCTGAAGTGGCATTTTCTAGTTCTAGATTATGGGAAGACATTTTACTTCTGCTTCTTTATGAAGTTTACTTCACACGTATTTACAGCGTCGCCTTGGTGTTTCCTTTAATCCTGTTTGAAGCTATGAAGATGTCGTCCTAACCACACATCACATTTACAGCATATATATTACAATAAGTAGGAGGGCTGTTTATAGAAGGGCGTAGGTCAACTTTAAGTATTTTCTATGAGGTGATATGATATAATCGATTAATCTGCTAATTATTTTCTTTATTAATCAGCCTATAATGTCAAATTTGTCCAATTATCAGTCCAAAAAAACAGAAAATGTTTTTTTTATCATTAAAGTCAAAGAAAACAGCAAATTGAGCAGTTAGAACAACAAGTTAGTGTTATTTTTCTGTCAATTGACCAATTAATTGACTAATCCTTTCAGCTCTTCTATATTAATTTAAAACAAACTTTAAGCTATGACAGAGCTGCTGAATGTTAATATTTATCCTCCCTTTTGTTTATTTTTTTGGTATCCGATGCTTCTTTGCAGTTTTGAATCATTTTTTTCATCCCACATGAACTTATTGTTTTAAATGAACACACCAAAGCCCGAGGCCAAGGCCGAGCATTTATCATCGTAATATACAGTGGAATTTTTACTTTTATTACCTAGTGTCCTCAGCAGACACTTTTTATAGCAGGTAAAAAATTAACATTTACAATGCATTTATTTTTGGTGTGACACTGTGTAGGCAAAATGATATCTTATTGCTGTAATGACTATAAGACTATAATGTGAGAGCTGAGGTGCCATGGCTCCATTTCCTTCATCACCAGCAGATGTCAATAAAAGTCCTCAACAACTAAATACTTCAATACCTACAGTCCTGCACATCACAAAGTACTGTACACATATGTACTGCTATTTCACACCTGACTTATCAAACCGATTTGTATGACTTTTTTAATAATTATTGACATGTGTACTTCTTCTCCTGGTCTCCATCTGTTTGTTCTGTTGCCCTCTGGCAGGCGCTGCTGGACCGTCAAAGCACGGACCACCAGACTTAAGAGCTGTGTGTTCCCCTGAGCACATTAAACTGCAACAAGCACTGAACGACTCCCCAGCGTGCAATAAGACTGCATCTCTGCAATAATTACATTCATACGAGTGCAACAATTATTGTTATCTGTCTCGTGCAACAACCAAAACTACTCTAATGTAACTACATTTTATTATTTGAAGATGATGTCGGCTGTTGTGTTGTTCCGTCGTTCTTTTGTCATTTATCTGCATCTTTATTTTGATTTTAAATAAGTAAATATTGTTCTCTGTGACATTAAAACTCTGTTTTCTCTTTTATTTATTGCGTTCATTTTTGAGCTGCAGACCTGTCAGTGTCCTGCCACGTCTTCCTCAGCCGGTGGATGGGGTTACTCTGCAGGGCGGACACGATGGCATACAGCGAGGAGAAGTTCTTCCTGGCTCGACACTCCTGTTGAAAGCACACACAGAAATTTATTTGCATGCCCACACACAGACACACACACACACACATAGGCTCACTGTAAGTGAGAACACCTGTGGGTGTGGATATGGCTGGTATTAAGTTACAGTGTCAGCCTGAGGTGCTGAATAATGTATACTGCTAAAGAGGTTTGTCCCAAAAGAAACCTGGGACGAGCTCTGGACAGCAGTTTGGCAGCGAACCAGCGAGACCTCACTTTGCCAAAAAAGATGTTAGTGTGTGTCAGAGTCAGTGTGTGTCTATGTGATGACAAATACAGCTCTGTGCAGAAATACTGGAGAGAAGCTGGGTTTTATTCACACATAAAGAAGTTTGGAAAAGTGCTCATGTGACCATAACAACCAAGGGCAAGATGTGTTTATGTGTGTGTGTGTTTATGTGTGTGTTTGTGCAGAGCCTGTCGTCGCTGTGAGCTCTTTAATAATTTAAAAGAAGCCGATTGTTGTGCATAATAACTCCATTACATAACTCAGTTGAAATGTCTTGTATAATAGACGTTTTAAGCAGATTCACTGTTTGGCTGGAGGTCACACGTCACATTTTGTGACTCAGCACATTGCTAGTATGTACTGTTCAGGCAGAAAACATTTCCTATGTGAGTTCCTAAAGGTGTACTAGAACTTAAAGTCTACTTCCAGTATAAAAAAAACATGCTGATTTTTAACCTTTCTATTCAAAAGTGGTCGACCGCTAAATGCACTCATATTAGGGAGAGCATTATTTTGTTATTGGCTGCCTCTCTGTCCAGAAAATAACCATAAATCAAGGCCTCATTTCTGCGTTTAGCTCTCAGCTATTGATTAAAAATGAAATTACCAGTACAGTCACAGCAGAAACTGAGTGCACTGTGAATTTGTGATGGTATGTGCATGGTCAGAGCTCAGAATAGGATTATGGTTAGGGGATTAACGGGGGTTTATTGTAGGAAAATTCACGGTTGAGGGTTTTGGAAGACTTGAAACCCCAACTGACATACTGTTAACAGTGTCATTCCACGATAAACCCTCAGAAAAAGCTTGTAAAGTGGCATAAAATCCTTCATTTTTAGAGCTGTGACCTTTCTGTATACTGACCTCTGCCACGCTGATCCACTTCTCCAGCAGCCGGGCTCTCTGCTGGCTGCGTAGCTTTGTAGGCCAAAGGCAGGAAGCTAGAACTGCATTAGCCAACTTGTTGAACTGACGTATGGTGGCTCGCACGGACCAACAAACGCCTTCCCTCCCTTTCTTATCCCTCTGGGACCACAATGAACCGAGGCAGTGGTACGGGACCAAGCGGACAAACAGCTCCTGATAGGTGACAACATATAGATCTATAAATAACAGTCTCCTGAAAGTCACTAATCCAACCACGCAATGCAAGCATGCAAACATTTTCTGTAGACAAATAACTGTCCTCTGTTATTCTACCATCAAAAACGTGTTCAGGCTTAAAAGATAACTCACTGTCTCTATCTTGGTGAGCTGCTCAGCGATGAGCGCTGCAGGGAATCCCAGGACGCTGGTGGGTTCAAACCTGGAGGCGTCAGGAGGAGGGCTGGTGAAACCGGTCTGATCTGCAAAGGTTCAATAAAACTGTGGTGTAAGACACACCTTTGTTTCTACACTGTTTGTCTTTAGTTGCACAAATCAGTTTCTCCGAGAGCTGTTGCGCTGTGTACAGTGTAATAATCAAGTTGTCTCACGGGATAACAGCTCGGTTATCTCAGGAAACTAAATATCTCATTGTAACGAGAGAATAGCGTGTATTTTACTCATGACCTCAAGATTAGAGAATGAGAGAGAACAAAATGCAAGTGGATCTGAAGCTGTACCAAGACACAGCTGCGTAAATGCTAGCACGGCAACACACTGACAGCGCTAACATGCTGATGTATCGCGGGTAATTTATAATTTTTTACCCGTTTCACCATATTCACTTAGTTTAGCATGCTAACATTTGCTAATTAGGCACTAAACACAGAGCCGAGGCCGATGGGAAGACCATTAGTTCTGCAGATCTGTGTTCATGAAGCACCTTTCTAGTCGACCAATCGCTCAAAGCACATCGCATTCACCCATTCATACACACATTAAACACACTGCATCTGATGCTGTGCAAGGTGCAAACTGCTCATCAGACAGAAGCTAATCGTTCACACAACGACAGTGCAGCCTTCGGGAGCAGAGGAGAGGAGCTGGAGATCGAGCCACCGATCTTCTGATTAGTGGACGACCCAGTCAACCTCCTGAAAAGCCTGAGGGCCGCTAACGTTATTGAAATTCATTCTGAGGAGGAATGTCTGTATAAGAGCAATCCATTTAATAACTGTTGAGATATATAATTTTGTATCAAAGTGGCAGGCCGACCGACTGACAGACCTACATTTCTGTCTAACAGCAACAAGCTAAAATTATCTCAAGTATGACCTTCTTCGGCTTTCATAGCAGAGAAGCTGTTTTGTCCAGGATGTTTCAGTGAAATGATCCAATTTTTAAAAAACCTTCCAGGTGCTCCTGAGTTCACACTAGAAAACTGGTTTGAAAAATACACTTGTAAAGCTTTCTCTAGTCAAGGAAGGCAAAGCCAGCGACAGCTTTATTTATTTTTTTTTTTTTTTGGAGTTTGCAGCCCCAGATTTGGATTTTCACTGAAAAGAAGAGTGTATTTATGTCTGTGTCATTTAAATCCCAGTTAAAATTCAGACCTTTATGGGAATCAGGAAGCAGGGCTTTCTCGCTGAGCTCCTCGGCTATTCTCAGGAGGCGAGCACGGAGGTCGGCTGCAGATGAGGAGTCCTGTGGGAGGAGGGGAGCCAGTCGCAGCAGGCGAGAGGGATCCCCCAAACTCCTAAAGTCTTCAGGATACTCAGAGAGCCATGTGCTGAACACTGTACACACCGCTCTGCAGAAAAGAGGAGAGAAATGCTGAAGGAAGAAGTGATTCTATCGTTCCTTCCTGATACTTTGGGGGATGTTACACCAAACTTTGTGGATCACAATGTCAGAAACCTGATAATCTTTTGTTTTTTAGCTTCGACCTCGACAGTTCAGAGTTTTGAGAACAAAAAGGTTCCTTATAGTGCACGTAGGTACATCAAGTCACTGGGAACTGGCGTGTGATTGTAAATTAAAAGAATAATTTTCATATCAATCATCTGATTTCGCTGGGAGCCAGTGAAGGCAGGTGTGATAGTCAGACTTACATCTGTTTTTGGTATAAACTCTGAGCTGGCGCAGGTTGTCAGAAGCAGATAAATAAGCCGTTGCAGATTGGCATTGATCGAATGTATTGATATTTTCCGACACATCTAAAAAGTTGCCAAGAAATCGTGTTCTCGAGGGATTTAGACAAGAAAAGCAGCTTAGAGACGAGTCTATAATTTAGTGGAAGCAAAGGATCAAGATTGTTTTTCCGAGGTTGAATGTCAGCCTGTTTGCAATGAGTCATAAAAAAGCTATTCATAACAGCAAAGAAGTCTGGGCCAACAGCACCAAGGACCTTTTTCAAGAACCTGAATGCAGGATTCAAATGACAGCTGACATCTGCATATGAGAAATAATAAAACCTAAACAAAACTAACTGATAATATTAGTGGAGCCATTTAGTTGGTTACTTATATTTCCTTACAACACAGCTACTTTCTTTATTGTGTTTGTTTCAGCAGGAAAACTCATTCTAAACCCACTTCATACTTCCTAAGTTAGCAGCTAATGTTAGCTAGTGAACATAGTTGAGACAGATAATTCCCACAGGAGTTAGAAGCCAAAGACAGTGCTGAATATTGGGCTTACATTCATCAGGCGGACCAGAACACGACTTCAAATAAATGCTAATGATGCTTTGTGTCTGCTAGATGTGCAAATAGGCCAATGTTTGCTAACACATTAGCCATAACAACTAATATGTTAATGCTGTGTTTACAGTTTGTTAGAAGTGCTGCCCCAAAAGTGAAGTAAACTGCAGTTCCTCAAACAGCCACTTGACATCAGTCTCCATAAGTCCCCATGTTAAAATGCAGAAGTTCACAGCAGAAATAAACATGTTTACAGCCTGGTACAAAAAACATTTTTTCTTTTGTCTCTATAGCTAGTTTCCCCGTTCATGACAACTGTACTGAGGGTTAAATGTTATTAACCTCACCTGATCGACAGGTGGGTGCCAAAAGTGGCTAGTTTGAGGAAACCAGGCTTCAGGATCCACAGACAATCCACATATTTGCCCATTTTTGGGTCAAGATGGCGACTACCAGAGCCACCACACTCTGAGCTTCACAACGAGAGTGACATCATGGAGACTACGTCCATGTTTTATACAGTCTGCGTGTGTGGTGCCCTCCTCAAAGCCTACATTATAAATCTGAACAGTAGTTAAGGATAGGTTTAACGGTCTCATTTTAGAAGATGTACTCATGGCCCATGGCTCCATACATACATTTAAATTAAATATTAAACACACACACAGCACACGTCACACTTAAAGCACCAAAAAGATGTTGGATAGCATTTTCAAAAAACTCACTTGTTGAACGATTGTCTCATGTGACTCCTCTCGTTGTCTCCAGGCGGGTTCTCCAATCTGTTAACAAAAAAGAAACAGTGACATAAAATATCCCGCAGCTTCAAATATGTGCATCTGCTGTGTCATAAATAATACTTATGGTGTGTGATGAATTTATTCATGTCTTGTTTTTTCTAAAGATGCTTTTTAGCAAAGGTGTCGTCATAATGTTTGGAGGTAAACCGAGTCTTCTTTGTGTTGCTTCTTTGGAAGAACATCCAAACAGGTGCTTCATACAAACCTCCATTATTTAACAAAGACTTTATAACCTAACCAAGAGCCCTCACAAACAAGTTTTTTTTTGCTGAATTATGTTTCCAAGAAAAAGACTAACCTGCAGATACTTTAAATAGGTGCACAGGTGCTTCCCGCATTGTGAGGTGTCGCTAAATTAAGTTAAGCAATTCATCTAGGAGCTGCTGTTTGTATTAGACCCGGCTCCAAGACAAATTACAAAACTAACACCTATTTATCTTGTAAAAATGGAAATTAGGCATACGGTAAATTGATCAACCAGTTTTGCCAACTCTAATCTAACCAGTTAACTGCACTTTAGTATTTAGTCTGCTAGCAGTGTGGCTCTACAGATGGAGAAGTCTGTCACCCGGTCCACCACTATGACTGAAATATCTTGACAGCTACATGATGGCTTGGCACAAACATTTGCACAGACATTCGTGGCTCCAAAAGGACAAATCCTACTGACTTTGGTGATCCTTTGACTTTTTTTTATAGACTCTCAGTCTTAGCAAGAGCAGAGTATGTTTCACTTTTTGTCTTCCTCCACCCAAGGGGCAGGATGAGTCTGAGATTTGAACGCTTCACACAGCACAAACCCAGCCAGACAGTACACTGACAGCTGCTGTGGTGTCTGTGCATCACTGTGCATGGAGCTGCTTCTGTTTAACCTGAAAAAAATGTGCCTTTTTCTTCCTAGACACACTAAAACTAAAAACAAATCTACTGATCGGAGTCTCCTACCTGTCAGTGAGGATGTCCAGCACTCTCTTTGTGGAGGTGAAGGATCGATAGGTGGAGAGGAAGATGGTGATAAAGGAGGAGTCGCCCAAGGAAAATGAGTGCAGGAGGTGGAGCACCAGCTTCTCTTCTGTCCCCGCTTTCAAACACTGGGAGCGAGAAACCGGTGACTGGAGGATGACAGGAAGGAAAAGAGCCCGACAGCGAGCAAGAAAGGAAGTTAGTGTTACCGCACATAGGAGGCCTTTTCTTGCCTGTCTGGTCAGTCGCACATGACTCACCATCGGACTGCTGGAGCCACCATGCTGCTGCTTGACTACCACTGTGTAGATCACTCCATCCTCCTCTTCCTCCACCACAGTGGACTGTAGAGCAAAGAAACGAGGTTAAGACGGAGCAGCATGAACTTTAAAAGACGCTGACACTTGTCAAAACAATCCACCATTAACGATGTTCTCGTTAAAATAATGAGATATAATCTGTCCTACTAGAGACACCCTATATGTGTTAAAAAGGCATAAAACCAAGCTGCTTTGAACTCATTTCTCACATCCTGCATGGAGCCGTACCGATCCAGTTTTAGCCTCGAGGAAAGTCCCTGACACAGTTACCCTATTTTAGACTGGTACTGACTCACAGGCACATTATCCCCTGCATGCTACAATGTGCAACGCAGCCGGCCTTACCAGATCCAGAGGACAGTACCAGGTGGTCTTCATTGGTGAAGGCTCTGCCTGAAGAAGAGAACCAAACAAACAAAGTGCGTAACTTATTTGTCTTATCGGAAGAAGGAATTAGACCACACGAGTGAGTCAGCGGTCAGTGCAGTCCGAGGCAGCGGTTGTCAGCGTCTACAGCGCTGTGTAATACAGACCACCCCAAGTCCTGAAAGATAATGTTTTCTTTCATCTTGTGCACACAGAATACCAATTATAACAACAATTTCAGCACTTAGCATAAATATATAATAAAGTTTATATTTTGCAATGCAATAAAACTTGCAATCCAGCCTCATGTAGCCATCACACACACATACAAACCCCAGAAAAACGGAAAGGAGCCTTAAAACCACTTCAATGTGTTCAATCAATGTGTAAGACTTTGTCTTGGCAGCATTAGTGCCGAGTCTTATCAACAACTGTATTGACGCAGGGCTCTGAGATAGAAGCATCATGCTGGCATTACTGTAAGACACACACTGTTTACCACATTTATCTGACAGCTGTAGTTTCTAGTTACTTTACAGATTGAGATTTTGCAACAAAATAAACGTATAATAGGTTTATAAAATAAAACATTTGGTTGAAGGCAAGTGATCCCTTCTAAAAAACAGTAAGTGATAAGTAAAGTAGTGCTGCTTGTGTTTTTACCTTTCTACCATAAGTCTGAGGTATGTTCACATTCAAAATCTTCTGTTTTACCGATGTAAACAAATCTTTAACAGCGTCAGAAGCGTTAATAATTTAGATCCAGTTGTTGTCTCGGGTTAGATCTCGCAGTGAAGGAGCTGTCAGCCAACTTAAGAATGACAGTTGGTTACAATCTTGTGTTGTGAATTGCTGGTGGTGGGTGGGGCAGCCCTTTATTGTTTACATCTGTACCACAGATTGTGGATTTTAGTACGTCTAACGCACTGATCGACAACACTTTACGCTTCTGCTGACACTGATAGTTTTGCAACTGTGACTTTCCACGCTGAAAAATTCATGAGTAAAACGTCATGCGAAGTCATCCTGAATCTCTGAACCAATTTGGAAAGTTTGTGCTCGTTATGAGTCAACGGTTTCTGTCTTCGATGAGCAACACATACTGGAAACATACAAAAACACAGAATAAACCATTTGTAAGTTTAATCAGCTTCTGAAAAAAGTAAAGCCAGTGTCTTGTATTTTCATTCATTTTGCATGTACTGACTTGTGAGCTTTCTCATATGCAAATTCAAAGACCACATATGAACCCAGAGACATTCATACAGACAGCAGGAGTGCCCCACTTCTCCCCTCTTCAACCTGTGGTGTAATTAGCTGTAATAATAATATGTTAGCCTCTTTTAGCCTCTTTCAAATTACCTTGCCTTGACTTGATCGAAGGTCAACACTGTGAAGCAGGCGCTGCTTGCATTCAAAAAAAAAAAAAAAAAAAGGATCCCACTGGACTGAATTATGTAATGTGTGTATCAAAACCTGTTATTCTGCTTGTTATCTCTGCTCGCTTCCATGCAAATGTGAGTGCAACTCTATCCTTCCCAAGAAATCAGCCCAACACACACACACACACACACAAATATAGTCTCACGAGTTACCTTTACTTCGGCAAGTCCAGGCAGGTAGCAATCCCTAAGCTTCCTGGAAATCTTCAGGATAAAGGCACTAATAGCATTTTCGTTTCCTCCATTTTTTCTCATCTGTTGCTCCTTTCTTTTTTTTCTCTCTCTCTCTTTCAATTTATCCGACTCTAATTTCACTGTCCTGACCTAGATCTGAATCTTTATGTCTTTACTGTTTCCCCCCGCTACGTCTTGTGGTTGTATATCACAAAGACACACCTGAAGCAGGAGCTAAGTCCGGCCCCTGTGAGCCTGCATCACCTGGACACACCCATTATACACACACACACACATTACACACAAATTACACATGCAGACACTATGCACACACAGACACACACACACAGATAGGGATATATTGTGATAGCACAACAGTCATTTCCAGTGAGTCACACTTTGGACACACAGACGTGAAAAACTCACACACAGCTCACACAAATTCAGACCCTCATCAATAGACACATGCACAGGCACTTGCCTGCATTCAAACGCGCAAACACACACACACATTGAGAGACAAAGCCCCGAAGCTATTTCCAGAACAATACCCCCTCTCTTTCAGTTTCTCCTCTCCTGCTCTCTTTGTCTTTGTAGATGACCTTCCCATGCAGATAAACCAGTTTAACTGAGTATCCTGTTTAATACAACACCAGGTTTCCACAGCGTTGTGCAGCCATACTGTATTTTTATTTAGACTCCTGACCTGCTGTTTGAGCGGTAAGAGGCCTGTAGTCTTGTAATGAGGGGTAATAAACATTCAGACAGCCGCTAAACCAGGAAGCAAGCTGTGTTTATTTAAGGGGCTAATGGCATCGCAGGGTGAAGCCATGTTAACTAGGTGGAGACTTTCACAGTTGTGTGTATGTGTGAAGGGTAGAGCTTACTAATGTGTCAGCTAACACACAGCCCGGGCTGTCATGATGTCAGTGCCTAGAGCTGCATTCATTGATTTTTGGGGTTGGTTTTTTTTGGCCACTTGAGGGCAGCGGAACAAGCTGTGAACACAACGTTTATCTTAACACCTCATGAAGCCGTTAGGGCAAACAGACACAGAGCAACATTAGCTTTAGCATTAGCATTAATTTAGTTGTGCTTCTGCCTACCTGGAGACTCTACTAACTCTACTAACTCCTGAGAAAACAATGTGCAGCTCATTAGCTGCTCTAGTGTATTGTAGATTTACTTTTTTTTTTGTCAAAAACAGCGGCCTGCTGCAGCTGAAAACAAGGCTGAGAGCTGTGAGACGTCTAAATCAGTAAAGCTGCAGGCTGCAAAACCAAAACAACACGCTAAAAGAAGCTAAAGCGCTTGGTGCAGCTGGAAGCAGACACACAGCTTCGGTTGATAATCCAATGTAGGTTTGTTTTTCATATTTTATGTTGCTACTTTGCCTAAAGTGCTTACAAAAAAATGAATATTTAAAATGCTATTCATACTACTTCAGTTAGTGGTTTCATAAGTCTGCTAATATGCATTAGTCATCCTAAAAAGCCAGACTACACACAGAGTAAACTGTATTTACTGACATCACCTATCATTAGGCTCTGCTAGACACAACCTGTAAAAGCTCTATTTATTTTGAGTCTCGAGGAGTCATCACTGTTGATACAATCCATGATTTACATTTTATGCTACAGCGAGCTGAGGTTTCATTACATATTTTGGAAGTGCTGATAGAAGGAAGATATATAATTTACAATTTAAAAAAAAAACAATATAGGTATTTTACAAATACCTATAAATATCAATCTGTCTTGGCGTGTTCATATATAAGATAAGAATTTCCTCCAAGGCACGGTCTTACAGCTCACTCATAAAAGAGTAAAAGTGATTTAAAGCTCTCATGCTGATCACTTGTTTGGCCTTTAGCACTTTAGCACAGTGACCATGTGGCTCTTTATCCCTGACACAAAAAAAACTTTTGCTCCGTTTCTTTACTCAGTACAAAGCTGATGTATCGAGATACTTCAGATAAAAGTATATTCAATGGAGAGTCTTCTGGGTTTGCTTTCTGAAACCAGGCTGAATCTGGGTCAGAAGGACCAGCCTTTTCTGTGGAGAAACTTTTCAAACATAATAAGTGTGTGTAATTTGGAGTTCAGCCGCCTCAAAGGCTGCTGGATAAGCTTTGTGATTATAGGCCGCTGTGGTGGGTAGCTTGAGTTGGTTTATAAAAAAAAAATTAAAAAAGGGCACTGCAGCTGTTATTTGGGAATCTCATCTTCAAGTACTGATTTTCTCCCTCATGTGCCATTGTTGTTGCCACTTTATTTAAGTTCTTTTGAAAGATGGGGTCTTCTTTTAGGGGCATTGAGCTCTCCTTTTTCTTAAAGTTCTCCCACCCCCAGCTGCATGCAGGAAGTACATAATAAGTGGAGACAAACACAGGAAGCAGGACGTGCTGTCGTGTTGCGAGGCTATTTTTCTTCCCCTTCTCCTTCCATCACAAATCCAGGCTGCCTCTCCTCCTGAACAACTACGTCAGCTATTGGACGGCACCAGAAAAGCAACAGGCAGGAAGTCAACTCTCCATTTTCACGTCCCGCTCTTAAAAAACAACCAGTTCCAACCTTTTTCCTCAAACAAATCCATGTAGTTGGACTTCCGCTGTGCCAAAAAGCTTTGACTTTGAACAAATACACACACCGCTGGCGCCCTTATTTACAACTTACACGAGTCTTTCCACCAAACAGGGGGTCATAAATACATCTTCTGAAGCTTTATTTAAAGATAACCATTGTTTTTTTGAGTGGTTCACAACCCCGACCCCTTCCTTCCTATCTTTCTTGCTGCTCCTCTTCTCACGCTTTCATCTGTGTATCCCTTGGTGCCCGTTATCTACCCTCTTTCAAGTAAAGCCCTGTGGCATCAGAGTCAAATCTGTTCTATTCCCCTTGATGGAAAAAATCCTCCCATGGATACGATTATTCTGTTTCTGTAGATATCATCAGTTTGTGATGTCTTGCAAGTTGGTTTGAGTTGGTCTCGAATGTTGTGCACAAACTTTGGCTGAACTTTGTCTCTTTTAATTTTACATTACTTAGATAAATTTAGGGCCAAATTAGAGTGGACAACCGAGATCATGGGCGTTCATTTACTGTTACAACCGTCAACACTCTTCAGGCTTTCCTCAAGCTCCTGGGACCTGGCTGCAGGGATTTCCTCCCATTCAGCCATATTAGTGTCACTGATGCTGGGTGATGAAGTGCTTTAATACCTGTTACTTCGAAAACCAACAATCCGGCACTCACAGCCGCTTCATGCGGTGACTGGCCAGCTGTGCGGGGGTGAAAGGTTTTAATTTCTCCTTCCAGCTTCCTTTTTTTCAGTCGTGACGCAATTATTTCTGTCACACGTACATCCGAATAAAACACTCTACCCAGAGAGACTGTCTGAGGATGTGCTTTATTATCCTCATATAAATGATATCATGGCGGACTTTTTTGAGAACAGCTTCACCTTCCAACATGGTCAGACACACAACGTATGAACTAGTTGCTTTCTGGTCGTGTTCCAGTTGATCCCAAAGGTCTTGGACGGGGTTGAGGTCAGATCAAGTTCCTCTGCACCAAAATATTAGATCAGCAGAGGGGATGAATGGATCAAAAGTTAAATAGTAGTAGTAAAATAAACCCCGGCACACTGTCTAAGTTGTGCTAACATATTTATTTACAACATTTGAGTGCTAGACCTTCATCACACAAATGGTGCGTGACTATGAGAAGTCATCTTGAATAGGGAGTAACTGCAAAAACACCAAACATCAGTGTACTATATGATGGTCTCCAATATCATAGCCTACATTTTCTGAAATATTACCACCAAGCTGGAAGCACGTTCTCGTGTACGTGATCGGTATTATGATCGCAGCCCCGCACCAAAAGGACACAGCAGTACGTGGACATGGACATGTCAACATAGGGTATGTTTTACTGCCTTCAAGTACAGCACAAGGTTGTAATTTGGTGATGGGAAGTCAATCACACAACATGTTGTCTTCCTCTCTTTCTTGCTCTTTCTGCTTGTCATTGCATTTCTATGTCGTGTGCAGGAATAAGAAAAGAGAAGAAATATATTACAAAAATGGTAAACATTACTCTTGCTTAATACAACCACTATAACCAGAAAATTTCTTACATCAACATGAAAAACACATCAGCCAATCGTTCAAATGGACGGTCTTGTAACTGTATTAGCATTCTCGTCTACTGAGGCTTCCTTCAGTATTTCTTTCTTCTCTGTGATGGATGTCTTGCTGTGTAATTGTTGAATATCTAAACAAAATGTTGAGTTTAGAGCAAGCGTCAACCTCTGTGGTGTCTCTCCATAAGTCCCCATATTCAAATGTCCAATTTCACAGCAGAAATAAACATGTTTGCAGCCTGGTACAAAAAAGTTTTGGTCTCTATAGCTAATTTCCCCGTTCATGACAACTGTACTGAGGGTGGGTTTTGCGCATAATTAACAGCATGGCAGCTTTGACTGACAGTAAGTGGCATTGCAGATGGCTTATTGGAGCACCCAGATGATCCACGTACAGTACATCCAACATGGCGGCGGCATATTTTCAGCTTCAAAATGGTGCTTCGGAAACCTCTGGGTGAAGTCACTCATGCTCTGTCCATTCTTTATACTGTCATTGTTTTACAGAAGAAAAGACATTTATTCTAAAAATACTTCACCAAACTTAGAAATTTGGATGTATCCAACTTTTGCAGCTGCTTTTGAAACACTCTATTCTTTGAAACCTCTATCAACATCTGGTCTGGGAGTAGAAAAACACACCTACCAAGTACTGAATCAATTTCTGTTATCTGTTATCTGCTCTATCTTGATTTTCATCTCAATCGATAATACTGAACTTGAAAACACAATTTGTTTCTTTGACCTACAAGCCTCATCGTCAACTCGAGGTTGCCACTTCATGCATTCTGACTCACACATTCAAGTTTCCCTCATTAAAGAATGAGCAAGTGGCCGTATCGGATTCCACTCGACAGACTGTCCTTGGAGACAGCCCGTGATACTGGATACTGTTTATAGGGAGAGCAGGTGTACACCGCATCGACCAGCCAAACCGCCACATGCATTATTTACTGCAAGGTCCAGCAGCCGCCACGTGACATGAGCACGGAGGAAGTTTGCTCATTCGGAAAGAGAGAGTCAGCGTTACTTCTTTTTTTAGCTGCAAGGTGTTTCTTGAGGCCCGGTGTGAAGTAAAACCAAAGAGCCATTTGCAGGTCATGTGTGGGGCAAGAGAGTGGGTCAGTAGAGCATCGTGACTTCGGGAAAATGTTTTGTTACCGGTAGAGCTGTCATTTAGGTCTGAGAGGGTTTTTTTTTTAGCACGAGAGAAGAAATAAGCTGTAGATATCAAAAATAAAACAGAACAATGCAAGTGAAAGCCTCAAAGTTCTAAAAAAAAAAAGGGCTAAAAATACAAAACACCACAACTGTGTGTGACGCTCAAACAGCAACCATCTGAACATTTCTGATAAGGCTCAACGAACCTCGCAATCAATTCAGCAAACATTAACAGAGGTCAAAGGTTGTGGGAATTTCAGCTGAGCCATGAACCTTATAACTTCCTCAAACCTTTCTCGATATTACATGTTAGGCTGGAGTCAGGGACATCTCAGGGACAAACTGCAAACATGTAGAGAAGTTTACCCGATAAAAGGAACACAAGAGTAAAAGAAGACTCTTTAGATGACACTACTGACATACTGATGGCATGTTCGAACGCTAATATTTCATAATTAGCAATAAAGACATAGTAAATCTGTGGCTGATTAATGAATGTCCTTAGTTTTGCAGGTCATGAACCAAAATATTAGAGACATTTTGACATGCTGTTGGCAAGTCAAGCAGGTCAAGTGGTGGCATTCAGTTCACCAAAAGTCACAACCACCGCAAAATGAGCCGAGTCACTGACGGACTGTGATCCTTTGTGTCCGATAACATTTGCAAAGTCTAGAAGAGCTGCACAATTAAATCATTTTATACTCACTTAAGTTAGCAGAGGGCTAAAACACAAGTCTGTAGTGCCACAACCCTGACCCTACAATGTGGAAGCATTTGTGGAAAATCTGCGCAATTTTATGCCCGGGAATCAAACATTTTTTGGCACCATAAGCCTGAGCCTGAGCACCTTCTATAAGCATGAGGAGAGCCCACCTCTAATCTGTTGTATCCATGATGCTGAGCTACAGAAGCTAGTGGATAGCCCGGGCACTACGCCATGAGTTTGGATTTATATTGACATCCTTAGTGCCGCACTGTCACTAAAAACGAATGCATTAGTACGAGCAAAAATCTGTTACCATGCCATTTAAGTTGAAACTACTTCACTTCATCTATAGTTTGTTCTGACACTGCTGTGTTTTGAGTCTGCGCGCCAGTATTCCTTTGAAAAATGAATTTAATTTTCCTCTGCGTTGAATTAATTCAGTTTATGGAAAATAACAGTATTTGGGTCACACTGGTGGATAAACAGTAAATACACAAACACGCCATCTTCATTTTTTTCTCTTTCTGCCTGATTCACAATGACTTTATTCCCTCAGGGTTTTCTGAGAACCAGCCGACCACATCTGCTGTTTATTCCATGAAGCTGGTGCTCAAACGCAGCTTGTAGGACTGCTCTAAATGCTGTTAGCTGTGTCGGCCAGAGGAGCCATGACAAATAAAACGTTCTCCTAATCCACTCTCAGTAGAAAAATTAATAAAGTAGGTGGTAGGAGCTTGTCAGTACTCAAATAACATCACAATGCAAGCTGTGAGAAATAACTTCATATCGCTCTGTGTTACACGCTCAAGTGACAAAATGATGGATGTGTTTCAATGAGGAAAGAGAAAAACACTCACCTGTGAAGTTTCCAGTTCATCGCTGCCGCTCCCCCTCCCTGATTGGACGCTCGGCGTGCCACCGTCAGGCGGCAAGGGCCGATAGCCAATGAGAGGCACCTGGCTTGACTCCACCCCCGGCAGGTCATAACCACCTGTTCGCATGTTACGAGGCAGCATGGTGCCAGCTGCCACAGACAGGAAGAACACAAGAAAGAAAAAAAGTGTTTCATGGTTTCAAGCCGTCAGGAAAACATCTTGAGAGTTTGTTGGGATTGAATAAGTGATAACATGTTCATTAGTGTTTGTGATAACATAAAGTAACAATATACTTTTATTCTCTTTATAAATCACCCTAGAAAAGAGCACAGAGTCAGGAAAAGAACTGGCTTCCTGTGTGCAAAAGACTTTTAAAACTATTGTTTTAGGGCCACTTCTGATTCGTTCCTCTGCATAATAAACTACCCAGACCACTCAGATCTCCTGGGACAGATCTGCTTCTTCTGTCCTCAGAGTCAAAACCAAACATAGAGAAGCTTGGTTTCTATGCACGACACGTCTGAAACAAACTTCCAGAAATCTTGAGGTTTGCTTCGACTTTCAATTCTTTAAAATCGAAGCTTGTCTGCAAAATCGTCTGCTCATCACTTCCTTTTATTAAATCATATTGAGACTGTGTTTTTTTTTTATTGTTTTATTCAGTTAATGCTGTTTCTGCTATTTGCACTTCATTAAAATCTTGTCTTCAGGGTGTCAGGGGTCAGGTGCATGTGGGAATATTGAAACAGGTTTCACTCCTGTTCATACTGCCCATTCAAAGCTTTTAATATAAGTGATGAAAAGTTTCTCTGAAGCTAATATTCTATCATTTAATACATTTTTACATATGTGAAACACTTTGAAGATAGACTGAACTTTCATAATTGAATTACACATGCCAACAAATGTATGGCTGCTTTAATTTCAGTGTCTGAGTCTCTGTTTGTAACTAACCTGCTAAAGATCAACACTGGGCAGAATACCGGGCCCAGTTTGGCTTTTAAAAACAGTTTCACTAACATATCTGTGCAGATTCAGGACATTTAAAATGAAAGCAACACACTACAGTAAGCTCGGAGGCCATTTCGGGAATAATTTGTTTAACACATTCATTGTGCCCCACACAGCAGGTCAGGATTTGCATAGTAACCCCTCCTTCCATTTCCTTTTCCCCTCTTCGGTATTTGGATTGCCATGAAGATAGAAATCTAGTAAACAATGTTTCAGGAAGAGAGGTGTATGAGGGAGGCAGGCATTAAGGAAATGTGAACTCTTGACACTGTGATGCAAGTCTGAATCACTTTAATGATAAACCAGTGTTTGAGCATTCAGCCGAGCAGGTAGCCGCATTAGATGTTGATAAATGATGTGTTTGCTTTTTTTGGAGTTTCTTTTTGGCTTGAGCCAAATGTGCTGTCAGCTCTGCGGCTGCTTGTTACCGAAAATCCACACAATCAATCCCCTGAAGACCCCTGTCGACTCTCAAAGAAAGAGCAGGAGCTAAAGAGCCTCACGTGTGATATAAAAATGTGCTGGCACTCCCAACTTTCCATTGTGCTTTTGTCTCCTGCAGCTCTGAAAGCGTTTGTGCAACACTCGCTCCCTCCTCGCCGCTGTACATGATCTTGATTAAAAAACTAATTTGCAACGTGCACCAGAGAGGAAAAGACACATGCATGCAGGCCTGCAGGGGAAACAAGTCATAAACAGAGGCAGTTTAAGCCACTGACCAACGGCTATGCAGAGCTCTGAATGCCTCCCATTCACCACCTCTGACCAAAGCAAACATCCCACATATGACTGAGGTGTACACACACACATATATTGCTGTAACTAGGTTACAGTTAAGTCACACCCTGTAATGCTCCTTTTTCTGCACAATAAATGCAGCCATAGGGTGGTGCTGCAGTTATGTTCAGTCCTAATGATAGCCCCTGTCACAATGTAGGCTGGATGATGAGAATAAAAGCTGACAGTACGAGGGCTGTAAAAGTTTGTGCGTGCTGGCACTCCTATTAGAGCGCAGTGAGTGTGTGACATTTTTTGCTTCCTATTGTGAGTCACTCAGTGACATGAAGGCCCGCCTGGACATTTAAAAACAAACACCAGATAAAACCAAATAGTGGAAGAGAAATGAGGGAAGCTGTAATTCAACTTACAGATAGCCAAGTGTCATTCGCAGGATGTGTGCTATCCAGACTGTGCTGAGCTGCTGGTGCTGCTGGTGGTGGTTAGTGGTTGGGGGGGAGGTGACCAGTGCTGGTGCTGCTCGCTTGGATCGGTGGCCGGGCTCAGCTGAGGAGAGTCGCACCCATCTGTACCACCGTCACCGACGACAACGACGAGGGAAGCTCCGTCCTCCGCCTCGGCCCCCTCCTCCACCCTCTGTCTGTCTCCTCTATCAGTGTCCACACACGCCGCTTGTCTATCCAGACTTCAGCAGCTGATAGCGCACTTAGTTCAAGCTGCAAACTCCCTCCTCTCTCCTCTCCTCCCCCTCCTCTCCTCTCCTCTCTTCTCCTCTCCTCTCCTCTCCTCTCCTCCCTCTCCTCTCTCGCTCTCTCTCTGGCGTCGCAGTTCCTGTATGTTGTGCACTCAGCGCTTTGGCAACCGCTCCGTCTCTCTGGGTGGCACGCACACACACACACACACACATGCACTCCGACACACACAGTGTGGATACTGTACACCACCGGCTTCAATGCGCCGCTCCTCTGGGGAAATGTCACCTCAGGGACCGGGGGAGATCTCGCGCACGGACGCATTTCCGCACGATGCGCTCGCGCGCATGCACGAAAGCACGCGCTTTTCTGTTACCTCTTAATCTCATGCAACCTAACCCTGATTAAAAACAGCAACCTAAACTCATTTTATTAACTTTATAACTTTATTCTAGCATTTGTTTCATGTTTGTGCAGATAAAACCTAAAAAAATCTCATCATGCAAATCCTGATTTTAAATAAATATCCACAATCCTAATATTAATCCTAAACTCAAACTCAATGCTCAGGTGACCTTAACTAGACCCTAAATCAAAAGAGCCCAGCAAGTTAACATTATAACTTTATTTTTTAATACATTTCTGTTTATTCGCCAAAAGTCTAATTCTAATCATGCAAATCCTGATCCAAAATCTTAATCTTAGCCTAATGTCAATGTTAAGCAAACTCAAGCCCTAATACTCACACTTAATATGATCCCTCACACTAATTTTACTGTTTAATTCCATTTATGAAACCTTATACTCATATTTAGTGTAAAATATAGAACATTTACTCCTTTATTTGAAGGTTATACACAAAATCACTTTGCAGGATATCATATGCTGGAAATGAGACATGAACATCCCAGTAAACATGATGCATTGTTATGAATTGAATTACCCAACAGTGCATTAAAAGTTAAAAGTAACTCCACCATGACATATCAGTATCAATTTATGTATCCACAGGACTTTTACTTATAATAGAGTAGACAGCTGTATTTACTGACAGTAAGTGATCTAAATGCGTATTCCACCGCTGAAGTTAATAACACAAATATCACTGAACATAAAACAATACGCCAAGCCTAATTCTAATTCTAATATGACCCTGAACTCAGCCCAGATAGTCGGATAACATTTATGTAACCTGAATCAGTTTTACTGATTATTTTCCATTTATGTTACTTTACACTCATTTAGGAGGGCGTAGCCATTTACTCCTTTATTTGACAGCAATCACTTTGAAAATTATACTTTTATGCACAAGAAATGTACGAGCATCATTAAATATGATGTATTGTTATCGATTAAATTACCCAAGAGTACATTAAAAAGTTAACAGTAGCTCTACCATTACATAAAGAGTACATCAGCTTACTTGCATGCAGACTTCGTATAATAGAGCATTCTTAGGCGGTAGGTGGTGTTTGACAGTAAAGGATCTCAATACTCAGATCAGCAATAAAAAAACCTAATCCCAATTAATTTCCATTTCGGATACTTTTATTTCTTTTTTTCTCTGAATGACATCATCAAGTCTGATGCATTGTTGGGATTAAATTACCCAACAGTACATTAAAAATTAAGCTCCGCCATGACATTATGATACTTTACTTGCCTTAAGTAAGATTTTGCATGCACAACTTTTACTTGTAATAGGTATTCTTAAACTGTGACTAAGCACTTATTCCACCACTGATGTTAATGTCAAATAAAGCCAAAATATCACTGAAATGTTGTACGTCTGCCTGTCCAAATCCTTATACTAACCTAAATACTCAGATAACACTTAATAACAACCCTGATCCCAATTTACTGATTATTTCCATTTCTAAACACTTTATACTCTTACGTAACCACATTTGAGAGAGGAAAATGGAGCCTTTTAGTACTTTGTTTGGCAGCTATACACTCTAATCACTGTGCAGAATATCATTTTATGCACAAAAATTCTGACATCATCAAATATGTTTGTTATTTATAGATACGTTATTAAACAGTATATTAAAAAGTTAACAACCAGTACTTTGCACTAAGAGCCTGAAGCTGAAAGAAAGTGCAGGACACCTTAACCATGACGACCATGTGCATTACAGGAGTTTAAATACAGAATTTCGTCTTACTTGCACACAAAGTGAAAATGACTAACACAATGCATGATGACATATACGTGATATAATAGTATATACACACCATTTTAGGGTCCCTTTTCGGCCAAGCAATGCCTCTTACTTGTGACCTCTCACCACACTGCATGAGCTGTGAGAAGTTCAACCACAGAATGACGTTCTGTCTCCTTACATTGAGATAGTTTTAGGGTCGTGATGAGGTTAAACTCTCGCAGCATTCCTCCCTGACATAAAAAGCTAAATTTTGGACATCATATCATATAACACCCCAGACAGAACTAATGGCCTTGAACTGACTGACTGGCTGGGTTGCAGTGCAGTTGTAGTCCTTGTATTTGCTCGCCACCTAGCGGTGACAGATAGAAACAGGCACTTTAACACTTTTTTCTTTTTTCTTTTAATCTGCCAGGAATGTTTGAACCGCACGGCAGTGTTACCTCACGGGTTGACTGGTGTGAGTAATGTGCCAAGACACACATAAACCAGAGAAAAGACACAAACACGGAAGAATAAACAAATAACGCCCGAATTGGATACGTGCCTGTGGCCCAAAAGCCGTTACTCTCCGCATGAACTGTGAGTACAATCCACTGTACAGGTTATAATAATTAAGCACCATGTGACTGTAAAAGCAGTCGTGGCCTGGTGTTTGTCTTTGTTTTGAAGCAGTAAATAGGTTATTTCATACTTCAGTAGTGAGCAGTTTTATAGTTTACCGTATTAAAAAGAAACAGTCTGCACTGTTTGTGGCACATATCTGAGAGGAATAATCAGAAGCAGACCTGTGTCGTGGACAATATATTTCCCATCACACATTTAAATCACATCCGTGAGGATGTCTCGTGACAGGATGACCCTAAGCATGTCACATCATCCCTGCAGATGTGGCGGAAGGGTGTTGTCCACTTTGGAGCTGGCTTTCAGCAAACAGTGCTTCAAGAAAAAGAACAAAAATGTGAATTTGTTTTGATTTTTTCAAAGGTGGAATAAAAATTTCTTGCACGTTAACATTGTATACCTGTGATGTGACACTCTGAAGCTAAACTGCTTTTGCATTTATAAAAATCAAACACAGACCAGCTTCATTCCGTGAGAATCTGGCTGATAATCAGTATTGATAAAGTTGAAGTCTTTGCTCTCTCTCTCTCTCTCTCGCTCAGTTAAAAACTTTCTCCACCAAACACCAAACTTGGCTTGTCTCTTGTTTTGAGACCAATTAATGAGGCGGCTAAACTCATTAATTGGCCGCAAAACCAGCTGTCATGCGCGCGCTGCTTCCACTGGCTCTTAGCGCACAGCCAAACCACCCCCTCCTCTCCTCCCCTCTTCTCTCTCCTCTCCTCTCCTGCTGCCAGACATCACAATCCCACCTTGTCACAACGATTTTAGGAGTCAGTCCCCCTCTAAGACGGAAAGGTCTCTCATATGTGGGCCCCCTCCTCTCTCTTCTCTCCTCTCCTCTCCTCTCACTCCTCTCCATCACCCCTCCGCCACTCTGGATCCCCCTTTTCTATCAGTATCTCCCTCCTCTCCAACTCAGTGTTTTATGTCTGCGTCACAACAAGTCGGTCGAGAGCGAGAGGCGGGGATGATGGCGTCTCTGGCAGCGATTCCGATGCTGTGCTCTGACAAACCCCGCCTTAATAGCATCAATAGGTGGCGGCGGGAGGGGAGGGGAGAGAGAGGAGGAGGGAGGACGGAGAGCAAAAGCGACAGGGACATGACGAAACAGCATGAGCGGAGGACGGACAAACTAGGCTGAGAGACGGACGGACAGTCAGTCGCCTTGCCCCCCAACCCCTTCCCCTCCAACCCCTCTACTCCTCCCCCTCCACCTCCTCCTCCTCATCCCCCCTCCTCCTCGGCTTGACTGACACACACACACACACAGGCGCTTGGCACAGACAGGGACATACATGCACATCATCCACTTTTTTTTTTTTTTTTTGTGCACGCAGGCTGCGCATCCGAGCGGGCAGTAATTGGGCAACCGGAGATCCACAGCAGCACATGAGGGGCATTTCATGTCCAAGCCTGCCCAGGAATCACTGTGACCCCGACGGAAAGGAGTTCGACTTGACAGGTACCCTTCACCGGCCAGCTTTTACTGTACAATCTGCCTGATTTCCCTGCTTCTTTTTTTTTTTTTGATTCAACAAAAGGCTACGTACACTGTTATGTATCCTGCGTCTGTCTTGACTTGAGTGCATGCACTGGAACAAATGCTCAACGTGCAGAGATAATGCCTGCACAGTCATTTCATGCTCCTATTCAAGTTTTTAAGATGTTTCGGAGGAGGAAGAAGAAGAAGAGGAAAACAGCAAAGTGGCTGGCAGATGCTTCAAGTAGCTGCACAGTGATCTTTGCTCATTCAATCAAACTGTATTGCAGCAGTCATCATGCAGTGTTTTGTGTGTGTGTGTGTGTTTCATGTGTGCAGTAATCATTTGTCTTGCTCTCTCTGGTTGTGTACTCACTCTCATCTTTCACTGTGGTGGATACAGGCTGTCGTTATGTTCTGGTCTAAAAGGAGGGAGGAGGGTGGCGTTGGTGATGGTGATGAGGGGGGGGGGGGGGATTTTAACCCCTTTGCACCGACAGCCCGTCTGTCTGAGAGCCAGCCGAAAACGCCGGGGCCATAAACCCCTCTGTCAGCAGTGGCAGCAAAGTATTCAGCGAATAAATCGGATTTCCATTTCACATGAGCCCTCCTCTCTCCCTCTCTCCCTCTCTCTCTCTCTCCCTTCTCTCTGTCTCTCTCCTCAGGATGGGGGGAGTAAGTGAAGGAGATGATGTGTTGGCTCGATGGAGTGATGGACTACTGTACCTCGGCAATGTGAAAAGAGTAAGTGCGTGTGTGTGTGTGTGTGTGTGACAGAAAGAGACTTTAGAGTGTGTGTGTGTGTGTGTGTTCGCTCGGATTTGAAAAGAGTTCCATTTAGTTTTGTCAATCATTCCGCTTACCTGCTATCTCCTTCTCAGGTAGATGGAGTCAAGCAATGTTGTCTGGTGAGATTTGAGGACAACTCTGAGTTCTGGGTACTGAGAAAGGACATCCACTCGTGTAAGAAGAACTCTTTTTTTTTTCTTCTCTCTCCTCTCAGATAGAAAAGTAAATAACTTCCTGTTGGGAGCACGTTGTATCTCCTAGACTAAAAAAAAAAAAGCTCCTAGTTTGAGTTTTTGAATGTGCACATACTCAGTTGAAGTTTGTTTCTACTCACAAACTTCGCCTGAGGAGCTGAAGGAACACTTTTCTCATTCATTCCCCCTCGTGGGCTTAAAACTTTTACGTTTTTTGGCACCTTTTTTCGTGCCAGGATCTCCAAGAAAGAATCGGAGAAGAAATCACAGTCGCGTTCAAGGTTATGATGCCGAGCGCTTTGAGTATTCTGATCGGGGCACGTTGAGACGTAATTGGTATATTAGAGTCTGTTTATGAATTTATTAGACTAATGACTCCTCAGGGAAATGGCGCCCCCACTCCACCTAACATCAAGCGAAGGGGGGAAGTTGGACGCTTGTTAGGACCAGGCTGAATATCCGCCCGTCAAATGAAGTGAAATCTAAAAGGGTGCAGGAGACACTGAAATCAATGAGGTGGCAAGGATGTGAATCAATATACATAAATTAATGCTGTTGACTGCTCTCTCTCTCTCTCTCTCTGTCTTCCTCTTTTCACATTTACTTCCTCCCCTCCCCTGCCTCTCTCTCTGTCTCTCTCTGTCTTTCTCTGTTTGCCTCAGTTGCTGCCGGAGTGGAAGAAGTTTGCTGTATTTGTGACGCTCCACCTCTTAAAGAACCCCTCATAAATTGTCTTAAATGTCGCCACGGTAAGGAAAGCACGCCTGATCATACGCTGTCAAGTGGTGGTTCTTCAACACCACCAGTTCTCGCGCTGACCTTGAAGATTTGACACAGTATTGTAAATAACTGTGTTGCTCTTAAAAACAACACAGAAAATCACACATCATAAATGATAGATATGAGTTGTTGCACCTGCGTCGTGACTAGAATGAAAATGAGACACTCATAGACGTGGAACTTTGTTCACAGACTTGAAGATGCCTTTCGTTGGACTAATTTAAAGATCACCTCCAGACATGTAATAATAATTTGCATCTGATTTGGTTTTCCCACAATAAAGTACATCATTAAAAATTCTTAAAATCACATCTACTCATTCTCTCTCAGAATACATGAATATGCAACAATTTATCCATTTGAAAAGTTGCACTACCGGACACAAGATGTCTCCTCTCTGTGTTTAATCGTGCACACCTTTAAAACATAAAAGTGAGCACAGACAAAGTTTCCTCCTTCAGCAGCAGATGGATGTGAAAACAGCCTTCTGGTGCTGAACTCTGCACATACAACATTAAACTTTAAAAGTATTATGATGAAATGAAATATACTGAAGTGCAAGTGGGAAGACATTTAAAAAAAAAACAGCCAGCATCAGGATGCACAAGCAGGAAAAGGAGCAGCAAATTTTTAACCGTCATGTCTTCTTCTCCACGGCTCAGTCAGACGAACGGTGATGCTGACAGTTTGTTTTTTGGGGGGTGGGAAAAGGCAGACAAACATACTCGCTGCTCGCTAGATGCAAATAGCATAGTAAAATGTCTTGCATGCTGTTGAAACAAACCGGCAGAACACTAAACATGGAGCTCCTCTGCCATTATTGTCACTCCGGCTGTCTGTCTTGTAAACACGAATTAAACGCTCTGCCTCCTCCTCCCATTACAGGTTATCATCCAGAGTGCCACACGCCAACCATCGAACCGGAAGCTGACAGCGATTCGTGGATATGTCGGCAATGTGTCTTTGCCGTCGCGACCAAGGTCAGGCTGCTAATCTCTCCGTCTCACACTCTGGGGGAAGAAAAAAAAAAACATTCAGTGTGTAATATGGGAGGAATTCAGTCACATACATCAGCCACTATACTCTTGTGTACAGCAGAAAATAGGTTTATTCGAGGCAAAAAGCTCCCTAATTCCCTCAGTATCGAGCTCAATATTAGATGTTCTACATTGTGTCCGAAAAATCGCGAAGAATCAATAGTTATGAAGCTGAAAAATTACGCTGAAGTTGAGAGAAGTACATTTAAAGTCAATCAATCACATGTGCTCCAGTTCTGTAGATATGAGATGAGAAAGCACCCGGTTAATAGTCAATCGGTCAATGTCCATATCTCATTGTCCAGACTTCCGCTTCTTCGGACGCTATCTCTCACAGCTGACCTACAATAAAATGAGACGAATTGCTTTCTCCCCACCGAATGTGATCCGTCTCCCTCGCCGTTCTGACATGACAGTGATTTTTAGGGGGGGTCACCGACCAATCAGTTCCTGTCCTGAAATTGTGTTTTCAGAGAGGTGGGGCGCTCAAACGGGGACGTTTTGCCCGGCTCATGCAGTTTATGAAACTCCGGCTCACCTACCAGCTGTCGTCTTTAGACTGGGACCCGCAGCATTTGACCAATCAGCAACAGTGTTACTGCTACTGTGCCGGACCTGGAGAGTGAGTGACACTGCAGAGGCCAGTTTAAGTTTGAATGTACTGTTCATGTGTGCGCTGTAACGTTTCTCTGAGAGTGTGAGTGATCTTGTGGATTATTTGCAAATTGCATGCAGCATATCAGACGTGTTTGTTTTGGCTTTCTTGGAATGATGTGAGTGATGTTTACTGCATAAATTCATATGCTGGCAGGTAAGTGGTCTGCAAAAAAAAAAAGGCACACCAAACTATCTTTTTAATGCGTTTGCATTGTTTTCATACTTTGCTTATGTTGCATTCTTTTGCTTATATGGAAAACCCCACCTTCCTGGCACATAAATCAGTAAAAACAAACTCCCAACTGCCTTTATGAGTCTTTATGAGCAGCAGGCCCCGTTGGGAGTTGGGAGTTTACACCTGAAGACACATTTCAGCTTAGAAAATGTGAACTGGCAGCTGTACTCATCATCCTTCAGTCTTCCCTCAATTATGCATAAATACAAACCTGTGTGGTGACAGATGTTGGACACGTTCATTCATTCATGTGTTTCTTCTGTGTCTCTCGATGTTTTTCCGTGTTGGGCTGCAGGTGGAACCTGAAGATGCTGCAGTGTGGAAGCTGTGGCCAGTGGTTCCACGAGGCCTGCACACAGTGTCTAACCAAGCCATTACTGTATGGAGACAGGTGAGCATCACTGCAAACAGTTCTTTATATTTACTATTATAATTATGCTATTACAATAAATATAAAGTGATTTATTTAATTGGAATTTGGTCCAGCTTTGAGTATGTTTGGTCTAAAACACAGTTTATCTCAGAGCTAGCCTTTTTGTGTAATTGTTGCATCTGCCCAAGGACTGGGGATGAAGATGAGTTTTAGCTCTTTAACAAGTACTGAAATGTAATATTATTATAATACACATTCTCTGTCAAATAACCGTAATAAATTAAAGTTATGGGATTCTTGAAGCTGTCATTATCCGAGAGTAAAAATAAATAAAGACATACAAATAAATATCAGCTATTCTTTTGTCAGTTTTAGTTTGTCAGGTCAAAAAAGAATGTGTTATTAACCACCCAGCCAAATTTGAATGATTAAAAATATCAAGTTTATGAAATTAGGTGTCAAAATCAGGTAAAAATGAGCAGCAGCAGTATTCTCAGCTCCAGGACTGTGGGGGTGTGTCTGCTGAATGTGCTGAAGCCACGCCCACTCGCGGGAGCAGTCAAGCAGCCATTTTGAAGCGACTCAAATGTGTCAGATGAGTTCAGAAAATGACATGACTAACTTTGAAACACTCTGAGTGAGATGAATTCATCTCTATCTCTCTAGCTCAGGGCGGCCTCAGCGTGTCATCGAGCCGCCCTTTAAGGACCACCCACAAAATCCTGATGAAAAACCTCTAAATCCACGTTTCAGTAATATATCATTCTTCAAGTCTTTTCACGTGTTTTCAGCAACAGTTTCAAACATATTTAATGTATTTTTAGAGAAATCTCAGAATTGCCTTTACACTGACTTTAAACAATTAAAATAAACCAAAGCCAAATTTAATGGTAACAGTAAAGTAAAAGTTAAATTTTAATCTTGAACTAAAGGAATTATGATGAACAAACTGAGAAAAATAAAGGATGAAAACAACATGAAACTGTAGCCTGTAAAACTCCTTTAGCTGTATAAACGTAGATACCAATGTATTTATTGTAAGTCAATATTAGCCTCACCGATATATCATTCAGGATCTAATATTTGGATTGGGTTTATGTGTGAGACGTGACTTCTCTGTTGACCGCATTTACATTGATCATTTTTTTTCTATTGGTCTGCTGCTCACATGTTGTTTACTTTGTTAGGTACAATATTCAGGGTAGATTGAGCAGAAACCGGCTGAGCTACATGTACTATGGTTGCAAACTTTCTGGGGCTCCCGTTGACAATTTATGTCATGAAGTGATTAATTGTTTAGCTCATGAAATGTCAGAAAATTGTGGAAAAAAAATCTCATTTCTCAGAGTCAGATTACGTTTTCAGACTGCAAACATTCAAAAATCCAGAGATATTCAGTTCACAATCACATAAAACGGAGAAAAGCAGCACATTTAAGAGACTGCAGCCAGTGAATGGTTCACATTTTTCAACAGTCGAGTATCAAAATTATTGATAAGTCTCCTGTTAATCATCTAATAGATTCATCTTCTCGGCAGTATTCCGGTTTGATTAAGAAAACGAGATGAAGACGTCTACATGACAGCTTCACTTGTCAGAGAATTACCTTAATTAGCTTAAGACTAAATCATTAGTGCGCATGTTAATGTACTCACTGGCTTGTGTTACAAGGACAAGGAGCGTCTCGCGTGCTCAGAGCAAAGGGACAGTGACAGACAGCAGAACAGACATATCACCTCTCTGCTAGTATTTCTGTTGGGAGGATATGCAAGCTGCTGATCGCAGTGCAGTTTGATAGGCTGCATCTCATGCGTGTAATAAAATGTATCCATCCATTAAGTTATTATTGTCATTAACCATCTGTGTTAGCCGACTGAGTTCTACACCCACCCTGACACCGTGTTATTGCCGAACCTGTCTGAGAGAGGGGGGGGGAGAAAAAAAAAAAGGAGGGATTAGATTTAGATTGACAGTCAGGGAGAGTGAGGCCGGATTGGTACAACATCTGCTGAGCAGGTGATGGAGGAAGAGTGAAGACTGAGTTCACAGTTGGAATAGTAAGCATGTGCTGCCGTCATACTGTGTCTGCTCTTCATCTTTCCCAATGACCTTCAGCGAACACATGCATATAGAAGGACAGATGCACATAATGTTGTTGGGGTATGAGCTGAATTTCAGGGTCACCCAGAACAGAGTGCTATAGAGAAACACCTGTCTCTTTATTATCGCTTCAGGTTGATTTGAATGATAAAACGTCTAGAGAAGAGAGACCGCGAAGGAAAATTAAATTGGACTAAATTATAAGAAGTCTGCAAGGTGGAAAATATACTTATTCTGGACAAAAAGTTAATACGCTTTAAAAGGCGACAGTGATGCACAGATTGTGCAAGTGAGCCTAAAAACAAAAGACTAATATCCACAGAGAAAAGACAAAATTCAAGACGACAGATGTTTTTGTTTTTTTTTAAACGAAATGACAAACAAATTCATCAAAGAGGAGAAAAATACAATTTTTTCATGTGACGCCTGTCTGACTTTCTTTCTGTCTTTTTTTTTTTTAAGGTTTTATCAGTTCCAGTGCTCAGTTTGTACAAAGGGACCAGAGACCATCCAAAGACTACCCATGACCTGGTGATGTTTACAGTAAAACCTTTACTGACTCCAGTTTTATATCTAGATTAGTATATTTTCTGTACGTTTTAGATCTAATGTGAGAGAAAACTTATTTATTAGTGGTGGTACATCTTGCTATAGATAACAGAAGTGCAGTATATCAAACTAGGCTCATAAACGTTGGTAAATATGTAAAGAAAAATGTGGTTATGGTTAGGGTTGAAATGTTATGTTTTTTGTATTTTGCAGGTTTCTTATGATCTAACTCTTGCTATTCTTTTGTTTTAATCGCAGGGTGGACTTGGCTCATTTAGTGCTCTACCATCTCTCGCTGTGCTGCAAGAGGAAATACTTTGATTTTGACCATGAAATCCTGTCCTTCACCAATGAGAATTGGGAGTCGTTGCTCCTAGGCGCGGTATTGATATTTCCTCGTTTAAGCACCATGATGAAATAATGTGAAATGCTGCCAGCCCTTTTGCGTTTGAGACTTAAAGCCTATTAACCACCATTAAAGTAAAATTTAACGTTAAAAAAGTATGACCTTTACGTAAGCTTAAAGAGGGACACCAGCGAGTTAAAAAACTGCATTTGACATTCCATGTTTTTATGAGTTAGGACAGTGAATCCCAACCTTTTTATGGCTGATCTACCCCAACAGCCCTATCTGATAAGCCATTATTTTGTGTTATATAACAATATTGTTATATACAATTGATTAGGTTGGTTTGGTTTGCATGTTAGCACGTGTTGTGGCAGAAGCTAGACAGTCCTCAGCTATTTATCCATCACCTTGAGCTATTTTATTAACGTTTTTTAGCTATTTCCCCATCACCTTTAAGTGTTCCAGCTGTTTATCCCGTACTTTTACAGGCTATGTAGCTAACTAACAGTTTATCCATATCCATATCCATATCACTTTAAGATGACAATTTAATCGTAATCTGCCTGCAAGCTGGGTTGAAGACTCTGTCAGTGATACAACCGAGGTCCGAGGTTGGAGGGAGAAATTGGTGCCAACCTGGGTTAAACCAAATACCGCAAAATAATGCACGATGGTGTGTGCCAATATGAAATGGTAAACGCTTCCTGTCTCTTAAGTGGACTTCGTCTCATTGATCCCGATCTCCCAACCTCGTTTTGGAAGTCTTGAGAACATCGTGCGAATGAAACCAGACTGTGTCGATCTGGAGACAGTTCAGAAAGTTGTTTAAGTTTTAGCTGAGTTGTTATTGATCGTCTTCGGTGAAAACCACGCTGAAAATTCAGCTCCAACAGAGAGAGGAGATATCTGTGTGTTGCCAGAACTGGCTAGATAAAGACAGGTTGTTAATAAAGTTTGATTGTCTGTCTGAAAAACACAATTTTAGTGTCAGAGCGTCCAGAAGTTATGAGGCTTGTGAAAAAACGAGTCCGGTATTTATTTCACTGCCTGAGCGAATAGACTCGAATAGATAGGACCTGTTGCTAGTCTCCCATGTGATATGAATACAGGAAATGACATCTCATCTAGATTCTAAACTAAAATGTCGATAATGTTTGGTCGAATTGGGTCTGTTTGGACACCTTCTCATTCAACGGTGTTCCTTTCCAGGCGCCTTTTGACTGATACTATATATATTTTTCATATTAGCTGAGTTTCTCCACAGTCATGTACCCCCCGCCGATTGAAAATGCCCCCCTGGGGAATAGCACCCCTAGGTGGGAATCAGAGATCTAGAACACTCTGAGCAGCGTTCATAAACATTAATGAGCTTTGGTATATTCTCAAACTGTGTGTTGAGTGTGCTGAGGCTCAAAGTTGTGATACAAGATGGTTTTAAAGTCTGTTGCTCCACAGAGAATAAACAGGAAGATAAGAGTAGAGGTGACTGAAAGAGACACCATGGGGGAATTTTTTGAGCGTTTCCTGTACATCTAAGTGAGGTTTCAGGTTCTCCTTTAAGTTTTTTTTTTTTTTTTTTTTTAAAAAAGACATTTTGAAATGTATTGTTTGCCCTGTCATGACATGACAGCGGGGGTTTTTCCAGCTTTGCAGCTGCAACAAGTCGTTTTTCATATTAACACCATTGCTGTCAGCGACTGTAAAAGAAAATTATTGTATGCATTAAAGGCTTTCTGTCTGATGGCTGTCCACTGTGTAAACACAGCTTTGATTTTTCATTCCTGTCTGTCCTCTAGCTCTCTGACACGCCAAGGCAAGACCGCTGTCACAATCTCCTCAACGCTCTGAACTCCCACAAGGACAGGTAAGTCATTGCATATGATGAGAAGAATAAACACCAGGACACACATGACTGGATTGATGAGTAGCACTCCATGAATAGAGGGGTCTTCTTAAGGCACCGTAGTTTGTAACGTTGGTTGAAATGATGGAGGTGGAATGTGCGGCTTTGAATAAAAGTGGGAGCAAAATGGCACTGCCAAACAGACCAGATGAAATTTACCACTTTGTGTTGTTTTTGTCTCGTAAGAAGAGGCCACAAGTTGTTGTTATTAACTTTACAATAGCCAGTCTAGAGGAGTAATTGCTTTTTGTGTTGTTTTATTGAAAAAATTTCAAAAAGAAAGACCTCGCAGTCACAAAAAACTGCAGATTTCTCCAGGCAGTTTGCTCTAATTATGTGTACTTAATTACACAGTCACTACCTTTGAAATGTTCCTGAGTCTACTTTTCCATCAGGAGAATAAGTACATTTTGTTACACGACGTTAAATTCATTATTAGCATCAAAGAGGAGTAATGAAGTAAAACACACACACACACACGAGGTAATAATCATTTTTAAGAACCAATGCCAGACTCTGCAAGCTGTTTCTTTGTTGTTTCCCTCCAGGTTTGTCTCTGGGAAGGAGATCAAGAAGAAGAAGTGTCTTTTTGGGCTTCAGGTCCGAGCCCCGCCTCCGCTGACGTCCGACTCGTCGCCCCTCATCACCGACCCACCTATCAACATCACGCACCGGAGAAGGTCAGAGTAAGGACAGCTCTCTCTTTTTCCAGCTCTTATCTCAATAAAAGCTTTGGGATTCCCACAGGGGCGTATAGTCATTACGCATGAACAATTAACTTCAGGAATCAAAGGAGCGCAATATTCATATGCCAGCAAAAGTATCAGTGTCTTAATAATCTTCTAAAAGAGAATATACCCCCCACCCCCCCACCCCCCTCGTGTGCTTACGTTGGTACATCCGTGAATGTGTGTGTGCGTGCACGTGTCCTGTAGCCTGCAGATTTCATAGACACGCTTTTCATTTTAAACAATTTGTAGCATTTAGCTGCAGCTTACTGAGACTGAATTGCAATGAAATCATTTGCAGTTAAGCGGTCTGATTGAGGCTGATTGGTTTTGGTCTCTGAAAAACGAGTTTAAAGTTTGTTTATGAGGAAACAATATACATATCTTCTGGTTCCCTTTGCTCATCTACAAGCTGCGAGTTTCCAGTAGCCGGCGAGAAACACTGATCTTATTGGCTTGAATCACTTTAAGCTTCACCGCTCGATCTGTCAGAAAAAAAGATTTTCAGTTTGACTAGTGAAGTCAGATTGCTTCTTCCAATTGACAGTGTTCAGACGGCCATGTCAGAGGCAAGACATATTAGTTTATCCTTTTTCCCTGTTCTGCTGTCTAAATTTATACTTTCTCAACTTAACTGGCAACCAGTAGTGAAGAATACAAGTGGAGTCTGAGTCAAAGTCACACTGCTGACACAGAACCTACAGCCCTGCTGTCATAGATTGATCACAGTGTGATATATAAAGTAACTAAGGCTGAAAAGTTAGCAGCTGTGGCTAAAGCTGGTGATGCTGGTCAAGTGAAGTCAGGAAAGGATCTCAGGTTCAGGACAGATTATCTAGAAGTTCAGGAGGAAGTTACATGAAGAAGGAAGCTATGATAGGAAAAAACAAATTTAAGTTTAATATAGAGATTAAATAAAAGGAACCAAATACAAACAGAGTGGTGTTTTCCTCTGGCAGAGATGGAAAAATAATTGATCTTCTAGGTGTGTCAGTGATTGACAGGAGAAGGTGAATGTCTAACAGCACCACCAAGTGGCAACCTTCATGCTTGTGAAGTGTAGCCTGGAAATGCCAAAAGCTGCAGTTCCTCAAACGGCCACTTGAGGCTGGCTGCAGAATAAATCAGTCTCCATAAGTCCCCATGTTAAAATGTCCAGCTTCACAGCAGAAATAAACATGTTTACAGCCTGGTGCAAAAAACAGTTTTGGTCTCTATAGCTATTTTCCCCGTTCATGACAACTGTACTGAGGGTGAATTTATATAGAAGTCACCTGTTCAGATTAAATTAAGGTTTAAAGTTATGCAGAATTAACAGCGTTGATGTCACGCATACGCCATCCATTCTTTATAGTCTGCTTTATGATCTTTTCTGTAGCACCACCTCATGTCAGATGATCGTCTTTGTATGCAAAATACTAGAAACTGGTTTTAAATGAATTCCCACTTGCACAAGAAATATCAGAGTCTAAATGGCAGATTGTAGCAGGATTTACTGAGAGCATTATTAACATTACGCCTTATCTTTTAAGTTACCCTCAGACCAGAATGTCACCTCTGTACACAGGATATCTCATAAACAAGTGGCCAGGTTGCCATGCAATTCTCTGCACACATTCACGCCACTAAAAGGATAAATTCTTTTTATCTTAATGAGTCTGCTGTCTTTTGTTTAGCATCGCCCCCAGGACAAAATATATATTTAAATTACTTCCTACAACCTGTACGCCTCTGATTCGAGCAGAATGGAGAGCGTGCTGTTCATTCCACTCAGCATTATCGGATTTTTTGGGTTGTAACTGACATTTCAGCCTCTAGGGGCCACTTTGGAGGTTTTAGACCTCCAGTCTTGTTTTTAGAAACAAGGCAGGAGACAAGCTGCAGGAGACAAGTTCAGCTTTAAGCAGAAGGAAAAGAGATGAGGGAACTATGGGGAGAAGAAGGCATGGAGGTATATTATTCAACCTCCCTGCTGATGATGTATGAGCTCATATATGTAAATCTCTCAGTAAGCTTTTATGGAAACATACTAATAAACAAAACATTGCATATTGGGGCTATATGTGTGTGTATGCTTGTATATTAATTTGTGTGTGTGTTTTTGTTCACTTCAGCCCGTTGTCACTACCCTGCCAGAGGAGAGTTGGTGGGGCAGAGTCACGTAAATCAAAGCGTCGCATCATGGAGACACAGGTCAGTGCCTCTGTCTCCATCTCAGGGCGAGGGAGGGAGGTCTGAGCTACAAAACCTCTCTGATTATTTTTCCTCTTTTCTTTTCTTTCTTTTTTTTTATGCAGCCAGGTAAACAGCTTTCTGCGATCCAAATAACCTGTCAGTCAGACTGTGATGAAGGTTCATTTCGCAGTCTAGATCAGTCTGCTTGTCTTTTAACACCCAGTGCAGCTCAGTGCCTTTTTTCTTCTCCTCCTTTTTCTTTTTTTTCTGTATGTTTAATGCCTGCTGATGCTTTAGAGTCTGTGCTCAGAGTAAAGGTATTGCGAGAGAGATGAAATGTCATGTGTTTGGCTCAGTTAAAAATGTATAATTCAAATGCAATCTTGGCTGCACAAAAACGCGCTCATGTATTTCATCAACATCTGCAGTTCAGCACCGCATTTATCATGATCATCAAACCCAATTCCCGGCGGATCACATTGAAACAGGCAACATCACACGTGGCAGTTACTATTTTTACACTGCATTCTTAACCGAGAATGCTCATTGTACTGTGTCCTCCTACACAATACTCTGATCTGTGTATGTGCACATACAGTAATCCTGGAACAATACGCTCCACGGAGCACTCTCTTTTCACTCTGGCACATTGAGGCCCCATTGTGCCCCCTTCTGATTGATGCTAATCTCCGTCCGTCTTGGAGGAGCAGGCTTCGTTGTAGTTGGGGAAAGTGAGATGGGAAGGAATGCTGATATGCATAGCCTGGGATCACTTCCAAGTGCACTTTGCAGTCGATTACAGTTTGGCCAGGTGGCGCTGGCACCTTGACAGTGCAGCATTGACAGAGCACATCCATTTAAAGGCACAGACGTACAGACTAAGACCACTGAATAATACTCTCCCATCCTAACAGTAATGCTTAGAGTAGGGGGAACGATAATGGGCCGAGTGGGGTGCCACATGTCACAGTCCAGTGATGAGAAATGCAAAAAACCTTTAGGTGGCGTCCCCCCGCCAGCAGATGATGTTTCCAGTGATTGATTCCTCTGATGACGCTCTGATGTTTTTACTTTTCACGGGTCGGTGTATCAGGAGAGCTGCCTCGCTAACCAGCCAGCTCCGTGAGAGGTGCGATGGAGGTGATACATTCAAGCGGGACATCCTATGGCGGTGTCTGACCAGCTTTGATGATGTGACTCGCATCTACAAACGCTAGTGGCTTTGATTTATAGACATATCTGCCCATATGTGCCATCAGGCGATGCAGGAACATGGAATTCAAAATGTAAATCAACTCAGTATGCCAATCTTCGAGACGTATTCGTCACAAAACTGAACGTTCCGCGTGCAGAAATGAACTTCATGCATGTCTGAGCACAGAGGTACCGGAGCTTGATTGACTCCTGTGATCATGTTGGCATCGAGACAAGATGATCTGTGTGTGTGTGTGTGTGTGTGTGTGTGTGTGTGTCTCCTGTGCCCAGGCCTGTCCACCTCCAGTTGCTGCCAACCCCATTGAGCTACTGCCATGTTGCCATGGCTACATGGGAGGGGCCAGCCTTTACAACTCCAGGAAGTCTGAAGAGGACCTCAGTTTGAGGTAAGGTTGTAGCATTCTGGTTTCTGTGTTGATACATTATTGATGTGTATGAGAGGAGTGAAAATGTCAGGTCAACTGTATTACAAGTAGGCAGGAACATGTGTTGTATTTTGTCCACGCTGCAGACACCGTCCCTGTCACAACGGATCAACAAAGACAGAAATATACAAATTATCAGAAGACATCAGGAGAGCTTGTCATGAATGTGATGATAATAATAGTTAATAGTTTAATGCGACAGAAAAGCCACCTGGAGGCGATGAGGCTGCAGCACCTCTCCACCCGTACTTCCTGCAGCTATGAAGTGAAATGATGCATTCAGACTTGTTATGGGTGCTGAGGTTTTTGAGATATCCTCCTCCAAGACTTCCACCGCCACCCCAGTACAACTGAGGTGGGATTATTTAGAAAATATTTCTACTGAAAACGTTTGACAGCAGAGACTTTTGGAAAAATCATTTTCCATTTATGTGGCTAAAACAAACAAAACTCTTTTTTGCCTGCGTGGTGTTGGGGTGACAGCAGAAGTCTTGGCAGAAGATATCTTGAAACTTTAGTATATAAACAAACAAAACAAAAATCTGCACAGCTACATATCACCCAGATAAAATGTCATTTTATTATAAATTAAATAGGGAAACTTCTGCCCACAGCTCTCCTCCCAAGCGGATGTACGCCCTGTACCACACCACGTATAACGGAAATACTTCACTCTCCAGGAGTCTCCATCACTACAACAGGTTTTACTCAACTATCATCTTATTCCTACCAGCTCCTGTTGAACATTTATATAGTCACATGTGGAAGCTGCTCTAGATTTTACTGTTGGCACCTGAGCAGTTCACCTGCTATTACAGAAACAAGTTGTATCAGATGCTCCGCAGTTTCTTATGGCGGCAACTGACTCTTCAGTTCCTGCGCTTGAGGACTGTTTTCACCATAGAAAACAGAATAACTACTGAAGACATTTCGGCTGTTAAACAGCTCATTTACTCTTTATAGTTTTTATGTTTTCTTCCACATTAGCTAAAGTATCCTTGGTTGTAAAAAACGTCTTTTTTTCGAGGCAGCGTTGAAACATTTAAGTATAAAGCGGAAGATTTGTGAGAATTACATCACTTATCACCATGACAGTCACTGCTACCTGCAGTTTACTGTCTCTACTGTCTCTGTCACTGTATGTAGCCAAAATATGTTATCAGAAGATGATGTTGGCCTCTTTGAGTCTCTTTATGTCTTTCGGAAATCATACATTCAAATGCTGATCAACTGCTAATTGGTAGTGAAGAACAACACTCACCTTTGCAGTTGTTCTTATAATTGGGATTGATTGCTTCAATTTAAACCTGCATTAATTGATTTTTTTTTGCCGGGCTTGGGGGCAGCGTGAGTGCAACATTGACATATTATTGCGTTACAGAGTTGATAAACAGTTGCTTATTTACACAGCCGGCAGACACGGAGCAATATTAGCATTTATTTGCAGTGAGTCCCGTTTCTGGCCACCTGACACAAAGTCCAATATTCGCTCTCCATTTAACGCTGTCTTAGTCCAACTCTTGAGGGAAATATTCTGGCTCTTTGGCTGCCAAATGCTCCACTAAGTTCACCAGCTAGTGATCATTTTGGAGACAAGATTGATGATAGCTGGCTTCACCAGCTAAAACCAAAACAATGACCCAAAAGACGCTAAAATGGTTTGGTGATAATAATGGTTAAGTGATAATTCTACTTTCTATTTTCCCCTGATACAAAGTCATTTGATCCATTGTTTATATAAAAATATTGATTAAAACACCATGTCTACTTTAAGTTGATAGTGACAACAAATGGATAGGCTACACACGTTTCAAGGTTAATTATTTATTACAGTTTATTCATAAAAGTGTAAATATGGTATTTCAGTATATTTCTTCATCAGTAAAACACATTTGAATGACATGATGAACGACACCTGTGAGTGAGTCCTGACTCCTGTGCTCGTCTCTCTTTTCCTAGCATGGAGGACTCCTGCAGATTACCTCCACCTTGCTTCCCATACCCCCTCAACTCCAATGGCAGCCATCACCACCACCATCTCCACCAGCACCACCACAACCACCAACATAATCACCAACACAACCACCAAAGCAGCCACCAACACAACCACCAACACAACTACCAACACAACCATCAACACCATCAACACCAGCCAGGGCCGAAGCAGCTGGAGCCCGTCATCCTGCGTGATCTGCCCCCTTACCAGACCGGAATGGGCGGAGCAGGTGGAGGAGGAGGTGGAGGAGGAGGAGGCGGCAGTGATGGTGGTGGTGAAGGAGGAGGAGGAGGAGGAGGAGGAGGCGGGATGGGAGTCGGAGGGGGGGACGGGACAGTGTCCAGGAGCTGGGGAGGAGGGGAGGCGGTGAGGATCTTGGCGAGACGCGTCACGCCAGACGGGAAGGTGCAGTACCTCGTGGAGTGGGAGAACGTGAGTTTGTACTGACACAAAGAGAGTAAACACGAGACGCAGTGACTGTTTTGCTGTTGCCACAGGGATACTGTGTATGTAATATGTGGCAGTGTTTAAAGTACAAACAAAACAGAAAGGAAAAAAAAAAAACCCACACGTTGCAAATCCAGGTTGCTCTCATAGTATCACCTCTATTCTACATCATTATAGCTCACTACTCGTTACTAAATGTCCCTCTTTGCTAGTGTTTCTCTGATATTTGTACTGTTAACTTTGGAATATGCCTTTGCATTTATCATGTTTTACAGTGATGAGGGATGATATTTAAACCTCCTGACGATTTAGAAAATCTTGGGGCCACACGAAGAAGAACGTGACCTAAATTGTAGTCGTATTTTGGTGTACAGAACTGGAGATAAGCAACCAGAAATTAGAAGAGAAAAAAAAAGAAGAAGAAACTGCTTTTTCATGGAGCAAAACTTGCTCTGATATGTATTTTTATTTTCCTTAAATCAAACTGTAAAACTTCCACTACTGTCATTTAGAAAGTCTGATAATTTAAAGGAATAGTTCAACATTTTCATATCTGTTAAGTATATGAGGATAAAGCCAAGAGAAGGTCAGCTTAGCTTAGCGTAAAGACCGGAA
Organism: Protonibea diacanthus; assembly: GCA_028641955.1. Classification (NCBI taxonomy): domain Eukaryota; kingdom Metazoa; phylum Chordata; class Actinopteri; family Sciaenidae; genus Protonibea; species Protonibea diacanthus. Next base: position 22,651,688 of record CM053983.1, on the reverse strand, counting down.
GCTGGCTCTGTATAAAAGTTAAAGCTCTCTAATTAAGGGTGGTTGGATTTGTGGTTATGATCTGGACAAGACAACAGGAAGTCACCAGCCAAGAAACAGTCCTAGCTGCTTCTCTCTGCTAATAGTCTTTATGCTAAGCTACGCTAATCATATACGCTACAACGCATTGAAGGATGAAGGTTAAAAACTAGCTACATTTTTGAAAAAGTGAATGTTTCTTAGCAGCTTTTCCATCGTTTCAATCACTATATTTTAATGTGCAGTATGATCATTTGAACACTCACCTGTAGCCTGTAGGCTGTCAAGATTATTTTCAAACCAAATTCTCTCCAGTTGTAGTCCATAAATCTAAATGGCCTGATTGCAATCACCAAATAGTGCTTATTGGGTACTTTAAATAAAGTTTTTTTTTGTTTTTTTTTAATGTAATAAAATAATTTAGCATTTGATATGAATATCTAAGGGATGAGTGAGATAAACGGCCTGTAGCCAACACCACACTTCCATCAACCTTCACTTTTATAATTGCTCATTCATCAACTCATGGTTAATGTTCACGTGGAGTTCAGCGAAGAGAATTAGCCCAGAAATTAACGGTGATGAATGATCCGTCATCAGCGAGAGAGGCATGATGGCAGCTGGGTGGTGGCTACTGGCTGCTCCCTGAAAAAGCAGTAAGTTTTTATCGGCGAGGAAGAGACGGAGCAGCACAGCCTTGTCTCGTACGGTATGTCTGTCCACACAGATGGCAGCTTAATGCCTTGCTTAAGGGCACTTTGACAGCAGCGGTTCTCTGCTCAGACGCCAGCTTGTCTTGACTTTGGATCTTGGAGGTTTTCATATTTTTTCTCATCGCGGTATGTTAATAAGAGATTGTATACATGTTATTACGAGGTTACTTATTTGTTATGTTAGATTTTGTCATAATTTACATTTAGACTACTGTATGTATTAGAAATAGGAGCCACAAGAGGGCTTTTGTTTTATAGATAGAATTATATATTCACAATATATTGCTATGATCAGATAACTTTATTTTATTTTTTTGACGTGGTTGCATAGTGCCTATATGGGGTTGTGTACCTGCCGATTGGTCTGCTGACCTCAGCCGACCAATCAGACGACAGATAGATGAGCGAGGCCATATTGCTACTAAACATGGCACAAGCTGACAGATACAACGACATGGCTAAACAAGGACCATTTCTAATGTTTTTTTTTTTTAATCAGAGCAGACTGTGATGTTACTGTACATTCCAAACAAACAACACAAAAGAAATATATATGTTATTATAACGTTTTGAAGACAAAAGAATGGAAATTATTTTGAAAGAATGTGTTTCTCTTTTTGTTTTTAATGAGTGTTAGATGTCATAAAGATCAGCTAAAGGTCCAGACGCTCTGCTGCTGGTGTTCAGTTTCACGTCGTGGCGAGTTAAATCCTTGCGTTCAAAGTTACAGTACAGGTAAAGAAGACACTGAAAGGCCCAACTCCTAACTCAAACACGTAGTTTTCTTCCAGGGTCTAACAGTCTATAATTTAAAAAAGGTACAACATGGCATTAAGAATTCATAAGTCTGATCGTGCCCCTCCTTCTCGGATGTGGTTATAGACTCAAGTGAGGTGCTGAAGTTGGATTTTATCTTTGTGCAAACAGGTTACACAAATCTAGAAAACTGTGGTGCAAGTTTCAGAGTTTATATTTTATACAGAGGTTTATTTCAGTGCGATAAAACTTAAAAACACAACATATACATTTATCAGTTCTGTCTTTGGAGAAAGAGGTTTAGTTAAATAAAAGCAAAAGACAAACATTTATAATGTTCTAATCAAACAAATGCAAAACTCTCAGATTTTATTTCAATACCGACCTCTCTGTTGAATTATCTCCTGCGCCTTTGTGTACGTTTCAGGCCAGTGAAATGATGTTGGATTGCAATTTACATCTTTCTCAGTGACTATTTGACTGTAGTTTATTAGGAAGGGGTGTGTTGAACCTTTCTAGGCGATGGTGATGAATGTATTTGTGTGTTTTCTATGGTATGTCTATACCCGTCAAGTGCTTGTTATAGGTTGTACTCTCGGTGGAAAACTCAAACTGATTAGTTCAAAACAAAAATAGGAGGAAATAAAGACATCAACATTGAAGAACATTGTTTATTTTGGGAGAGGTAGTCTTCTTTTCTCTGATTAGTAGTCAAGTCCAAGTTCAGTTTGATGTATTTTTGGAGAAATTACGTTTGTACATGTATACTCTGCGTTGACACCTAATATGTAACATGAATAATAAAAAAAGTTTCACCTCGTACAATGTGTTTTTTCATCTATTAGTGCAGAAAGATAATCATTAATTCAATAGTTGTCTTACACAGACCACTTCTTTCTGTCAGCATCTATCTAGCTATCTATCTGTATTGTGCAGTGGTGCCTGGAGAAGCAGGTATACTCTTAATAAATGCAGCCCGTCCAGCGAAGGATAAACACCCCATGTTTTAAACAGTGGCATGTAGGACTAACACATATTTAGCTCACCTAAAAATGGCAGTAATATTTACACATTGTCACTTAACTTCTGCTGCTTGACTTCGGGGCGTAAGGATCATTATGAAATCAGCATTAGCCAGAGAAGAGCTGCAGATTTTGCCATAAATACTGGACCCGCAGACGTGTGAGAGAATTACATAATTACGCGTTCTGAGTGAAGTATTCCTTAATCCAGCCACTCGTGAAAATTGGACAACGATGTCATGTCTTCGCCATCCAAAAATCAGCCCTCAGAGCCGTACTGAATGATGCGCATCAGATTCAGGACTTAGAAGTGGGTATACCCAATGCAGACTGGAAAATAAGTGTGTATGAGAGGTGAGGAAATGAATGAAGGGTTAGCGTTCTCTGGAGGAGAAGGGTATAAACTAAACAATAATTTGCAAATTATAAAACTGAATGAAGCAAATAAACCACTTCAGTTGATTGTTAAGAGGTCAAATAGGGCAACTTCAGACATAAGCATGGAAGATCTTTTTGACAAAATAATCTCAACTCAAGGTCTACTTCATAACTTTTTCTGAGCCCTGTCAAGTGCCACGCCACTTGTTACCTCACACGCGATGACACCAGAGTCAGTTCCACTTGCCGATAAAGACCATTAAATGCAGCCAAAAAGTCCAGAAAACGCTAGCTTGAGTTAAATTTTATTTTGTCTCACATTACAGACATCTTTTGTCCTGCTGGAGGAAATTTCTTTCTGTTTAAGAGAAACTAAGAGAATGATAAAGAGCCTAAGATTGAACCTTGTGGAACACCTGAAAAGGCTGTATTTGACTTTGAGAAAGTTTTATCCAGAACTTACCTCTGAACCTCATGAAATTTTCTCTGTAGTCAGACAGTATGTTGTGGTAAGTGTCCTCAGAATTCACCTCAATTAAAAACAAAGAACAGGGACGGTATTAATCAAACTATGGAGAGTCAACTTTGGAGAAAACAAGGCTTTGACAGTGAGTAATAAGATGCATTTATCAAGCAACTCACTTCTACATACAGCAATGTGTACGTGTAACATTTATCTCCCTGGTGATCACATGATTAATCTTGTGTGCTGAACTTACACTACACCCGCCCTGTTGTTTATTCTTTTGGGAAAAACTAGCAATTAACATATGAAATTACAGCCATTTAATATATTTTTAGCAAAGGCTGCCCAAAGTGTGGCCCACAGGCTAAATTTGGCCCACCATATGGTTTAATTTGGCCTGGCAGATGTTTCTAGAAATAGAGAATATAAATGGTTTTTTATGCTGTTTTATCTTTTTGAGGTATTTTAAGTATTTTTCAGTTGTGAGAAATGTAATATACAGCTTGTATTTGAAAGTAGAAGTTAAAGTGAAGTAATCTGACTTTTATCTTTTACCTAAGTCAAACATTATGGCCCAGATTATTGTTATTATCTCTACGGAGAACTGCCCACTATAGACCCTTAAAAGTAACGGTGTGAGCTCAATCCTAAAGTGGTTCTTCATGGTGGAACTTTTTATGGCTCTGCAGGGAACCTTTTACCTATTGTTCCCTCAAAGAACCATTTATTATCAAGTTCATCCCAGGATTCTGTGTAAATAATATTTGTCCCTGCGTTCAAGTGCAATATATAATAATTTAAATTGAAATATTTAGTTTTAAATGCAACATTGGGTCAATTACTTGTACCATTATTAACTGCTCTCTCTAAAGTGTAGTAGAATATCACCCTTAATTGGAAATGGCACCACAAAAACTATTTCTACAAACAGCCTCAAGTTAGTCAATAGGTTAGGTTATTAGTTAAAGCCATGTGTACTTCAGGTTCACAAAAAAAAAAGCTGTTTAATGGTGTTCAAACTGTACCTTTGTTGTTTTTTTAATCCACATCAGGTCACATTTCTGCAAAGATGACTTCAAGAACCAGTAATCACTCCAAAGAAAAAGATTAATAAATAAAAAAGGTTCTTTAAAGCACCAAAGGTGTTTCAATTGTGACTTAAAGAACTTTCGGTTACCCAAAGAACTTTAAACAGCCAAAAATCTCAAGGATAAAAAACATTCTCCAGAGCACCAGAGTGTATGAAAGGCTTCAAAATACATCTTAAGGACAGTATTTTTATAGGCTGATAAAGTTAATTTGTAGTACATATTTATACGTAGTCCATCACCGCCGAGTCGATGAGCTTTTCACCTTCGAGGCAAAAGTGACTGAGGCTAGCTGTTTTTTTCTTCTTCTGTCACTGATCACAACCGCCGTAGGTGGTAATCAAACAATGTTGGTGAGAATCTCTATAAATTAGTGTGATGGGGATGATAAATTGCATTACAGCCAAATGTGTCCTGTAGGAAAGATTAAGTGCTTTTTTTGGCAGAAAATTTACTGCAGCTGCCAACATGGAAGACAGATGTTTATTTTGTGTTTGTGCCAGTTACAATGAGTTTTCAAGATTAATGGAAATTCTAAATAATGAATCCAAAGATTAATACCACATCTCTGTGACATGGCGTTTTATTTCCAAGGAGCAGAAGCAATAACAATGGAAATCTTTTCTCTCTCTTTAATGTGAGAAGGTATTAGCCTACTTTGTAGCTGTTGAGTCAAAACTGTATTGAAAGCATGGAAAATTTGCATTTTTTGTGAATAACTTGAGGAGCACTTGCCAGCAGCTCTTGGTCTCTTGGTATGCTGCAGTCGTCGTCTGAAAGTGTGTCAAAAACACCTTTTCACAAAACACATTCTGACATGTAGAAAAACAACAAAACATAGATATAAATGATAAAATTAATGAGGATCCAACAAGCTGTTTTGGCACACAGGCTCACTGTCATGACACTTTCATAATAATATGTTGCTGAGGGGGGAGGGTAAGGAGACCAGGTATGTGCACAGAAAGAAACTTTAATTACTTACGTCTGGGGTTGAACACAAAGGAACACAGACTTCGACACAAAGGATTAAAAGGATTAAACATAAAAAAAAAAAAAAAAATTAAAAGGCAGCTGGAGATTCAGGCAAAAACACAAACAAAAAACTCGACAACCAAAATCCAGAACCAACAACCAAACCGGGAACACAGGCAAGCTTCAGATACATAACAGAGAGACAAAGAAACAAAGGAAATACAACTAAATGCCCATGCAGGACACCAGGTGTTGTAAATATTCATGTTTACTTTATATTTTTGACACTTTTCTCCCCTCTTACATCACTTCCTTTACCTCACTTCCTTTCCCCCTTTTCCTCAGCACTGATTGGTTCTTTCCACCCTTTAGTCACGCCTCACTTACCTGATTGAGTTCACCTGTTCACCTATTTAAACCCTCCTCTTGAACTTACCTTTTCCCTGATCACCATATGGGTAAGCAGTTTCTTTCTCTTTAGTTTTAATATGTGGATGAACTTAAGTAAGATAGATGCTTAAAGGTGGATTTGATTTTGACCTAAATTCTAACGTTTGCCTGTTTCTTTCAGTTCTGAGTCATCAACCCGTGTGTGTGTCCCTCTTTTTGTTATTTGAGTTTGACAATAAACCTTTGCAAAGAAGAGTCTCAAGGCTGATGCATTCTGATTGATGCCCATGACGATAGCACACCTGTCCTCCTGAACTGCCCTCCTTAACACCAGGTGAAACTAATAATCAAACACGTGGGAAAACGAGGCAGGAAGTAGAAATGCAAGACACAGACGGGAGGACTACAAAATAAAACAGGAAATGCAAAACACATAATACAGAGCCGTTGTTAATTATGGGAAACACCTGTGCTTTTCCTTCTGTGACACAGTGCCATGTAGGTGTGGTAGACAGGTTAAAAAAATGTATTTTTATCAGGACCAGAACCCTTTTTGTCCTGGTTCTGTGTTGAACTGGACTCCAGCCCCCCAGCTGTACCTGCAACTACCTATTTTGACCACGAGATGGCGACCACACCTCAACATTTACACCAAAGGACAAACGCTGCAATGTGCTGCATTCACTGTCCTATTTAGAAGCTTTGAGGCACAGAAGTGACGATAAGCCAGCACACATTCAAGTGTTTGTTTGTTTTTTTGGTTGAAGAAGAGTGTAACTTTGGCTGACCTGAACAAAAGTTGCCTGTGATTTCGAAGGAGGAACAGACGGACGACAACGTGTAAGTACAGGTACGTTAGCCACAGTTATCCGAAAGTTGCCGTTACTTTTAGTTGGCTGTGTGTGTTTAGTTCATCTTCATTTCTTCTGTCAGCTGGCTCAAACGGGGACCAACATATTAGAAACCGTATATGTGTTCTCATTTCTCCCCTCACGAAGACGTCCACACCTTCACCTCACTCGTTAGCTTACAACCGTCAGTTCCCATTTCTCCCACGCCACCTAAAGGCATCACACTCCACAATTCAGGGCGCCATTTTGGCTCCGCAGCTTCTCTCCTTGATGCAGTTCCTGTGTTTGGTCATGTGCATCGCAAATCCAGCGTCGCATGATGTTTTTTCTTTTTTTTTTTTTTTTTTTTTTACTCTTTTTAGACATGTGCTGAGGACAAGAGTGTGATTAGGGTAGTTTTATTTGAAGCCAATTTTAACATTTATTGCGAATTTATTTCAGTTAATCTGCTGGTGGCTTCAACAGGTTAAGGCTAAGAGTTTGAAGAGGCGAAACATAGTTTTTTACAGATTTAATAGGCTAAAATACTAATTATTAATGAGCCAATTAACCTGGGAAGAAGCCCAGTGGTAAAAATGTATAATATATAAGCAAAGCTCTTTCACAACAGTCCGTAAATTATTAATTAATATATAGCCAAAAGTCATGATAGCCCACCCTTTGGGGCATTAACTTACACACACACTGTACTGTATCCACTATACTACAGTATACTACAGCCTGAAGCAGTACAGTGAATTTACATTCACTGCAACATTATTATAATATCTCTCCCCCCACCCCAAGATGCGAGCACTAACTGTAAAATGCATAGGCTAAAGATAGGTATTGTAGATATTGTGAAATGTGCGCGCCCACACACAGAAACACGCACGCTCACACGCGCGTGCACAGTCCTCCACCCCCTTCTCTCTCTCTCTCTCTCTCACTCTCTCACACTCACACACACATACACACACACTCGTGTTTCACCCTCACACCTCAGCAGCGGCGTGCAAATAAACACACACACATACACTCACACTCACACACACACACATATCTCCACGCACACACTCACACGGACGCACATACACATATTTCTGCATCCTGTATTTTTTTTATGCACCGGGAACCGGGCGCTTTATAAGCGGTCGTGGATTATGATGCCAGTTTTTATAACAGCGGAATATTGGCCTCTCCTCCTTCGGCTCTAACTGTGAACAGCACTATATCGCGTGTTTTTATTTTTATTTTTATTTTTGTTTTAATTTTTATTTTCTTTCCAGATTTATTTCTAATTTGGTTCCACGTTACTTCTGAGCACCGAGAGACCGCCGAGACGCAAAGCCTACGTTCAATGCCGTTGGAACATGTCCTATGTTCCCTTTCAAGGTAAGACAGAGCTGATAGATTTTATATTTATAAATATATATATATATATTTATTTTGCCTTCCACTGCATCTTTCTTTTCTGTCCTCCTCCCCCGTTCCTCACCATCCTCTCTCTCTCTCTCTCCTCTCTCTCTCTCTCTCTCTCTCTCTCCGGCACTATCATATGCAATAGTCATATCTAAAACGCACCATAGCCGACAGGTGCATAGAAATAGCCTTTCTAGATGGATGCCCACACACACACACACGCACAAACACGGATCCAGCGCAGCGTGTGTCTTGTACAGACCCGTGCATGCGGCAATTATAGTATTGTAATAAGGTATGCATGTGTGTACTGGTGTCACCGTGTACTCCTTCAAATGAATTCAGCGTTGATTGGAGGAAAAAATGCTGTAATATTCCTGTCATAATACTGTGGTGTACTCATAAGGAGTTTATGGACAAGATAACAGTTGGCTGATGTGATCTGTGCTGTTCATATATTATGAAGTTTATACTGCTCTTGTATTATGTCATACTTGATGGTTTCTGGTGTAAAGATCCAATAATATTCTTACAGGCACTCTCATAGTATAAAGAGTTTAACGTGTGCTTTTAATACTTCATTTTGATGTCTTATGAAATATTCCTACTGGGACTTACAGGCTCCTGTAGCTGTAGTATCTTATGAAATATATTCTGTCAATAGCTTGAATGGATCCTGCCTCCTGTGTGCAAAAACTTCGGCCCTCTATAATATGTAGATGACCAGAATGAGAGGCTACTTCGTCCTTACTGGTCTTTTATTTCCCCACACTCGAGTGTGAGTGGGTGAAAGGCGCTTCGGCGTACGGTAAAGGCAGATTCCCCCTTCTTGGTATCATCGCACTGCAACTGTGACTAATGCTATATGTGAGCAGGCGTGCTGCAGTGAGCTGCCTCAAATCTATCCAGTCGAAACATTCAATTTGCAGCGTGTGTGTGAGTGAGTGAATTGTGTGTGTGTGTGTGCGTGTGTGTGATTAGAGGGGCTAATTTGGGGGAAAGGAAAAAAATATATAAAAAGCGAGGTCGTCAAACATGATGGCCAGAGTCAGACCGGAGTGAGATGGAACGCCCAGCGCAAAGTTTGGAGGGACCGTGAAGGATTTGGGGGTGTCGTGGTTTGTGTGAGTACCTGTTATCAAGGAGGGTAACAACTGTAAGGGATGTGTGTGAGTGGATGTGTGAGTGTGAGTGTGAGCGTCAGTGTAGTCAGTGTGTGGGTTCAGGAGAGAGTGGAGGTGTGCTGCATGTGACTGTAAGGGTGAGAGAGAGCTGTGTTTCATGTGTGGATACAAGCACACACTCACAGACCTGTAACCCCTTTGTAGAACAATACGGGCGCCTCCAAAATGGAGACTGGGAAAAAAAACCCTCAACTCTCAGCTTGTGTGGACTTCACCGTGACCCCGGAGTCATCATCCGAGCGGCACATGAAAAGAGAGACCAAATTTAACGGTGGCTGCCCGCTCGCCTCCTTTTCACTCTTGCTTTTTTATTCCCTCAGAGCAGAGCAGATAATGGCCAAAATGCCCTCCTCTTGTGCAAGTGCAGCTATAGAAGTTGGTTGCATAATGTTGGTGAGGTGCTCTGCCACTGTGTGTGTGTGTGTGTGCGCAAGCCCACTCTGGGAGTCATTGCCAGGAAATTGTGAGCACAGTGCTGCACCTTCAAAAACCTGCCAGCGATGGCACTGAGTATTCTTTCTCTGTGATCGCACGGCGGTGTTTCATTTTAGACATTGTTTTTTTGGAGCTAAGCGGTGTTTAGTCTTATCCAATTTGGTACAACTGCTGAGGGTTTAGCCGTAAGCTGGATTGTAAGGCATATCAATATGGGGATACACCAATCTGCTCAGTTAGGTTTTTACGGTCTTAACTTCGTGATTGCAGCAGTAGTATTAAAAATTGTGCCCTGAATGGAGATGACATCCGTACACGTGTTTATTTTCTAGCTTTATCTACTTTATATTCTTATATTGTAAAATCCAAAGGTTCCCTTAAATATCATCTCAAATTATGTAGCATGATGCTGGTTTTCTCACTTATACATGAATATCTTTGGGCTGTTGATCAGTCAAGCTAAGCCATTTGAAGACGACACCTTGGGACAGCGTGACAGTCTGATATTTTATCAGCAAAACAACTAATTGGAAAAATAATCGTTAGTCGCAGCCCTGGTATGTATTTCAGCCAACTAGCTGAATACACTCTAGACAGATACTCCATCCATCTCCCCTGTCTACCTATACATTAGAAGCTCCATGGTTACTCAAAGCGATTATGTAACACTGTGTGATATTTATTGCTACACAGTGACTCAACATCTAGAGATAAAATATGTGGCTGATATTAGTGTGACATTGATTTGCGATGAGATATAGATCCACATAACAGTACAAGGAAAAGTGGGGGGAGGGAAAAAATCCCCCATCAACGATCTTGCAGATGTATTTGAGCCCACATTGACGAGTGTGTTAAGCTAATGTACCAGGCAAGCCATTTGCAGTCATGCCAAGTACCGGCTCACATGAACAGGCACTTAGTGGGAGGCAGGCAGGCAGCAGCAGCAGCAGAGATGGGCCTTCCTATCTTGGCTAAATCTTTTTCCTCCCTCGTTCGCTCTCTTAAACTCACACCTCCTTTCAGTCTATCTCTTTCTCCTTATTTTTCCTTTCTCTCTCTCTCTCTCTCTCTCTCTCTCTCTCTCCGCTGTGGTCGACCCCCCTCGTGCTGAACCACACACACACATACTACACACACACACATGCTCTCCTACCCCCTCACTGTCTCTTCTCCTTCTCCCTCTTTTCCCAATTTCTACAATGGCCGTATCCACGAGTGCAGATGGACACTGAGGAAGCAAGCAGCCAGCCACTGAGCTATCCCTGGCCTTGTCGATTTTACAGTAGTTTGATACAGCAGCTCCTGTCAAGCATGGCCATAGTTAAAGAGACAGCACACCACCAATGCACTGCAGCAGTCCTCTTCTCCCTCCTTCTCTTTCCCTCTCTTTCTCCCATGTGACATAAGGGACTGTCTTACACCCCTCCACTACTCAGCCTGTGCCAAGAACCATCATCTGTTAGGCTATTACTGTACTGCATGCGCGAGATTCATCTAGCCTTGTGCACTAGATGATCTGTCAAAAGAGAGAGTCCATTCATTCTCCGCTGGGGCACCGGGTGTACTGGAGATTGCGTTTGCGGCATTTTTTTTTTTCCAAGTGTCAAATTAGCACCAGAGTCGACCAGTGATGAGCATTCAGGAGAAACGATATGCCTTTAATCACACATGTAGGGCTGAATTCTCCTGCCGGAAAGAGTTGCTCGTGTAGTGTTGACAGATCTTTAGTGATCTGATGTTTTGCGAATCAAAGAACCTCCCTGTCCAAGTTCAGGGACGTTTTTAAATTTGCTGGCCGAATCCCCTCTAGATACGGAAAGTCAGCACTTCTAAATGTCAAACCAGCCTGCGCCTTCAGCTTTTTCAAGAATCCCCAAAGCTTTCCGCTCAAAGATGTGCAATGATGTCAAGATATTGAGGAAATATCACTCATGCCATTATTCTTTGCCCGCAGATAGGAAGTCTATCAGCATTCAACAGGCCTTTGTTTGAATGCAGTTACATAACAGTTTACATATTCATCAGCGTACGTGCAAAGATCTGATGAATAAGCACATTGGGTGTTGCATAGCAGTTGCTTAAACGCGTATTAGCTTTAATCCCCTGAAGGTCAATCAATAGTTGACCTTGGCAACATAAAATTACACCAGGGACTGCGACCATATAGACCCATTGATAATCTAACAATTGGAGGTACTGATGCCCCGTGTGAGATCTGAACATGATGTGACATTTTACTGTAGATACATTAGTTATCACCTTTGGGGCCTCCTGTGTTCTAGGCCCCAATAGTATAGTACGTCATCGACATATAGTGTGACATAGGCCACAGACAAGAACTTCTGATTCGTGTCCACATGGTTCAGAAAAAAATGACTCCTCAGTCCAGATGTGTCATCACTTTCTCTTTCTTTTTGTTCAGTATCAATAGATCGAGTCTTCAGCTGATCCTCTTTTCTCTTTTTTTTTTCTATCTGTCACCCAACACTAAACTAGCTTTAGTAAAGAATGCCCAGACCCTTATCCTCTAAGAGCCTTTAGTGCTTTAGTGATACTGGGGGAATCTACACAGGAGCTGTTGGAGTCGCTGGGAGGAGTGGCTTTTTAGATTTCTGCTACACTTTGGGTGGGTGGGTAATTCAATTCTGCTGCAAAGCCTGAGTGGAATGACTCAATGGGTTTGTGCAGAGAAAGAGAGAGAATGCCTTGGCTTTTGATTGATCTTGTCAGGATTCACTCACAGCAAAAAGGTCAGGATGAGCTACCTCCTCTCTCCTGAGCCAATCAGTGGGTTGCCAATCCGGGATAATGATCTCCCTCTGGATACGGTTGGCTCATAAGGTTTGCAGGCATGATGTCATCCAATCCCATGGATGCCCGTGATTCAGAACTGTGAGGTTTTAGCCAAATACCCAAGGCAGTGTGAGAAGTTACTGTACATATGTCAGTAGTATGAGTCATTAGAGTGACCATTGGATGGACTAATTTTTTAAAAATGAATTCCTGGCATGAAGGGAAATTATTTAGTCCTATATTCAGACGTGTGAGCTGAGGGTTGCTTGTCATTACACTTGCAGATGCCTAGTCAGATTATTTAATTATCAGATATCAAACTGTGATTGTATTTTCCACAATAATTTAAAAAAAGTGACACCTATTGCTGGCACAAAAACAAAAGGTTTCAAACTGATATGACTTAAATATAATATGAAATCCAAATTATTCCACATAATTTATGCTGGCTGAAAAAAACCCATGTTAAAGGAGCAGTGTGTAGGATTCACTGACATCTAGTGGTGTAGTTAGGAATTGCAACCATCTCTTTTCTAGAGTGAGAAACAACAGTGTCCATAAAACGCACCAAAAAATGCAAAACTCTTTTTCTTGAGCCTGTTAAGTTTGTCCATTCTGGGCTACTGTAGTTGCGGTTGAACATGATGGACTCCTCAGAAGAGGACCTGCAGCGTCTGTAGATATAAAAGTCTCATTCTAATGTAACAAAAACACAACAATTCTTATTTTCAGGTGATTATACACAAACGAAAACACAGATATGGATATTATATTCCATTTGTGCCATATTTTTTTAAATAAAGCCCCATAAATCTGACACACTGGACCTTTTAAATAATACAGTGTATAATTAAAAATATATACAATACACTGGTGGGATTTTATCATTTCCTCTGCTATGCACACTCAAGGTAGTACATTTCAAGTACCTTTAAAAATTCTCCCTGAAGTAGCTTGAGGGCCAGTAAAATAAGAGCCGCTACCACAGGCTGTAAAATAATGACCTCTGAAATTAATAGAAAAAAAAACATCCCTGTGCATTGAAGCCTGAAGCTGGATTAAACATCAGTGTCAGGCCATCAATCTCTGAATGAGGAATACAGCGCTCTGTGCTCAGTCTAGTGTTCATCATGCCACACCACACTGAACAAGACTGTACTGCACTGTTGGGGTGTTTAATCAGGCACCTGTAGAGCCATTCATTTTTCTATTTTTACCCCTTTATGTTTGTGTGTGTGTGCATATGTTTGCTTATATAAGTTTTGTATTTTATGCGTTTTCTTCTTACAGTCCATGTTTGATTGTGTCTGAGGCTGAGATGCTGCAGCCTCCTTCAGTTTAGCAGAGAGAACCTGTCATATGAGGTTGTGGAAATTATTGTACAGTACCAGCTGGGCTGAACCAAGATTTCCATTCAAATCTGGAATACGTGTGAGAGATATGACCTTCACTTAACAATGTTCAGGATACGGTGCATTTTCTGCCTTAAATGTGGAACATTTATATTTTACAGTTGGCCACATCAGTGCATGTAAACAGTAGTGGTTCACCATTGAGAAACAGTATTAAAGTTCTCTGTTCAGTATTTTGTCGTCCCACTCCTGTCCTCTTACTTTTTTGTAATCAAATATCCAACATGTGAATAGCACCAATCGAAGATTACAGCTTTTTTTTTGACCAGTAAAGAGGTAATTTTGGGCACAATGCCATGGCTACATGTAAATATTCTGGTGCGACTGGTAAAATATTAACGAATATTTTTTATTTTTCCTCAATATTAATTACACAGGGTGTTAGACTGAAATCATTTCCACGACAAAACCGTCAAGAATAAGTGAGGACATGAATAAAAGGACTGCCATTTCCAGGAAATGTTACTGTTCTGTGAGTAAGCACGTCCTGCGGGGAACTTTTTGTGAGATAGGTGTGTATAACTTGCAATCTGAAGTTAATACTAACAGGTGTAAGCATTCAGGTGTGAGTATTCACCACAAGAGCTGAAACTATTTGGTTAATTAGTCGATTAATCTGCAACTATTTTGATCATCTGTGGAATAATCTTTCAAGCAAAAATGACATTTGCTTGGAGGATTTATGTCATTTAAAATGAAATATGTGTAGGGTTTGGGCTGTTGCTAAGGCATTTCAAGAAGTGTCCTTGAGCTCTGGGAACTCATGAAGGGCACTCACTATTTTATTACCCCAACAATTAATTGATTCATTGAGAAAATGGCTGACAAATAAGTTTGATTTCCTCTGGACAGTGGCCGATTCATGCCAGAGCCAACCTCTCCATACATTTAATTGGCCACTGTAAGAGCTTATCCCCGCCCACAACGAGTCTTGCTCTTGATGTGTTCATGAAAGCAGCCTTCACAGGTTTGATAGTTTAGGGGGGTTTACACGTTTGCCTCACAGCGAGAGGACCCAGGTTTGATCCTTGGCTCTTCCTGTGCCGAGTTTGCACGTTTGTGTGGGTTTTTCTCTGGTTTCCTCCCACATCCGAAGATGTGCAAGTCAGGCAGAGTGGAGACTCTAAATTGCCCGTAGGTATGAATTGTGAGCGTGAGTGGATGTCTGCCTATCTGCGTTCAACCTGTGATGGACTGGCGACCTGCCCAGTGTCCTGCCATCCGCCCGGTGCATGCTGGGATAGGCTGTAGCCCCAGGTGTGCCAGAAAGGGATTAAGTGGGCAGAGAAATTGAATGAATAAATGATTAACCAGATGCATCTTTCTGTGCATTGAAATACCGAATAAAGAAAAAAGACTATTATAAACATTACCAGTATATAGATTTTTGTGATTCTCTGCCTTCATGCTCACGCCGTTTGCCTAAATCAACTTTAAAAACATTTTAGGAAACCTGAAACAATTAATTGATAAACAGAAAACAGAATATTTTGACACTTGATTTATAATTTTGAGAATTTTTTTCCACCAAAAATACCAAACATGCCTTTCAAATTACAGCATTTGCTGCTTATCTTTGCCTTATGTGATAGTAAATAAAATTTGGGGGGGTTTGGACTGTTAAAAAAAAGTAATTTCAAGATGCCAACTTCAGATTTAAGATGTTGTGACTGACATTTTCACAATTTTCTATAATTGATTGATCAGAAAAGTAATCAGACTCGAAAATGGCAATAATCCATAGTTATATCCCTAAACTGTTCTCCATCAGTGTGTGTTGTATGAGGCAGCCAGCATTGATCTGAACTGTGGCCATCAAGTTCAGAGCAGCTCTCATAGAGCGCCATAAACAAAGCGCAACAAAGCTAAACGTGCAGCAGCTGCTTCTTCATCATCGGTGTTGGCTTTACAGAGATGCCAGTTGCCTCGGCATCAGGGCCTGATTCTATTTTAATGTAACGGCTCATTAAAATAAGTGAAAAGTTTGGGACAAGAACTTCGATAGGAAGCAGGTGGGACCGACGGTAGAAGTGCTGTGTAAACACACAGCTGCATATTTTAGTTTGATCTATAGCTGTATTCTACAGTGATTTAAGTTGAATGTCATCGAGTGCAATTGAAGAAAAGCTGCCAAGTGGTATGGTTGCCTAATGACACAAGTTAATACTTTGAATTCTTTGATTTATGAATTCATTTGTAAGATCACAGAATAAATTTGGAGTTCTTTTGGAGGTCTGTCAAACATGAATTTTAGTTACTCCCTTTAAAAAGTAGAATACTTATATTTGTTTTCACAATGTATCTTTCTTTAGCTGGTTTATATCTGACATGTCAAAGTCCTCTACTAATATTTGAGAGCTTTTACAATCAGGTATGTTTTTTAATAGATCATGTAGGTTGTCAGATGCAGATTAGAGCAATTTGTTACCCAAGAGTTTCATAAGAATGATGGCGTTCATGATCTTTGTGTGTTTTTGCCTGTGTGTGTGTGTGTGTATTCATGTCATTGTGTGTAACATGAGTGTAGTGGTGTTTTTACCTCCACTCAAAGGACCTCATAAAGGTTAGCAGGCTCACTCAACAGCTGATGGTAAATTTAGCCTCCTTTTCACACAGTCCCACACACGATTTGAGCTTTTTTTTTTTTTCCTACTGTATCAGACCATATCCAGGCATGCTACTGCACCGAAGAGATGTGCATTTATTTGAAGGCATCCATGATCCGTTTTAGAGACCATTTTTGCTCAAGAATCCCATTTTGTGTCTAATTTTAATACTTGATGTCTTGGGTTTATGTTTGATCAAAGTTGGCGCCGGGGTCGAATGTAATCGAACAACACAACTCTGACATTTTTGATTAACGGCGCTGTCAGACAGGTAGCAGAATGGATGGTGATGAGAATGGCTCACAGGATGCCAAAACCACACTTTTAATTTTGGGGTTCTCACTTCGCTCTCACGTTTAAATTTGGAAATTGCACGCCTCCCTCAAGAGCACCTAATATTTACTAGTGACATTTTAGACCTGAAGGAAATAAATGCTCTTGTCCAAAGAGCCCTGCATGAAAGAGGCATTTCTGGCAATATAAATAAAAATACATATTTTTTTGCTAATCCAGTGAAGAATGGGTAACCCACTGCTCCTGTTGTTAAACCGCTCTGAGGTGTTAAGATTGCTGCATTTAAGCCCAGAAGTAGTCCTCTAACAGACACAAACGTAACACCTCATGAACCTCTTGAAGTTCCATCAAATGAGCTTCTCATTCTTTGCTCGCAGTATTTGCACACAGTTGTTTGCACACTGATTTTTCTAACCGCTTTCAGCTCTGGCACACGTTAACATTATTTAAGGGTGAAGGGTTGCCTTGCAGATGTTACAATCCAATTGGTTTGCCACCACGTTATGACCCCCAGGTCCCGGAGCCTGGCTTTATGTAACACACCTAATGTAGTGGAAAATGAACATATGACAGAACTGCTGTTTTGTAAATTTTTTTCTGTCACGGGATATTATATGTTTGTACTCAAAAGGGTCAGAGATTACCGTAAGTGGCAGCAGCTTGACTGAGATTTTGCATATCTGCCGTTTCAAAGGAGAATATTAGATTTCTGGCATAAATAAGTTATAGATGGTGTCGAGTGCCAAACAGTGGCGATTTTTAAAGTGCTAACATATTGTTCAGTCAGCATTTCACACCTGGGTAAACACTGCTACAGCTCTGTGTGAGGTTTTATTAATTACTCCGTTACTTCAAGGTCCCAGGGAGGTCTCACAAACAAGACTAGATTTAAAATATGTTAAACGGAGAACACAGCAGCCAATAGACCGTAAAAAAAGGAAACAGTGGTTTTTGGTTTGCATTGATTTTGGACAGCAGGTATTCCAGAGATGTCAGTTTGTGTCCAGCTCTCGTTTGTCACCTTAGCTCGCAGAATATATCGGTAAAGAAAACCTCTGAAGTGATAACGGGACCCGACTGGATTATCTGACCTTGTTTAACGGAGGAAGGAGGTTTTGGCGTCTTATCCTTCAAGTGATGTCATCACCTCACCCACTGAACAAACTCACCGAGCGGAGGAGCGACGTGGAGGTGATATACTGTAGGAAAACAGGAAGAGCTGACTTGCATAAAATGAATGCCAAGCTGTCCTGCAAAGACGGAACATGCACTTTTGTACAAACGCAGTAATCTTCATGCATATGCTCAATCTTGGACTGTACTTCTGTTGTAACACAAAAAAAAACAGGAAATTACAATACAAGGTGAGCCAGTGAATACATTTATGGAGTTCCTGACTCTGCTGAGGTTCGGCTTCATAGTTTATATCTTTGAATTTATGAGTGAATTTCTTAAAACCTTTATTTATCCTGGGAAGATTTTGCTGATGCTTAAGCAGCCCCCTCCACCCTCCTGCTTCTCATTCATCAGTTGCACATTCAGGCACTTTGAGGATGCCTCATGCAGCTGCGCTATTCCTCAGGTGATTACCGAGCAGCCCTGCTGGACCTACATGGGTTTAGCTGCTTGTTGAGGGACAGGAGAGCATCTGTCACGTACGATACCCGCTAAGAATTTTCCCAGCGGACTCACAGATTTGGACCGGCTTTCAGTCACAAGCTCACTTCTCTGACCCTCCAGGTAGTGAAACGCCTTCGCTCAGCTTGCCGTGCATTTGGAGTGAAGATGTGAACTAATAACATCTGGCAGGAAGGGCTCGCTGCGCACTGGAAGCCCACCGCTAATGTCTTGCTTGTAGTGAAGGCGGACGTGCTTCCATTGGATGTATGTGTCTGTTCGAATTAGAGCAGCTGGAGGCCTGAGGTGAGATCGCGGGGAGCTGGCAGTGACATCACTTCACAGTGTCTGACATCATCAGTAACAGTAATGGGGATGAGTGAATGAATTCAACGTGACACGTGTCTGTGTTCATGTAAACTCAGTGATACTTCAGGGGTAGCTGATGTCTTACACACTCAAACACGTTGCTAGAACACACACACACACTCATAGGAAGAAACACACTGGATGAACTTATTTACACTCTAAAGAGGCTTTAATGGATATTTTTAATATCAAATGACAATGTGAAAGAAAATTATCCCCTAAATCAGCAGCTGCCCTCGCCTTTATGGAGCTTTATAACAAGTTTTTAGCTTGTAACTTTATTATTTTAGCTCACTATCACCACTCTGATTGTGGTGTTTTCAGCACAGAGAAGAGGAGAGTTAAAATTGGTCTTATTGGACTCTAGTCAAGGCCCTAAGCCCTTCAGATGGAGTCACCTGGTTCCTGCTCCTCAAATGTGAATATTTGCTTGTTTCCTTGTCTTTTATGATAGTTAACTTTATCCTGTGAGGTTTGGGACGTACAAAATCATAAGATAAAATAGATGAAGACGAGAAACTTGGACTCTTGGACTTTTTTTAACAAGTGACTGACAAACTAATAAGACTCAATAAGACAGTAGAATCATAAATTTATATATATCGACTCTTTAATTTGTTTGTTTGTCATCAAGTTGTTAAAGTTATAACTAACAAACTAACTAATTCAGATCTGTGGTCACCTCTTGTTGGTCGAGAATCCAGACATACAGATTTGGTATGTGGTAGCTACTAAATTAATCAGCGTTTATGAAGCTAGCCGTAATTGATTTCCACAACCTGTAGCCTGAAAATGAGCAGCAGACGACATGAATCAATTCAGAACTTTGAGGTTACTGAGCTCAAAATATTTCAGATTTAACATATTATGATATTTAACCAGCTTAGACTGGAGACCAGACTCTTCTGTATTTAACGTGCTGCGGTCAGCGAGATCATTTCTCTGGAGAAAAGTCGCCAGTCTGTTGACCTACAAAAACACAGTTTACTCTGAACTTCTTTTCACACACAAACAATCAGAGCCAGTGGCTTGGAGAGAGCACATTGACCAAGAGACAAAACTTTCACCGTAACATTAACAGCAGACATTAATTAGCTACAGCTCGTGTAATCTGTCTCCATTGAAGGCAATGGTCAGCTTTAACTGAGGAGCCTGCTAACATTACCTGAATGTTTGGTCATTAAAGGTTTGCTAAGGTAACTCACCTGGTAGTGTGTTCTCCTCAGATTCCTGACCATCTCCAGCTGTCACTTTACAAATAAGGACATTAAGAAGTTAAATAAATTATTTGTTAGCTATCAGAACTGTTATGAAACTCTTTTGCCGACAGAAAGTTGATACAAAATGGAACCAGCCATTAAAATGTTTAAGAAATCATCAGCTAGATAGATAAAAAGCAATAAAATGGATAGAAGACAGTTAAAAAGAAACAAAATAAAAGATGAAAGATGAAATAGCTGGAAACCATAGTAAAGAAATGTCAGGCTAAATAGGCTGGTTTAAAGGTAAACTGATAATACCAAACCATTTTTGAAGGTTTTGTTTTACATGTAGAGTTTTCTATAAATACATATGTATTCTTTTTAATATCATGATATTGATTTCAACCATATCACCCAAGGCTACTTTCAAAGTGTATTATAACCTGAACAAATACACACACATGCACACACATAATGCAGAGAGAAACTCGGAAAGACGGCTGAAAGCAACAACTGGAAATAAATAATTTGTGAGAGCAATAAAACAAACATGGGGCTTCTCTTTCCTGAGATGATACAAATGCCCTCACACTGTTTCTCCGGGTTAATTAAAAAGAATGGGTCACGAATTGCAGAGGACCTCCTCTCTCCTGTTTGTTGTGAGTTCAACATGTGTTCTCGCAGCTGAAGTCCTCTTTACCCAGTCATATAACTCTAAGTGTGAATATTTGTGTGTCTGCAAATGAGTGTATCATGTAGTTTTTTCTGATTGTTTGCGTGTAAATGTGTGCTCATGTGTTTATTCCCCTGCATGCATATGAGTGAATGTTCATTTTCTGTAGAAAACAGGAACACCTGCTCGTCCGATACAGATGAATCATGTGATCTCTTATTAATTTCATCTGCTACGACGGATCTACCTCCACCATGACACCACGAGTGTGGATTAATCACAGGGGACAGGTTAAAGAGGCTGAAGCTCGGTATCAGGATGGTGTTCCTAATATTTCGCACTCTCAGTCTGCGTGTGTGTGTGTTTGTGTTAGTGTGTGTATCCTTGTGCATGTGCGGTTCATGCATCATGTACTTGTTGAAGAGTGAGCTGTGAAGAATGAGCGAACGTGTTAGCCCCGCTGGAAGATGCACGCGAGAAAACATATTTTTGTCTCGTACACCAATAGCTCTGACGGCCTCCGTAGTTAATGGAGTTTGCAAGCATGTGCACTGATGAACTTTGATGGGAAGTGACAGTACAGTGATGGTATGCCATGTAGTCGTGAATATCTGAGAACTGTAGGGTGGAAACTGTCAAAACACTGTGGTTAATGTCTCAGAGGACAGTGAAGTTCTCCAGGTCTACGTAAACACGTATGCCTGTTGTTGAGGATGTGGATCTGTTAATGCACTTAACCTCTGCTGCACCTTTAGCTTTGATGCACCAGGTTTTCAGATTAGCAGCATGAACTCCACACTACTAGATGGATCAATCAACCCTTCAAATATTATCAGTTGACTTAGCCAGTGGAACTTAATTGGCCCATTTTGGATCTTGAATCTTTGAACAAAGCGACCATAATGGGTGGATAATATTCCTGAAAGGAATCTTAGTAGTAGTTGCCAGTGCCCATTGGCAGCACAGGACCCACCCTACTCTGCCTGTGATTTGCTGGTATACTTGCCTTTATTAGTTTGGGTTGGTTAGATTGCTTAGGCTTCAAGTGGGAATATCAGGTTCATATCAGAAAAAGGAGAATGTGACGCTGCCCCATTTTGTAGCTAATAAATTACATGGTATTACATGGTATTACAGAGGCATTTCTGATACTGGTATCGGTATTGGGACAGCTCTATCCATGTAGTTTGATTAGTGCTGAATTGATTGTTGATTTTTAATTTCTTTTTATGGACTATTCTTTTTGTCTTATGTAATAGTAAACTTTGACTACTGGTCAGACAGACATCACCTTGGGCTTAAAGTCTGTGTAAAGAGTAAGAAGAACAAAATAGAATAAATATTTATTCTGAGTTTGTCAGCCCAAAGAAGATTTTTAACCACCCAGCCAAATTTGAATGAATTAAAAATTAAAAATATCGACAAATTTATGAATTTAGGTGTCAAAATCTGGTAAAAATTAATTCTCAGCTCCAGGACTGTGGGGGTGTGTCCTCTGAATGTGCTGAGGCCACGCCCACTTGTGGGAGCAGTCAAGCAGCCATTTTGAAGCGACTGAAACGTGTCAGATGAGTTCAGAAAATTACATGACTAACTTTGAAACACTCTGAGCTGAGATGAATTCATCTCTATCTCTCTGCTCATGGTGGCCTCAGCGTGTCATCGAGCCACCCTTTAAGGACCGCCCACAAAATCCTGATGATAAACCTCTAACTCCATGTTTCAGTAATATATCGTTCAAAGTCTTTTCATGCGTTCTCAGCAACTATTTTCCAACATAATGTGTTTTGAAAGAAATCTCAGAATTGCCTTTACACAGGCTTTAAAGGTTGATTTGAAATTGTGACATTCTCACAGTTTTCAGACATTTTATAAATCAAACAATTAATTGTGAAATAATCTGCAGATTCATTCATAATGAAAACAGTCATTAGTTGCAGCCCTAATAATAGTGTGACAATTCAAAGTAAATTAAAGCTCCCCCTGCAGCCTGCTTCTGTTCAGCGTCTTTGTCAACCGAACAAGCAAAGTATTATTTTTTTCTGCTGAAGTTTATTCAAGCCTGTCAGTTGTCACATTCATCATTCAACTTAAGTTATTTGCAGTTCTGTGTAGCTAAGTTAGAGATAGTAATACGGTTAAAACTTTGCGCACAGTGTTCAGTTAAACAGGTAATCATCAGTTGTTCATCGTCCGAGCCATCAAAGCTAAAGATGTATGTGCACTACAAGAGATTGTAGAAAGGAGGCCTCGGGTTAGATTGAGGCTGCTGTCAATATGTATCTTTGAAGGCTTCAGCTATAGTAGAACCCTGAACCCCAGCACCAAAAAATGTCAATAAAGAATGTCAGCTGCCTAAATTGACAGCATTATCATTTTAACAGTGCAAAGCTGCTCAAATTGATAAAAAAAAATACATCTTAAAATTCTAAAATTCTGCAAGCACTCAGAACAGCAGGCCAGTCCACACATAATAATAAGTCCGGGCACACATTATTCATAAAGCTCCCAGTAGATAAATTTAATCAAGTCCATCCACGTTTCAGCTGATGGGATCAAAATGTTAGTAGAATTATTGCAATCTACAGTATCTGTCTATGAAGAGCATGCTGAACACAGTGTGCAGCTCTTATCTGCAGCATCCTGCCAGTGAAGAAATGCTGGCTGCTCATTCAGCTGAGAGATGGGCCAGGTGGAACGAACCATGTCGGTCCTATGGTCTTCATCTCACTGCTGCCAAACAAATGACGGTCAGATAGATATGAGTTTCTGAACGATGATACACATATTTTTAGACTCAAGCTGCAAAGCAAGTGATAGTTTGTACAAATATTCACTATGTTAACATTTGATTTTCACGCCAAAAAAAAAATCACAAGCTCTCAGGGACAGATTTGCCTTTCATTCATTTTTTTTTTCTTGCTCACAACCTGTGTTGAGTCTCATTTCCTGAGACAGGAGCTAATTATGAAATCAGAGAATCAGACTGACTTCCAGGCAGTCTTTGAGTGAAGGAGAGCGCACAAGGTGCAGTCGAGACATCTGCAAGATCAGAATACAATCAAAGTGTAGCTATGTTGTGGAGGAAATACTAATCAGAAACAAGGTTCAATTCAAGTCATTTGTCACAACAAAAAAATAATTATAGTGAGATGTATTGATCAAAGTTATGCATCCTTAAAGTCTGATAGAGGTATAATTATAATAATTGCAGAAAATTATGTTTATTTTTTCAAGTTTTGTGAAGATAATGCAACAAGAATGATTAATCAACCCTCTTTTTAATTCTTATGAGTTATTTTTTTGTTTTTGAGCTAATTCATTCAAACCAAGCAGCAACCTTTGTGTCTGTAAAGTAAAGCCAGTGTGGAAGTGCCCAAAAACTGCAGTTCCTCAAACGTCCACTTGAGGCTGGCTCCAGAAGTGAGTCAGTCTCCATAAGTCCCCATGTTAAAATGTCCAACTTCCCAGCAGAAATAAACATGTTTACAGCCTGGTACAAAATACAGTTTTGGTCTCTATAGCTAATTTCCCCGTTCATGACAACTGTGCTGAGGGTGAATTTTTTTAGAACTCACCTGTTCAAATTATATTAAGGCTCAAACTTAAGCATAATTAAGAGCGTGGCCACTTTGACTGGTAGGTACAGTAGGTGCCGTTACAGATTGCCGATTTTGAGACTAGGCAGACAAGGCAGGACTACCAACATGGTGGCAGCCAGCACCACACATTTTGAGCTACAAAATGTCTGTATGTATGTGTTTCAACCCCACAAAGACTCGCTGTGAGCTGTCATTGGAATTAGTATTGAATACAACAAACCAGCAAGTATAAAAAAGCATAAATATCATGTTTCTTGTGGTAGAATGTGTAAACATAGTAAATCTGGTCCTCAGTGTTAGTTGTAATATTGTATTCTCATCAGGCTCTAAAACAGTATTCAGACTTTGGGGTTGCTCAAACTCCATTGAACCCAGACTAATGAAATTCTTTCTTTGTAGGTTGGCACTTCCTTAAGGCACAGGGGCCAACCCTAATCTTTTCATTTGTAGAACAAAATTTGCTTACATGAAATATGCAGAGTTAAAAGTAATCAACATACTGATCAATTAAATGAATAAATAAAACATAAAACAAAATGTCTATAGAAAGGGGGGATACTCAGTCATGGTGGTGGCTCTCAATATATCTGCAAAACACTTGTCGTGACCCTGGAAGACCAATTCGATGAATAGTACGAGAGACTGAAGATACACAACTGCCCAAGTACAGTTATAGACTTTTGTTGTAGGTAAATGGCAACTTAATGCTGAGTAATGGTGGTACTTGTATAATTACTGGCACTTTATCTTCTTTCACGACTTCTACTAACTTCTCCTACAGTCACTTACAATAATGTACTTCAGTCTTTAATTTGAAGAGTCCTAAACTTTTTTTACCCCGCGAGTTTCTCCGTCTGTCTCCCAGCTGTTTGTCAGACGCTGCTGAGGCGACGGCTTGAGGTGTGTTATGAGTGAGAAGTTTCAGCGACAACCCTTTGGGTAATAAGACAATGACACAGTTCCTAGTCTATCTCTGGATTGAGGACAGACGACTATAATTGCTCTTTATCTCTTAGGGACAGCTTGGCTCGACCCGCTTTCAATCAGCATGGTGACACCAAAGAGAGAAACAAAAACACGCAGGGGTCAGGGCACGAGGAGCATGACTTGCAAGCGCCGCTACGCTAACGTAGTCGTGGCTTAAAGTCCTGCTTCAGAAAAGACAGTATGATACATGTATTACAGAATGACTCGACAACAACGGTTGCCAGGTTGCCACTGGAGAAATTGACAACCACTTCATTGCCTTTGATTACCATCAGTGGCAACCACCTTTTAAGATGAGAAAAGCAAAATATTCACCCCAAAATGTCATGCAAATGTCCAAAAAGCTGATGCCTGATTGCCAGCCTGGCAGCCACTTTTAAAAGTTTGTGTTGAGCCTTGGTGTGTACCTAAAAAGGTGCAACAGGTGTGAGGCGTCGCCTGGCTGATCAACAAGCTAGCTACCTGCTCTCTGTGGAGACAATAAGCAGATGGCACTGGGCAGTATTGCTCATTTTGAATATGAAAGTTCAGCTACATTATCAGGCCAACTAGAACACCTCAATAAAAGAATATTGGGGTCTATGAATCAGTGACACAAAGTGTGATGAGTGGATCAAGTCGCAGGCACACATTGCGAGGCCACTTGTAGTGATTTTATGGTGCTATATCTGTACTGCACTCAGTTAAACAGTGGGATTATAATGCTTACGTTATCAGCGGTCGTGGTTGGAGCTCAGCGCACCCCGGCACTCTGACGCTTTAATGATAGGAGGTTTAGAATATCTGGCACCATAAATTCAATTACCATGGGAGGGGAGATAACATATTGGCGTACTGTACCATGTTGCTCTTGTCCAAGGCGAGCCCAGTGTAAGTAATGGCTCGATGATATTAGATGAGAAGCCCAACAGAACCAGTGGCAGTTTAACTAGAGGACAGGGGCATCTATAAACCTCTCCCTGACATCAATAGTTCTGCTTTCTCAATCTCCGCTCTGTGCTTTACGGCGCCTGCACATGTCAGCAGCAAGAAAAGTTATTTTGTCTTGCTTGGAGGACTTCTATCAGGCAAATCGTGATGTGTTGTGAATGACGATGACGAATGACGATAATGTTTAACAGTCATATTACCTTAATAATGGCATTTCAAGGCCAGAAAAGAGCCACTGCAATTAAGATCTTTGGTTCAGTACACAGTCTTGTAAAACACACAAACATTATTAGCAGTATTCTTCCATGAAATAGGAGATTTTTGTTGAGAAATCCTGTGAAATCTCATCTCACTGCTGTCAATCCTAATGGACAATGTCAAGGAAAAACTGAGAATCAAACATAGTACATGTGGGTGCCCTGGTGGCTCACCTGGTGGAGCATGCGCTCATGTAGAAGCGGCTCAGGCCTTGAGGCGGTGACCCAGGGTTCAGGTCCGATCTGTGGCCCTTTGCTGCATGTCATCCCTCCTCTCTCTCCATACCTTCTGTCCCTCCTCAGCTGTCACACAGTTTTTTTTTGCTTGTAGTAATTTCCCAGGCTTTGATATGATATTAGTTTCTCCCTCTCTTGTGCAGGCCTCAGTCTTCTGTTGCCAAACTGTCGTTCACTGGTTGTGCTGATTGCTGTGTCCTCCGGTGCAGTTCTGCCTCACAGAAATCTTGTTATTCCTAAAACCTGTGATTGAGTATTGAACTTTGAGGTGCCAACTGGAAATAAATAGTATTATATTACTTGCATTATATGGCCTGTCTTTTGCAGCAGCAGCAGCAGCAGCAGCATTAACTGTTACAACTAGTTTAAATGAGCCATCAGACAGTAGCACCGTTTCTGCGGTCGCCACGGAGCATGAAACAGTTTCAAAAGAATTTGAAACAGCACACAGTTATGTGGTATTATTTGATATATTCTTGTAAGACCATGTGAGCACACACACACACACAGTCTCTTTATCCCCATTCATCTTTATTCTCTCCTCTCAGCACATTGAATATCACCTTCACAGCACGGTGGAGAGGGAGGGCTGCACCTCTAAACGAAGCAGCAGCAGCAGCAGCAGAGAGAGAGAGAGATGTCCAGCATCTCACCCCCCCACCCCCCCTCCTTAGTGTTTATTTATTCACCCTGAGTGAAAAGGGCCTTACAGAGCAACCTGGAGAGTTTCCTGTGTAGCCTGTCAGACTGTTTAGAGCAAAATGCAAGGAGAGATCTAAAGTCAGTGAGAGAGATATAAAAAGATGGAGGAGTTATGGGAGAGAACATAGAGAGAGAGAGGAGAGCGTAAGAGCAAAACACACAGGGTGTGAGAGGGAACAGTGCAGAGCAGAGTTTCCATCCAACCAGCTTTTGTGAATTACGACACACCGGATAATGCTAGAATTAAAATATTTTACTTTCCACATGAACGCTGAAGATAAAAAGTAACGCGAATAATGACTTGATTACAACATAGACTTGGCATGAACAAGCTGCAATGTGTGTTGTTCAGTGTAGGCGTACAACAGCACAAAGGCAGCCTGGACACTCTGAAGTCTTCACATACCTGCTCACCATGACCTTACAGAAATATCTCATGAATGGGGGCGCTTATTTTGTTTTTCTGAACATTAGCTCGTACATTATCGAGTAGCACGTCACGTAGTTTTTGTTCTTGGATATGCACAACATTAGCAGATACAAATAGGTCATTAAAAATAATATTTTATTTTTCCTGCAGGATGTGCTTCAGCCTATAAATCAGATTTTTTTTTTTTTTAAACATAATACAATCAAGTCACATTTTTATATCTGTGACATTTTAAAAAGTTTGCAAGAAGAGGTTTGCTTGACATTTTGATAGAGACGTTGCAAAAATAAGAGAGTTGCAGTTTAGTTTAAAAGATAAGCGAAGGAGTGATGCGAACGGAGAATGAGGGAGAGAGAGAGTGCAAGGGAAAGAGAGGAGAGAGAAGCAAAAAAAAAAAAGAGAGAGAGAGAAAGTTGTGGGAGTGAGTGTAAGCGAGTGGGAGACCGAGAGCCAGCGAGAGAGCAGTGGAGAGGGAGATTGTGAGAGAAAGCTGCTGTACAGATATAACAGACGAACCCAACTTTGCTGTTGGCCAAAGCCTGAATGGTCTCAAGCCGCTCCTGTCATTCATCTCTGTTTACTTGAGTCTGGCCTATTCAGAATCTTTGGGGGGGTAAAACACCGCATTTAAGCAGAAGCAGCAGAAGAGAAATTTTCGTTTCAGTTGGTGGGACGTTTTCATTTATTTTAACAATGAAGTCAAACATTTGAATGTCTTGTTTTCTCCATATTTCTCTGTTTCAGCCTGTGGCTTCTCCTTGTCGCGTGGAAGATTTTTCTCAAAGGTTTCAAATGAGCTGCATCCAGATTTATGCAAGTTAATGCAAATGAATGACAGGGACATCTTGAGGCTGTTTGCGCTACTACTGGCTGCGGTGTTGAACACGGATGTGCTAAAAAACACAAAAGTTGAACAGATGGAGTCATTTGTATATATTGTCCACTGTGCAGTTATTATTAGCTTTCTGTTAATCCTAACATGTGTGCCTGTGTGTTCGCCTTTGCCAATATTTTAGCAAGGATCAAGATTTGGTGGGGAGATCAAGACGTGATTAGAGAAAGAAGGGAAAGATCAGACTGAAAGTCAGGTAGATACATTTGAATTCAGGTTCGGAGAGGCAGAGAAAACATCACAGAGATGTGGAAATAAAAATAGAAGAACCGAGTGTGAGAGAAGATGGAGGAGTGCGAGGGAACGGGAGAGAGGTGAATGGTTAAAAAAAAAAGTGATTCTAGGACAGATAATTTTGTTTTGTAATCCCACACTGAGGAATGTTGAGGATGAAAGGGTAAAGAGTGATAGTGTAAATACAAAAGGGAGAGGAGGGAAGGCACAGATACATGGTTTTACAGGGGAGAAGGCCACATCCAGGAAGAAGAAGAAGGAGCCAGAGAGGGAGCCAGAGAGCGAAGGGATGGGGGCGCTGAGAAACAGATGGGCAGGAGGAGGAGGGGAGAGATGGCTGGGAAAGAGGAAGGGGGGGGGGTTTGAGAAGGCATGAGAAGTGGCTGCCAGGAGTTACTGTCAAAAGTTGGACTTCATTTGGATTCATGGCGGGATGATGGCCACATCAACAACCCCATCCCCCTGTTAGACATATTGCATTTTGGTTTTTCATCTCCAGGTCGGCTCGTGTGTGGAGCTGGCGGTACAGTAAGGCTGTACACCTCGACTTTCTGTTTCCTGGTTAAGGAAGAGAAGTCACATGTCACATGTAGATGCTGTAATCATTTCTCCCCTCCATACTGGCTACTGTTCTGTGCAGAAATGTGTTATGAAGTTCACCTAAAGGTCTTTTTAGTTGCTTCTTTGTGTTTGCTGGGCCAGCCTTAGAGATCGGAATAGAATAGAGCTCCTTCACGTCGGAAAGGAGCCAGGTGAGGTGGTTAGGATCTCCCCTGGGTGCCTTCCTAGTGCACGTCCAACTGGGTGGAGACCCCGGGGGCAGACCCAGAACCTGCTGGAGGGACTACAAAGCCCATTTAGCCCGGGAACACCTTGGGATCCCCCAGGAGGAGCTGGAATGCTTTGCTGAGAAGGACGTGTGGAACACCCTGCTAAACCTGCTGCCACCGCCACCTGACCCCGGATAAGCGGAATAAATTGGAATGGAAATGCTGTCACACACACTGTAGGTTTTGCGTGTGTATGCTTTTAGCTGCTAATATAGCCTCGACCTGAGGTGACGAGTGGCCTGCTCAGGTGTGATATGCTCACTCCTTTCAAACTCCGCACCCCCAGATTTTGTAGTCTTCAGCCCCAACTGACGCTGACTCAAGTTACATCACTCGAAGCAATTTATCAGACTTCCCACAGCTCCCTCTGGAGCCACAAAAGGCTTTATAAAAGTTTTTTTTTTCACATATGCAGTAGTACTCCTTGAGACCTATAAACAGACTTTGATGTATAAAATCAGCGGAGCTCCCCCCCGTTAAGGCGTTAATGTGCTTCTGTGAAACCTCTTTCCACCTTTCTGACGTCGCTGACTTCAACGTCACTCAAGTTCTTTTCTCATTCATCACTCAGCTCCTTCTTCCACTTTTTGTATGAACAACCAAGCGCTACACCACAAATCCCTTTAAGGGCAGACTCTCCTGAAGTGTGTGTGTGTACCATTTTGTACGGTTTATTGTGTCTCGCCCCTCTCTCTTGTAACAGCAGGCTTTTGTCCTCAGCTTCAAGCGTGGCCTTTTGGGATAAGTGTATACTCACTTTTACCTTTAGACCGCTTTGAATGACACGTCATATGAACTTCTTCTTTACCAGCACACCCAAGCTTTTACAGTGTACTTCTCAGCCAGTATGGCGAGGAGGTGGAGGAGTGAAAACAGCCACCGAGTACTTGTTTTACCGTGCATATGGCATGTGAGTATTGTATTAAGACCAACTTGAAAAAATTCAAACCTATCCACGACACGGCTCCTGTGAGTGTAAAAAGGCAGATTAATTCCTGCGGAGCGATACATTGATGGTATATTTGGTACCTTTTGATGTGTTTGACAATGTTGCAGAGCTTGGATTACTGCATACATACTCAGTGCCAACTTACGCTCACGGTGTGTGTGTATATATAGTTAGAGATGGAAAGAGAAAAGGAGAGGGGGAGGGATGGAGAGACAGAAACAGAGAGAGTAAGAGAGTGAGAGGGAGGTACAAGTCAGTATTTCATGGATGGCTGTGTTGCTATGGGAACAAGATGTGGGCTCCCTATTCCCAAAAAAGTGTCCTCCTTCCTTCCTCCCTTCCTTCCCTTCTTTCCCTCTCTCTCTGTCTCTCATCACTTCATTTCTCTCTTCTTCTTCTTCTTCTCCTTCTTCACGGCATCCACAGCATCTACACTTCTCTCCTCTTCCCTTTCCCTGCGATCACATCCCACTACATGCCTCCTCTCTCTCTCTCTCTCTCTCTCTCTCTGTCTCAGTCTCTCATCCTCTCCTCTGTCATCCATCCTTTCCCCGCCCACTCATTCACCCCTCTCTCTCTCTCCCTCTCTGTTCATCCTCTCCTTCTCCTCTTCTTCACTCTTCCCCAGATTACCTCTCTGTCCTCCCCTCTCTGCCTCTCTCTTTCCATCCCTCTCTTTCCTCCCCTGTCTCTCTGAGCCCTCTGTCTCTTTAACACTCACTTATATTCTATTCTTTTCTCGGTTGTCATGGCAATAGGCTGGGGGCGTGAGGGAGCGAGCGCGAGCAAGCGAGCGGGAGTGGGTGTTTCGGAAGTGACATCTCTTGGGCAGTAACCTTGTTTCCTGTGTGGTGGAGTTGGGGGCGGATTCAAGGCGCTAGCAGCGCAGCAACAGTGACGCCGTGTGGACGCTTTGGGTGAGCAATGGGGAACCCGGGACGCGCCGCGTGAGGGCTGGGTGAATGATCTGATAGGTGAGAATACTCTCTCTCTCCATCTCACCCACTCTTTCTCCCTCTTTCTCTGTCACACACACACACATGTACATGCACACACACACACACACACACACACCTTTACCCCCATCCTCCCGTCTTCTCGTCGAACATCTCTCCTTCATGGTTCAAGTGGATTCATTGTAGGCGAAATTAAAAAGGGATCAAAGCTTTTGCCTGGATTCAAACTGTAGTTTGACTGGATGAGAAGAAGCAGTTTCTTTTTTTACGTTACACAAACCGCTCGTGGAGAAAGACAGACACATTTCCTCACATGTCTCTGCATTGTAGTGGCAGCTGGTAAGTGGGAAAGTCTTGTACGCACTCTTGTAGTGATTAGGAAGTTTGATGTTTCAGCTCTGTAGTAGTCCTGAAGAGTGCCAAGAAAAGGAGAATAATATGGACGGGAGGTGTGGACTGTTCTGTGGGATGGTGAGGAGATAGTACTGAAGAGGAGGCCAGCAGAGTGCTGAAGAAAGGTATGTATCAGTGCTTAGGGCAAGGGGATACATACATACTGCAGGGGGTGCACTGTGACTTTGCTGTATTTAAGTAGTAATGTGTGATCTGAGGATTTACATTAAAGCTGCATTCAGCTGGCCACTTGGGGTCAGAAGATCTCCACAAACTTCAACCCTAACATATTTTAAACATACAATATTGATAATATTTTAGCAACAGTTGCACAGCCTGCAGACGCAGTGGAACACTAGCATTTATTAGGATTTGTGTTTCTGCCAACCTTTGACATCCAACGTTCTCTCCTTTTAGCTTTGTTTTGGTTGCCACCAACTCCTGAGATGAATATCTCATTTTAGATGCTAAACGTTCCACTAAATTCACCGGAAAGTTACTAACCTTTCTGCACAGTGAGTTTATCTAAGCATTTTTTTGCTAGAAACATCTGTCTGCTGCTGGAAATTAGGTTAATGAAAGCTGAATTTACGGGCCGTGAAGTCAAAACTATGCGGCTAAACGTGGGGATGGATTGATGCGTCATTAGCTCCAATACTGACCTGATTGAAGTTGATTGAAGAGTTTCAGGTACTGCCCACGATGCGATCGATCCATATTAAATACAGCTTCAGTGTCAAAATTCACAGTTTCTTCCGTCACGTACCTTCATTCAGTCATGGTGGGTCACCAACTTTCTATCACCATAGCAATCCCTGGCCTCGTGTCATCTTATATGATAATTATTTGAATTACGCAGTGAAGTCTACAGATAGAAAGACGGGAAAAAGAGAGTGCTCACATTGGATTGGTATCAGCAGAGTTGAGGTATCTGATTCAGTGTCAGGAGAGAAAAAGTAAAACTAAAGCGATAATTTCAGGCTGTGTCATCTCTTCGAGTGACCCTTCTCAGATTACACACAGACATGCAGTATGTTCCATTGTCAATGTGAAAATATTGAGAAGTAGTGCATAAAATGGTAAAGTCAAAAACTTGCATAACTCGGTACACCTTTGATTCCACAGCTCAAAGTTGACACAAGCGTGGCATCCTGCGTTGACATTTTAGCTCACGCAACACAACTTCCTAAATGTTAGCACATAGTTAGCACAATAGTCATCAAGCAGCAGGACTCACAGGAGGTGGCACTTCAAAAACTTTGCCAAAAATAATGTCTCATGTTAGTCACATTATTTGATTCTCTCTGACAGCTCTCTCCTCGTCTTCATAAAGAAATGTCAGTGCCACAGCTTTACAATCCATCGCTATTTGGAGGCAGGACTGTATAGCGTCAGCGGTTAGACCGCTCATTTTAGTGCATCGTTACTCTTGTTGTTCCCTCTTACAGCACAATTGAATCAGATGTGAAGACATGTTTGTCCTCAGGCCTCAGGATGATGAGAAAATGAAGAATGGCGGTGTCATTCTGCTTCTGCTTTGGATCATACCGCTCTAATGCCAATTTATACTCGGGAGAGTTGTGCTCTGCTGTTGAATATGTGAGCTTATTATTGAATCCAACCTGAAAATAAAACAATAAAGATCCAGCCTCATTTGGTTGATGTACTCGACCACATGTTTGTCCCATAACTCAAAGTGCGTTTTAGTGTCTCATTATAAATTTAGTTTATAGTAGATTCTGTTTTATGTGTCACAAAACACACAAATAGTTAGTACACTTGTAGTAACAGGTGTTTAAGCGTCAAATGAATGCATAAGAGTCCACATTATCCCCAGTATGATTCCAAAAAAAAGGCAAACTAGCCTTTATAATGTGATCATTAAAACAACATTAAGTGATCAGCTGTAACTGCTGCAGCACAGATAAAACTTATCTCCTACTCAAGTCTGAAACTTCCTCCAAATCCACCAGTACCCCTGAGTGACGGCGGCTTGTAATTGGCACAAATAAAGTAAAAAAAAAAATAGACATCTCTGATTAAAATCGAGATCCAACAGGAATGCCCGGCGTAGAGGTAGCACCATGATGCAAAACACTGTAAGAGCGCTTTTGCTGAACAACTGGTCGCCGGTTGATTGCTCGTAACACCGCGCATCTTTGAGCTATTCAGGGTGTAGCTGTGGCTGGAGGTGGGTGTGCGATTGCGAGCGCTTTTGGATATGGAGTTTTGAAAACCAGAGGTCTCGCCACCCTGCGTGGTAATCGTTGAGTAACTGGTATTGATCAACAAAGCTATCAACCCCCCGCAGAGATATTTAGGTAATTTTGTGCAGACAAAATGATACTGATTACCTTCTTAATGAAGATTATTATTAGTTGTTGTGCTGCGCGCTCATGCCAATCTACCACCGCGGCCAAAACGAATGTAAGTCTAATGAGTTCGCAGCGTATAGCAGAAGTTAAGGGCATGACCGATGTGCTTGTTCAGCAAGAAGCCTGGTACTCGTGGGTCTCTGTGACCCCGCTGCTGACACTTGACATCCTCCTTGACTCAGCACTGACAGCAGCCTACTGTACTGCACATATGCACCACTCTGACTCACAGCTTGTCAAAGTGCAGCACTGCATCTCCTCTCACCGCCATCCATATATTCATCCTCTGCAAAGTAACATCTGTATTCCGTCGGCGTATTTTTCCAGTGAAGGTAATGATATTTGATACCGGTGCAGCCGAGGTCACAGTAATGACATGTGCACTGTGTGGCGCTTTCTTGCCTAGAAAGTTAAGATGCTTTGGTTCGCCATGCTCGCAGGAGTACATTATCTGCCCCGGGCGGCCCCGGGATATTGCAAGCTTTATTTTTAGCACTGTTTTGGAGCTCAGCGATGTGTATAAATCAACATTAGGCCTGTCGGGTTCCAGTAATGACAACGTTGACTAAGGCTGACCAGTCATCCGATTGGTGCATGGCACTCTTCTTTGTAAACTGCTAAGGATGGCAGAAAAAGGAAAAGAGCCCACAGAGGGGTGGGGGGGTAGGAGGAGAGAGAGGAACAAAGGCAGTGCAAGGGAAATACAGAGAGCAGACTGTAGAGAGTGAATGAAAGACAGATGAGGTAGAGGAAGATGAGCGGAGAAAAGAGGCATCTCAGCATTTCTGCTTGTGCCAAATCGTTACAGTATATGTGCACCCTGTACGTACGAACGGACAGACAGAAGAATGAGTCTGCTCATTGAAATTCTGTCCACTGCGCTTCACAGGCCCTTAATAGGCAGCCTCGGGGGTGGAGAGGTAGGCCTACAGTAGAGTAGCGCAGATTGGGCTGTGGATGACTCACGCTGCTATCCTCCAGTGAATATCTCAGCTTCATGACTTTGCTCTGCACAGTTGCAAAGTTTGGATTCAAGGGCTTTGGTTGCTTTTTTGGTGAAAGGGAGAGCATGCCGCACAGCGCCTTATCTCTCTCCGGAGCCCTGTGATGATGACCAACGAGTGCACAGTGCGCTTACTCAGCAGCTATCACGTCTGCTTTTACAGTTTGGCTTCAAGTCGACACACCCAATCCAGAGTGAAGAACAATTCAAGTCAACAGTGACAGACCACCATAATTATCTGTCCCTTCTTTATCATAAAAAACCTGAAAATGGCAGAATTTTGTTTGATGCAAGATGTAATGCTTTTACAATTTCCCTTAGCAACCAAAATATTTTGCCATCTAGCCTTTGAAGATAACATTACCAAACAACCCGCTGTGCAACATAACACATCAGAGCATATTAATAGAGTAGATTGGAAATGATTTGGATATTGCTTTGTACCTTAAAATGCTTTTTCAGCCGTAACTCCGTCATCGTGACACATCCATTATGGTCATAATCTGTGTGAGTGTCCTGGCTCACTTCCACCAGCTACAGTAGATGTCAATCAACCGTGTTGTTGGTGTTGCTTCCATAAGCATCACTACTGTGTCACTACTCTGTGCACAAACTGTGTTGTAGATTTATATGAAATATTGTGGATGTTAAACGTGGCAATCCAGTAGAAAAACTCACCAGTAGTGTTTATGTGGACTTTATTTCACTAATAATCGAAATAATAGTCTGAAGAATCTGAAGATGCCAGTCCAATCCGACCTGATTGGAAGGGATCGTCAATCAGGTTGAGAGGGGTGGTGTAAATCTTTTATAATCCGTTCAATAGGAAAATATTATCTCCAATAAACCATGTAAACACTTAATCTGCTGTTTCTCTCTATTTGGAATAATGTATTCTTTCTGTGCATGTGGGGATAACATAACGTGACATGAACGAGACGTGACAGTGTGTGGCTCAGATTTCTGTTTGATTAGAAGTTGGTTATATTTCCAGCAGATTAGACGCTTCACAGCAGACAGAATCACTTTGTGTACATTGAAAAATGTATATTTTGCTTTAATTAGCATCCCTGTGTGTTAAGTTGGAATCTCTAATCAGAATGACTTCAGTTAGGTTGAAATATCGTCCACATAGCTGCAGCGACATGGTGGGATTAGAGCTGCAACGATTATTCGAGTCGATTAAAGAAAGGAAGAAAAATGATAAAAACTATCACTGGATGGTTCCTTGTTCTCAGATATGATGTCCTTCCTTTAGTGGCCTCACATTATAAGAAACTGAATATATTTTTTTGCACTGTTGGCCGAACAAAACCTTGGATACAAAAAGGATACAATTTTCTTCTTTTTCTTTGACACTTCCTTTTTATTGCAGATTCTTATTCACATATAACAACAATAAATAAATAAGTAAACACAATGAAGTTACATCACTGTTTGGGATTATACATCTCATGTTTACAGTCACAGTCTCACGTTTTCATGGTTGCTGTCGTTTCTTTGGGATCTATACATCTATTTTTCCCACTTTAGTTCACATTAAGTTTCTTAAACTACGCGTCTCCATTACAAAAAGTTCTACTATCTTCTACTTTCTTATTTACTGCACCATTTTCTCACGAGCTGCCAGTAAAACCTTAACCAAATACATATCTCATTTGCTCACAGTTTCCCGATGTTTTATTCAGGTGAAAAGGATCAATTAATTGAGAAAATAAATGGTAGATTAATAATGTAAATAATCATTAGTATTATTAGTTGGAGTCCTTGAAAGCCCTGGGATTAAACGGCTCAACATGATGGAAAAAAAAAAAAAATCAAATAAGATAAAAATCAATTAGCCAGCTGTCGATAAAACTCCCTGAATGAATTATGTACTTTTGGTGGCTTGCAGAATTTTGCCATCCCACATGCTTCAGTGTTTCCCCTCTTGCACTTCCTTTCTGCTCCTCATGCTGCTTGAATTTCTAAAACATGTGCAGGGACAAACACTCAGCGGAGGCTGTCGTGACCTTTTGTTGCAGCCCCATCACAGTGGCCCATATTTCCCCCCTAAAAATGAGCATAATGTGTCTGTGTATGTGCAAAAAAATTTTTTTGTGATTGGACAAAATAGTAGCTGGAGTGTTTAGAGTGATAATCGCATATGAGAAAGAGCCCAGATTTTATTTGGTCACATGGTCCATTTGTCTGATTGAAGGGCCCTTAAGTGAGACAGCAAACCTCTCAGTGAGATGAAAACTGTGCGGCCACACGTGACTCCAAGTACCAAAGAATTAAAAATGTTTTTTTTCATGGAGCCATTCGCCGTGCTTCACTTCTTTTCCATTGCTTGAATCGTCCATATTAATTACCCGAGCTTGTTTAGGAGCTCATCTATATTTCAGCCGCTCGATTCATATTTCAAACAGGAACTTGAAAGATCAACTGTTATTGCCACAATTAGGCGATTGCCCATTCTGGCTGAGGACCGAGAAGCACTGCAACCATCAACTTGTCTCCTGTCAGGAGGAAAGGGGGAAGTCCCTGAAAAGCACACACTGAACATGCTGTGGTGCTGCGTTGTGGGTGACAGGTGATCTGTTTGTGGTTTAGTTTTCAAGGAGGAGAGAGTGCAGAGCCTCAGTCAGCCGCCTTGTCAAATAATGCAAAAGGTCAGCGTCACTGTCATTCAACTGGAGGCCATAGCTCGGATCGACTACTGGAGAATATGTCTGTTTGGGGTCAAATAAATATCAGTTTTCTCCTTCCTTATGTGTGAGTGATGTGTGATTGTGTGAGTGTGTAGGTGTGTGTGTGTTTTCCGGCCTTGTGGTACAGCCTGCAGATGTAAGTGTGGATTTGGCTTTTCATTGGTGCAGGAGGTGTGAGCCACTGGGGGGGTGGGATTTTACTTTGATTCACACACTGCAGAAGACTTACTCGACTTGTTTACCCCAAGATTTATCTAAAAAAATCACATATCTCATTCTTTGATCTTAAAAAACTGGGCCAACGTGGAGAGATTGGTGCGAATTCATGAAGCGCCCTGTCTGGACTAGAAGTAATGGTAATTTACCTTATAGGAGAAGTGCTGTCATCTTTTTATTTTGAATATGAAGCAACATTTTAAAACAAGTACAATTGATTGAGCCTGTTGGTGGTGTTTGAAGACAGTGCATTGTGGCTATCTTGTTCTCAGCCATGTTTCTCTGGACTGTTTTCTAAAAGAGAGTCTTTGAATTCCAACAACAGGCGGGATAAAGTGTGAGAACTGCCTCAAGACGTCTGCTTGTTGTATTCATAACTGAAAACTATAAAATGCTCAGTGAGCGTAATCTGAAGCATGTGAGAGATGCCGCTGCTGTCTTTTCGCTTCGTGGAAAAGCAATAAAAAAAAAATCAGTCTTTAGAGGAGGGAGAAGGATGCATGGTCAATATTAGACAAGAGAAGTTTACAGTCACAGGGATAAAACAGAGGTATGAATTAAACTTTATGGAAAAAACTGATAAAAGCCTGGACAGGTATGCTTATGTAGCATGGGCAGTGTGCTTATGGTGTACGTCCTCAAGTGAAAAAAAGTGCAATAAGGCCCGAAAACTTAGACAGCAGCCAGGAAAGAAAAGACAAAGTACCTCATTTACCAAAGGTCCTTAGCCACATTTTTCACTTAAAAGGAAGTCTAACAACTACCTGGGAAAAATCCATATTAATGTCTCCGATACTGTGTGATCAATTTCTTAAATTATCCGAGGCGCAGAGCCCACAGATATCATTTTCATTTTTTCCCCCCACATCTTCTTAAATGATCCGGGATAACGTGAAAGATAATTCGTACCCCCACTGAGGAGATTATAGTTTAGTTTCTCTGTCTGTCTGTCAGCAGGATATCTCAGGAACAGAGTTCTGTTAAATTTGGTGGACAGGACAGCCCCGGGCCACGGAGCAGATGATTAGATTTTTGGTGGTGAGCTGGATCTAGGACTTCTTCAATTAGACAATTATCATTTTTAGCCGTGACTATAAAACTAACAGAGATAGAGGCTTGATTTCAATCCAAAGGGCGTGTTTGCAGAGTCACTATCAAGTTCCTTTCGTGTTATAAATGAAGCTCAAAGAGTGAAGAATCTGTGCAAAAGGGTGCCGTACCTTCTTTTATTTCATTATGGAGTGTTTCCAAGTATCTCTCAGCCTGCTGGAGCTTTATATTTGTCTTAGGACCCAAGCTTTAGTCACAAGAACTCGCTGTTCTTTTGTTTTTGGTTTTGTCCTGTTTTAGTGAATGGTATTGATGTTAGGGAAACAAGGGCAAGGGAAAAGTAAGTCCATTTCCTCTGGACCAGAGACTCATAGAAACTGATGAAAAGTGAACTAGTTTTGGGTGTTCGAGGTGTCTCGTAGGTGAGGATGCAAACTGAGGAGTACTGCTGTAAATCCAACTGTTGTTCACGACTCATGTCCAGCTGTTTTTGGAGTCAAACTGATGTTTTTGAGTTGTCCGTAATTATCTGTTAAGATATCAATACATATTTCACACTCTATGTACCCTATATGTGTGGAAAAAGCAAATATTGGTAACTTGGATGGATGCAGAAATCATTTGCATTGTTGTTTCATTCCGATTTTGCCTCTTTTAAAGAAACATTTGAGGAAATATGTTTGCTTTTTTGCCTCTCACATAACGTTATCTCATCTTAGCTTAGCTTAGCACAAAGACTGGAAACAGGGGGAAACAGTTATCCTGGATCTGTCCAATGTGAACAAAAAAACACATATTAAGAACAATAAGGTGTGATTTTTGAGGGTTTATGTGCTGGACTGTACTACCTTTGGACTAGTAGGCCTATAAGCCTACACTACTCCTTCGAACTTGATCATTTTCTGCTGTGTTGGGCTGTCTTTGTGTTTATTTTCTTGTCGTTGGAAAACACAAGATGGATTTTATCATTATTATTTAACACCCCAGGATCAGGCGCTGTTTCTAGCATTTTTCTGCACGGTCTCGTTAGAGCTAATGTTTGTTGACCTCTTTCAAGCAGACCTGTCAAACACACTCAAATGGCACCTGACACTGATGTTATGAGGACAGACGTGTGTGACAGCATGACAGCCCTCCTACCAATGATCCTAACTGACCTTCTCTTTCCTCCCTCCCACCCTCCCTTCCTCTCTCTCCTCCTCTCCCTTCCTTTCCCCCCACAACCCCTCTGTCCTCCTTCTCTCCCGTCCAGATGCAAGGTGTGCCGTCCCCCCCTCCTATCATCATCACCATCATCGCTCCCACGCCCACTCCTTCCACGCTCCCTCCTACGACCGTCCCGTTCCCGAACGTCCCTCCTACAACCGTCCCTCGTTCGACCGTCCCATCTACGACCGCCCCTCCTTCGACCGTCCCTCCTATGACCGTCCCTCCTATACACGCCCCCTGCACGAGCGACCCATCTACGACCGCCCCTCACACGACCGTCCATCCCAAGACCGCTGGAACCCTGGTATCTGTGTGACTTCTGGAAATCAGCTCTACATGTTGGACCAGGAGGAGGTATTGTACTGCACGCACCAGGAATGCACTGAAACTGACTCTGGGTTTGATGGTACAAATATGGCAGATAATCACAATATTTAATTTGACATGCGAGAATTAAAAATAAAATATTTTTCACCCTTTGCACTGATAGAAGATTGTAGAGAGGACCTACTACACTAATATAAAAAGTAAAGTATATTTCATTTATTTTGGCATCACGTTTGATCACACCTAGCTGTGGCCATTTATTCATTCAGACATTTTCCCAACGTCAAATCAAAACTTGACTATTTTTGTCTTTAATCTCAACTCGAGTCGATTCTTTAGGAGTCAAGTCTCAATTAAATGAATCTATAGTTAACACTGTCAGGTCAAGTTCTCAATTTGGTGACTTAAAGTTGCATTCGTTGACTTTTTGGCCTTTTTTATATACAAATGTCTCAAAGAAAATATAGAACACAAGACATATTTTCCTCCCCCATGATGTAATATAAGCATTAGATACACACAGCATACCCTTTAACCAACATTATACAATATATACATGTACCTTAATATGCTGACTTATGGTACATTTACATCACACAGTACGGGACCATTTAGGGCCTTACTTTTAGTGAAAGCAGTATAATGTGTTTCATTATGAAAGGTATCAAAATAATGCTTATTATGATTATAATTATTATTGTTATAACTTTGGTTGGGTTCTGATTCCTGCATTTAATGATTCCTAGTTTTTTCTAGTTTAAGTCCTGAATCTATAAAATGACGTCAACCTGCATCAATAGTTTTATTTTTGTTCACTTGAGGGCAACAAGCTGCAAACACGAC
This sequence comes from Protonibea diacanthus, assembly GCA_028641955.1. NCBI lineage: Eukaryota > Metazoa > Chordata > Actinopteri > Sciaenidae > Protonibea > Protonibea diacanthus. The sequence goes on along the minus strand of CM053983.1, from coordinate 22,609,927 downwards.
ACTCGTATTGTCACCCTATAAAGTTTCCTTTCACACATCCAGAGCGGCATCCATTTGGAGTTCTAGCCACATGGTGAATGTTAGTCCAATATTTACTCTGTTTCAGCTCTTGAGGGAAATATCTAACAGCTCTTCAACTGTTCAATGCTCCACCATTTTAAATAAATACCAAATATAAGGCCAAACACAAGTTAGTTACCAGATTTAATTCAGATGTTATAACGTATCAAAAGGTTTCTTTATTGATCAATATGTGAGGTCTGTCTCTATTCTGGTATGTGGCAGAGAAGTATATCACAAAATCCAAAATATTTTTGGTGTTCTCAGCATGGCCCGTTATAGCATAGTTTCACACTGTCTTTGTGCTACTTAGATGACCCTACTTCTCAGCTAATATCTGTTAAAGGAGGCCAGAGAAAGAATGTACTCAGCTCCCCTGAATTGCTGTCGCCTCAGGCTCGCTTTTGGGGGTTCAGTTTCAAGGGCAGTTGTTAATTCTGTGGGAAGTCATCTGTGGTTGGAAACCTTTGCTAATCCTCTACACTGTTTAACTGGATCATAACCAGTAACCCCAGAGGAAAAAGCACTCTTAAACCGTCGGGTGTCTGTGAGTAATTTTGGAACGAGAAGTTGTAAATCACTGTTTTTAGTGTTGAGTCCTTTTCTTACATTTTCTTGAGTGCTTGTAGAGTGCAGTGGTTTTACATGCAGGTGAAGAATGCCATCATTTTAAAGTCAATATTTTTTTCAGCAAAGAGTTGGGCCTCCTGTGGTTGTAGTACAGTACATTATGGTGGATTTAAGCTACTGTTGTTGTTGGTGAAACTGAGAAATTTTGACCAGATGCTCTCTTTATTTCCAGTGCAACTGACACCGACAGCTAACTTGATCTAAAGTTTTTAGATTAGTCTGATTCCTCTCAGTACCGCTGAGTTATTTTGACATAATCGTATGTCAACTATGCTCATTTAAGCCTGATTTTACTCCCAAATTGGTTGCCCTTGAATAACTCAGGCTGAATTCAATGTGCAGTCTGAGAAAATAAAAGTTGAATACTCTATATAAAGGTAATACAGACTTATAAATGCAAAGCGCATCAGCTGTGCAAACCAACAATAAATTGATCTAACTAAAATACCTGAATATAAGTTGTCTGTGTAGTCAAAGCCTGATATATCTGCTCGCTTTGTGCCACTGACCTCCATTTTTATCCAAAAAATATTAAAAATAATGACAACAATGAGCCACCCTTTTGCATTGGGTGACATGTTACTTCATTACCAGCATGGGCACAGTAATACTAGTGCAGTACTCCTCACCAGTGCAGAACTTTGTCCTTTTCAATGCCCTGGTTTAGTTTTGAACAGACTTTATTGGCTTTGTCATCCAGAATGTTGTTTCTGTGCTTTACATTACTCCAGCATGTGGATGAATATGTTAATTATTTAACATTACGGACACTCACATGCTTACCCTTCGGATAGAACATTAAAGTGCAAATTTATCTGACATATATGTAGCTGGAAATGTTTCAATGAAAGCTGTATTCTTTGTGAGCTGTGGAATGATTCTGCAGGAGTTTTTCAGCTGTTTTAACACATACACAGCTGTGAATGTGTTCATTTTCAGTGTAATTAAAATCAGCATAGCAGTTTGTTAGTGTTGATTAACTTGACTATTTTTGGTCTCAGCTTTTGTGTGTCGATGTACCAAACGCTGAACCTGCTGCGGGTTGTGAGTAAAAGCTCATCTTGCTCTGCAGGCCAGGAGAGGGTACTGTTCTTCAACTTTTCTACCTCTGCTTTGCAACAAAACTACTTCTGCACACAAAATTACACGGTTTAAGCCGAGACTGCTGATTCATAACGCCACCGCACATGGACTGGAGCCATGTGAAACCCAGAGGTCACCTCCTCAAACTTGGCAGGTCTGTTCACTGGTGGACTCACTTCAAATGTGCCCTTTTGGACGCCCCTGTTGAAGATAAAACATGATATAGTGCCCCCTAGGCTGCCCTTCCAGTGCTGAAAACATGATTGCGCCTTCTAGGCTGCCCTTCCAGGGTTAAAAAATGTGATGAAGCGCCCTCTAGGCTGCCCTTCCAGGGCAGAAAATGTAATGACGTGCCTTCTAGGTTGCCCTTTCAGTGGACAAAACGTGATGAAGTACCCTTCAGGGTGCTAACCCTAACCCTGACTAAGCTGTTTCCACATGAATGCGTCACAACTTGCTGCATGCTGGTTACCCATTGCATAGCTGGTGGCCTTTCATTTTTTTTGCCCCCAACCCTCAAACATCCTGAGTCTGCCACTGGCTCTGTTATTAGGCCATATACATGCATAATATTATGTTCTATCTTACTTACTTGTATTTTTCTGCCTCTCTGTTTGATGTATTTTATGTACTCTGTGTATTATACAGTATGTTGTTTGAGGTAGTTTATGTACTCTGTGTATTATACAGTATGTACTGGTGTATGCCGTTTGATTTAAGCCCTGCACTGAGGCAAATTCCTGCATTCAGTTATGTTGGCGAGTCGATAACGTAATGAATCTTTATGTGGCCAGTCAAAGCGGTACCGGTGGTGACTTTACTGTAGTGTGTGTGCACGGCTGCCAATAGTATTTCAACTTGTCATCACTCAGAGGAACAGAGCATGCCGTGATCCCGATAAGAGACCTGTACTGCTCTGGAGGGACTGAACGGAGAGCCCAGTTCAATTAATCAGAGTCCTATCCCTGTCTAATTGTGCCAATAAGGCAGCAGCAGCTGTGAATGGATCAGAGGCAAGGACTGACGCGCTGATAGCCGTCACCTCGGCGACGCCAAGAGGCGTTAAATATTCATGCTTGTCACTCACCTCATGCAGAGCGAGAGTCTCTGTTTTTTTTTGTTTGTTTGTTTGTTTTGTTTTCCACCCTTCAATTTATTTCTGTTTGTTTTAGATGCCTTCAGTGGCTCGGCAAAAAAAGCAATCATACTGTACATTTTTCCATCGCGGAGATACGGTGTTGCGCGTTTTTATATCAGTTGATCTTAAATACACACCTTTCACCTCGCTGATTTTCCTTTTGTTTTGCTCACGTCCTTGCCATTTGAGCTCGGCATCACCGGTCCAATCCCATCGCCTCATCCAGGCTCAATCCTGCTCTTAATGCCCTTCCATCGATCCATCACTCTTACCCTTTCTCCTGCTCTCTCTCTCTCCTCCTCTTTTTATCTAATCCGTCTGCTGTTCCATCTCTTCTTCCTCCCCTCCTCTCTCCTTCTGCTGTCTCCATATTCATTGCTGTCACACTACCCTCCCCTCTGCCCCTCCATCACAGTTTCTCCCTCTTTTCCGCACTCACCCTTTCACCTCATCCACTCGCCCACTCTCTCCATCCCCTCTCCTCCTTCCCCCTCTCTCTCTCTCTCTCTGGGGTGACTGGCAGGAGTCTCTGGCTCTCCCACAGGCCACCTGTCTCTGTCCTCCTCACATCTCCATTCACTTGCCGCTCCGTTGTTTTTTTTTTTTTTTTTCTGTTTTGTTTTATGAATGACGGCCATTAGACAGACGCAGGAGAGGCGTCCTCCCGGAGAGCGAGGTGTCGCTTCGGGGAACAAGACTTCTCTGTTGTGTCTGAAATGTGTCACTATGGAAATTTGTGTTAATCGCGCGCCTGTGTAGCTCTTGACTCCTGGTGTGTTTGGTTCATTGAACTGTTTCCTAGTGATAGAGTGGAGGCACTTCTTAGAGCCGTAATGGGATTACACCCTCACTGACATGTCAACACCCCTGGCTCATTTCTGTTGCCAAAGATAATAGATATGCTGACAAGATGTGTCATCTGAGTGGCACGTTTTGACACTGTGTATCCAGGGCAAAATCCCCTCCAAAGTTCAAAAAACCGCCTGTGATATTAAAAATGACAAGGCAAAACATGCGCCCTGTAATTACAGCGCCCTCTTTTTTACAATCTTTTTGTTCTTACATTGTCATTCAGTACTCCGTTCGTAGTGAATTGTGACTTCTACTCCATCTCCTTGAGCTTCTGTTTGTGATTGGTTGAAAAGAATTCTTTCCAGTGGTGTAGAAGCAAGAAAAATGGAAATGTGTTACTTAGAAAACAAGCGAGCATGCAGCCCGAAGCGGCAGAAAATGTCACTTAGTGTTACTCTGTCTGTGTGATAATATATTAGGATTAGAAGAAAAAATATTTCGCAGTATAAACGGATACAGTCCCACAGCTCAAAAAATTACCATAGAGTTGAATCAACACTTCTGTGAAGCAGCTGCAACAGAAATTTAACATAAAGACTTCATTTATGCAGGGATCTTGCATTAGATTGCATTATATTATGCAACAGGGCTTTTTTTTTCTTTAGCTTGGTGTTTTTTGCCCCAGTTCACGTGTCACTGTGTATTAACATCTATATTCAGTACTCTTTGGCCATATGTGTTTAAGCAGTATTAATGAGGCTGCAGCAGAAAGAAGGAAGTTATAAGTAGAGCTAAAACATCTGAAGAGTTAAATAATCTATATCTGAATGACAAAAAGTTTATATGCAACTATTCTGGTAATCGATTAATCGCATAAGTCATCGTTACTTCAGCATCTCTTCCTTTTCTTTGCCTTGATAGTAAACTGAACATCTTCAGGCTTTGAACTGTTGTGATTTGACTTTGTCTTTATGAATTCTAACATGCATTATTCACTATTTTCTGACGCTTTATTGATCAAACGATTACTTCAATTGAGAATCGTCCCATTAATCAGCAACAAAGTAATTATTAGCTGCGGTCACTGACTGATAATTAATAATAGTTTGACTTTGGGCTTGTAATAGAATAACTGGATCATATTTCACTTATTTTGATCTTGATTTCTGGTGCTATTACCTTTGAAATCTAGATTTTACACCAGGACATTGCATGTTCATTTACTCTGGGATGGTAATAGAAATAGATGTACTTACAGTAATATTCTTTAGCTTATTGCCTATTAAAGGAGATCACAAATGTGTAGATGAGCTTGATGATGTCTGTGAGGTTATTTTAGGCCCTTTAGTGCATGGATGAAAGAGGTTTAAGACTTTTGAAAGTTGGATTGGTCACTGAAGCAGCCTGGTTATAGACCTCCTCACTAAGTGGACCACAATCTGGACTGAATTGATGCAAGCAATGATGTGAATCAGCGATGTTATTTCTGGACCTGACATTTCTTTGGTTTTTGTATTAATCTGTGAGATCTTAATCTGTAAACATTCATACTGAATTCCTCTACAGGCTGCTTTGCCTGTGTCTGTCCTGTAGGGGGAGTGAGAGGCCTGGCAGTGATAACTGCCTGCCATCCTCTCCTCTTCCTCCTCCTCCTCCTCCTCCTCCTCCTCTCATCTCACATTAATCCGAGGCGACAGAGTTTCATACACCACCGCCACGCACCAGTGCCCTGTCCCCCAAGTCATGTGTCCTGGCCCCGCTCCCCCAACTGTGCCAGCGTTACGCAAGAAAAAAAACTGACAGGGGGCACAAGCCTTGTTTAGCCTCAGAGCTGGGAGACATCAACAATATCACACGCTGAGAAGTGACTGCAGCTCTGTAGCAGTTTAAAATAAATAGCATCGATGAGTGCATTTTCCTCCTTTTTCACGTTGGTGGTCTTGTTTGCAGCGTTGATACTGAGTTCGAAAGCATTAGTGCATGAGCCGGTCTGCAAACAAAGCCACAGCACCTCGGTTGCTTTAGCCTGTAGCTACTGTTGTCACAGTGCATGAAGAGGTGGATAGTATGTTTGCTTATGACCCTGGAGAACACATTCAGGTGGCTGTCGCGTGGGAGTCGGAGGGATTAATTATGTAATAAATGTAGGTGGGCAGTGACTCTCAGAACAGAAGAGAAAGGTTGATTGTTTGAGTAAGATGGCTGACCTGAACCCCCCGAGGCGATCTTAACAAAAAAAAAGTCTGTTTGAGTAACTATTACGAGCCATTTAAATAAAAGTCACTCACTCAGAAACAAAACATTTTTCAAAAGGTCATCGTGTACATACAAGAGTTTAAATGGCTTTTATCTCAGTGTTTTGATGAATTTGCCTTTCCCTGTGGATAGTGTACAGCTTTTTTTTTCTTCAATACCTTGGAGGCACCTGGAGAAAGAGGAAAACTAGGCCTAATTTGTCTCCTGCCAACTTACCAGGAGCAGCTGCCAGATCTCGATGACCTTAAAAGCAATCCTCTGCCATTTATCAGTTTTATTAAGAAGAATTGTACTTGGCTTGGTCTGTTTCTGTGGGACGCAGACACTTATGGGTGGTTTGAACTTTTCCTAAGCACTAAGCGTCTACGAGTGGACCTAATAAACCTACTCAGCTAACATTTACATTCTAAATATTTATCTGGATTCAAAACAGCTTACAGTTCGAACCACCTAAATATCTTATTTTGCATGCAGCTAACTAGATGTTTCTCTCTCAGTCCTACTTATTCAACATTTTTTTTGGAACTATAAAAGATGACACTTAATCTTGCTCACTGTGCAGTTTACCTGCATAATTCTTACAGGTAAACAAAGCACAGATTCAGTGTAACGCTTTCAGCTTATTCACATCATGTTGTCCTGTTTTCATGTTCGTTTTTTGTATGTTTTCACATCATTTGAGGGCAGTGTGGTCCAGAATGTGTTTGATAAAAGACATGGTGTTATAGTTGGCTCATGCAAATTATTCAACATCTCCTTTAATATAATAAGAAATACAAAGAAGATAAAGTCAGATTTTACTGTACTGATGCCAACTGCCATGCTTTTTTCCTCCTCTATATTAGAGCCCAACCTTTACATTGACTGGCTGATATTATCGGCTGATATTGGCATACAGACATATTGGTATCGGCATATATGTTAGCAACATGCGCCAATATTAAAACTGTTTTTTTCTGGTGTGTAATACAACAATAACCACCAATATATTATAATATATATATATATATATATATGGTGTCACTGCAAAGTGTATCCAGCTGTAGTAGTAGCACACAGTAAGACAAAAGAAGCAGCTGTCATCAGTGTTGAGTCAGATTGGTTGACAGTGTACATGTTAAAGAACATTTATCTTAAATATTCTTGAATGAAGTTTTTGGTTTAAGACAGAAGCCTTCTGAGAACCTTTGCAATCATATCAGTGTAAAATCAGTGCACAGTCCTATTTTTATCCCGGCTCAAAATGCCATAATCGTAATCAGTGAATTTTCCCCTCTAAAATGGATATCAGTCTCAAAATCCCGTATCAGTCAGGCTCTACATTACAATATACAGTACAGCCCCTAAGTTCATTTTGGACAAGCAAATAATAGCAAATTATCATCCATTGGTTCTGCGTGTGAAAGGCCAGAAATGGTCAAAATGTCATCCCCATTAGCCTGTTCACTGTGTGTGTTTGTGTGTGTGTGTGTGATTCTGTGAGTAGGATCATTGTGTGTTGTATAAACACTGTAGCCAGTGCCTGAGGTCAGGAGAAGGAGGAACATCTGTCCGTGAAAGAACGTTACTGTTGGTCTGAAGGACAAATCGTGCTTTTGGCCAGGCCGACCGCCTCTCATGATGCATAGTACTCTGTGTGTGTGTGTGTGTGCGTGCGTGCGTGCGTGTGTGTGCACCCATGCTGAGGTGAAATTTATTTCTGTTTGCTCAGGTGCACAACTAAATTTTTGTTATTGCCTGTGTGTGTGTGTGTGTCCTAATGCAGGTTCATGCGTTTGTTTGTGAATGTGTGTGTGTGTGTGTGTGTCTGTGTGTGTTTTTGTGTTTCAGCCAGAGTTAGACAGCCAGCAGTGTTTGATTACTGCCCCGTTAAGAAATAATAGATTGCACAGTTTTCGCACATTACACACTCTATTTCTTGCAGTCTCACACACATACACACTCCCCTCACTTTCTCTTTCTTTCTCACACAGACATGTACACACACACACACACACCAATACACGATGCCCCACCATATTCCCCTTCTCCTCACAGCTGGGCCTGAGGAAGCAGCAGTGACATATGGGCAAGCCAGCCTGCAGCATCGCTCAACTCAACCTGCCAAGCTGAACAAAAACACCCTCCTCCCTCTTCAGATCAATGGCACTCCCTTCCCTCCCTCTCCTTTCCTTCCTCTACCAGCATCCCAACCTCCTTGCCTCTCTTGTCCAATGCCACTATCCCATTATCTATTTTCTTTCCATGCCAGGACTGGCTTCTGTCTCGTACAACGCGGCACAGTTGTTGGCTACAGACTGAAATTTGATGAACATGTTCATTTTTTAATTTTCTGACTGCTAAAATTCCAATCAGAAATGGACTGATTTCAACTCTGCCCATTACAACAGTCGTCATGGATGCCTTAATCCATTAGGCAAACAATTTATAATTCAAATTGGATAAAATTGACTCCTGCACCACAAGTGTCAACAGCCAAACATGGCCCAGAACCTTGAATGAAATGTTCACCTGCAGGTATTCTTACACCTGAATTCATTTTTTTTGTGTTGTAATTTTTGGGTGTAAACACTCAGGTACAGGTAAAAAAACTGAAAGCGTACTGTAAACACAACATGTGTCAGCTACACCATCAGTCGAACTGCAACATCTGGTGATAATGGTGGAGTTTAGTGAACTGCTACTGGAATAAATGCATGATTAGGATCAACACTGTAAATGACAGTAACAGCTTTTTTTTTGCCATGCTGGTCCATCTGGTCTCTCTACGCTTCCAACATTTGGTCCAGAACAAGATATGTTCCCAAAAACTGGCCACACGTGGTCTGGTCTTTTATGATTCCCAGAAAATGTTTCCTGATTTAATAACCTCTTCACCTTTTATCAAAAACTAACAAACACATTAATCCATTTGGGGTTATCTTGGCAGCTATATAGTTCCTATATAGGAAAATTATGACTGTTAATGTTACTTACTTTAAAATAACTGTTGTTTTGACTCAACCAGCTCAGGTTTTACATTAAAATTGTCACAAATGTATTATTAGTTTTATAAAAAACATTCATATGACAAGTCTAAAAAGAGCTAGAGCAAATTATACAGTAACAGTTCACCATATTTTAGTTTTGAAACACGGCAGTGGGTTTCTATAATACACAATATAAAGAACGGACGTGGTATCCATCACATCACCTGTAGGTTTTTGAAAAGCTGTTTAGAAGTGCTGTGGCTCTGGCCGCCACCATCATGGCAGTCCTGCCTCTTCCGCCTCCCAGTTCATCTAAAAATCGGCAGAGATGTGGACCTTAGGCGGGCCGAATGAAGCCTGGTTGCTCAAACATGCCACCTGTAACGGCATCCAGCTGTCAATCATAGCAGCCACACTGTTTATTTATGCATAACTTTAAGCCTTACTATAATTTGAACAGGTAAGTTAAGTAGAAATCACCCTCAGTACAGTTGTCATAAACAAGTAAATTAGCTATAGAGACCAAAACTGTTTTTTTGTACCAGGCTGTAAACATGTTTATTTCTGCTGAGAAGTTGGACATTTGAACATGGGGACTTATGGAGACTGACTCAGTTATGGAGCCAGCTTCAAATGGCCATTTAGGGAAGTGCAGTTTTTGGTAAGTATATAGCACACATACTGTATATAGTATGTATCATCCAAAGTGGAACAATGATTTTTACTAGTAGTGCCACCCTCAAGCATAAGAAAATGATCTAACCAGCTCTAATGGGCTGCAGAATTTTTACTGCTTTTACATGGAGCCATTTTGATTTTAATGACCCCATGACCTTTTCCTCCAGCACCATCATAAACTTTTAAAGCCCCGCTACTGGTCAAGCTCCACAATATGCCTCAAATACAAATTTTGAATTGGTCAGGGCCATACAGGACATTTTTTCAAACTTTATGAAGAGATCATCTAAAAATTTCAACCCCTTTGTGCAACGATTGGCCAGTTATAATGAAGCAAGGACATATACAGGATCTGAACGAGTCTCTCAAGCTCTTTTTTTGACTCTTTACACAACTGCTGTCCTCCATTGAATTATCCTGTGCGTGTTGTTTTCCCAGCGGCACCAAACCAAGCTTCTCTACCACTGAAGGCTCTTTTCAAACCTCACCTTGAGAATTGCAAGCATGTGTTTTTTTGTTTTTTTTTTCTGTCTAGTGCAATGTAATGGGCATTGCGGCTTGTAGCTGGCACCGTGCCAAGCCAGCCTTCCAGGCATTTCTTTAAATGTGTGTTTGAGGTTTAAGTGCACCATCTGAAGTGGTCAGAAGTCAGTGTGCTGGGCCTAATGCTGCCTCTCTGTTAACGCTGAGTGCTGGCCTGCTTGCTCCCTGTGCCCACTCAGCCTCAGAGCTGGTGTTGTCATGTCTCCAGCTGTAGACCCTCGCGACATCTGACCAATCAAATCCTGCCACATGCAGAGTAAAAATAGCCTCCAGGTGTTCCCCCCCCTCCTGTTGGAAGCAGAAGTGGGATGCTTATTGGTGGGCTTGACATGTCAGGGTGGGCTGGAAAGGTATTCTGGGTTTTCCATGAGTCAAGTTGTCAGTGATGAATTGCACTGGGCAGGGCAGCAGTAGGGGGGAGAATGAGTGGGCTTGTTCTTGTTCAAGTGGATGTGATTAAGGAAAATTACCATATTTAGCTCCTTGTAATTGGGTAGTGTTGACATCTTAACTTTTTAAGACTCACAGATTTAAGCTATTTATGTACAGCTTATGTTATGAAATACATGCTTGCACTTTTATTATTTTGCTTCCAGTGCGTACAGAGAAGGAGTTGAAGGTGTTGATCTGTGTAGAAACGACAGAAACCTGTGCCTCAGCTTACCAAACATGTATTTTGTAACCGTCTCACAACTCATACTGTAGATAAAAGTAAACGCAGCCCATTTGTCTCCTCTGGATTCCATGGCAACAGCTGAAAATCTGGACAGAGAGAGAAGCATCACTTTAACCCTGCTGAATATCACTACTATTCCTTCAATAACCGCAAAACCATTCAGTGAGATTACCTTTGCTACTCCTCCATGCTCCGCTCCCGATTCCTTTTTTCAGAGTCAAGCTGGCACAGTGCTCAGTCGGGCTTTATGAAACCACTTTGCTTATTACGTATATTTAGAAACACTATAAAGCAACATGGTCGCGATAAAGCTACAGTATGCAACCGCGGCTTTATGTGCGTTCCTGATCAATGAAGAGCGGCTGGAATGTGAGGTTAATTCAGGTTTACTGTTGCTCATTGGCACTAAAGCATATTCAATTAGTCGAACGGAGAGCTCGGCCATTCTCCGCTGCTGTTTCCTACATTAATCTGGCAGAGAGAATTAAAAGGGGGTTAGAGAAAAGCTGTGTGCACTGACAAGATTTGGATTTAAATTGAAGCAGGATTCACTAAGAAGACTTGAATTTAGATCGAGGCTGGTGGTCTTTTTAGGGCTTTTTTCTGGTCTAATAGTGTCACTCTGGTATGAGATATATTCTGACTACAGTTATGATGATATAAATACTGTGAGACCATGTAAACTAGCTGTACAGTTAGCAACCATGGTAGCTTTTATATCTCTGGGTGTCTTATTGTAAGCAGTGTTGCAAATCAATGAACAGGACTGCTGCTGGACGGCAAAATGCATTCTGCATTCTGTCTATTGTAAACAATATAGAGCTTTAAATAGAATATAGGACAACGTAAGAGTCAAAACACATACACAGAAATATAACACACTTAAACACATGCACATGGCAAGAAAAAATGTCATTGGTATATAGAAGTAAATATAACTTGATAGGGAATCATAGCACTTATTTAAGTAATTAATTATACTTATTTTAATGGATGATCTGAATCTGAAACGTTTCGTCGACTTAATGTGAGTTTACAAAAGTAAGAAGAACTTTTTACTTGGTAAGATTGTGCAAACAAGAGAAACAGTACAAACAGTATAATAACAATAAGATGCTTAAATATAAATGATTAAATACAAACATGATTTCTGCAGATTAAGTTCCAATCTGTCAATCTATCACACCTCACAGCACATTGTTTCCATCTCGGATATAAATTTTTGTTTTTCATCAAAGCTGAAATCAGCACAGTAACTTTACACATGTAAACGCTGCCCTCTTGCAGCCGTCAGAGGCAACTGATGGTGAGGGCATCGCCACAGCGTGCTATGCCAGCTTGCCAACGTTTACTATGATGTATTAAAGCTATGCTAGCATTGATAAATCATGAATCCTGTCATGAACTTTAGGTTTAATACTAATCTTGACCCGCGGGTGACGTTAGATGAAAAGATTTGCAGAGTCATTGAGATTCTTCTTCTGAGTGTTTGAATCTAAATGTCATGCCAATCTATCAAACAGTACACATTTTAATCAGGGTTAAAGTACAGGACCAACAGACGCACTGACAGAACCCCAACAAGATAAAACACTTGATAAATGGCAAAACCTCTCATTGCATAATTACCCCGAGAAAAGGGAAACTCGCTCTGTGCATTCTCACACTGGACTCATAAAGAATGGATGCTGCTTAATATATTTTTCATCAAGGAGGTTGTACTGTAATTTCATCACAACAAGCAATATGTTGGTAGCAAGAAAGCACTGCATTACAATGTAGTTTTGTGCACTTTGGCTGCACAAGCAGCAAAGTAGAGAGTAATAATCATATAGGCAGTTGATTTATGGTGCTTGTGCCTGATTAAGTTGCATATAGAGACTCATAAACAGGATCCTGACACCGTGATTTGAAGCATCTTCTGCTCGGCTGGCCCAACTCAATTATTGCTGCAGAGTCGTGCACTTACGTGTGTGTCTTCATGTGTCCGATGTGATGCAGCTGTAGCGTGATAGTGGAGAATATTAGTGGCCTGAAGTGGAGCGGTGTCTGCATTAAATTTTGATGTGCCCTCGCTTAGATGGACACACATCTGCACATACAAAACAGTAGTAAGATGCAGGCAAAACACACACACCCAAACACACACACCCACTCTGGCTTTTTTTCATCTTAACAGAGCTTCTTTAGAGTGAGTGGCACTCAGCTGTCTTTTGGGACATATGGCTCAGTGTGACCTGCCAGTGTCCTTCACTGTTGTTGGCTTTGCCCCAAAACCTCCCCCAGGCTGCACTATCCTGCACTGCTCTGCAGTTAGTCCCACCTTCTGACACCGGCTCTCTGTGTTCACACCAGCTCTTTTATGCCCCGATGTTGCATTTCTGTGAGACGCTGGTCTCAATAGGACACACTCAAAAGCACAGCGGTCTTGTAGCAGAACACAAACAAGGCTGCTATCGCTTCCACCGACTCCTCTGCTTTGTGTCAGTCAGTAAGGATACACAGAGGACAGTGGCTGCATTCACGTTCAAAGGGCTATGCCTAAAGTCTATCAAGCTTGAAAGAATCAAATCTATTATTTGACTTTTGCTTACGCTGATTTTTTTGTCCACTTGGGTGCAGAAGAGCACTGCAACAAACTGAAAAATACATCATGACATATACAATCAGTGGCTCCGTTATTAGGTACACCTAATGTGATCTGACACAACACTTCAGCCATAAATTCTGCCAATTATTATATAATAATCACTTTTTATTGGTACTGTCAGAGAGGTGTTCAGTTAACTATGTTTAGCATTGAGGTTATTGTGCACAGTGGTGTTTATCATCATACTGAGAGGTGTTTCTATTATATTTTCTTGCCACTATGATCTCAGTAATACATACATGTAGTTGAATAAACAGACGTCTGAACCCTTACATAACTTTACTTCTCATATTTGAACATACAGTCATATGTATTCATAAATAAACACTTAAATAATACATCTTCGGGGCGGCATTTAGCTCAGTCGATAGAGCAGACGCCCCATATGCAAAGTCTCGCTGCGGAGGCGCAGGTTCGAGTCCCGACCTGTGCGGCCCTTTCCTGCATGTCACTCCCCGTCTCTCTCTCTCTCTCTCTCTCCTCGCATTTCCTGTCGCTCTTCAGCTGTCTCTATCCAATAAAGCAAAAAGGCCAAAATAAAAATAATAATAATAGTACATCTTCCAGCCCCTTAGAGTTAGAGTTACTAAATGTGATTATATAAATGCCAAATCTGCAGTTTGGATAAGCAGCTATCATGAGCAATAAATGACTCGTTGACTTATTTTACAGTCGTACATTCAGAATTTATAAATCCTTAACCGCTCAGAAATTTATCAGCATTTCCTGTCAGTTAAAAAAGTGTAAAAAGCATTGTGATATTCTGTTCTGTTGCAGGTATTAGCACGACTCTTGTCAGTGTAATGACTGCTTAAAAACCGCTTCATCTCGAGGCTTTCATATATTGTATCTTGTGCCATGAAAATATGAAGCATTGCATTTGAAATTAAAAAGTTTTGACTTAAAACTTGGTCACAAATAAAATCAACCATCTGCTGTGCACAAAAAAACAAACAAAAAAAACAAATAAAGCTTTGCAAGAAATAGAGCTCTGTGTGAACAGAGCTACTGTACTGGATCGTATCCAGCTGTATAGGTACCTGATAATGTGGGCAGTGTTATATCACTTTATAAAGTTATGGCTGCTAAAATCTTAACACCAAACTGTCTATAAACACATCAAGCTGACACAGAGCAACATTCCACTGCGATGTAACTCTCCTTTTAGCTCTGCTTTTGTCTCCACCAACTCCAGAGAAAGATAGTCTTTAAATTGCTGTGTCAGGTACAGAGAGTTTATCAGGGCTTTATATTTGTTAAAAACAGCTGCCTGCTGCTGAATATGGGGCGATAATAATGCTATATTTACTGACCTTAAAACCAATTAGCTAGAAGAGACTAAAATGCTACATACACACACCTAACTTATACTAATGCAGTCTAATACAGCAGCCCAGCTTTCACCTCTCAATGTTACTTTGGAGGGAAACTCATCATGAATTTCTGTAGTGACTTTGTGTGTGTGTGTGTGTGTGTGTGTGTGTGTGTATGTGTGTGTATTTTTTGCCGTTGTGTGGCCCGTCGCCAACAAAGTACTAGCTTTGGTGTTCAGTCAAGATTTATAGGTCTGTACTTTACAGTATACGCTGTATTTTCTGAGTGTAACCGAGATGTTTCAAAAAGAACGAGTGCTTCTGATTAGTGTGGCGCATTCTCCCATTTATTTTCCCTCAAGTCTCACTTTTATGAATTCAGGGACTGTGGGGCCAAGCGTGTCGGAGCTGTGAAATGTGGTTTATTTTTTTCTATATACATTTTTTTCCTTCCTTCCTTTCTTTTTCTTTTCAGTCTCCAGTTCCTCCACAATAGACATAATGTGTCAGACAATGAACCGCTGTGAAGGATGGCATCTTACAATATTTGAATTCTAACTGCCTCTTGCCAGAGGAGCTTTTCCTGCTTTTACTCTTGTTAAATGACCTGACCCTGACCCTCTACAGCTATATATGGTTAATAGTTAAGACCCACATCAACCTTAAATATATATTTGGTTGCTTTAATCCAAGATTTATCAGTTTATTCATGATTTCAGTTAGATAAACTGACTAAAAGCTAAATTTAGCCACAGCTATTAGTCCAACAGTATTGCGGTTATCTATGAAGCACCTCAAATGCAACAAAGAGAAGGACAAAGAGTGCGTTTGTGTGTTCATGTTCTGTACAGAACATCAGGATACAGTACTTCAGGAGTGTGTGTGTTTGTGTATTGACCTTGTGCTCTCTCTCTCTCTCTCTCTCTCTCTCTCTCTCTCTCTCTCTCTCTCTCTCTCTCTCTCTCTCTCTCTCTCTCTCTCTCTCTGTGTTTGTGCAGGTACACCCTTTGCTGATGCGCGAGAGGCGCTCAGAGTCTCACAGGAACAAGCTACTGCGGCGGACAGTCAGCGTTCCTGTTGAGGGAAGGCACCATCCCGAGATGGGTGAGCAGTCAGACGTTTTATTTGTAGAATATTCTAATTGGGTCTCAGTCAAGGTCCGACCGACTGTTGTTTTCTCTTTTCACTTCATAAAATTGGAATCAAACTGTATCAAATCCAATTAAACACCTCAGGGCCGCATGCGTCTGGAACAGTTGTTGATGGAACAGGTGATGGCCTGGATGTGTTTTCAACTTTATTCAACTTCTGTTCCTTCTTGTTAAAAAAACACACTCACCTGTGTTACTTTAGGTTAGCTTGCATGTAATAATAGGATGGTTGCATAGCAACGACAGTGATGTAAAGCTCTTTGCGTCCTTTGAGCCATTACTCTCCCTCTCTCTCCGTTAGTAGTGACGCTCACAGCAGCGCTCTGCATCTGAGCGGAGATAAAAGCATCCCATCTGATCGGAGCTTAAGGCAGCTGTTTTCTCTTAGCAGATATTGACTGGCTGTTCTTTTGTCAGGTTGGGTGACTTATTATGATTAGATTAGAAATTAAATTCATTTAATGACCCCTTGATATTTATGCATATCTTAAGTTACCTGCCTCTTTAAATCTTCCTCAGTCTATCTAGAAGTTTGACTTAAGCAGTCATCTTTTATTTATACTTTTAAACTTTCTCCTCTCTGCTTCTTTACTGTCCTCTCAAACCCTCTTTAGACTCTCACTGACTCTCTGATAGAGCCTTCCTCTGTTTGTTTTGCCTGACTCAGTCTCTCTGGGCCCTCTACAAATGTCCCGCTCAGTTTCTTCCTCTTCCTTCACCCTCCACCTCTTGTCTCGCTCAGCTATTTTAAGGGCTTCCCTTGCGACGTCCCCCGTCTACGATTCTGCCATTGCTGCCACCTCAGCAGTTGCGCTGATTCAACTGGATAAATATTTGCCTCAGTTTTCACATGAGTAGCTCTCCGACCTCGGAGAGGTCAAGCACTGACACGTCAGTTGACATGGACCCACCACGTTTTGACATATGCTGACCTAGCAATGTCAGTTCATATCGCCCATGTGTAAACATATCGTAAACACATTCACATATGTTAGTATGCTACACTACAGGCCATAATGCACTGACACCATTATGGGCCATCTGTGGTGACTACGCCCAAAGAGCCAAAAGAGATTAATGGGCCCCGGGCAATTAGTAATTATCAGATCAACAAAAAAGCAAATGGAGGTTGTCATAAGGCCACAGTGAGAAATGAAGTCTACAGGGAGCCACATGACCTATTTTATAAAGTCCCTGACATATAACACTGAGCTGAGACTGAGCTTCAGTGACAGTACTAATTCAAGTCTTTAGTGTGCACCAATATAGTTTATAGAGTGAACATTTATTATAAAATCTAATATATTATAAATATTTACATTATAAACAGGTCATTATCTATTCATTTTGAACTGGAATGATGCAGATTTTGCAGTTTCTCGTATTAGCTGTAGCGTTCCTGAAAAAGATCATTAACTTTTAGTAAATAACTGAATCGATTAGTTAATTAATCTGTTAATAAAGCCCAGAATATCTATGGTTTATTGGTTAATTTAAAGGAATTGTTCAACATTTTGGAAAATATGTCCTTGTAAGTATAAAGCTACAGCTGGTTAACTTAGCTTAGCACAAAGACTGGAAATAGAGGGAAACTGCTAGCCTTGCTCTGTTTAAAGGTAGAAAAATCTGTTTGCATTTCATAAAAATGTGAGTTGCTGCATATTATTAAAAGCTCTGCTCCACATCTCATCTCTGCAGCTCCTGTAATAAAATCTGCACTTACGTGGAGTGAAAGCGACTGCGTACGGCTGCTGGTGGTAGCTTAAAGCAAACGTATAGACATGAGAGTGGTATTGATTTTATTATCTAATTCTCAGCTTGAGAGCAGATAAGTATAATTCCCAAAATGTCAAACTATTCCTTTAATCAATAAACATCTCTACGGCGTCCCAGTGTGAAGTTTGGGTCCAGTGCACTGTCAGTTTTTGCACACTGCTGCTTTATCTGTATGTCTTCATTTAAAACTTACATTTAGTACATTTTGGAAACATTTAGACCGATTCATTGCTCTCTAAAATTCTGAATGAATTTGTGTCTTTCACAGAACTGAAATACGCGACCTCGCCATCATCAATAGATTCAAATTGCGGCAGTTCAGAATATTTCCATGTGCCGAGAGGAGATTAAACCGCAGCTGCCACAGCTGCTGCAGCTGCCAAACACCCGTCCATGTGTTTGTGACAACACTCATACGTCAGCCTTGATTCATTATTCATCAGAGGGGTAAAAGGCTGCGTTTTTCACAAGATATTGATGAATGGAGACATTTGACAACAATCCCAGCTGGATGCCTGATGTAGCGACACACTGGAAGAGATTGGGCTTTACACTCGATCTGCGATTAGTCAAACGCGTAAACGCCTCAATAGGTTATTTCAGTCCTCCGTCGCTGCCACAGATCATCAAGCGACGACGATCAGTCTCCTTCATCCACTTGTGTGTACCTTTAATGTTCCAGAAAACATTTTAAAGTTTTCTGAGGTAATTAACGTATAATGAAGACATTAATTTTGTGGGATAATTACAGTGCAGCGTAAGCATTTTATGCAAATATGAGGCTTAATTAGCATTTCTGGATTGTGACAGGGAAAATGACTTTCCTTAACTAGACAAAAAAATCTTTTTCTTAGTCTTGTGTTTGATTGCAAACCTTGAACACTTTGTAAAACTTAATGTAACACTTCATCGACACTTAAAATTAAGTGTTTGATGATGCTTTGGTTGAAATATAGAATTCATTTTATTGCTAGCAGATTAGAGCCAAACTATACTGGATTTTTGAGGTTGAAACCAATTTTAATATTAATCTGTTAGTTATGAATTGCCTGAGATTCACTTGTCAAGATGGAAGGATTTCTCAATTTTATACCTGCAGAAAATGTTACAGTTCAGCAGTAGATGTTATTATAAAAGATGCAGAATTAATCCCTCCTTTAATTGGTAACATGGCCGACAGTACGCTTTCCGGCTAATTTTCATAACATTATGAGCTGAACTTCCTCGGTATTTGTTGTTGTGGGCAAACAAAAAGAACACATTCTCCCTCTCTCTCCCTCATTAACCTCTCCAGAACGCGACGTGATAATCCTCATTAATGAATTTGGCCTTTAATGTTTTGTGTTCAAATTGTAAATTGACTTCATCTGAGTCTGCTCTGTTATTGAGTGAAACCTTATTATCTGAATGACTTAGCCGCAGGGAGAGAGGGTGAGTGAGTGAGAGAGACAGAGAAATCGTAGCACTCCAAAGCTGATTGGTTGTTAACTTCGGCTGAATAGTTTTTCAGCAACAGCAGTTTAAACATACGGCAGCTTCTCCTCGGTTTGTCCTTGTTGATCTCACTCGTTCCTTTAGCCATCGCAGCTTAGCGGACTATTGTGATAAAGCAGGCTCAGCTGAGCAATTGTTCCAGTGCCCTTTACAATGCGTGACCTTCATACAATATTTTAACAGCGAATTTCAGCGCGGATGCTGCACCTTATTTTATTTTTTTTTTTCAGTGTCTGCTCATATAATTGTTTCAAGATATAGATATAAATAATACAGCACACTACATATTGAACCTCCTACTAACCCTCTACTGTCGGTCTCCCCATCCAGCACTTTCTTTTCTGTCTCACCACACGGCCTTTAGCTTGTTCCCACTCACCCACATAACAAGACCCACAGGCTATATTTCCCTCTCCCAAAAAAAGAAAAAAAGAGGAGGATAAAAGACTGACACAATAGATTAAAGACAAAAGATAAATCACATAAGATAGAGACAGAAAAGGTGTTAGACTTAGGCTGTTGTTAGTGTCGAGACAAACATCATGACTCATTGCAATCTGTCATCTCTGGAAGACTAAAACAAAAAGATATAGATGATGCCTCTGCATTATTACCTCCGCCAAGAAGGTTATGTTTGTTTGTCTGTCAGCAGGATTACTGAAAAACTACCCACCTGATTTTTATGAAACTTGGTGGAAGGGTGTAGCATGGACAAAGGAAGAGTCCATTCAATTTTGGAGTGAATCTGAATCAAACGGTGGACACGAGTTATTTTTCACTGTGCCGGATAGGTCCCTTGCAGACATGTATAGTGGTTTGCGCAAAAGGATTACCTTCAGTTACACTATATGCACATCTGCCTCAGTCCATGAGACGGTTTGTAACTCGTGGTGGCTACCTGGCTATCTTGCATTGAATCTAACTGTCCCTTTCTTGGACAGAGAAAAGACCACACACACTAATTTAAGCTCTCGGTTTTAGTTTGTTGACAAGGTATCATATCTGGTAACGAGATGTTCTAGCTAGCTAACGTCTGTCCACAGATTTCACGCTGATGTCGAGAAGCACAAACAACCAGAACACACGAGTTAGTTTGCAAACCTGTCTTCTCTACCTGTCCAGAAACGGATCATTAACCTGGATGCCTGTGCTCTATGTGGTTGAAGCATCCGGTACCGACAGTCTGTTTGGATTTACATATTTTTTGAATATGCATAGTAAATGACAGTCTTGCGAGAGTTTTTCTTATTCCTTCTTAACTCTAACATTAACATCTAAAAATAGAATATTCCAATCATCATATGGATTTTAGGAACTGTTCCCATGTTTGGATGAAATATTTTTGGCTTTAATCTGACCACAATATGTGAACACACTGGACAGCATGCAGAAATGGGAGGCACAACTTCATGAATTTCATCCCAACACAATCACAAAAGTAGTGTTATTTAGCCATATATTGCCGAGTTGTAGACCAAACATATCGAGCCATGGCTGGACGGCCGGAGGCTAAATGGATTTTAAAAAATGTTTTTATTTTTCCTCTCCAGCAAGTAACTCTGTAACTTTTCAAATGTCTAAGCCGACATATGGTGAATATTTGATATTTTTGATTGTTGGTGGAGTATTTTTGAAGGGAAACATAATAGTAAAATGCGCACCAGCTTCAGCTTCTTTTGTGGTATTACTTACTGGCAAAAAATGGCCTAAAAAATCTGAAGAATGAAACTAATGAAATATCAAACTAGGTATGAAACTCAAAATGCCACCGATCCTGTTTCCAATCTGTGAGCGTGCACTAACTTCACGCTGACTTTGAGTTTACTTGCATAGTATTCCTGTCTTACACGGATGTACACTCAACTTTAAATTTGGAGCACTTCGCCGGAGTTGACCTTTAAATCTGTGCCTATAATGTGCAGAAAAATTACCCAAACAGCAACCTGCACAATTCTTTTCTTGTTCCATCAACGCTAAAAAAGGCCTGCCAGCCTGAACTGAATCCGCTGCTGTGGAGTCTAAGGTTCTCAGCAAGAGCTGTCAAGCTGTCAGGGTGTAAGTGTATTTATTACATTTTTTACTCTGATTTGGAACAATCCGGAAAAAAACCCTGAGTGATTTATTAAGTAGGTCCAGGAAAAATCACAAAGGGTCATTTTGAGGGATATTTTACCACTTAAAATCTGTCTTTTAAAGCTGAATTCAAAAATTAATTTACAGTCCATTGCAGTCTGATAGCGACCAGCATAATTAGCTGCCTCAGTGTTTAAAGCTCAGTGGAAAGAGTTCATTTAGAGGTTTTAACAATAGACGTGTTTCGTGTCAGTGTGAGCTGGAGTAGCAGTGTGACAGTTTATAAACCTTGTGATTCACCCTCTTGGAAAAAGTGAAAATCTGCCCTTAAGAAGCCCGGGCTTGTGTTTAGAGAGATTTGCTGAATCATCTGGCTGTCTTGCCTTTGGAACTGCGAATGAATACAAATGGCTTGCTGCAGCATTGTGTTCAGCGTTTTGATGGACGTGGACACAGAGGCCTCCTGGAAATGAGTGTAGCATTTTATGAAGCTGCGTGTCCGCTGGGTTGGATCAATAGACCGTCTGAGTAATGCTGCACTTACCAAACTGTTGAATATTTTACTGCGTTGCATATTTTAGCTTGTGCAAACAATGACTCATTATCATACTGGAAATCATAGACAGTTTATTCTTTATTCTGGATGTTTGTTGGAATTTACCTCCAAACAGGAAGTGTTTAACCAGAAAGGCTTGGTGTGACTTAGAAACTTGAAAGTGAGCCATCTGATAACTCTTTGAAAGAACGTTTCAATACCTTTGCACTCCTGGAAGTTTTCTTTTCAGTACTATTGACCAAATGATCAAATGTTTTAGGTCATGGGTTAAATAAGCAGCCAAGCAGCTTATCCTAAAAATACACCACGCATGTGGCGATACTTTGGTGGTGCTCGATAAACCACCACGACTACACTAAACAATGTGGAAAAGCATAACTTTAGTTGATGGCAGTGTTTGTCTATCGGCCAGTTGGTCTAGCAATTTGGTTCAGATTGAAATATCTCAATAAATTTGATGGATTGTCATGAAATTAAACTTTACTGATCCTGTCACTTCACCTCTAGCACCATCATGAGGTTGAAATTCGGGCTTCTTAGTGAAATGCTTCATCAATTATTGGATGTGTCGCCATAAATTTGGTTCAGACATTAATGTTCCACCTCAGGATAAATAGTAATAGCTTTGGTGATCCTTCTTTTTTAATCTAGTGCCATCATGGAGTCAAAATTTCAATTTGTCTCAAACTTTGGCTTATGACCAAATGCCTGTTAATGATATTCCCATCAGCCTGTACCAACCTGTTTTGTGCTAATTAGCCAAATTTAGCATGCCAGCACGCTGTGAGGGAGTTGTCTCTTCTCGCATGCCACATACGGGGTTACACAGGGTCAAGGTTATGTCTTGAGGTCACTGTAGGGACAGTGTTTAAAAAGACTGTTATGGGGACACTGACTTCTTCTCCTTGAGATACAGAGCAGCTGTATGTTTGTGTTCCCTTCTGATCATCACTGTGGTAATGAAGGACAGGTAACAATGTCACAGTCCCTTGCCTGTAGACTAATGACCAATTGGCAAACACCTTATACTGTAGATACATTGGTTATTTATGGGCATAGAGTAGTTGTGTCACTGTCCTGAAGGAATATGGACGAGCCAGAAAGGACAGCTCCTCCAGAATTGAGGCGTCATCATGTCAAAGTGTATTGATAAATCCTCTGTCCTCCTTGGCCAAGCTTCAATAAACCTTTTAGCGCAAGACATCTTTGACTCCTGTGCACTTTCTCACCACTTACTGAACCGACCATTGATGAATAGATACAGTTCTCCTCAACACAACCCGTACTAAAATGGGGAATATGGAAAATATGAGACCTCCTTATCAGCATGTTAGCATTCTGGTACCATTTTGTTTAAAGCGCCTCTGTGCTTCATCCGTCTGCCTTGCTTCTCTATGTCCAAGCACAGTGGATATGGTGCAATCAGCGTGCTTTGAGGAACTACTAGCAGCTGGTTTAACACTAAGCATGTGTGACAATGTGTGAGAAGTGACTGTTTAGACAATCAACAATGGCGGCTGTTAGCGTAGATGCAGTTAGCATCAATTATATCAGCACTGGAGAGTATTTGTTAACTGAAGAAAGGCACTGAAGACTTCTCACAATGTTTTTTGTTCATCTTCCGACTGGCTTCGAAAAGAGTTACATGGTTAGTTGTTTGGATCGGTTGCTGGACGGTGATAGACAGGTGGTTCATCCAGTTACCTTACCT
This sequence comes from Protonibea diacanthus, assembly GCA_028641955.1. Taxonomy (NCBI): domain Eukaryota; kingdom Metazoa; phylum Chordata; class Actinopteri; family Sciaenidae; genus Protonibea; species Protonibea diacanthus. The sequence goes on along the minus strand of CM053983.1, from coordinate 22,586,378 downwards.
GTTTTCCAAACAGTTTCCAACAATGACTTCTCCAATGGTTCTGTCTAACAAACCATCTGGCACAGTCAGGTTACTCTGACCTGAGCTGACACTCTGATACTGACTACAGACTCTTGCAGCTTTTTTTTTTTTTTTTTTTCCTGCTGCTCTAACTAAATGTAACCATGAGCGATTTGTTGACTGATGCCAAAGTTACTTTTGGAGAGTTAAAGTCTGTTCAAGTGGAACTAAAACCACGGATAACCTTTTCCAGTCCTGCAGAGGATTTTTAAAAAATGCTTTATGTAGATATATTTCTTACTGTTGTTGAAAATATTCCTCAACAACTTTATTCACTTGAGCATCAGTGCCTAGAACTCCAAATCGAATACAAGACTGCGAGGGCAGAGCTTTACATTTAAACATTCAAGGCCTTTGAGTTTCAGCGAGAGAGATATCACTCTTCCTCCGGTGTTTGGGTGGGTGGTTACAGTCAGTTACATGGAGCAGTATCAAGATTGTCTGGCATTATTAGAAAACCGCTAAAGAAGACCGCTAATATTTCAGACTTAACCTTCTCTCGCCACTTGGCTGACTATCAGATCTCCTTCTTTCTTAAATGCGTTTGCACACAGCTGGCATTTTTAGATAACATGGCAGGACAGTCTTAACAACGCCATGCATGCAAGACTTTTATGCAAAAACAATATGTAAATGAGATGATTATATAACATGAAATGTCTCCCTGAGTGATGTACCCCGTGGGCTGGTGTGATATAACGGACAGCTATATTATCATACCTCAACAACATGCATAAAGTGAAAAATAGCGAGAGGGAAGCAAGCATGCCTGGCCTCGGTTTGAGTGACAGCTGGCCACCAGCTCAGCACACACACACACACACACAAGGGTCCTCAGCTCTGCAACACTGCACTACTTAGCCAGCTTCAGGTGTGGCAGTTAGCTTAAATACACACACACACACACACACACACATACACACACTGCTCTCTAGTCCATGGGGACTGCTTCTATCTGCCATGCAACAACGAGAGGATTTAAAACCCCTGTGAAAGGTTCACTCACCAAATGCTACTTTTCTTCAAGGTGTTTGAAATAGATGATTTCAGAGCAGTCAACTTGTCTGTTTGATATGTCTAGTCTGCACACACCATTGCTGTAAAGTATCTGTTCATTTATATAGCACCGTGTATGTAGTAGCTGCATTCAGTAGTTTAATATATATATGTTCCAGAAATGTGTCAAGATAGCTTTGGGGCTGAGAGATGCTGACAGTTTCATTGCACGACTTTGCTCATTGATCTTCACAGTACATCACTGATGTGAAAGCTTAACGATCAATGAAATATTGCTGATCTACGCCAGTGATTTTCAACCTGGGCTACTTGTGATCCGGGGAGTACTGCTGCAGTTGCCAAGAGGTACGAAGAAAGATTGTGTTTAGTTCAGCTAATATGTAAAAATAGAAATGGATGAAGGCGAAAAAAAAGATGAAAACATATGTCCACATTATTGGGTTCAGGAAGAAAACACAGATAGGTGCGAGGCTGATCTTAGGTATATTTATTCTCAATAAATAGCCAATTATATGCTCCCCCCACCAACTGGAATCAGTTGTAACACCTTAACGCCAACTGCTGTGATTGAAGAGTTTGTGAAAATGAGTTAACAAGTGAGCAGAAAAGTAATGATAAAGGTATAAAGAATAATCTTCCAGCTTACTCTCCTACTTCCAGGACCTCATTTATCTCACGTTAAAATAAAGAAATGTAACAATATCCATCTGAAGAAGCTCTTGGTGGGCGATGACTGATCTGTACTGAATGAATCTGAACGTTTACTGATTTATATCTGAAAATGACCTCCTGCAAACTCAGCTACCCGCAGATTATCTTCTCAGAAAAGACCTACAAAAGTATTTTCTGCAACATCACACATTTGTGTCCGCGCTAAAGACATATTTCACTCAGTAAGGCAGTACTTCCTGACAAGTTTCCGCTGTCACCATTTATCTGTGTGTGTTTTTTCCCCCTCTGCTGTTATGTGCCCCTACATTACATTGGCACTTCTACCGTTTGCATACATTTTCAGGCAGCAGCGGCCTGTACATAGAAATACATCTACAGGAACTCAGGTAGAGTGGAAGGAAATGTGGTGATAAATATAAATTCATATTCTAGACATTAAATATTCAGTTTTATTCAATTCAGTGGCGCAGTGAGGCAAGCGTATTTAGCATATTGCATGCAGGTCTTGAAATATCTTCAATGATAACACCTTTAAAGGGTCTTAAGGATGAGGTCAAAAAGCCACCGTAAAGGAAATAGACAGGGGAGTTTGAGTTTCACTCTGCAGATGCCAGATGCAAAGTTCAAGGTTTATTCATTTGTAATTCTACAACACAGGATGGTATGATAAAATGCGTCGTAGTGGTCGTAGCGTACATGCACTTCTGCTCACAAAACAAAAATTATATAAATGGATGAATAAATAATAAGTCATAAAAATAAACTTTATTATTATGCTGGAGTTCTCGCAGCCCGAGGAAAAAAAGCTGCTCTCCATTTCACCACCTAACAGGTAAATTAAAGACCTTGAAAAACAACAACAGTTTTCTCAATGAGCTTTTTTATTATCATCTCTGGAGTTTTATAGGAAAACACAACTTTCTGACAAAGTTGGAACAATTTAGGTCATTTCACGAGAGGTTTCCTGTAAATTTGGTTTTGTCTGCGCTCTGCTTGCTGGTTTGCAGCAGGCAGGTCTCATTTGGGGAAAGGTGACAACAGATATTTCAATGCACTAATCAGGATTTAGCCAGATTTGAATGAAAAATCTGCTGACAGTTGTAAGACTGTTTGCTTCCAGCTTTAAGTTGCCAGCACCGTTTAATCAATTCTGATTAAACCAAACTTTAACTTCGATTGTTGCTTATTTAGTCATATTCAGTGTTATTGAGACGTAATACTACAACCCAGGGTTGCACAGTAACATGCAACTTGTCCCTTTATGCTAAACAATAAAACTTTTTTATGGTGGACTGCGAAGGATGATGAGTTTAAAAGAAGCTGTTCTGTAATCTGGTGTTATGGCAGTGGATACTTCTGTATTGCTTGCCAGATGGCTGTGGCATGGGTGGGTATTGTCTTTTAATATCCCTTTGGGCTCCATCCAGACACCTCACCTCATCAATATCACCGCTGCTTGATAGATAGGTAGCAATGATGTTCTGGGTGGTTTTAATCACCCACTGCAGAGCCCTCCCGTCCTGAACTTTGCACAAACTACACCAATTTGTAAAGTTCCCAGTCAGGATGCTTTCTCTTGCTCCTCTGGAAAAGTTGTTGTTGTTCCCTAGTTTCATTTAGTACTCTGCTGGCAAAACTGCTTGTTTACAACCAATTTTATTATAACTAAAAGAAATGATCCTTGTTGTAGTAAACCAGAATTAGCCTTAAAATTCAGTTGCTTGTTTGGTCCAGTTAGCATCAAAAATGTCTTAATGTCTTCATGATATTCGCAGTCACGTCGAGGTATACATCAAATCAAACACAGACGGTCGTACCTGCACATATGCCACATCAAACAACATCATCTCATTTGACAATTTCCCCCGAGGTGATATTATGGAGATCTGGCACATCAACATATATCCCTTTGGAAAAAAAAAAAAGAAAAAAAGGCTTCATACAGCTGTTTAATACATTTAAACTCCCACAGGACTCAAACTAGTTAGCATCAAACACTCACCAGTATCACCTCCAGACAAGATGGCAGTCATTTTATCACTGCAGTTTTCTTCTTTTGCAGTTTTAGCAGAGCGCATGTGCTCAGTGGCACCTTGCCTCACAGAGAGTTACACACATTCACACCTGGCAGGTGCCCAGAACAACCAGGTTTTTTCTCTCTTTTTTTTTTTTTTTTTTTTTTACTATTGGGCACTTCACAGCTCTTCAGCTAGAGTTTTGGGGCGAAGTGTTATATTCAGGCTCATCTCAGCAGCAGCTGCAGGTGGGAGTGTGTCTCATTCACTACTCTGCATTTTACCCACGTTTTCTAGCTTTTCCACACATTCAAAGGTACAGAGTGAGTGTTAGCTTATTACGTGTGAGAGAAATAAGTGCATTGCATAAAAAAAAATTGTGAATAGGTCTGAAATGTGTGCATGCAATATTGTAAAAACACTTGATTGATGCTATCGCTCCAGTCTGCATATTACCGTTACCAACCAACATTTTCTGCAACATCTGTCGACGTCAACATTATTGCATATTTCCTCGACGTGAGGGGAAAGGCGTTTGTGTGGATTGTTCACACACACTCTAAAAAATACACACCAAATGAAAATTAGAGCACAAATTAGTGTATCCTGCACTAAAAGCCTGGCATGAGGGCTAAACTATGTCACCGTTATTATTCAATTTAGCAGGTATTTACTAGGGCTAAAGATGTAAATTAGCACAGCCACAGTGACGCTGAATGAGATCTGATGCTGGTCTGTTTTCATGTGTTTTGTTTGCAAGGCGATTGAGTGCAAAAGAAAGTGTTTTATGGATCAACCAACCAACTGACCAACTAACAGACCTTTTTTTTTTTTTTTTTTTTTATCCCTAGAGCCACAGAAAATTTGAGAAGTTGTGTATCAAAAAACTATTTCAGTCTACAGTTGATCTGTGTGCTCTTGTAAGAACACGATTCAAACAGAGAAGCAAAGGAGACTCAAAATGTAGCTTGAATTTATGTGTTTCTATCCTCTGGTCTCTCCCAGGCTCCACACCAACCAGCAACCCACCATATACAAGCTCAAAGCACTTTTCTAACCTTTACCTTCCTGCCGGCTCTCAGCAATGTATCAGCCACCCATGTGTGAATCATGAATAGCTTGCTAACAGCTGCAGTACAAGCACTGTGGTGGTACAATGAAGTAGATGTAGCGATGCACAAGAAAACCAAGGTGCAACAACCTTGACAGAGCTGCTGGCGAGTTGGCAATACATCCGCCTTGACAAAAGAGTAAAAATAGACTTCAGGAAGCTGCAGGAAAATGTCCAGGACAAGGTGGTCGGCATGACGACAGTAGTTACAGCACATCTCGCATTAGAGAGTTTGTGAATGAAGACGTCAGTGCCAGCTCTGTGACAGAAAGAGTAGAGTAAGTAATTTGAACTGTTTTCTCAGAGGTTTGGTGATAAACTTGTCTGCCAACTTTAAGATTTGTCTTGTCCTAAACGGTCATCTCTTTTTCCCATTTGTTACTTTAACTTTACAGCAATCTACTATTCTACTACTTCAGTTTACAATAATAATAACATTATTGTGATTAAACATCTCTAAAGTAATTATTTTTCTCATATATATAGTCGAATGTATCTAATACTCAGTATACAAAATCTCCAACGTTTCTGTATCCTGAAAGCCAGGTCCAGCTTTATTCATTTATTTTTGGTTGATATGGAAAACTGTTGTCAGTCTGTCACTAAAGGAAACTTTATTGTTTTAATTACAAAGCGATAAAGTGATGTAGATAAAATAATTACAAGGCTCAAAGCTTCACCGAGGGATTCTGATGAGGGAGTGATTCAAATTTAGTAGGCTGTTGTTCAAAAGACAGACAATGATGGAGGAGGTTACTAGAATTCAAAGTAAGAGCACTCACTCACACACACACACACACACACACACACACACACACACTCACAAACTACATTTTAAGTTGGTTCAACTTAAAAACATAAGTTTCCTCTCTGCCTTAAAAATGAAGTTAACTCAACCTAAGTTGACTATTTAGTTCAAAGTTGTTTAAAAACTTTGAAACCAGCTGACTTATCGAACTAGAGAAAACGGGTTCATCTAACTTCACGTATGAATTTTAATCAGCAACCGTTCAGTCAAACTGACATGTATAGATTTGTTTTACATTTACATTTTCTTAGTCTGAAGAGCCAATTCTTCATGTGACAGGATGACCTTAAAGCTGCGGCTGCTGCTGCTGTTGGAGTCACTTTTGCACATTTAATGGAGTAGGAACTGAATTTTATACTAACCATCATTAGGGTTCGAAAAGTTTTCATTGTTAGGAGAAGAAACAACCATGCCTTGAACGAATTAATTAATTAATTTAAAGACATACAGCAAGTTTTAAGTGTCAGTGAGAAGCATGACTTAATGAGTGAACTCTCGGCACATTGTTTCAAGTTTAAAGACTTCAGATCAGAATAACTCTGATCTCTGCTTTGCAAAAATAAAAACAAAATTAGTAAAACATACATTTACATACGTATTAATGAGGCATTAATGAGAAAAGTGATTCCACTAGTGTGATGTTTTACAGCTAAAGTAAATGGTTTCTATGAAAACTGAATCATTTCTTTCAGTTATGTTGAGTCTGTACTTGCCAGAGTGACTGCAAGACAAATTCAGCGCTCGTTGACGAGGATTTAACAAGTGCCTGGTGTTGATTTATTTCATCTTTTCTCTCTCTCTTTTTGTTGTTTGATCAGTTCTTACTCTCACACCAGTTTCACATTGAGACATATTATAAACTGTCGGAGTAAGACACTAATCAGTCGCATCACAAATCATGCCCTGCGGCGGTAGTAAATTTGGAAGTGATAATTTATGAATGGAAAAAGCGAATGGGACAAGAAGAGAGGGAAATTAAAAAAGCTGTACCGCATATTAGCTGGGCTAGAATTTTTTATGTTCCTCACAGGCAAATCCACTTTGCAGATGAATTATTCTAGATCAAAACAGATGTTTGTGGCCTGCAGAGACGAAATGAACAGCTGGATATAGTAAAGAAAAGTTTACTTCTTTCAGATAAGGGTTTTCTCCTGATGATTAGTCATGTATGACTACACATACATAAAGACAGTTTGTGCTATTCTTGAGGCTGCAGAAGTCTTCACAGTTGTGCTCCCAGATGCTTTTCTCCCATTTCCCACAATGTAGCTGAAAACACTTTTAAGAATGCAAACATCCAAAAGAGAGAATAGCTTTGTGACCTGATTTTCATTCATTTCAACGGACTCCCATTGCTTTTATGTACCTGCACCTTGTTGCGAGTGTTCACTGTGAATTCACAATGCTACCTTATCACACTCTTGCAAATTAATCATGATCATTCTGGGTCAGAAAAAAAAAGGCTGTTCGTTGCATTTTTCTTTTTCGGAAACACAAAATGTTTGTGGAAGCACCTTTAAACTACTCATCTTTTGTGAGCTGAACTATCCCTGTGAGGTATTTTACCGATGTATGTGATCAAAAAAAGGAGGTAGCTGCTAGAAAACACCTGGCTTTTGCTACCTTATAGTCAGTTTCCTAGCTCTGCATAATGGCTGTGGGTCAATATACTGATGAACTACTGATTCCAAAGCACAGAAATGCATCTCTAGTACGGTAGATAAGGGAAGCTGCTGGCTGCACTGAGAAGAGTATCTTTAGGCTTCTATACTGAGATTGGATCTGCGGGCTTGTTTAGAGGAGGAGGCATGACGGGAGATGGATCTGCCCCTTCTTATTTCCTTCACATTGTTGGGGGAACAACAAAGTCATGCAACCTAAAAAGAGATTACAAGATTAAAGTAAATTAATGAGGGATAAATGTGATCTTAAGCTTGCATCCAGATTATCAAAGACGACAGATATTCTTTGAATTCATCTCTGATTCAAGTGAAACTAAAGGATGATATGATAAACAGCAAGTTTCAAGAAGAGTACGTCAGTGTCACTTATTCTTGGGTTGGTTTAAAAATATATTTATCACATCACAGAGAATTCATCTGCGAGAGGAATTAAAGAGTCCCTTTGCAAGTGGCGTTCTTTGTCTTCACCATAGAACAAATAAGAATATGAAAACTCTGCGGGATGAGCTTAAAATCTGCAGCCGCGTACAGTTCTCGCATTAATCCAATTGTATCTCATTGACGAATATCTCACAATCTCCCCAGCCCTTTGCACCTACTGGTGTGTGATATTAGTCTGCATCTTCTGTCACTGTCTTCCCTAGTGATCTGTGTGTAAATGTGTGTGTGTACTGTATGTGTGTGTATGTGTGGTACCATTAGGCTTTCCAGTTTGTACTCCACAACCTTTTTAATTGAATATCTGCACACAGCAATGTAATGCAGCTTAGGAAGAGAGAGAGAGACAGGAGGCAGAGAGAGGAAGGGAGGAGCTTGAGGATGAAGAAAAGGAGAAATTAAAAGAGAGAGAGAGTGTGTGTGTGTGTGGAGGTAGAAAAGGAGAAGGAGTGACGATAGTGAGACAGAAAGTAAGAGAGGGAGAGAGAGGGAGGCTGGTGTTGTCAGGCCAACACCAGCTCTGTGTCTCGCTGTCACCTCGAGGCTCTGTGCTGTTCTGTGCTGATGCACACAGTCTTTTTCACCCTGGAGTAAGATGTGGCTGTGTGTGTGTTTATTTGTGTGTGTGTGTGTGTGTCTCTTCGTGTTGAGTTTAGTGCTCATTTCCGCGGGCACCGAGTATGTCATCCATATGTACCCGCCTGATATATGAAATATTTCTATATGCATCACTTGTTCATGTGTTCATTTTCCGTGGCGTCCGTGAAACTGAGCCGTGTCGTGTCGTCTGTGTTGTACGGTACATGGAACTCAGCATTCCGACAAGTGGTTTCTTTTCCAGTACGGGTGTAGGTGGATGTGACAAAGCCAGCAATATGTTCATTTTGTCGTGCAGGTTTAACATATGTCAGTGTTAGGAAGCTGTGCGTGTGTTTGTGCGCGCCGCTTCTCTTCAAAATCTCAAATCCAAGAATGTTTTGTTTGCGCTTCACACCTCGTGACGAACGTTCTTTGCAACTTCACGGAGAGAAAAAAACTTCATAAGGATCTCAGTGTCCTTACACTTTAAAATTGACTGTTTGGTCGATGTCACGTGATCAGTTAAGGTCTGACTTTGCCATCTGCTTGCCTATAAAAGAACAGACTTACATGGAAAGAAATCTGTTATCTTCCTATTAATTCTTGGGTTGGCTTAGTGGCCAGAAGTAAGTGTTGTTGCACTCAAGTTAATGTCAGGTTTGACCCCTTTTTCTCAAAATACATCGCTGTGCCCTCCATGAGCTCATTGACTTTATATCTAACAGTGCAGGATGACTCTGGAAAAAAGCAGATGGATAAGAGTCAAGCCAAGGATGAAAATTTTCAGGTTTATTGTGAATGCAGCACATAACATCCAAACTGCACAGCTGTGTATCTGCACAGGTGATGTCTACCCAACCATCCATGTCAGACTGTAGAATTACATCACTTCCTTGAAGACATTGTCCTCTCCAAGACAGCTTGGGAAGATTGCTTCCCACAAGGACGTACCTGCGAATCGACTTGGCATAGTTGGATTTCATGGTCACCTCCTCAAATCCTTCCACATCCTCTGGCACAGCAGTAGTTGGCGAGGCACTGATGATTCACAAATGACTTTGCAATAACTGGATAGCTGAAAACAAGAGCTGCAGATATGGAATCGTGTGGGTGTTTGGTGCACCATTGGCAGGTGGCAGTATTTTAAAGGTTAAAAATGTGGGCTTTTATTTGGACATGCTCTGATTTAAATCTGCAGAATGGCAGTGGAGAAAATATGAAATTCAGGGCTAAATAATGAAAAACAGTGACTATTGTTGACGTGATCTTGAGGATTGCTAAAACCAGTCCAGGACTGCTGACATTCGGAGCACTGGATTGCAGAAATTCTCATTAGAATCAGCCGATGTGATCACTAATGAGTTCCCGCTAAGATTTTTGCAGAGTTAAAAGACCCTGTAAAACCACTTCACCTCTTTCGTCTTACTCATTTGGTTTATGAAGTCGGACTCGCTACTTGAAAACATTACACTGGGTACTAATTTCAAAAGTAATAGGCTATTAACTGAAAGCAGCACTTTAATACATCTTGTATTCAATTTTTCCCCTCCTTTTAGAACCAAGAGTTTCTAACCCTTGCACTTGATATTATTATTATTATGTCTATTATATGAAAAACAGCCATTTAGTATAAAGTGAAAACAGAAAAATGACACAGCAGTCACTGATGAAACCGCCAGACTTGCCTTAGTGACACTTTTGTGCCAATACATTCGGTAGATGTTGAGATATTTCACAGCATAAGTGAAAAGTCTGGCATTTCATTCAATAGTTGCTGTAACATTTCAACAACAACAAAAATGTCGATCTGCTGGTGGTTCTAGAGATATAGTCAATAGGCTTCATCCTTGAGAAGCATTTGTTTCGTACCAATTTTCATGGCTTCTTATTCATTAGTGGTTTAGCTCGGCACGGTGGCGCAGTGGTTGGTACTGTTACCTCACAGCAAGAAGATTCCTGGTTTGAAGGCTGGGGCCTTTCTGTGCGGTGTTTGCATGTTCTCCCCATGGGTTCTCCAACTACCTCCCACAGTCCATAGTAGATGGATGGATGCTTTAGATCAATACCCACCAAAGCCATGGACCAACCAGCCAACAGGCCAACATCGCAACCCCTAAATCCATGATGTTAACATAGCTACAAAGTTCTAAAGTCCTCCCTTAATGCCACAAGCTTGTAGCATGCACAAGCCTCCACCATTTGCGTGGCATTCAAATCTTAATAATATTACCTGCCTGACTCCATCTCAGGTCCCCTGCAGCCAGCAGCTCCATCTTTAGTCCATGTTAGATGTCAGCGTGGTGGCAGCCGTTTGGGCAGCCGTGATGGATTATCCAGTGAAAACACTGTCTGAATGACATTTGATCTTTTGTTCTGATCAGCTTATTTTTAAAAGAGTAATTTATAATAAATTCTGTCCAACTATCTGCCTAATCGATAGAAGAAGAAGAACATCCCTACTGGCCGGATAAAGGTTACAAAGAGCAGAAATATATACCCACGTTCACGTGTCAGCTCATCCCAGACTGGCAACCTTTATACCTCATCCTGCCTTGGCATTAGGCCCAGCCAGGTGGCAGTGTGCACATGTCTAGCTCTGTCCTGCTTGTTCAGCCATCCATCATCCCGTCACAAAATACAAGACTTTCTCTGTGGCTCTTCTTACAATGCAACACTCGGCCCCCCCCCCCCATCTTTCCATTTTCTCCTCCGGCTCTTCAGGGGTCTGGCTGTCACAGCGTGTTTCCTGTTACAACTCTTCTGGTTCCTTCCTCCGCTGTCAGCCCGAACCTGCCATTATCTATCCGTCCGAAACATAGAGGCCGACACAAGCTGGTGTCTGCTCTGCAGTGGTTCGACTGGAGTTGGAAGTGATGGCACTTGGTCAAGGTTGAATTGGCTGTCGACGTGGGGGAGGTCTGGTAGACACGGCGATGCTAAGATCACTTCCATCACATGTTGTATGACCTGTGATAAAACCACTGGCTCCCTGGGAGTTTGCTTGGCTCTGGTTTGTTAGCAGATGACTAATTGGGTTTGAGGGAATATATCTAAATCAAATTACAATATTTATGATGTTAAATGCTTTTTTCTTGTGAAATGGTGTATGCAGCCGTAACTGTTGTTCTTCTAGTAATCAACTGCGCAAAATAGTCTAACAAGGCAACGTGAAAATCAGCCTTTGGCATAGTTGCAGTCATTAATATGTGTATCACCCCTAGACCAGGAAATCAGTAAGCATGACTTCTTCAGGAGCAGAGAGCGAAAAAAGTTACAAAAGAGCACTAGACCTCAGGGATCTCTCACCAAGACAAGATAACAATGTAATAGTTTTCTGATATTTGCATTTAAATACACAAAAGAGCACATAGTTGTTTCCACCGCTGAATTTTAACTCATTTCCACTCGTCTAAAAGGTGTCAGATTCATGGGAAAGTAGCAAGCACCCTTCACTGGTGGGGAATGGACTCAAATGTGTATTAAAGAATCACGTCGCCAAGATACTAAACCTTGAAATGTAGTCATAATGTGATACTTAATTGAATTTCGGGTTTGAGTGCAGGGTCAGGTTCAGCAGAGCTCAATAGAGCCAGTAAGTGTTTTTTACCACTGTGAATTCCCCCTTGAAAGTTTCTCATTTTCTCAAAAGTCCTTTACATAGTCTGCTGTATAATTTAACTATGTTATAGTTGTAGTTCAAATTTGTTTTAAGAAACTGTATTTCCTCTAAATACTTCGATACCCATGAGCCATCTTTGCTAAGGAGAAGAAGTCTGTCTCTTATGGGAGACTTATTCTTGCTGAGAGTTAGATGAAGCTTCAGCTTAGCATCACATAAATACCAGAAACAAGGTAAGTGAGCCAAAGGTAGCGCACAAATGAATACGGCTTGACCTCATTCTAAGGTTGTCAGGCAGAGACCTTTGGAAGTCGCTGCTCCACTCCAAGAAATAGTCTGACAAGCAGCCTCCTGCAAGGTTACAAGTTGTTGTTCTTACACTCCATTTTTTGTTCTGATGAAACCTTTTGGGACTCGTCCAGGGTGTATCCCGCCTCTTGCCCGATGTCAGCTGGGATCGGCTCCAGCCCCAGCGACCCTGATAAGGGCAATCGGTTCTGGAAAAATGGATGGCTGCATAAAACCTTTGGACAGAGCCAAGCTAGCCTGTTTCCCAGTTTTCTCCCTTCTTTATGGTAGGCTAAGCTAATGCTAGCTGTGGGCAATAATGACAATATAAGAGTGAAGTCATCTAACTCTCCACTAGAAGACCTAGATATGTTTTAGCACAGCTTCAGTTATACTGATGATTCATGCTCGTCTAAGCCTGGGAAGTGCTCTAACTGGCCGTCAGCTCACAAATTAAAGGACTTTTAAGTCCAGAATCCTGGATGCGTGTAATAATTCCTTCCACTTTGCTATCTTATGCTTTGCTCAAGAACACTTCAGCAGTGTGGCTGCTTGTCATGCACCTTTAGGCTGCTGATCTACAAGCCTCTTGCAGTTTCATGCCATGCACACTGCGAACTACAGCAATAAAACACGACTGTAAAAAATGCTTTTGGGACAGGTTGACTGCCTGGGTTGCTTACATATGGATTACATGGGAATGAATTTGTGCATGTAGCGGAGCTTCCAAATTAAATGTTGGTTTTAAGCAGATTGCACATGTAGCAACCGAAAAGTGCAAAAAAGAAGTCTTTGAGAGAGACTCACATAGCAACGCAGTGTAAGAAGAAGAAGCAACAGATGAGAGGAGAGGACAGAGGGAACAGGCGGAGGAGAGGAAAAGATTACTACCATAGTGCATCAAGCTTAGCTTCACATCCTTAATGGTAACCATGGAAATAATTATAGAGCAGACAGACAGGCTGTGTTAGAGAGAGTGAGAGCTACAGAGAAAGAGAAAGAGGGAGGGAAAGGAAAAGACAACGGGAGAGGAGGAGAGAGAGAAAACCGTGGGGGGTAAAGTAGCTGAAATGTTTGCTGGAATCCCTAAACCTTGTCTCTGCAGTCTCGGCTGATTGGGGACTATTTGACGATGGCATGAGAAGGAATGTGGTAGAAGTTAAACCCACGTAAAGTCAGTTTAACCTCCTCCTTACAGTAGCTGCAGAGTTTATCATCCTTCCAGCCTGATATGAATCTCCTCTTTGATATGAAACGCGGATGGGGTTTCTTAAGGCGATCTCCACCGTGTGCATGGAGGTTATATTATATTTTTTTCTCTCCACCAGCGATTAGGGACTCTGGTGCGGTGAGTACAGCAACAGTACAGTGTCATAATATAACGATGGTTTAAAAAAGTTGCTTCAAACCCACAGTTGTCATGGAAACAGATCTAAGATACCCTTTACCCCTGTGGAAGTGCTGATTGCTTATCATTGCTGAAAGCCCAATCAATGGTGATGTCCTTAAGATGGAAATTAAAAAGTACTTGATGTCTCCTGCGTCATTTAAAGTCAGATACATCCTACACTGAAGTGTGGACTTTAAGCTTCTGGATAATTTACATAATTGGATGCATTGCCTGGTTGGTTATTATATGGATTTCTGAGCAGTGTTTATATATTTCTACGGCGAGGCATGTCAGCTCGTGGGAAATGAGCAGGGGTCATGCAAGGCACGGGTTTTACGAATTAGCATTCTAATTTTTAATTTTGATCGGTCATGATTCGCCTGCGGCTGTGTAGCAGTCCAGCCCAACAGCAGCCCAGGCATGGGCAGGTGGTACACGCTGCGTTTTTGTTTTTTTTTTTGTTGTTGTGGATGCATATTGTTGTGAGTAATAACATGCTTGCATGCTTCCTGCACATTTGCCCCCAGCTCTGAACTTCACACTGTGCAATGTGTGTGCGTGTGTGTGTGTGTGTGTGTGTGTGTGTCAATGGGTGAGGAGGTAAAGGGAAAAGAGAGAGAGAGAGGGAGAGAGGACAGAGGATGAAAAAGTGATGAAGGCTTCTGCAAGGCTTAAAATCACTCCTGGTCCCAGTAGGGATCCATCCAGCCCCACCCCTTCTAAACATCTCTCTCTCATCCCTCTCTCCCACTCTCTCTCTCTCTCTCTCTCTCTCTCTCTCTCTCTCTCTCTCTCTATCTTTCTTACACACTGCTGGAAATAAAGAGAGAGGAAGCCACAGAGAGAGAGAGAGAGAGAGAGGGAGGGAGAGAGAGATTGAAGCGCAGGGCATCAGTGTTCTGCTGCTCCCTCCCTAAACTGTACTGCTGTCCACCTGTGCATGGATTACCACCGTCCAGGCAGCAGACAGGAGACGCTACAATCATCCATCGCTTGCCAGGCGGATTACTTGAGGATGAACCGCCGTTTGGTGGGAAGGAAGACGAGGGACTAAGTTGCCATTATCGCCTCGTTTTTTCTCTTATAGTGTGTGTGTGTTTTTTCTGCTGCCTGTCAGCTGCTGGCACACGTTCAGTTTTTAGGCATTGCAGTTTTTAGACTACTTTATTCTGTGGCTCACTTCGTCTTTTTTCTCTCTCTCCCTTCTTTTTTTTTTTATCTGGTGCTTGTCCACATATTTCCGCCTGCATTGGAAATTAAACCTTCCGTTTTTAATTACCCCTGCTTGCTTGGTTAAAGCTGGCTGCCCCGTTGGAGGGGGGTCCGATCAGGATATATTAAAAAAAAAAAAAGGCGCAGTAGCGGAGCGGAGCGCGTCTTCTCCAGCCTCTACATTGGCGCACATACAGAGAGAGGCGGATCTATTGCGCACCGCGCCGCAACGCACCGCTCCGCTCCTTCACGCACACATGGCCACGGATACGCACGCTCACACGCACGTGCACACACACCACCGCACATCCAGGCACGCAGCTCTTTTCCCGATGCGTGCATACCGAGCTTTTGATTGCAGTTAAACACCAGTTTCCTCCCGAGTCCAAAGCAGAAACGCGTTTACCTTTCCACTCATTTTTTTTTTTTTTGGACATGCACAAGGCGGACACCCACTAAGGAAACCATCGCAGAAACATTCCCATCTAAAAGATGAGAGAAATTGGCCTCAGCGGATCTTCCGTCGGTCACCGGAATTGCGAGTGCAGGGTCGGGGCGGAGGGCACCGGGGAGAGAGGACAGGGAGAGGCCGGGGAGGAGGAGCTCTCAGCCGGACTGCCCGCCGCGGAACAGCCGCTGCTGCCGGTGCTCGAGAAGCAGGCTGCTGCTGCCGGGGGGAGGCGGGGGGAGGATGAACAGTGCCTCAGTGTGAAATTATAACACTCAGCTGGCTTTGGGAGTGTTTGTTTTTCTGTCGTTTTACCTCTCACTAATTAGTCTGAAGATGCGAGATAACGAACAGTGGCCTACTTAATAACTGTCATCCTGTACTCTTATCAACGTGGCACTTTTGGGTCACCTCAAAGGTAAATTCAGCACTTTGGAGAAAGTGAAGGCCTGCAGTTGCAAAAATTTACCTGTGTGGCACCCTTTTGGAAGGACATCCTCCCACTTACAGGCCACTTAACTTTGTGTAATGATTACTTTTTCTCTTGATAGTTTGAAGTGTTTGTAGTTGATAAGTCAGATTTACCCAAGAGAACAATCCTAATAATATTCCTGTAATCTTTATATAGGGACTTCTAGTGTGTCTGTGGTGCTCAGTAGTGAGTTTATGGTCACCATATTGCACTTGATGGTATTTTTTATGTCTTAAATATTACTCGGCTATAATATTTCTGGAGAATATTATATATAAATATATAGTTTATAGTTTTCTGTGATATTTGTATAGCATTGTACTTGAATTTATTATCAGACCACTATAGTTCTTTTTCTATTACACCTTAAAGATTCACTTACTCTATCCAGATACCTTGAAAGAGCCCTGTTTCCAGGTGCCTTGGTAGTGGAGGCTGGCGATTTATCATTAATTCATATACCTGTTTGTCTATGAAATATTTAAAGGTCATGGATTGATTTAAGGCCAACGTTCATCCATTTGCAACATGGGAGTGTTTCACTGTATCGGGCTTTTGTAATAGGATCGATCTCACTGGCTTTGCTTTAGTTAGAGTACGCTTGATTCCTTTTTTTTTTTTTTTGTCCCAGGCTTATTTGAGCTGACTATCTGAGCAATACTTCTCTGTCTGGAACTTGAACACGGCCTTATAAAAACCCTCCAGAGGATGGTCACCTGCTAATCAGACACAGTCTGACAAACACACACGTGTGTCATGACAGTTGCTGACAGGTGCCGTTTTGCAGATACACCAACACAGCTCAGTTATTTTTAGACGTTAATATCACTGTGTGCTTTTGGAGTATTGATTCAGAACAAGTGTCGATGCTCGGTGGAATGTAACACAAACTACGGAGCCGCTGCAGCTTTCAAGCAGACGCCAAGACTCAGTGGAATACAGGCTGAAGTCAGTGAATTTCATCTCCAGTCTTAGCTGGCATCAGCTCTACTGTGGGGGTCATACAGACTGGAAACCAAGAGACGTTGTCTCTAGAAGTCTGCACACAAAGCACAAGAGGCCCCACCTGATCTAGGTAGGACATATGTGTCTTCTTATTTGATTTTTGTCCATTTATATGTGAAAACGACTCATTATAGCATCTGATGCAGGCATACAGCAGGTTTTATTCCCCAAAAAAACAAGTCGAAAAATTGCACATTGTCATGTCAATCATCTTTTCTGAGTGGGCGTATCAATTTCTCCAATCCATCTCTAAATACCACAGAAAAATCAGTGTCCAAGTGCATGTATGCTGTAAATCCTCACCCCATTTGCACCCAATCTCTTGTACGATGACGTCACTTCTCCTTTTTTTCTGTGGGTTTCTTGTCAAGCTCAACAGTCTACAGCTTCCCATCTGCTGCTTCCTCACATGCAATGTAATGTTCAAGCAAAAGACTCTGCATAGAGCAGTATTTATGTCGCTGCTTTAGTGCTGGACAGTTCAATTGATTTTTCTAAGCATTAAACAACCCCCAGAAACTACAAACTCAGTAAAAGACTAAAAAGAATTCATGTACAGTAAATAATGGACCATGACAAGCACTAAGCAGGTAAATCAGATCTGACTGTACTCGCTTCTCTTTGCTCTGAAAAAATCAAATAATTCCCAACGTGAAACAGAAGCTCGATCCAAAATTAGACCTTTCATTTCTTTGCGTTGAAGCTGCAGTAGGTGCATTTGCAGAGAAGCAGAAAGACACTCGCTCTCACCCGCCTTTCACTTCCCACCGAGGAGAAAACATTTGGCAGGTAGTTGATTGACAGCTCAGAATGAAGCTCTCCTAGTTTACCTCAGATATCGAGTGAAATGGCACTATCAATATTACAAAGATTCTGACATTATCTTACTCATTTCTCTTAACTCGGCATGAGCGTTACTTTTACCTGATTCAAACAAAATGTCAACGTAAAAAACATCGACCTGTAACAGCTTTAGCATCACAGAAACACACCAAAGAGACAGCAAAGGCAGAAAAATAACTGGCAGCTTGTGGATTCTGAAATTTAAAAACCATTCTTGCAGGCAAATCGGCTTTGAGAATACAAAGAATTGTCCAGAATTTTGGTTTTGTGCCAAATGGACTCCTACTGTTCATGTAGAGTGGAGAAACTTGTGATCAGCGGTCAACATGTATCATGAACGGACAGCTGGCTGGTGCTTCTTTGTCTCTCCTCGTTTAGTTTTAGCAGCTATTTATTTTAACTGTACATGTTTTACAGCCGAATATACATTTGTGCAGTTACTGTGGTATGTCTGGTCATTTCAGCTGTTGTGTAACATTCACACTAGAGATGATTTGACTCATTTATGTAACAATGAGTTATTTCTATTTTAGACCGGTCCTATGTGGTTTTTCCCAGCCAGGGTTTGCATTGCATTTTGTATATTTACTGTATGTGTAATGCCAAGATAGAAAAAGGTATTTATTTGCAACACTTAAAGGGGTGCTGTGGCTGTTTAGTACTGCACTTTCATACAGATTTTTAATAAAGAATGGTTAAATTGAAGAAGCAGAGGCAGTGATATCCTTTTAGTCCCTAGTAGAGAGAGCCCAGGTCATGATGTTACATCCAGGTGAGCCTCTGTTCTGTTGGCTTCTGTGACTCAATGCAATCGGTCATTTCTTACAATGTCATTTTTCACCCTTTTAGCTGAAATAGTTTTGTAAAGAGCTGTGAACTTCTACACCATTCAGCCCTCTTTGTCCTGTCTGAATAGCCGTGGCCCCTCAACTTGACTCTCTGTGGTCAAGCCGTGACATTTATCACATGATGGTCTAGTGCTTATGCTCATTTAGGATTTAGTGGCCTCTAGCTGTGCAGCTGACCCTATCCAGAGTGAGTGTTTAGTTTGTCCGTTATGGGCTACGTTAGAAACATGGTGGTTCAATAGAGTGGACTTGTAGATGTAAAAGGCTTATTCTAAGGTAACAAAAGCTCAGTGAACAAGTGATTTGAATGAGGGTTTAAGGTATTCTTATTTCTGGAAGAAAACCTCTTAGTTCAAGTTTCGCTTTGGCTCTCAGTGAGTCACTCCCAGAAAAAGACCGGATCACACATTAAATTTGGATTAGTTATGTGGAGGGGGCTCTGTGGTTTCAGGGTTTCCACGGGCACATGTGTGCGTATAGACTGCAAAATCTGATTCATGTCATTTTTATAAACCGTAAATGAAATATAACACCATGAGGCAACCTTCTGCTCTGAGCACTAAAACGCTAATCAATGACATGCTAGACGCTGATGGCAGTGCACAAAGGGGATCCTTACGGGGAGATAACGGGTCTATAGTATAAGAGAAGAGAAGAGCTGTATACATCATCTGAAAACTGGGAACCTGAAGATTAATCTAAGATGCAGCACTGTGCTTCAAGTTCAAGTAGTCATAAATCTATAATACATTGTGTTTTATTTAGGGGGCTATTCAAATATTGAAAGTTTAGGGTGTATAAGGGCTTAGTACATTATGAATGAAGTATGTGATGGCCATTCCTGTGCTCTATTATGTCTCATAAGTTGTTGCAGCAGTTTTAGGTCGGATTTGGTGCAAAATTTAACCATTTTTGACCACTTGAACATTGATAGTATTGATTAACATTGATAGTAATCCTGCCAAAATATAGAAATAGAGAAAATCTGATGCTGTGAGTTGGTAAATATTTGAGATTTGGAGAATTCTGTAAGATTATTTTTCTACAGTCTTTTGCGTGGTTGGATATCGACACATCTTCTGAACGCCCCATGTCTGTAGTTCGTGGTTGTACCGTTTCTTGAGGCTGTTATTTTCATCGAGGTCACTTTATGCAGTCAACTTTCAAAAAATCATCTCATTATTATCAATGAAATGGCTGCTGTGCAGACTACCATCATCACACATGAAAAGAACTGAATCCACAAGAGTCTCCCCTTACCAGTCATGCCCACTTTATGCAATTCAAGTTCTGTTTAGACTCATGGGTACACATAGAATATCATTCAGATATCTCGAGGCAACATAATGGTTGAAAATTGCTAAAATTTTGCCTAACTTTGAAGCATTATTTAGCCCCCTTCCTGACAAGCTGGGATGACATGGTTGGTACTGTACCAATAGATGCACATGTTTCAAATAACAGTATCTTCACTCTACAGAGGCTCCAGCCTCCAAAAGACAGTAATATTGGATGGATGGTGGAAGTGGAAGAAGTTAAATTCAGTATTTAATCAATGAGATTCCAGAATTGCATTGGTCCAGATTTGTAACTAAACCTTGACTTATCGACTATATAATCATTGTCTTGTTTGTCATCTATAGCCTGAAGTTGCATAGCACAGACAGACCAAGAGGTCCACTGCCCAGCTAGGTTAGCAAGACAGACAGCCTAGAAAGAGACGCACTGCAAGCTTGCAGATCAATGTTTCTGTTATTTTCTGACATCAAACTGAGATGACAGTTTACCTGATTGCTCCCACAATTCACTCTTGTGGTATTTCTTTCTTGTCCTGACCAGAGAGATAGTTTCGCTTCAACCTCTCATCGAAGGGTAAATCTACTCTGACAGGCGGGAGGGAGGCGGGGACCCTTACACAACTTGCATAGTGAGCGTATAACACCCCCCAGCTTAGCATGATGACAGAAAAGCGTAGATTTCTGGTGTCCTGGACAGCCCCGGCCCAGTTTAACCCCTGATCATTCATGGAAATATACTATAGCTGTTTGCACGCAGTAATTTGTTCAGAGAGCAGAATGGACTTTGACAGAGAGGTCAAGGTTTGCAGATAAATGCTGCTGCACTGCTGCTGCTGCTTCGGTGATGGATTGAAGCCCTGCACGTTATAAATCAGCTCCGTGCCTGTGTTTCTTAACATCCGCGCACATTTAGCTCTTTTAGATTTGTTTGAACAGCCACTGCAGAGCTTTATCAACTCAGAGACTTCTACGTTAATGTTTCCAAAAAATCTTACAGCAGCACATACGCTATCTGCTGCAAGGAACGAAACCCCAAACCCCCTCGCATGCAGTGCTTGTTCTTCCCTTTACACGCTGGGCTCTTGATGACAGTGTTTATACATTAAATTATGTAATGAGAGTCCCTAATGTAGTCGCTGCATTGTACTTTAAACACAGGAGAGACTGCCTTACATTTGTAGTCACAGTTCATGGATCAAAAGCAAACAGGGAGCTAACCAGCGTTCTATCATAACAAAGGCAAACATACAAAAAGCCCTGAGCGTTTCAGCACTATTAAGACACCCACTCCCTCTCCAGCCTCCATCTCTGGCTCTTGTGCTCCATCCCTCTTTCCATCCAACTCTCCCCCTCCTCTCTCTCCCTCTCTTGTTAGCGCTCCCCCAGATGCATTTCCTCCATTTCTCTCTCTTTCATTTTTTTCTCCATCTAGCTCTCTCTGTTCCTGTCGTCCAGTCTTCACTCCATATAGTCTTGCTCTTGCGCTGTCCCTTCTACTCCTACACAAACACTTACCTCCCCCCTACCCGACACACACACACACACACATACTGCGTTCCTTTTCTGTTTTTTAACCAACCTCTCACTCATGTGTGTCTACATCCCTCCCTCCCACTCTTTTAACTCTGTCTCTCTCTCAGTTCTCTCAGAGGGTCTAAGCTGGAAGCGTTTGCCACCCACACATTCCCTCTTCAGCTTTCAGCTTGACATCAGATTTACATTCACAATGAGCAAGCGCAGCATTTCACATGTTGCCTAGCACATGGCTACGCACACAAACATGTGAACACACGAGCTGCTTGTTTGCACGCATGAACACATGATCCTGTACTGTATGTGAGATGTAAGGGTGTGTACACGCTGATCTAACGCACGAATCTTTAGCCAGTAAACCAAATAGTCAATTTTGATGATCAGTTAATCGTTTATCAGACATAATCAAAAACCTGCTTCTTATGTAATCGTGTTGATTTGCTGTTTTTTTCTCTTTTTTGTCATTCTAAATGAATATTAATGAATATTTGGACTCTTGGTCAGACAAAACAACTGAAGGTTATCGTCTTAGGCTCTAAAAAAGGTGATGTGCATTTATTACTTATTACTCATTTTCTGCGTGTATTCACTGTCTTGAGAGAGTTAGATGAGAAGATCAACACAGAAAACCTCGTTAATAATGACACCTCTGGCGGTTAAGTGACTCGCTGTCAGCATTGCGTTGCTCACACTCGCTCTTCATAGGAGTCATCATCCTGGACAGCGGCCAAAAGTGACACACACGAGACTGAATGCTGAAATCCATGATGAATACTGGAAAATATATTACAGTCATGTTCAGAACAACCTTAGTATCTGTAATGCTGTGATATTTTATGTGTACCATCAGCTCCAATATCAGCCAACACCTCAAAGCAACCAATGCCAGACCAACATCAAACAGCCAGCCAGCCAGCCAACAGCTAAGCTAAGGTTACATTTAGTCAGGTGGCCTTGCAGTTGTTAGTTAGACATATAAATGATATATATACTCGGTATCTTGCTAGCAATACTGTTTGCGAGTGAGCAAGCTAAGAGTAACCAGTCAGCTGTGACCAGTTTATCCAATGAGGCGATATTTCTGCTTTGGTAACTACCTAGGAATCCACCCGTGTTTGCAAGAAAGCCAGCAAACCAATGTTAACCAACTAAAAGCTTTGCACTAATGTTAGCTTTGACTTTGGACTTGTTGTTGCACTCTGTGGGTGCCAGTTGTTTGTTGACCTTAGCATCCATGATGTCTCACCCTGAAATCTTTTCATAGAAATGAGTCAATTTCCCGTTAAAGGCAGCTAAAAAGTCGTGGAAAGTCTCATTTGTTACGTAGCAACCTCATAAATTTTACTCCACCTGGTGGAATCAAGGAGGTAGAATGTGTCATGTGACGTCTTTAAACAGTTTATCCATCTGCCTGTCTCTGCTGTTTACCCCTAATGTCTCGGTGACGAGAAGTCTTGCTGTAAAACCACAAATTTTTGGAATTAAAGAAACAAGATACAATGTGTTACTTATTTGGGAATTACAGATGTTGGTAGGTGTATTTTTGAGCTTTGAAAAGAGCCAGGCTGTCTGTTACCCTCTGCTGTCAGTCTTTATGCTAAGCTAACCTTAAACGAGTCAGTCTCCATAAGCCCCCATGTTAAAATGTCCACAGCAGAAATAAACATGTTTACAGCCTGGTACAAAAAACACGTTTGGTCTCTATAGCTAATTTCCCCGTTCATGACAACTGTACTGAGGCTGAACTCACCTGTTCATTACATTTAGTGCCTGGGACGCATCACATTTCTTGGCCAGTCAGCAAGCTTCACCTTCATGATTTGCATAATGAGATCTAATCACAATGTGTCCAGAATAAAGATGACAAGAGCCCTTAATAATACCAGGTGTAAATGCAAATCAGACAATCAGATATGATTAGCCATGTCTGAAATCACACCATCGTTCACGTCTTCACCACACGACAGTGTAGTGAGCAGTAAATAGAAACACAAGAAATAAAATCATTGTCTTTTGCATCACTCACAGCTGTAGTGACGTACGACATCTGTAAACTAGGTCACATCACATGTTAATACCAGGTGGAAACTGAGTCTGAGCTGTGGTGACAGTGATCTGACCAGTGCGGTTCATCCCACAAGATGTGGTGTGACATCTTTTTTTTTTTTCATCATCTTAATTGGCACACACCTGGACACCTTTTCAAAAGCCAGAATAATGTTTCAACACAGTGAGAGTAAAAACGAGCAACTTGAACAATGTTATTTCAGCGCATGGATGATTTATTAAGCAGCTAAATTAAAGAGACAAGCATGTCTACCTGCCACGCGAACCTAAAGCCAGACTGAATCACAGCCTCCCGTGACATGATGATGCCTCAGCCCGGCTGCAGTTTTTTTTTTTTTTTTTTTTTAAGTCAGCTTTTCAAGGCTTTACATCATCTCTAAACAATAGTTACATAATTGCATTTTTAAAATAGGTACGACAAGCAAATGTCTTCACACTTTGAGTTAGCACATCATGTCAGTCATCAGCAGTGATCTGGAGACTAATGATGCTTTTAAATCATTTACTGTGATCTGCTTAACACATTCCTTTACTCAGTGTGTGTGTGTGTGTGTGTGTGTGTGTCTGTGTGTGTGTGTGCACATGTGTATGTATATGCGTGCATGGCTACAGCCCATACAGTACAATAGCTCGATATGTGCACAAATACCCGAGCTTCTTCTCTGTTCAGAGCTTTGTTGTATAGTACATTTGAAACTAAAATGTAAGGTACTTCAGGAAAAAAAAAAAAATGTTTCCATGGCAACGAAACACAGAGCCTGGGTTGGGATCAAATAGAGAGTGAGTGAGAAAAAGATTTAAATGGATGTATCCAGAATTTTTCTTCTTCTCTCGCATTCCAGACCGATGCCTTCGTTAACACTTTAATAAAAAAAACGAAATCTTAATGGCTTCGATTAATTTAGACAGACCTTAAATCAAGAAGGCAGGTGTCTGCTCAGTATCTCAGTGCAGACTCCACCCGTCGCACATCCTTCCATAAAGACTGCAGATCAGATGATTTATATACTGATTCTGAATGAGTCTTTGCACACGCTGCCACCCACATGTCTCCACTGCGTGCTTGTTAAGTGTAAAAAAAAAAAAAAAGGAGCAGGTACGGTGTATTATGTTTGAGAAGTGAAATTTGGTCTGTATTCAAGTTGAAGAGGACCATTTTCCAAAATGAGAAATCGGCTCTCAGCGCCTACTCTTTCCAAATAATAGATAATGCAGCATGTGGAGTAAATCCAGGTGCATGTTAAAAATATAGGAGCAAACCCACCTAACTGCTTTATTCTGGGTTCAAAAGGCTTTTCGCAAGTCAGTGTGTCATCTACGGCAAAAAAGTACAATATTCTAAGAGCTACCTTAATGGTCAAGTCCCTCACTCACCTTTGTTGGATGTAATCTACAACAAAACCCCCCGATGATGCTGTTGAAACTTAAGTATCTTACAGCTGAAGGAGAGAAAAATGGTGCAGCAGTAACCATCAGGGATAATTCAAGATGAATAAAGGGTGATGGTCACAGCACATTTGCAAGCACATGGCAAGACATTGACAGGAATAATAGGCACTGTCGATGTAGCCAGAACGAACGGTTTGAATATAAGCAGTGCTGGAATAATTGTTAAGATCCACAAATGACACAAGACAGTTGAATATTTGTTCAGTGCTTATTGTGTAAAGGTGAATTCTGATTGGAAACATCACGTCTGCCTCGGGTTTGTAGACCTTCACCCTCCAAGCACACGTGGATTTGGGGTCTGGGTGCTGCAAACTACGAACCTGATGTGGCAGTAAAACAGTATTTTGATAGCATCACGTTTCCTTAAAGGTTTATCTCATCTAATGACGTTCAGTTTTGTCTTAATTAGATGTTTTTCTCGTTGAAGCAGAATGTCTGAAATCACACATGCCACAAATGTAACCCAATGAGATGAGTTCAGTAAGGAGTCAAAGTTATTAGTGGAGTTGATGATCTGAGATAGTTTCAGTCAAATTTTGTTCCATCCATTCATTTCAGTCATAAAACTGAATCTTTTATTTTAGAAAAACTATTTTTGAATAAATTTTACATGTACTACAGATATAGATACATTTTGGGTGACTACTCTATGAAATATATGTCGGGGGACTCCTCATGTCAACTTTAAATAAACGTATAAATAACTCAATCATTAATATACTTTACTAACAGATTGCTCTGTAGTTAGCTCATTAGCATAGTTACAGATGGAGTCAGTACTGCTGCGTGTGATGTATGTTGTTACTGCATGTCTGCACTACATGCAAATAATTGCCAGCTGTATTAGATTAAATGCATGAAGGAGCTTTTAATCTTGGGTATCGGCTAGCTCTGCAGTCGTGTATATCACATAAGAGCATCTTGTGGTCTCAGTAAGTCAGACCTATGTGTCTTTAAATTATAGTCATGAGTTATACACTGTATACGGTAAATCAACAGTAATCTGCCCTCTGTGGCCAGTCCTACAAATTACAAGAGAGAGGATTCATTTGCCCCGGATCTCTACCTCACTTGTGGGTAAATACAGAAGAATATGAATAAAAGCAGACGCTGTGTTCTCAGCGGGGAAGTCTAGAAATATGTTTTGGAGGTCAAACTACATTTAAATCCCAACACTGCGTCAGAGTCTCTTTGGAGATTAAGAAAGTGAACGTGTACACGGTGCAGGGGATTCTTGCTCAGCGATTTCTGAATGAAATATAACGCGAAAGCAAACAGCTGCAAATAGCTCTGTTTAATAATGCTTTGCAAGACAGTCTACCGCTTGTGAATAGTAATTATCATAGATTTTGTTTGTCTGTTTATAGATCGCTTGATGAATTTACAACATACTGTAGCTTTGTTCGAGTTCCAGAAGAACATCATGATTTTATTTCTCGGTTAAAATTATTCACGGCTGCCCAGTAACATTTACAGTCCAGAGCTGCTGCAGAGCAGCCACTCCACATTAAACTGACAAAACAACTCACGTGAACTTGTTTTACATCTCACGTTGTAGCGTCTTTAATCATCATCTCTGAAAACGTCAGACCACGGAGCGTCTCTCGTGCGTCGCACCTGACAGGCTGTCAGCAGTAGAGGAAGTGGAGCTGATTTTACTATCCTCCATTTCCATCATGGTTTTATAGTTGGATCATTTAGAGACAAGACTAAAAAGTTTATCGCCTGTTGTGCCATTATCCTGCATCGCTCTGTGTACAGTGTCGCAGCTAGTTAAGTGCACAGCGACAAAATGAGACTTGACTCGAGGGCTTCCTGATGGATGATGAATGAACTTTTCGTAGTACACATTGCACCTTTGGGGGGAAAACAACAACAACAGTTGCAACTATCTAAAGTTGACAGAGACTTGGTTGATTTCCTACAAAAATTCTTCCAGCCTGATGAAACCCTCCATTGGAGGATGTAATGAAACATGTGCTCTCTTTCTGAATCTTATGACTCCAGATTGGCACCCAAAGGACAGAGTGTTTTTCTTTTATCACCCTCAGGGTTTAGGATAGTGCACCAAATCACAGACGGCTCCTTTGTGACTATAGCCAAACTCACAGAAGTGCCCCAAACTTTTGTTTGACTGATGCCAGTTGAGTCCTAAATCACCATTCTCTCCTTGGCACAATCTGCTCCTCCAGGACAAACTCATTAGTTTGGGAGACAATGCATCCTGAAGTGGATCTTGATATCACTGTTCTGGAGCCTTTTAATTGAGATGGCTACAGTTCTGATGCATGAATAATGATGGCATAACCTCAAGCCGTACGGGGCATCACCCATGATAATTGCTGTTAATTAACACTTCTTGCAGAGTAACAAACACCTAAGAAACTGTGAGCACTACTGTGAGCGGAGTGAAGGCAGCCACGCAAACTGAATGAACAATATGAGGAAGCCTTCCAAAGTTCATGAACCGAAACTCATTAAACATCTCTAAACGATTCTTGGAACAATTTTGCCAAACAGTGACTCAAAATTCTTGAAAATGTTCCAGGTACCCAACAGTTTCATTTTTTCGGTGTCAATCTTCCCGTACATGTACATTTTTCAAACTTTGCCATTATGTAACCTTATTACAGAAGGCAATTTTCAGGAGAAAATTAACTTACTTTTCCTACCATTAGAATCAGCTGTCAAAATTTCTCTTGACACTCTTTAATGGAGCTAGATGTTGACTTTCCCCCCCCTCATCTGAGATTTATCAGTAACCTTTTCTCTCAACCCGCTCTCTCAGATTTAATTTCTCCTCCACCTCCTCCACCAGTCACTCTTCCAGCCTAGATAGTTTGATTTGGTAGATTTTTAAAGCTGTGCATACGGGCAAAGAAACACTGGCCTGGTTTGATGTCTCGGCTTTGTGGTCATCTTTTCTTTCTTTTTTTTTTTCCCTTCCTTGCGTGGGTTGGACAAAATGTTAGGATTGCAGACAGAAAAGACAGGCAGGTTTGCGGTGAAAAGATTGCCATTTGGGCAGGGAAATGAAAGCGAATGAAAGGATGGGAGCGATGTGGATAAAAGAGGAATACAGATAAAGGTAATACAGAGAAAATGGAGGGTTCTAGATGGCACACATCTGAAAAAGGAGTGAAGGAGAGGACGGTATGAAAACAAGAAGAGGGTGCAAGGAGGAGAAAGAAAATGAAAGAGAGAGATCAGGGGCTGAAGAGAGGTAGAGGGATAAATGCACTATTTGAATTATGTAAAATAGCTGCGTGGGAGAGAAGAGGTGTGTGTGTCTGAGTATTAGTGTGACTATGTGACAGAAGAGGCTGAGCGAGGGAGAGAGCAAAAGAAAGAGCAGAGACAGACAGCATGATCAACATGAAGAAACACGGTGAGATGGGATGCAAAACAAGCAAACTGTGACCAACTTATATTTTGCATAAAGGTTTTCATGCTTCAGATTTTTCTTTGAAAGGACCGTGCAGTGGAAAAAGAAGAAACAAGGAAAGGAGACATGAAAAGAGAACAGAAAGAACAAAATGTTCAGGGATGTAAAGTTCGCTTTGATATCCTCCTCCTGTAGTTTGGAGAGGATAAAAATGATTATCCAAGCAGGGCTTCTCCATAGGTGGCCAGCCTGGCGTTATTAGACAAGGGATTGTTTCATCTTCGACTGGTAGACATGTGCAACACGCTGTTGACTTCTCATAACTTTGTCTTTATTCGCCGTGGGCGAGGAAGTCCAGTCCAAAGACGTACCGTGTTTGTGCTCCCTTTTTTGAGCTGTGCTAGCTGCGGTTCCCGAAATATCTCAACAACTATCAGATGAGTTGCCGTGAAATCGTTTTGTGCACACAGTCATGGTCCCCAGAGGATGAATCCCAATGACTTCGGTGCTCCTCGTGCTTTTTATCTAGCTGAATCAAGTGCATAACACTGTCGTAAATATAGACACGTGCAATTGTTATGAGTACAGTATATTACTTAAGATCAAAAACCAGCAAGTCGACAGCCAAACATCAAGCAAGTGATGTAACACAAGACATAGCAGCCAGCTAATATCACTTACTAGTCCAAAAGCGAGAAGCCCAGCTTGGCGTCTGTCTTTCAGCCATTTATTTAGCGAAGCACCAATGTCACCAGTGAGCACAATGTGAGCTAACAGCAGCTACAGTTCTCTGCACTTCACTGTCCACCAGTAAACTCCAAAAGTCACAGAGTTGATAAGGAGCACACAGAGGACACCAGAGGGAAAAGCAGAAACCATTTTCTCCGTAAAATATGAGCCAGTTTCACCAAAATCAGTGAAACAGGGAGATTGTTCCTGTACAGACGTACGGCGTGAAGAGAGGGAATGACACCGTTCAGCTGATGATTTTAGAAATATTCACCTGATTAGGATAAAAACCTTCAGAACAGATTACAGTCCCATTAGTTGTACTTTGCGTTTGAATAGAAGAGCAGCTGAAATCATATTTAAACCACTGAAACCTGTTTATACACATACGCTGATTTCAGTTTTAAAGCTCTGTGCACCCATTGAGCGGCACGCAACTGTTAAGGTTGAGAATTATTGAGAAGTTTAACAAAACCTTTGAATAAGATTTGATTGCATTTTTGTGTTTCTACGTAGTTAAGGTCAGAGAGCATGCTGTGGATGGCAACTGGTGGATACTTGGTATTTGATGAAAAAGCTAATATGGACTTCACTTCGTAATCGCTGTGTCCTTGATTTGAATTTGCCTGCAGGGACCTTTGTTGCATGTCGTCATCCCAGCCTCTCTCTTTCTCTCGCCACATTTCCTGTCTGTATCTCTATTGTTGCTATTAACTAAAAGCAAAATAGACAAAAATAATCAAAAATAAAAAAGATAAAATAGGTCTAATATCAGTTTATACCAACAAGATTAATTTACAAATTTGTTTCAAAGGCTTCAGTCCAGGAATGATGATAACTGCTTCTTTTTTGTGTGTGTGTGTACCTTTTTATTTTAACTTTATTTTATAGCAAATGTATTATACAGCAAAAGAATTACAGACAAATTACTGTATATACATGCACATGAGATAAAATTGTAAAAGAAAATGAATTTAGGCAAACAAAAAAGAAATTATTAGAAAGTTTTAATCAACAACAACTTTTAAAGTCAGTGGAGAACAGCTTGTGTTTTTCGCCTTCAGGTGGTCAGTCAGACACGTATAGCAAAATTTCACAATTTCATTGTACAAGCAAGTATAGAGTTGTATTTTTCTGGCCAATCCATGTCCTGACTGATAGACACGCAATGAGATTTGTAATTCTGTGAAACACAAGGACCATTTGTGGCCCTCTCAAAAAGTCACTTTCATCCTCCGCTGCATGTACAGGAATTTCACCTTGGGGGACAGTCCTACAGAGACGGACGTACAGCAGCGCTGACATTTTATTGAATTTTTCAACATTTGGTGAAAGGACAAGAGGGACGGGGAGCTGAAAGTCACGTAGGCCGGCAACAGGCGAGATAGGCACGCATTCACAATTCACTCCTTTTGATGTAATTTGTGGGTAAGCCAGGCCTCCTGTGTTCTTCCCTAACTGTACATCCGCACTGCCTCCGTCATCCATCAAGCGTAGGACAGGAGTTTATTCCCTTACTGACCAATTCAGTGCATTAGGCACCGACTCAGTGACGGAAGTCAATAAGTGCTTTGTTTGTTTAATGCTCGCTCCTCTCTATCCATGCATCTCCCGTTCCCTCCCCAACCTCACCATGCAGACTGTTAACATTTGCCTCATCTGACGTCCAGACAGAAAATCTATCTCTCCAATAGTCTCTCGCCCACTTCGTCAACCTCCTCTCCTCCTCGGATGAAGGTGTATTTGAGTCGATGTGTGTGCAGCAGTAGAGGCAGCAGCGGTAGCGCTGGCGGATGGGTGTGACCCCGCGTGGTTTTATATCTACCTCGCTCACCTTTGACCTCCATCTAGTGCTCATATTCTTCTCTGCGCTCTTTCATTCCCTCAGGCAGACTGTCAATAACAACTCTCCCGTAGCGGTTGATTGCCGTCTCTCTCTTCACATCCTCTCGCTCTACCCGTGTCCTCTCCTTATTTTACGTCTAATGTCTCCCTTCCGCTGATGCTTTCACGTCTCTTACCTGTCGACCTCTTCTCTTTCTCTGTCTCTTAGATCATCGTGCCCGGCGGAAGAGCATAGCCACCGGGAAGCAGCCCAGCATGGAGGTCCCTCCCACTGCCCCCCTTCAACCCTTCCGACAATCCGTGAGTAACCCTCCCTGTCCCCGGCCTCGCTCGCTGCCTCCGACCCTCTCGCTGTCCCTCCTCCCTCCTCCCGCCCTCGGCCCGTCGCACACCTGCGGCCGCCGGGTCAGCGGCACCCCGCCTCACCCTTTCCCCTTCTCCCTGGCTGTCTCCCCCTCCCTCGCCTTGTGCCAGCAGCAGCAGCAACAGCAGCAAAAGGGCTCCAAGAAAGGGCCCGGCACTCCCCCTTTGCCCCGCTCGCTGCCCCTCTCCCCCTCCCTGTCCTTCACCCTGCCCCACTCGCCTGCCGCCTCCTCCTCCTCCAACCCCTTCTTGTACTGGGGCGGAGACTGGAGGGCTGCTGGTTCGAGTCCAGTGGCAGGAGGAACGTTTATTGCACCACTGCCCCCTTTTGAGGTATGTGACACAAACATGGCTGAAGCAGAGACACTGGCTACGTTTACATGCATGTTTAAATGTTGAGATAACTGAGGCTCAAGGCTGTGTTAGTACATCTTAAAGGATCATACCAGGGTGTTTAACCATTTCAGGCAGCCATTGGTCTCCATTAATCTCCCAATGGTATAAAAAAACCAATTAGCAGTCGCATAATCTGCTTTAATGTTTATCAAAGTCACTTCATCGTTGCGTGATAACTCATTTAAGTGCAGACTGACTTAAAAAAGCTGCGCTGCTTTCTGTTAATTTGTTTGCTTGCAGAATTAAAAACTCGTCATTAATGATATCATAATGAAATAATAGAACTTCATGAGTGTGTACAACAACACACACACAAAAAAAAACCTCTCAGATTTAAGCAGACGAGATGAAACAAACAAGACAAACCATCCAGGCAAACAGAAAAAGGCGATACAGAACAAATTAAATAAAATGCCAGAATAAATAATGTTGCCTTTTATATCCCACCATTACCCTAAAAACACACTTTTTATTGAATTATTTATTAAGTTATGGTGTTTTTATTCAGTTTTAAACTTCTGTGTTTTATATAGTTCTCTGTTTTCTTATTGTAAAGCACTTTGTAACTGTGTTCATAATAGTGGTTTATAAATCATGTTTAGAATTATATTATTATGAAAGAAACAGAAGTAAACGCAGACTTGATGTTCACTGTTACTCTTACTCAGAAATGAAACCAATGGAGTGACACAAAAATACGTTTAGGTTCACAAACGCTGAATGTGATTTGTAGTAAATGGATTAAAACACCTGGTATGATTCTTTAATGTCAGAAAGAAGAAGAATAGAAGAATGATCATTATTCAAATAAATATGCTGGTACATTTATTCCAGGGATCATCACGTCTGTTTTTATACCAGAGACAACTTCAGTCAAAGAGAGGCGAGAAGAGCTGGCCGCCAAACACTGTTATTTCTGTTTGTAGACAGAAATAATCTGTTTATTGTTTTATTCATGGCAACAGAAGCTCAATCACAAGGTATCAAACGTGCACATGAAAAGGCTTAAAGGGAAGATTAGTGTCTTTTTTAGTTTGTCTATGTCGTTCATCTCCTTTGCATTATTTCTGCTGGTGTTTGGACATGTGGCTGGAAGTAGCGGGACTTTTTGTTGTCCATTCAGTGCTGCAGTTTGAAAAACAGCTTCCACCGTCTTGCCAGATAATCCACAGAGATGTGGCACCTTGGTGTTTTAATATCAATGTTTCAGGTTCTCTGATTGAATGAGGAAGCCTGAAGGGCAGGGAGAGTATCATATTGTGAACTGACAGCCTCTTTTTCTGTAAATCACCTGACATTTACAGGAAGAAATGGAGATACAATCCCTAAAAAAGTATAAAAAGATGTAGTGGAACCTCCAGATACCCACCTTAAAAATAGCCACAAGTCACGCTGCACCAACCAGTCATGTTACAGACTTCGATGTAAGCCTCGGTGTTGCCTGCCCGTGAGAGACTTTTGATCCCTGACTTTAGTCTTTAAGGCAAGAAGGGTTAAATCTGAGGCAACTGGACTTGGTTGTAGATCTGTAGAAGACGTTTCACCGCCCATCCAAGAAGCTTCTGCAGTTCTGAGCAAGAAGAGAAAAGAAGCCTCTCGGATGAGAGGTGAGACACGTTCACAGATGTACATGCAATGTTAGTTCTCCACTGAAATTGGCACGACAAACGTGTATAAGCATGTTAGTGAACTTAAATGATCAAAAGTAACGTCACTCACAAGGTGTGAGTGATAAGCATTTATATTACTGAGCTGCAACTGATGATTCTTTTCAGTCTGCTCTCATGTATGACGATGAAAAGCATCAAATCTTCATATTAAACAAGCTGGAACTGACAGCATTCCTGCTTCATAAAACAACTAAAAAGGTTATTCAATTATCAGAAAAATTAATGGATTAATCAACTAATCGTCACAGCTCTACTGTTTTATATTATTGGATTATTATTATTGTTGTTACTGATGCATTAACGTGAGTAACACATTACTGTTGGCGGAGCTAGTTTAAACTATTTGGCAAGCTGTTATACGTACATATTTAAAATGTAATTTAACACAGTTAGATGTAACTAAAGCTGAAAAATCAATGTCATGGAGTAAAAAGGACAATGTTCCACTGAAATGTAGAATGATATATGTATAAATACAGAATTTAACTCAATTTATTTCATCTCGTATCACAATTATTCACTGAATGGCACGAATACTCTCCATTGACCTGACATGAACCTGAAGGCGTCCAACGGCAGAGCAAATGCAGCCGCTGAACATGAAGCTGACGTTCCACCTTTCTCGCTCTTCATTGTGTTTTGTTGTGACTCAGTCTTTTCTCTCTGCCGCGTGCATCGAATACTTTCACTTTTTGAGACTTAAAGTGTCAGACGGCGCGGCTAATCAAATCAGATTTAGTCATGCAGGCTATTAGCTGGGAACCAGCAGATGGAGCCAAGTCTTTAGTCATATCCTCAAGACAAGCTTCAAAGCCATTTGACTCATGCCAGATGACGAGGTGTCATTTCCCTCCAGTCATTCTCGCACTGAATAAATGCTGTTATGCTATAGGTATGTAAATGACATTACTGCGAGTCTTTAGGACGGACCTGAAAGCTGAATGGGTGAAGCTTCTCTGAGGCACAGCGGTACAAAAAAAAGGTGGCATTTCATGCATGTTTCTTCAAGGTTAGAGTGTGAAAACAGCTTAGAAATGTGACATTTATAGTCTACAAACGTCAACAGTGTCATTGGTTAGGTTTTAAAATGCTATTAGTGGGCTGGAAATTCATTTAGATGGTAAATGTCACATCTTTTTAATGTAGTTTTTACTTTATAGAAGTGACACATTATGATTTAATGTTAATTACAGATCATGACATACAATATGTCTTTTAACAAGTGGAATAAGTGAAATTATGCTACCTTTTAGCCACAAATGTTTTGTTTCACTTGTTCCCGCTTTGAGCAGAATACGGCTGTAAGAACTGGTCACGGTTAAAGTGACAGGATT
Source organism: Protonibea diacanthus (assembly GCA_028641955.1). Lineage (NCBI taxonomy): Eukaryota > Metazoa > Chordata > Actinopteri > Sciaenidae > Protonibea > Protonibea diacanthus. The sequence continues at coordinate 22,551,802 of CM053983.1, read as the reverse complement.
CAAGTCTGTCCAATCAGGTTTGTTCTTGGCAGGATTGTCCTGTAAACCAACGGTCTGTCCCAAAACCTACACACACAGCCGCGATGTTCAAAAGCAAACCGACAGAAACCATTTAACCCACGCTTGATGTGCGCTCCGAAGCGGTATTCGTACGGTGGAGTGCTCTCACAGCAAACTAATCACCAGACATGAAGTTTAAGCTCATGTTGGATCCAGTGTGAGGAATATTCATCGAAACACTACAGAGGTATCACGTAACATTTATAATCAGTTCTTCTTATTGGATAAATCAGGATGAATAATAAATATCATATTCTTTTATCAAATATGTTTAAAAACAAAAAAACGGAAGAAAAAAAGCCAAAAATATCAAAACCACCATGATAAAACTATTAAATATGCAGTTGTATCATGGCTGTGGCATGACATACCATTACCGGTTGTCATGGTAACACAACACACTTCCTGGCTAGGGAGTTTTTCAGGATAAAATAGTGACAGTCAGAGCGAGAGATGGAAAGATTTGACAGAGCGGAGCTGAAGGAAATGCTGATACATCTCATCTCATCCCTCAGCTCAGTCTGACAGGACCGAAGCTGAGCTGACCAGCGGATATAAAATCAGACGACTTAACGAACGAGATTATCCATCCTTGTCCGCGTTCATCGTGTCATTACACGTTTCCAGAATCATATATGTGCAGTAAACAAGCCAAGAAACAGCCTGTCAGTGCAGTCGAGCCTGCAGAATGTGCTGTGAGATCATTTTTCATCGCTGTACACCTTCAATATTTTCATTTAAAAGAAAATGACAGAACCACTTTTAACATATCAGCACATATAATAGTATTAATTATATATTTTAAGTGTCTGTAAATTAAATTTAATTGCTTTATCTGTCATCTGATTGTGACCGTGTGGTTGATCCCAGATCACCTGATCTTGATTGTCCCATGTACTACTTGGCACTCAGATATCACGAATGTTAGTATTGGGACTGACCCCGAGTCATGTTCTGCCTCATCAATGATTCATTTCCTGTTTCGGTGTCTCAGATTGTGCGATGTGATCATGTAATGAAGCTCGTGTAGGACAAACTGCTGCAGCCCTGTGTGAGATTTACACTGGCGAGCTGGTGGTTGGACTGTACGGCTCACCACTGCCCACCACAGGATCTGTGACAACACTGCAGCTCTCTGTGACAAGTGGACATGTGTGGGTGTATGATTTCTTGTTGATAATAAATCTACCTTGTGCTCTCCCCCATCACGCATCATGTGTTTCATTTGTGTGTGCCTCCACCTGATTTTTATGTTACTGAAATACGACGCCGGCTCCATCATGGGAATCATCTCTTTATTTCACCATCACACACAAACCATTCCTGACACAACCTGTCTTTTCCAACTCACGTCCACCTCTGGAACTTCGCACCATGCCCATCCTCCCTTCCTCCATCCTTTTGCCCCTGTTGTTGCTCTCCTGCTCCACCCGCTCCAGAGTTTCCTCAGTAGAAGGTTGAAGGGCTCGATCAAGAGGGCTAAGAGTCAGCCCAAACTGGACCGAACCAGCAGTTTCCGCCACATGATCCTCCCCCGCTTCCGCAGTGCCGACCAAGACAGGTCAGTGTGTGTGTGTGTGTGTGTGTGTGTGTGTGTGTGTGTGAGAGAGAGAGAGAGAGAGAGTAGCATTCATAAGTGGCGTAATCTGCTGCGTTAATCTATGAACACTGTATGAAATCTGTGCATGAATGTTTTGACGTCTACTTACACACTCTAAAGCATCTTTCTCATTGAAACAGGATGTTGGGCTGTGGTGGGAGAAGTAATCGGATATTTTATTTCGACAAAAGTACTAATACAACAATGTAGAAATACTCTATTACAAATAGACGTTACAGATTATAAGTTCTGCATTCTCTACAAGAATGTTACCAGCAAAATTGACTCAAAGTCTCAAAAGTAAAAGTACTCTTTCTGCAGAATAACGTGCTTTATCACAGATTTATTGTTGCATGTAATTATTAGATTATTAATACTAATATTTTAACGTTTAAGCAGCATTTTACTGTTGTAGTTGGATAACGTGGAGCTGCTTTTATGTTACTCTTTTAGTTAAGTTCCCAACTGATGGGTTGGGCCTCCTCCTAAGGGTTGCGAGATTGAGATGATTAATGTGAGAGGAAATAAAGAGAAAACTGATTTCTGCAACACAAATTTATATTCATATATCTGACGCGGTCTAATCTTCGCTTATGTTTTTAAAAGAATATCGGATAATTTAAAAATCTGTCGCTCTCTCTCAACCTCTTTATGTCTCTGCCTCTTTCTATCTCCATCTATCATAGTTATGAATCGTTGTTTATTTTACACTCATGTCCCACCACAGTGTCACTTACAATTAAAACACTCAGCACCGGTGCTGTCTCTCTGTTGGGGCAATGAAAAAAAGAAACCTTCACCCCCCCCTCCTCTCTCCATGGCAACCAGCAGACAGCCATATGGCGGCTGTACAGACCATAATGAGTCAGTGGGAGATTTGCTTAATTATACCTCCTCTGTATCCTGTACGTAGTCGTAGCGGCACAAGAGGTGCACGGCTAATTTTAGATGAGAAAATTTCCTCAGAGTGCCGAAAGTTTTTGTTTTAAGGAGAAAAAGTGAATAAATCAAAGAATATTCTACGTGGAATTTGAAGTTTCCGGTTGCTGTTTAACAATTAGAATGAACTCAATTGTAAGTGTGACCTCAGGCTTGTGTATTATTTCTAGTTTTTATTAACTTTTAGCCTCTTTTGCACAAAAACATCTCTTTCTCTACAGCTCATGAATCATAGAGATGTTTTATGAGGAATAAATGAAAGATTTTTAGCTAAATTTGTCAGATTGGTGAACAGTACCTCATTAGAAAAGGAGGTGTCCTCAGTATTTTGTCCATTTTTTTCCACAACTAACGATTATTTTCAAAATGAATTAATCAAGTGAGAAGCTGGAGTTTAAATTTGTGCCTGAAAAATGACTTTAACAATGAATAGATTGTCAAAATGTTGCCAGTTCATCAAAAAATCATTTAAATCGACAAGTTGAAACGTTTCTAAGCTTTGATTTCGTCCACTCAGTCGATCCGTTAGCTCCCACTCGACAGCTACAGCCAAGACTCTAACTTCAGATGTGAACAAGGTCATTGGGATAATCTAAACACGGGGCAAGAAAGCGCCAGGTGTCTGCCAAAGTACGTTTCCACATGATTTATTCATTTGGGAAGAGTTTGTGGATGTCTGTTATCCCCAGCTGGTCTGAGGAGACGCACAACGGACAAAAAAGTCAAGAGCCTTGTGAAGTCGAGGTTGTTTTCACAGCTCCTGGTTTACTCTGGAGGTTTTCTGTCAGGGATGTTGGCGAACATCTGCAGCTCTGTTCATTATTATTCTCTCTCTCTTCTTTTTTATCTTTATTTATCCAGGGAGGGTTTGCTGAGAACACATATCATTTCTCAGCACGGACTGAAATTCATGCAGCCATAAATGTCTGTGCCTCTGAGCTCCCAGAGAGGCTCTAAAACTTACAATGATACATATTCTTTCACCTTTTTTTTAATAATTACTTTTAACTGACTGATCATGCAAAAGTGCTATGGGTCGTAGAGTTACCGTTCCTTACAGTACTGCAGCTCAGCCTGTCATAAAGCACCTAACTCTACATACACTGTATATTATAGCCTGTTTTTCAGTGCAGTTTAATGTAATTTAGAGGATATTCTGCCCTGTTCTGCATATTTACATTATTCATTTATCTCTTGAGTGTTTCAATTAATCAATTAATTGGTTTGCCTATAAAAATGTCACAAAACAGCAGAGGTTGACACCTTTAAATCACCTTTTCTGTCCAAAATCTGAAGATATTCAATTTGCAGTTATATAAAGCAGAGAAAAGTTGCAAACGTTTGGTATTTTTGCTTGATAAATGACTGAAATGTAACCTTGTGAAGCAGCTGGATACAGAAGATCAATAGAGATGATGATGATCGTGATCATCATGATGACGATCAAGCTTCAAGCTATGTGCTTGTGTCTGATCCACGGTGATTCGGACCAGTCAGCACCCTTTGAGGAACTATTGGCAGACATTGTTTAGCAGTCGGTGTGACACTGCTAGAAGAGTCTGTTCACTTGAAAGCAACAATGGTGTCTCCTAAAGAGGTTAGCATAGATGGAAGAAGTCCAAAAAACGCTACTGAAGGCTTTTTTGGAAAAGATTCTCCCAGCTGACTTCTTCATAGATCTGATTCTATGAAGATCTTGATCATCCACCATGTTTTTTTGAAAGTTTCTGGACTTTTCTAAACGGTTTCCAAGCCTCTGGTCAACTGAAATGATGATAAACAAAAGTTTTTGGCTATTATTTGGATTTTTTTAGCATTCAGTTAGCCTCACATTACTGTAATCTTAAAAGAGCTGCAACAAACATTTCCTTTCCATTCACATTTTTTCTCAAAATTGTGATAAATGTCCATCACAAAGCAGCAAATGTTTGACCTTTGTGTTTGTTTAAATGGCCTCAAAACTGTTGCAGATGTTCAGTCGATGGACTGCTTGTCCAAACGTCGCAGCTCTTCTTAGACAGTTGATAATTTCAGTTCTTCGTGTAGTGTCGGTTGTTCTGCTCTAGTTCCACAGAACATGTTCTCGATATCACACAGTTTTGTATCTGCTGATTGAACCCTTGTTCCTCTCTCTCTCTCAGATGTGTGTTTCTTCAGTCGTGACACATTAAATCAAATTTGCAAGGTGTGTGTGTGTGTGTTTGTGTGTGTGTTTGTGTTGTCTCTTCATGTTCAACTCTTCCTGCACTCCATCTCCCCCACCGAGACCCAGCGTAGACCTTCTTTTACCTCCAGCACTCCTCTCAATCCCTCCCCGACCCTCACACATCCTCCTTCCCTCTAATCCGTGCTCTCACTTTCTTCCTCTCTGAAGGATTCACTGTTTACATAATCAACGTGATTTCCTCTGAGAGGTCTCCTCTCTCTCCTCACCCCTTTCCCGCCTCAGTCTTTCCTTCTGTCACATCCTCTCATGACCTCCCCCACTCTTTCTTTCTCATTTTCTCCTCTGTATTCCCCTCAATCTGACTCATTCCTTTGGGTCTATTTTTATCTCTCCCTCTCCCTCTCTCTCTTGTGTTTCTCTCTCCCTGCGGTCCCGTACATGTAATCAGTGCTGTGTTGATGAACGTTATGATATAATGTAGGCAAAAGCAGTGCGAGCGCAGGGAAGAAGCAGGGAGTCGGACGCAGCACGGAGGATTATACAGTATCTTTTCTAGCTTTCATTTTCATCCCCTCTTTTCTTCTCCAAGGGGCTTCATCACACCTGACCGTGCCTCCTCCTCCTCCTCCTCCTCCTCCTCCTCCTCCACCTCCTCCACCTCTCTGCTTTCTGGTTAGACTCACCGTGTCATCATACGTCTGTCTTAGTCTTGGTGACTGTCTGCTGAGCTAGTCTGTGATTTTTACATGCGTGCATCTGTGCGTGGGAGTGAGCGTGTAGGTGAGCGTGATGGACGAGCTCGAGCGGAAACCCTGTTCATTTGTTAGTATGAGCCTTTTGCATACGTGTGTCAGGATTAATGATATTACGAAGAATCTTCAAATATTCTGTGTAGATTTTAAAATGTTTTGCCACGGGGGGGGGAAAGATTGTAACACATCGTGAGAGAATATAGTTTTAACTGTGTGTAACAGCTGATCTGATGCAAACAAATCAAAGAAGTTTATGATGAGCTTTTGAGAATAAGATGACAGGATCAGAGTCACTGTCTGTTCTGTCTACTGCATTGACATCTTAACACTTTAAATCATTCAGAATAGAAAGTTTCAAAATGTTTATTATTTTTCTTTGCCTCAAGTGTAGCATCTACTCTCTCTCTCTCTCTCTCTCTCTCTCTCTCTCTCTCTCTCTTTGCCTTTAATGACAAAAATGATAATATCTTTGACTAAATTAAACATTAAAAAGTCATTGTATTCATTTACACAGATTTAAAATATGCTGAAAGTGACAAAAATGAAGATGTGGTTATGTAGAAATCTGTGTTTTTATCCATGTGCAGGCTATCGTATGAATGGTGGAAGCTTTCATATATTTTGTGTAATTTTCTGACGTTTAAGCAAACAGATGCGTCTTTTGTTCACAGCCGAAGGCCTTTTTCTTGGTGCTAGATATTCATAACATAGATATTGGGGATGTGTTAAAAGCCCCTTTTCATACATATTGTTCAGCACTCATACAACTGTTTGTTAGCCAAGATCACAAATCACAATCTCCCTCAGGAGTCTTTATAATCTGTGCGGCGTGCGACACCCTCTGTCCTCAGATCTTCAGACACCTAACATGTAATTTCCATACGGAAATTTACTCTGGTTCCTTTTTAAACAAAACCAAAGCCTTCCTCTCCTCTCCTCTCTCTCTCCACATCTAACCACAACTATCACTCCTCCCAGGACCCGTTTGATGCAGAGCTTCAAAGAGTCCCACTCCCATGAGTCCTTGCTGTCTCCCAGCAGCGCCGCAGAGGCGCTGGACCTCACTCTGGACGAGGACGCCATCATCAAACCTGTTCACTCGAGCATCCTGGGACAAGAGTACTGCTTTGAGGTGAGGCCTGAGCTGCACGGTGTGGACCAAACAGCGGCACACAAACTCTCTCTCACACACACACACACACAAGTGCAGTGTACACACATCAGTAAATAACACGGAAAATGTTGTTCCAGCCTGACAAGTGACATTGATGTGAATTGAAAATTTAATTTTTTCTTTTTACAAGGAAACTGAAATGAGCCCTAGTCCCTACATAATTTGCTGCAGGAGTCTGTCAGCTTTTTTCATCACCTTTCCATTAGTGGAACATGACAGAGGTTGAGAGTGAATACAAGACATTGTTTTGGCGCCTTAGTTGCAGTCTCCATAGTTACTAATGGCTGTGGTTGTTGAATTTACCATTGGCTATAACCTCAGGTGACTACGGCATCGGGAACCAAGTGCTTTGCGTGTCGCTCAGCTGCAGAGAGAGACAAATGGATCGAGAACCTGCAGAGAGCTGTCAAGCCCAACAAGGTGAGGGGAGAGAAAGGGATGCGGTAGAGGAAGATAAAAACAAAAAAAAAAAGGATGATCCCTCTGTCTGTGTGTCTCTCTCTCTCCTCCCCGTCTCCCGTTGTTGTCTGTTTTCAATAAGAGCGCACCGCTTCATTTCTCTGTGTGAACTCCATCCTCGTGTCTGTGTGTGTCTGTGTTGAGCAATTTAGTCGTTTCTCCAAAGCAAATATTAAAGCTGCACGAGGTAGTGTCACAGGGTGGAGGATCCAAACTGCCTCTATGAAAAACTTTGATATCCATAAATCAGGTAATGTGATGCCTGTAAATTACACACAGCAGGCTTGTGTTTTCCAAGCCAGCGTGTCTGTGATACTTGTCTGTGATGATAAAGGAAAGGACAAGAGGGTAAGTGCAGGTCTTTTTTTTTTTTTTTTTTTTAACTCTGGGCCTTATGCAACAACTATTGCATGAAGAGATTCATTCTTACAGGCCACATACAAGTAATGTAAGAGATTTGTGGCATACAGATAGTCTGCCACAGGAAAGAAAACACTCATTTGACCACACAAATCAGTCATAAATCTTGCTCTAATGCTTGTACTAAATCTATAAAGACACACCTTTAACTAATACAGTATGAATAGTTAATGCAGGTAGAGAAACTGGAGATTAAAATGTTCTGGGAAGAAAACAAACCCTGAACTGTTCTGTGGGGCTCATATCACATCCACCCATCCATTATCTGTAACCGCTTATCCTCATCAGGGTCACGGTGGGGCTGGAGCCTATCCCAGCTGACTTTGGGGCGAGAGATGGGTACACCCTAGACAAGTCGCCGGCTCATCACAGGGCACATAGAGACAAACAACCATTCACACTCACATTCACACCTACGGCCAATTTAGAGTCACCAGTTTACCTGTTAAGTGTCATGTCTTTGGACTGTGAGAGGAAGCCGGATTACCCGGAGAGAACATGCAAACTCCTCGCCTTGCTGTGAGGCGACAGTGCTGGCTTATAAATGTAATTATAGTAACAAATTAGTATTTATAGACCCCAGCTCGCTCTGCTCAGTGGATTAGACAGATGTTACCAAAGATGATTTACATATTAAAGGATAAACAATATATCTGACAACATGTGAAGTCCGTTCATTAATTATGTTAAAAATTTAGATTTAACAGTGTCAGTTTCTGATCTCATATGTTTTTCTTTATTATTTTTTTTGCATCTATTGCAGTAAATACAGACAATTTTGAATAGATTCTTTTGTTAAAGCAGGAGGAGAGTTCTAGTTTTGAGTTTTTTTGAGTAAATTCATGCGTTCAAAAATTAAAAATACCAAAATTAAATGAAATCAAATGTGCCTACCCCCTTGATGAAATGGCGACTTGTCCAGGTTGCTCCCCGCCTCTCGCCAATGTCACCTAGGATCAGCTCCACCTCCCCGCCCCTGACCCTGATAAGGATAAGCAGTTACAGAAAATGGATGGATAGAGCTATGTATCTAAGACAAACTTAATCAAGGGTTAATCTTCATCATGGTCTGCCGAGTTATTGAGGTTTACCAGATTTTATTTGTATTTCGGCAAAGCAAAATTCTCGCAGCTGCCTCGGGGCGTTCTCTGCAGGTCGCTGTCCACCGTGATCCCCTGTTACACCTGCCAGCTTAACATCACCGACTGCAGGCTTTAACATTATCCCATCTAATATCTCTGTCACTGTCCCCTTGACCGCCTTTTTAGTATCTAACCTCGTGTTCCAGTTGCTCTGGCCACAGACCGTTGGCAGCTGCAGTTTTAATATATTAGTTTTAAGTTTGTCCAGTTAGTTTGGTGTTCGTCACAGAAATAAATAAGCATATGTAAATGTTCTTGCATGAGGCCCAATGTCAGAGTGTTCCTATCTGACACCACATTGAAGTTAATTAGTGCAGATGGGAACGTCTTCTTCTTTGCAGCTCTGTTGAATGATTTAAGCAGATATGATATGATGGTGTATTTTCACATAACAATCTTTCCTAGTGCAGCTTTAAGGCGCTGTGATTTTATTTCCATCCACACAGCTTTAAAAACAACAAATCTCAGTCCTTCATACTGGCACAGAGTAAAACCAATATCCTAATTTTCCCAGATTTCATAGTTGTGTAAAATTGTCCCATATCTCCCTTCTGTGTTATTAAAAAAAAAAAAAAAAAAGGGTGAGCAGGCATGTGAGATATGCAGCTTGAAGGCAACCAGGGACTAGGAGTTATTAAGCCAGACTGAGATGAAACATCATCCGAGTTGAATGCCTCGTCCAGATGCTCAGGCCGCGGGGGTCCTGGCTGAGTCACGGAGCTCCAAGGACTCCACACAGAGGCTCTCTCCAAAATCGTCCCCCTCCCTCCCTCCCTCCTACCCCTAAACAACACGCACCGTGCATCTCAGACCAGATGCATCAACAGAGATAAGACTCACTGCAGAGAAAAGGATTTTCATTATGCTTCTTAACTTTCTGGAGCTTTTTAATTCCCTCTTTGAGGTTTGATTGTTTGCTTTTGTTCAAAAGGAGAGCAGCCACTTCACCCCGCTTTAGTGTTTTATTGCTTCTTTTTCTGGTAGTGAAATATGACAGAATCTAGGGGAGATGTAACACAATATCAAGACGGAGAACTCGAGCCCACGCTGGTGCCGATGCACTGTATGTGCACTAGCAAACTGAGCCACCAGATGTCCAGCACATTCAAACTCAGAGGTTTGGAATTAATTATGCCTCGTGTTTGGCGCTGGTTATCAGAGAGCATACAAATGGAGAACTTAAGAACTGTGGATCGAGCTGATGCTCTCATATTGAACCGTCTAAATTAGGATTTAAATAGTCTGAAGCAAACAGGGGGGCTAACGACAATGGCATTTGAGCCCAATTGAAATGACTCAACCCCCACCCCACCCCAGCCCTCGTTCACTGAAACATCTCTGCAATCAACACGGCGTTCTCTCTCCTCCCATGGGGGATGTCAAATATAGCCTGGGCTTTGTGATCATGATTAGGAAGTGTAGCTGTCTACAGAAACATTACCACCATTGTTTGTCCTTCGTCTTTGCAGCAAATGTGCTTTGTGTCATTTGTGTAAAAGCGTTAAGTGGATTACTTCCTCCATGCAGTAAGACCACTGTCCTCCTCCTCTCCTTCACATCTTCTGCTATCTTTCTTTTCTGTGTCGCCGTCGTGCTGCTTTCTGTCTCTGTATTCAAATCCAGAGTTGAGAGCAATTTATCAAATACAGCCTCCCAATACACATTAGCTCAACCGCCGTGTCACCAGCCATTTCTTTCCTGTCATTTACTCTGTTCTCCTGCAGGCTGACCTGCTGTCGCCCTTTATTCACACGCACACACTGTCTCTGTTTCCACATCTCTCAACTTTCTTTGCTGTTTGTCACGCACCGTATCATCCTCTCTTGCAAAGCTTTTTAATGACTCTATTATTATATGCACTTCACCTCTTTTGACCTGACTCCATCTCCGCACAGGACAACAGCCGAAGGGTGGACAATGTGCTCAAACTGTGGATCATCGAGGCCCGCGAGCTTCCAGCCAAGAAACGCTACTACTGCGAACTTTGTCTGGATGACATGCTGTACGCACGCACCACCAGCAAGCCCCGCACCGACACCGTTTTCTGGGGCGAGCACTTTGAATTCAACAACCTGCCAGCTGTCCGCAACCTACGCCTTCATCTATACAAGGAGACAGACAAGAAGAGACGCAAGGTAACAGAGAGATCTGTCAGGTAACATGAAGGTCGCTAGAACAAAAACAAGAGAGAAGCTTTGTACTAACATTTGGTTTGTTTTAGCTTTCTGTTGCTTAAAGCTTCAATCATTTAAATACGACCTAAAAGTAACTAAAGTAATCAAATTTATAGTTTGAGCTCATTATTTAGCTGTCAAACACACAACTTTAATCACAGCAGGCAGGTGTTGTCATAGAAAAAGCTCTAAAAGCACACTGTACACAACCTGTTTAGCAGTTAGAGATTAGATGCTGAACATTTAGCAGCTATATAGAGTCAGATATTTCCCTCAGGAGTCGGTAGAGACCAAAAACAGAGCAAAAAAAGAAAAAGAAACTCGACTCCAGTGAGTGCTAATGTTGCTCGGTAACTGCTAGATATAAAGTTTGCCATATCGACTTATAAGGTGATGACTTCAAAGTGAATTTTAAAGCTATAAGTTTGTAGAAAATCATTATCAAGTGTGTCACGGCTCTCCTTCTCCTTCCAAATGAGCAGTTCAGCTAATTAGAGCATCAATTCAACAAAACCAAAGAGATGAGAAAAAGACGGAGGAAACATCATGTGAAATTCCTGCATTGTCATTCAGTATCTTTATAATAAAACAGCCAATAGCGAAAATGGGGGGTTTCGTCTGTGTTGGCTCTGCTTTTGACTTTGTTATGTGCTTTATTGGCTTCACGACAGAATGCAATGTTTTTGTGTGCAGACTCCAAAAGAAAGAAAAAGCAGAAATAATCAGAGCTGATTGAAGTTTTTATGAAGTCATGGATCAACAACCCTATCAGAACTATGCAGATACACAACATTATGACCATTTTGTGTTATTTTACCCCTTTAGGTTCTGCCACTTTTAAAAAATAATACATTGATTAAGCAAAAGAATGAATGGCAAGTCACAAATGGCGATAATTTCTAATCTCAATTTAGTAGCAGCACCATAACAAAACAACTAATGTCTAGCTTCAAACTGCACTGCAGGGATGCAGCGTCTTGTTACTCATTACTTCATCAGTGCTAAAGCTTTAAATGAACCTTTTTATTTTTCAAACATTGCAAAGATGTTATGAGAAATAACTTTTCTTTGACACATGCATTTCTCAACTAATGTCTTCTTTGTTTCTCTCAGGAAAAGAGCACATACTTAGGACTTGTTAGCATCCCCATCTCAAGCATCACTGGACGTCAGTTTGTGGAGCAATGGTACCCAGTCATCCAGCCCAGCGTCCTCACAAAGGGAGCTGGTGTCGGAGGAGGGAAGATCATCAACGCATCCCTACGCCTCAAATCCCGCTTCCAGACCATGAACATCCTGCCCATGGAGCTGTACAAGGAGTTTGCGGAGTACGTCACCAATAACTACCGCACCATGTGTGCTGTGCTGGAGCCAGTGCTGAGTGTCAAGAGCAAAGAGGAAGTAGCCTGTGCATTGGTGCATATACTGCAGAGCACAGGGAAAGCTAAGGTAGGGACACCTCTATGTGGAAACATCTGATCTAAACCAAACCTGTTTTTATATTTCTGTAAATATTGTGTATAATAAGCAGCAATAATTTAGTTCTTCGGTTCTACAGGACTTCCTGTCAGACATGGCGATGTGCGAGGTAGACAGATTCATCGACCGAGAACACCTTATCTTCAGAGAGAACACTCTGGCCACCAAAGCCATAGAAGAGTACCTCAAACTGATCGGACATAAGTACCTCAAGGATGCTATAGGTGAGCTAAAATGGTGGGAGGATGTCTGAGTTTGTCCCCGTATAAATTATCTGCGCACTATATACACCTGCATGAAATACATTTCAAATACTGGAGATGAACTTTTGGAAGTTGCTGGAATAACGAAACTTTTAATTAAAGGGAAAATCTCTCGCCCGCTTTTTCTCAGCCTGCCTCAGTGTTTTTTTGCTTGAAGAGATAGTTTAGTTTTGTACAGGGAATTTTATCATTTTCCACCATATCCAGAGTCAAACTTTTCTATATCCGTGCACGGAGAGAGGTTATATGTTGAATCATGTGTTAAGCCAAGTTCAGCACAAGTGCCTGATGTCTGTCAGATCAAGATGCAGCTCTTCTTAAAAATAGATAAATACAACCTCCCTAAAGGAAGAGAAGGGCATTTAATATATTGTTCTCATTAGCATAGCTGTATTGCTGAATGTTTTAACAAGCACATATGAATCTTAATGATTCCATTGGTATTCTTTATGATTTGGTGCCCCCAGTTTCTGATTGTAATTCACTTAGACACCACTGTTGTAAATATGAACAGCTGCTCCTTCTGAGAAACTAGTGAGTCGACAACTTTGCTAACAGCCAAACATCAAGTAAGTGCAACAACACAAGACATAGCAGCCAGCTAATATTACTTACTAGTCCAACAGCAAGAAGCCCAGCTCGGCGCCTGTCTTTTAGCCTTTTATTTCACCAAGCTCTCGCCAACAACTAAAAAGTCAGTCACAGATTTATTCTTGTCACTTTTCTGCTCTCAGCCTCCTCCAGTCAACTTCCTTTTGAGTCTCTTAGCTTCTGCCATTTGGTCCACAGAGGCTACTGAGTCCAGTTACATTGTTCGGTCATCCAGCTCGGGTTCTGGCACAACACCAAGTCCACTCTCACTCCAGGCCTGAAAACCTCCTCCTCCTCTTCCTCCAGGGGGTCGAAAGCTGCTTTGCCAGTGGTGTGAATAAAGACACTCCCCATGGTGCTCCCAGTCTGGGTAGCACAGACTGAACTAACTAGCTTAGCAGCAAGTAAAGCTTTTTGTCCATCAGAAAAATCACAGAGCGGTCAGAGGACATCAGAGAGAAAACCAGAAAACTATTTATCCATAAAATATGATCCAGTTTCACCTAAATTAGTGAAATAGTTGGTGGTGTGTGACTTAGTGCTGTTACAGAGTGCAAAAACAGGCATCCAGACAGGTCCACAGTAAGAGAAAGCTGCCTCTCCATATTCTGTTGTCTTAACAGTTGGTACATTTAATGCTTTACTGTCGACAGTTGGCTAAATATGAAGGTGCTAAACCATTTAGAGCTTTGTAAACAATAACACAATTTGAAAATCAATTCTAAACGAGACAAGAAGCCAATGCAAAGATGTTAAGATGGGTGTAATATGCTCTCTTTCACCTGTATTTCTTAAATCTGTGGCAGCTGCAAAAATCAGTGAACAGACCTCAGGTCTGTTCACTGATTTTTATTTATTTATTTATTGGTAATCCAGTTAAAAAAGCATTGCAATAATCCAGATGAGAGAACACCAACACACAAATCAATTTCTTTGCATCAGGAAGAGCAAGACATGGTCTGACTTTCAGTCCTTTTGTCCTCATTTAATATGAAAAAGTTAGACATCTAAAAGGTTTGCCTTCTAGCTACATTAGTTACCTTGTTGACTAATTATCCTGTCCCCTAGGTTTCCCACCTTTGTCTTGGCTTTTTCCCTTTTGTACTTTTGTTTTTTGTTGCCATTGTTTTCCGTATTAACAGTGAACAGAGCTTGCTGATAGCTTCTACCATTTTGCTGTTATTAATAAAATGTCATTTGTAGGGGAGTTCATAAGGGCCTTGTATGAGTCAGAGGAAAATTGCGAAGTGGACCCCATGAGAACACCACCCTCTGTACTCCCAGACCACCAAGCCAATCTCCGAATGTGCTGTGAACTGGCACTCTGCAAGATCGTTAACTCCCATTGGTGAGCAGTTAGCAAATATATATATTGAAAAAAATACTATTATATAAATACTATTATGAAAAAGACTTCAAGTTCTTCTTCAGGGGGTAAATAAACTCTGAATCTCCACAGTTTGTTTCTGATATGTCTGGTATGTCTACTTCACAGTGTTTTCCCTCGAGAGCTAAAGGAAGTGTTTGCCTCCTGGAGAGTGCGCTGTGCAGAGAGAGGTCGGGAGGATATCGCCGATCGTCTCATCAGTGGTTCCCTCTTCCTGCGCTTCCTGTGTCCCGCCATCATGTCCCCGTCGCTCTTCAATCTCACCCAGGAGTATCCCGACGAGCAGACATCACGCACGCTCACCCTCATCGCGAAAGTAGTGCAAAATCTGGCTAACTTCTCCAAGTCAGTTTTATTTCACTTTTATTTTATTTACAAATTGTCTTCACAATTTGAATCCAGTCACAAACTGGTTCATGCGGAACTCATACTCAGCTTAATGTCATCAGTTCAGTTACAGCTGCAACCAGAGACAATAGTTTACCTATAGTCAGAACTTTTTAATAAGAAATTAAAGCTTGACTGAGCTCAGTGGACACAATATTAAATAACAGTGTCATCTGCATATAGGCGGAGTTAAATATTTGGAACATTTGTATCCAGGTAAATTGATGGAAATAGTGCATAATAGTGGGCCAAAGGCTGAACCCTGCGGTACACCTCCAGTAATGATTATTATTACAGTTTGAAGACAAACAACATACCGTATGTGAACGTCCATTATAACACAATTTTGAGAATGAGTGAACAAAATGTCCCTGATTTTCCTTCATATTGTCTGAGAAACATGTAAATGCTCCATGTTTTTGCAGTGATATCATTGTCAGTAGTAGTTTTGTACAGGAGCCACCATGTTGTAACTCAAGTTTGTCTCCATTTTTTTTAATTTGACTTATAACCACATAGTAAGTGAAGGTAACATGCAGTTTTCATTTTAAACAAACACATTTGTTTTCATTCATGCATTCAAACTAAAATGTATTATAATATTTGCTCTTGAACTGTTGTCTCTTCTCTGTGTTGCTCACTTTCTTCTAACTTTCCCTTCTCTTCTCTGTCATACCTTCTACCTGCTTATCTCCTCACTGGCCTTCCTTCCTCTTCCCCCCGTAGGTTTGGCAATAAAGAGGAGTACATGTGTTTCATGAATGAGTTTTTAGAGATCGAGTGGGCCTCCATGCAGAAGTTCCTCTATGAGATCTCCAACCTTGACAGTGTCAGCAATGCAGGTGGCTTTGAGGGATACATCGACCTTGGCAGGGAGCTGTCCATACTGCACAGTCTCCTCTGGGAGGTCATGGCTCAGCTCAGCAAGGTAAACACAAACATGAAACATCATGTATGGTATGACATTATAAACTGCAGTTTTACAGTTTTACCGAAATAGGACATAACACACATTGTTGTGTTCACCCCTCGTATTGGACCGGATATGTAATTTCAGGATAAAAACAATTCAACGTCTCACTGTTCTCTCATCTCAAACCGTTTTGCTAAATGAGGCTGTAAGTCATTAATCAGACTTGAACTGTCATTAACTTACAAGTGCAAGGTGAGTGGAGGCGGATACGAGGCATTTTAATGAACCACCGCTACACTGGATAACTCAGAAATAACTATCTTTATATATCCGCAGCAAAACTCTTTTTCCTTTAATCACAGGATGCCATCATCAAACTGGGTCCTTTGCCTCGCCTCCTGAACGACATCAGTATGGCCTTGCGTAACCCACACCTCCAGAGGCAGCCCAGCCATCAGACAGACAGGATGCAGGAGAGGCAGACAGAGAGGCTGCTGTCACGGCCGAGCTTCAACAGGGGAATCTCATCCGAGATTCTCCATCTTAATAGGTAAAACTTTCATAACATAACTGCTTAACTCTTTACACTTTAACTCTATACACAGAGACCAAGCTGATTTGCTGTTCCCTCAAATGTCATTGTGTTATTACTGAATTTCAAACTGTCATCCCCACACTTGAGTTATATGTTATATTATTTTGTCTATTAATTTATTAGAAATGGCCCAAAAATCCCAAACTGACTCCTTTAAATGTCTTTTTTCATCTATCATTTTAAAACCCAAAGATATTCTGTTTAACGCTGTACAAGAAACCAGTAAATATTCACATTTAAGAAACTACAATCAGAGATCTTTTGCTTTTATCCTAAAAACATGGCTCAAATTGAATTGATCAGTTATCAAATCTGTTGCAAATTATGTCTAATCGTTAATCAACAATTCCTCTAATTATGTCTTAGTCTCTATCTTTGGCTATTGTCTGCTTCACTCACTACTGCTCTCCAGCTCTATAGATATCACTCGCTTGCCTTCCCCTACCTCCACCGGAGGGGTCATGCCATCCCGCTCGCAGATGAGTTTTCAGGACCGTGACCACCCCCATCGAGCGTCCTCCAAAGAAATGTTTTACGTATCACGCCCTCCCCTGGCCCGATCCAGCCCAGCCTACTGCACAAGCAGCTCGGACATCACGGAACCAGACCCTAAGGTGAGTTTTATCACACTGGTTTGGGGAATCATCATCCCATCCACTAGGTTTATCTTTTACCAAAGTGAGGTTAGTATGACGTGCATGTTAGTCATACTTGATAGAATCTGCCATCGTTTGATCGAGGCTGTAGTATATCATGACATCTGCTTTTTTTTCCACTGATTCACCACGCAACTCATCCTAGCGGTATTTCCTGGGAAATACTTTGAGGCATTCCGATATCCAGGCCTCGCGGTAAAAACACCCGCACCACCCTCACCCATATCATCCGTGGCCACCTAACATACATAATAACAGGGGGCGCACTAGCCTCTCATATCCGTTAATATTTAGGTGCTCAGTGTCAATAAAAGCGTATCTATGATGGACCTCCAGGATTCCCGAATGAACAGCGTGTCTAACCTGCAGTCGGTGGACATGCTCAACTCCTCCCAGGCCTCCATCGCCGGCATGGGCAGCTTCGGAGGGCTGAGCAGCGGAGGCGGTGGCGGCCTGGGGTCGGGCCTGAGCAGCCAGCTGCGGGCCGGTGGGAGGTTGTCAGCTGGCTCTGGCGGCTCCAGCATGTCCGGCGGCCTTCGGCTGAGCCAGCTGAGCCAGATGGGCACCACCACCGACTCGCTATCCCAGCAGCAGCAACAGCAGGCCGCCGCCATGCGCTACCCGCTTTCCTTCCAGAATCCACTCTTTCATCTGGCGACTGCTGATGGGCCTCAACAGCAACAGCTCCATCACCAGCACAGCCGGGCTCAACCTCCAGCGCCGCTGCTCCTGGCCCCAGACCCTGAGCCCTCTCACCAGGCCTACATCCCACAGTTCGCCCACGGGGGGTTCTCTCGCAGTGAGGACCTGTCCACCCTCAGGACCAGGGACGGTCACCTGGGCCAACCCAGCATCATCCACTCACACAGCTACAGTGACGACTACAGCAGGGCCGAATATGGACGCAGGCAGATGTCCATGCAAATGCAGGTACATGGATGTCTGTTGTGTTTTGTGTAGCTTTTTTTTGTCTCTGTTGACTGTTTTCATTATTGTTTAATCGATTATTGTTTTCATGTAATGAGAAGCTTTAGTTTATGATAGAAAACAGTCAGAAATGTCCATCACAAACTCCAAAGAGCCCAAGGTGATGTCTTCAGGTTGCTTGTTTTGTGTGACCAGTGACCCAAAAATCAAATATATCCAATATATAACAGCATAACTCAGACAAAAGCAGCAAATCCTCATCAGGAACTGGAGCCAGATAATGTTTAATATTTTCTCTTTATAAAAGAGTTTTAATAAATTATTTAAAGGTCCAGTGTGTAGGATTTAGTGCCACCTAGCAGTGAAGTTGCAGTGAAGATTGTGACCAAATCAATCACTCTACCACGCCTCACCCTCTCTATGCAAGCATGTAGGAAAACCTCTGGCTGCAAAATTCACATAAAAAGCAAAAGGTCATATCTAAATCAGTGTTTAGTTTGCCTGCTCAGGGCTACTGTGGAAACATGGCGGTTCAACATGGTGGACTCCATGGAAGATGACCTGCTCTCTTGAGGATTTACTGGATTTCTTTGCCAAATGTGATGATAAACTGAGGCAATGGGAAGATGTCACCATGGGCTTTAAGAAGTTCTGATCACCATTCTCCAACATTTAACAGACCAAAAGAGAAATCAGATAATGGAGAATATAATTGGCAGATTAATCAAGAGTGAAACTAATCATTAGTTGCAAATTCTCGTGGGTTCTTGAAGAAATACTCCCAATCATCGCGGACTCCTGGATTTTTTAAACACGAATCATCTGCCCTGAAAAGAACTGAAAGAAATTAAAATACAAACTTATTTTTTATTTGTTTTTTTTCGAAGGATAACCTTCAACAGCAACAACAAATGATGGGCATGACCTCGCAGACAGGAACCTCCCACTCCTCCCTGGCCACCACGCCCCCCACCACAGTCCAACCCATGCGCCAGAGTTCTGTTGCCCCGCCTCCCACCCAGCGCGTCAAGTCCCAGACCTCCCATCAGCTGTCCGTCAGCGCGGCCGCTGCCCCCGCTGCTCCGGTTAAAACACGACCGCAGAGCGGGAACCTCCTCCAGTCACCTGAGTCCGGCTACGGCGGCGGCAGGCAGCACGGGCCCCGGCAGCTGTCCGTCAAAGACAACACTGCCCCGGGTCTGCCCCACCAGCAGAGCTCTGTCAGGGAAAGCCAGAGTCCACAGGGAACCACGAGTCAGAGCACTCAGCAGTCACCACAGCAGCAGGCTCAGCAGCAGCACCTGCTCAAACCCACCATGAGCAAACAGGTAACATCTGCACGCTCTGGACTCATTTTATTCTCTTTGTTCTCTGTTGAGTTTTTCTCGAGCGGCACCTGTGCTCATGGCAACAATGTGTGTAAGATATCAGTTACTGTATATGGCTTATAATTGTCTGTAATAATGGCTTGAGTCTCACCAGGGTCCAGCCATGCCTTGCTATGAGACTGACTCTCATCCACTTAAGAACTCATGTTCTCATATTCAGTGTGCTGGCCTTTCTTCCCAGGGCTCCCAGTCTCCATCCACCCTCAATCCTCCAACCCCAGCCAACGAGCGAACAGTGGCCTGGGTCTCCAACATGCCTCATCTGTCGGCCGACATTGAAAGTTCGCGGATTGACCGTGAAGAGTTCAAACTGAAGGAGTACTCAAAGAGCATGGATGAGTCACGCATGGACAGGGTAGGTATCGCTTTTAGGAACTGCCCTTTCAATAAAATTCATGCTTTGTAAAAACATTCAGAGGAACGTTGAGTCGTGTGTATCGTTGCTGAGCAGATGGCACTCAGATCTAGATTTAACACAGAAGTCCAGAGGTCTCAAGCAGCCATCAGCCAAATGTGTTTGGTATCTTCACTCTGCATCAGACTTCTGCGACTCTAATTTTGAATGTTTTGATGTTGTTTTCTTGTAGAAAGAACTTTTTCAAATCCACCACAGACACTGACAAATCAAAGCACGTGAATCTAATTCGGCTTCCCCTCCATGTTTCTGCCTCAGGTACGGGAGTACGAGGAGGAGATCAACTCCCTGAAGGAGCGCTTGGTGATGTCCCACAAAAAGCTGGAGGAGTACGAGCGGAGGCTCCTCACGCAGGAGCAGCAGACCAATAAGATCCTCCTACAGTACCAGAATCGACTCGATGACAGTGAGAGGAGGCTACGGCAACAGCAAGTGGAGAAAGACTCCCAAATTAAAGGAATAATTAGCAGGTAAATGGAGGCTGTTGTTGGGATGGAGGGCAAAAGACAGCTAAGACATCATGTGGTTTTTATAGGGAGGCCATTGGCGGGCCACATTGACTTTATTTTTATTTATTGTGACGCCTTCGGTGAATAGACTATGCGAGTGTTCTTCTAAAATATGTGGAAAAAGTGGCATATCCTCTCAGATAAAGATTGCTAGCATTAATTTAAATGCATTACCGTACGTCTGAGGAGTAAGTGGAGGCAGAGGACTTCGGTTGACGCAGTACAACTTTAGCATATTGGATTGTATTTAACAAGAAACATGAACTCGAAGCGGTGATTTTTTTCTTTTTTTCTTTTTTGTTCCTGAGATTACATATATTGCATATTGGAATATGACTCTATTTACAGTGGTTGTTATCTTGCAAAGAATATTGGAGGGTAGGAGGTTATTCCAGTTTCATTAAGCCACTACAGCCCTGGGAGGAAGGCAGGGAGCTGTACAGTATATTGAAAGCCAAAGCTGCGGACATGTAATGAGTGACAAATTAAAATGAGAGACTATTATTAGGAAGACAGAGATCTATATCCTCTTTGATAAGCGTGGAGGGCATGTTCCCTCGGTGGTTTGGTTCTGCTCAACTGAGTTAAGCTGGACAAAGGAGTCTTCGATTGTCCTCTAAGCTCTTGTTGTAGTGAATCTGCTATTATAACTTCACAACATGGTTCACTTGTTATTCAAGTCATATTTGGATGACTGTGGAGAACTCCAGCTGAGTCTTAATTTACTGAGTGCTTGTGTGAAATTGTAAGGTGCAGTTTTCTTTTTCTTTTTTTTTTTGAGTGCAGTCTTTAGTTTACTTTATTGATTGACCACAAAATTAAGTAGCTGATGGGAAAAGAGTGGAATATTGATCGTATCACAGTTGTATTCAGGCACGAAAAAAACCAAATGTTTGCTGGATGCGGATTCCTCGAGCATTTTAAGTGTGACTGCACATTAGCAATGCTGCCCAACTTTAGTTTATTTTTGTATTGTGGAGAGAGGCAGAGTTGAGATAAAAAAAAGGGAAAAAAATATTTTCTTGTTCTATGGTCTGCAACTGAAGGGTGGATATCTGTGACAGAGAATATTGCCACTTCTAATCCACTCCAGGAAAGAAGACATGGAATGAAGACAGAGACAGTCCTGCTCGTCTTTTACGGGAAAACATCCTTAACACCGTAACCCTCTGTATATAAAAAAAAAAAAACACCCTTAAAAAACTCTCTATCCTTGTGCTGTTGCACTTCTCATCAGCCATTTTTATGAACACAGCTATTAACTGGAGATCTCGGGATCATTTCAGATGATTCCGCTTAGATTAATTTTCAGTTGACTCTCCCACGAGATTGCATTGTAAAAAAAAAAAGAAAGAAAAAAAAAAAGAAAGCACAAGAGGATTTGGAATTTGATAACGTCAGAAACATGTCTGCACTTTTTAAAGCAGCACAAAGCATTGTTTTGGACCTTCAGGCACAGGACTATGGAAGACCATGGTTTAATTATTACAGTCGCTCTTCCATTTTAATTCAAGGTGAACCATGATCACTGAAGGACTGCTGATGTATCTTTCTACAGAGTGAACATGGAGACCGATACCTCTCTCCCTCTCTCTTTTTTTACATTCATACGATGCTATGGTGTAACATGAAGAGGGGAGAGAGAGTCACAGACTATGATGAAGATTCAAGCGTGAAGGCATAAAGGAAATATGCCACATAACAGAGAAACTTTATCAGAGCACTTAAAGCCAAATCACTGATTACTGCTCCCCTCCCCCCGCCGGAGTATAAGCTTAAAGCGAATACAGTAAAATCTGCTGTGCACATGAAGCAAAGTGTGCGGGAAACTGATATTTCCGAGGCTTACACTTGCAACTTGTGTGACTTTTTATCATCTGACCACACAGAGATGAGTCAAGTAGCAGATCTGGATGCTTCCGAGTCAATTTCACTCACAGTTTACTGAGCCAGACCATGTCATCGAAATGCATTGCAAGGCTTGTGCATCGTCTGGATTTTAGTTTTAATGCACTTATAGGATAGAATGCAAGGAGCGCAGAATGTGTGGATGCCAACAAACATGGTCTTCGGGCATCGCATTGGATTGATTGGACTCTAAAATCTTAGCGAAATGACAAGGGTAACCATAGCCTTATGTTATATTTCATCTTAAATTGACTTTTGTGTTAAATTTTCACATTCAAACACGCATTATGTTGATCAAATGCAAGCTCAGGTTCTGCAAAAAGGGGAGCGTATGTGATCCTGAACTCATGGCTCCTATGTAGGCTTGAAAAAAATCTCTTTATCTGCAGAACTAAAACACTTTTAGCGTTGTGTTTCGGAGAAGCCTTAATGTTCTGTGCATAACCTTTACGTTAAGCTCAGAGCAAATCCAATATCTGTCACTAGACCAGATACACTTTTTGTTTTAAACAATCTAATTTAAACCAAAGCCAAATATTGAGTTTTAGATCATGCTAGGTTAAATCCACTGAAAACACTGAATCCACTTTACCTGTAGCACCTTTATCTATATTTTTTCTTTAGGGTAGTGATCATTTAGTTGGCTACAGGCTCTCCAATTTTATTTATTTTCTTGTCAAAATATTTTAGTGATTATAAATAAATATAAACTATTTATCTTCCCCACGCTGTTTGCTGTGATCTGAACAACAGATTTAGACGCAGCGAGTTTGGGGAAAAAAATCAATGGTCTTAATTGTACCTGTCATAGTAATAATCTATTTTTAACTATAATCCATAGCATATTAAAGTCTGTGATGCAAGAGCCATAACAATAATAATATATGAGATATATATGAATTCTATTGAGAGTGAGATTATAATTATTTTAACCTTGCAATAGCTAACTTTTTAGCAGGAGACGCGCAATAATAGATCTCTACATGTGCTGTCTGTGCAAATGCACATGCAGGATCCTGCTGAGGTGTATTGTATGCATCTTGTGTACATAAAGAAACAGTAACTTCCTGCCAAAATCTTTTACCAGGTGCCATCCACAGTATCTAAACATACAAAAAAAATAAATAAAAATAAAGACCTGGAATACTGTAAAGTGCAAAAATACCACAGAGACAACATGACAACAATGACGTGACTCTTTGACAACACGGTATGTTCTGCTAAAGTGTGTTCTTAAGTTCTCAACTTGTTTTTTTTGGGGCTTCTCTGTATGGTGTTTGTGAATTTTTCTGCATTTTTAAATGAAAGACTGCAAATGGATATTATTTATTAATTAGAGCGACAAATCTTCTATCTGTATGATTTTGCTGTATATGCTTGGTATGACTTTTGACCTGCAGTCCGTCATTGGTGGTGTCCAGTGACATGGTGATCAGAAATAGTTGTTTAAGAAAGCTAGACAGTACTGTCATTTAACTTATGCAGTTACAGTATTATTTAAATATTATTATTAAAAAAGGGCATCCATATTTATTTTTTATTTTTCCCTCTCCAGAGATATAGATAATATTCTGGTGTCAGTATATCCGCCTCTCTTTTGTAGCAAGAATATATTGATAGGCTGTATAGATTGTACTACGGCAAAACTTCTGTTTTTAAATCTTGCAAATGAATTCATAGTGGTGATGAGTTTTGGCTTGATGTGTGTGTGATTGACATGGCTTGTAGCAACAGCCAAGGGTTTATAGTCACTTTTCTACAGACCTGTGTCAAATTGGTTGCAAATAATTCTTAGTTTGTTTTAACCAGACGGGTTTGGGGGGTCCTGCGGCGTCACGCGCCAGCCAGACGTCGGCCGAGAGGTAAGTTTCCGGTCAAATATGTTGAAGTTGTTGGCAAATGAGAAAGAAAGTATTTGCAGCTGCTGTTTGATTCAGGTCTGTTGTTTCTTTCTGTTGACTTTGCATCATATTTGACACCTTTGTCTCTTGCCTTTTTTCTCTGTAGCAAAATATTCAGACATTGTGACCTCATGTTGGTAGATACACACATTGTTTTGACTACATGTACGACTTGACCTCAAAAGCACACTACTTGAAGTACAACTGGATATAAAAAGCTTAACTGTTTTCTTTCTTTTTTTTGTAACATATCACCCACATGAATCATTGTCTGCCTCTTGAAGTCATGTCAAAATCTTAATGCTGTATACCCATGTTACATTCCATTGTTTTTCGGGACAGTGCTTATATTTCTGTCTGTGCTTACAGTATGATTGATTCTTTTCTTTTTTCCTATTCTCTTCTTTTGTAAAATAACTCTCAACACTGTACATTATTTGTGGAATAAAACATCCAAACACTTATGTTTGAAACTTCACCTGTGGATTTTCGTTCTTTATTGTCAAACATGTGCCTCTCTGTGTTCTGAATAAAAGGAAAAAAATATATAAATGTGCTGAAAGAATGTGACCCAAAAATGGCTTGATTGGTGTTATATTTATTCTGCATGGAAACATGGCGGCAATTAAATGTTCCTTTCGGTTATTGGATTGGCTTAAGTGTCCCTAATGAGCACACGGGTGACGATCTTTCCCGTCATCTTACCCAGACAAACTGACACAAACGTTGCAAAGCACTCTTACAAAGAGATGATACTCCAGCGACTTTGCTGTAAAACGGATAGACTGGATCCAGTGAAATCTTTCATGTGAAGACTCATGTGAAGACTAACTTCTATTTGGCTTTTATCACCACCATAACAATATTCACAGTTTATCCAGTTGGCTGTGTAACTGCACGGTAACCTTAATGTGAGAAATATCCTCGATTGACCCTATCTGGAGCGAATCCCTGGCGCTTGGATAATCACGAGAGCTGCGCTTGTTCGACGGCTTGTGAAAACTGCAGCAGTAACCTTGCGTCGTATCTGCGAGCGAGAGTCTTTTGAAGCGATTAGTCAAAGGATTTTCCACCAGTGCCTCGGTCAATCCATATTACATAACATGGGCAATTCCCTGGGGATGATTGGGATCTGTAACCGAACTGTTCACTTCACATAACGGAGCGTAATTGTCCACAGTTGGCCGTAATTGTGCTTGGAAAACACCTTAAACTGAGTAAAAAAGCTTTGATGAATCCCATGGGGGCGAGAAGAGAGAAAAAAATAAATAAATAGGCTCCACCAGTGAAAATTGGCAGTGCCTCAGAAAGCATGGCTTGGGTTACTGCTGCTCAACATTTGCATGAGCATTAAAAGACTAAGCTGCCCATCGGGTTTGGGATTCAGATTTGAGATCCAGGTAAAAAGCAACATCCAATCACTGTGGTTGTTGTTGAGACAGATGTTGGAGATGCACCTGCTCAACTTCTTGTAACATCTTGATTTCATAATACTCCCTCTCTTTCTTTCTGTCACCCCCCTCCCCTTCCTTTCTCCCCCACCTCCCTCCTCTCTCTCTCTCTCTCTCTCTTTCTCTGCTTCCAAGACTCATGGCTGTGGAGGATGAGTTAAGGGGAGGACCCATGATTGAGCCAAAAACCAGGATTTTCGCTGATCAGGTCTGTGAGACTGCTTCTTCTCTCGTCGAGTCCGTACGATGGCCCGTGCTGTCTTCTCTCCTCCCCCTTCTACCTCTCTTTTTTTACCCCGCTACCTACTTATTATTTTGTCTGCTGTGTGTATGTGGTCCCTCTGATTGTCTTGCCCTGTCCCTGACCTGTCCCTGTGTTTGGGTTTGACTGCCATCTGTCTGCCAACATACCTGGGAGCTTTGAAGATCCAAAAAAAAAAAAAAAAAAGTGTTGTTGCTGTTTGCTCAAGCTATGAAGATGTCTGACTCTAGCTGGGTTTGTGAGCATATCTCGGTCTGTGATGATGATGTTGCCAGTTCTGTAGTTGTTTCTGTCGAATGTTTCTGCTGAGCATGTCGGAGTTGAAGCTCATTTTCACACATGATGTAGAACCAGACTTACACTCAGGTTATTGAACAGCTGAGCCCCCCTGCAAATGCTGCGTCGTGGCGGTGGTGCTGCTGCTACGGCTGCTGCTGCTGCTGCTGCTGCTGCTGCTGGTGGTGGTGGTGGTGGTGGTGGTGGTGCTGTTGTGTCTTCAGGAGCTTCTCTCTTTTAGCGCTTTTCATTTCATGCTCTCAACCCACCCCCTTTCTTATCCTCTCGAATTGAACTAGCCCACCTCCAAGCATGAGTCATGCTGTAAATATAGCATGTGCGTGTGAACATATATATATATATATATATATATTTATGAATATATATACATATGCCTTTGTTTGAGGAAAAATGCTAAGAATGGAAGATGATAAAAGCAGCTATTCAGCTCACTCATGCTGAGACTTGGACATTCGTCCAGATCAGTTTCTTTTAATTACAGCCGACGACACTCTCACGCTCGAACTGAAATAATCCTTTATGTAATACTTTTTCTTGATGACTGTCACCAACAGTGGTGGAAGAAGTATTCAGATACATACAAGTAGCAGCAAATTCATTTGACTCAAAGGTCCAGTGTGTCAGATTTAGGTGGCTCCATTTCCAGAATATGGCAGACGCATAAAATAAACCTAGATTAGCAAAATACTTGCTTGGCTAATCGATTAGTCGACCTTTCAGCTCTAATCATAATCTGTGACCGACGTTGCATCTTCCTATTTGCAAATATTGTGTTTTCTGTACTCAGGTGCCAGATGGATAAAGTTTGCAGCGTAGGACGATGAGTGCCATAAAATGTAGGCAACAAAAATAAATAGATAACACCAAAAGAGACTCGCATTGACTGTAAATAAATAGATTCAGGACTTTTAGAAGCACGATGAATCATGTTGAGTCTCATTCTTTGTCAGCAAAAAAAAAGAAAAGGTGTTTTCTGTGGCTGAGTAAACAGTATTCAAGCAGTATTGTTATTAGTTTTTTAAAAGGATGTGATTCTGTGACACAACACAGTGTTAGGACATCATTACATTACTGTTACATAACATAACGCCGCGATTAAGATGGATTTTATTGCATGTGTGGTCACGTGAAAATGAAAATTACAAATCTGTGATCACACAAAGGCTTCGCTCACATTGCATGTATCTGTCGTATTCATGATTAAAATTACAATCAAGCTTTAAAAATAATTAACACACAACTTTAATTAAATCACATTATTGTGTCCATCTCCATGCTAACAGGTGAGAAGCTCACAACTTCCCAACACACTTAACTTCATTTCAATTCTAATTTTTAAATTTTTTCCCCATTTGATCCTCATTATATTACATATACACACTGTAAAAAATATTATAATATGTATTTAGGTACTGTCTTCCAGTAAAATATATACTTTTATTAATTTTTAAAAAATGAAGAATTGATTAAAGTGAGTTATTACATTGAATTACTGATACCAAACTTCATTATTTCTCTGCTAACAAGTAAAATAATCAGTTTGAGGTGGACTTGTTCGTTAATCTTAATGGATATGAATAAGAAACACTTGTTTCAAACAGTGTTAAAGGCTTAATACCAACATTTAGCAACAACATATGACTTTATATCCACCAGTGACAATTCAAGCTGCAGTACTGCCTTGACAAAAATGTTTCTTGGATTACAGAAGTGCGCGCAGCGAGCAGCATCCTGCCTCACATTCAAACTGTGCTGGAGGTTATCTTCAGTGTGGTGTTTGAAGGAGCGCAGAGTCCTTCTTTCCAGCAGATCAAACCGTACAAAGTGAAATCAGAAACACGGTGGGAAACTGGCACCACCCACCGCCCACCAGCCGCTAGCCAGTACAAGCTGGTAGACTATGAAGGTGGCTGGTTCAGACACAAAATAATGATTTATTATATCAAAATCATACACCATATGTGTTTTTACTCTCTACTGCTGCTTGATTCTAGTGTTTAAGTGGAGATAGACAAATCCTTCAGCCTCTTCCTTGTGGTCACTGCAGTTTATAACAATATAAAACCTAATATACACAGATAAGTGTGTTAAAGCCAGTGGGAGCTACAGTGGATGGATGTGATAAGGTAAACACCTGCTGTATAATATAATGCAATTCAACACAAACAAGACTTTACAGCCGCGAGAGCGGCTCCGCGAGGCTGTACTTTGGCACAGCGGTACTTTGAGCTAAATGCTAATGTCAGCATGCTGACACACTCAGGATGACAATGCTAACATGCTGATGTTCAGCAGGTAACTGTTTGCCATGTTCACAGTCTGAGATTAGTGCAGGGGTTCTCAAACTGTGGGGCGGGCCCCACTGGTGGGGCGTAGAGACACTGTCTAAAATTAGACTTAAATTAAACCACACACACACACACACACACTAAGGGCTTATATCAGGGGGTTTGGGGTTCAGTACCTTGCTTAAGGGTACCTAGACAGTGCCCAAGAGGTGATCTGGCACCTCTACAGGTACCAGATGACACTCCATACTGGTCTATGACGGACTTGAACCAGCCACCTTCAGGTTCCCAAGCCAAGTTCCTGAGCTGCCGTCACCCCATATTTCTTTTTCTTTCATATTTCTATGGCACACATATAGCATGCAAAGAGCACATAAAACATAGCATAGAAACATAAAAAACAGGCAATAAAAGAATCAAAGTACTAAACAAATCATAGGACGATAAAAAAATAAAATTTTATTGGCTCTGAACACAAAATACAGCTGAGGCTGATGCAAGTGTCATAAGTTTTGCAGGTGTCTAGTCGTATACCAAAGTATTTATCCTCTGTGCTACATGAAATGTGAAGGGTTCATCAAAGTTACTACATTTCATCCTGAGGGTACAAAATGTCAAGCCAAAGTGGTCAAGATATTTCAAAATGTCAAACTTCATGGTGGCGCTATATAATCACCAGGGCACATCATCTGGGAACCATGAACCATGTACAAAAGTACATTACAATCCATGCAGTAGTTAGCAGTGACATTGCTATATCACTAGCATGGCTAAAAACTACAACTTTTCTGTCTATAGTACAGAAGAGTATAAACAGGAAGAATGTAATGAGGCTCAGTTCTGCTGAAATATTTGTTTAATCTGCATGCAGCTCACGGTGCTCTCAGTCGAACTTGTGTGAAGCTGTTCAGGTCACTTTTGTGTTTTAGCTTCAGGGCCACATAAACCCCAGCGCTTACGACAAGCCGGCAGTTCAGTCCGGTGTGATGACACTCGGCTTCATCGGGTGAGACCGGTGCACAAGCAGCAGCTGAGAGAGTGGGGAAAGTAAATTAATATGGAATGAGAGGAGAGAGGCATGATGCCATTGTTTCTTCAGGCCAACTGCTACCAACTTACAAAAAGAACACCCCACACTTAATTAGACCACCCATAACAACACAGGTGCAGGATGCCATAATCCTTCCCACAACAGCATCCGGACGAAAATAAACACACACTGCAAAAAGTTGACTTAAGTACAGGCATTTGAGATTTCTCTGCTATTAGAAGGGCATGAATACATTAGTAACTGCTGTATAAGTAAATAAAAGTACACCTCAGCAACCGATAAAGTAATAACTGCCAGATAATGTAACAAAGTATCTGCAGGTCTTGAAATGTCTTGAAAAGTAGGGAATTAGTTGCATAAACAAAGATTTTGGAAGGTCCAGTGTGTCAGATTTAAGGGGCTCTATTTACAGAATATGGCAGAAATGGAAAATAATAAGCATAACTATGTTTCCATTAGTATAAAATCTACCTGAAAATAAGCATTGGAATGAGACTTTTATGTCTACAGACACTGCAGGTCCTTGTCCAAACCAAACACCGGCTCTAGATCGGCTGAAGGTCAAGGGGTCAAGTAGGGGGATTGCAATCTGCAACTACACCACTAGAGGGCACTAAATCGTACACACTGGACCTTTAAAAAGTCTTGAATTTTATTCGTTTAGTTAGTTTTGCCGCCATAGTCCGTAACTAGTTATGAACAAGTTGGCTATAAACTATGTGACACTGGCACACCGATGGATTTGTGCATACAGGAAGCTGTTGAATCCTTTTCTGTGGAGCTTCACGTGTATAATACACATCAAAAAAAGGCATTAAATTACATTCTGTGTCATTAAAAAGCTCTTTAAAAGCCTCAAATATAATTTGGTGTGCACAGCAGAAACCCGGTTTTAATATGTTGGTAAAAATGTTAATAAAGCACAATATAAATATGTTAATCCAATGAATTAAATCACATTATTACATTAACCAATTATGTATTTCAAAAGCGGTGGAAAACGTTTTATTTCATGATGAAACATCATGAATGAATTGGGACTGAACGGCCATTTTTGGGCATTCAATGCCAAGTTGACTCCTATAAAGACACGTTAGTTTATTTTTTACAGCATCTGGCAGTTACAGCACGTTATCAGTTGTAAAAACTGAAACACTTGTTTTCAGTTTTTGCCATTTATCTGTTAAACGGATCATTTGTAAAGCCTTCTTTTAGATTTCGATAAACTTTGTGAACCTTTTGTTTGATCAGCAGCGGCGTATTTAACGAAGAAACTGCTTCCTGAGCTTGCAGTGACATTAATCATATTAATATTTCATCCATATATGATTTGCACTCTTATCTGTACTTACTGTTGCCACTTCTTGACTGTTTTTGAGTGTGTGTGGTGCGGTGTGACTTACAGTAAAATGGATTCTCTGTTGTTTCTCTGTGTTTTTTGGATATAGTGTATCGATGTAAATATAATAAGTGTGTATCTTCATAGAGCAGATGATTGCATGTTCGATAAGCATGTTCTTCTTACCTTTCTGAACCAGGAAACATGCAAGATTCAGCTTTCCAAAGGCTTCCGGATTAATCAGCTGCTTTCAGATGCGGATGCCGTTTGGAGTGCACAGTTCAACACCTTATGTTTTTACTTGTCCTGAGCATGATTTGTGTTAATGATACACCGCATGGCACGCTGCTTTAATGCTTTCAGGCTGTTGGGTTGTCTGATAATGTTTCGCGTGTATGGTTGCCATTATGTATGTGTATGTAAATATGTTTTTGGAAAGCATTTTTATGTATATTTATGTCCTTGTTTTCTGTTCACTTTCTTTTCTGCATTGTGTTGTTTGGGTGGCGGTTGTTTTCCTCAACCCTCACTGCCCTTTTTATTCCTCCCACTGCACACAAGCCTTCCCTTCCTCTTTTGCTGTCAGCTCCTCTCCTCTCCTCTCCTCTCCTCTCCTCTCCTCTCCTCTCCTCCTATGTTGATGAGATACGGTGATTTCTCTTAGGGGAGGCGTCAGTCCATCCTAGTGCAGCCCCGTCTCGCGCCTGTCCCACCCCGAGTATCCAGGTAATAAACAAACCGGCAAACTCTCACTCTCCATCCATAACCTGCTGCCTCTTTTCCACTTCTGCTGTTCTCTATGTGCGTCCCTGTCCATATGCAGCACCCTGTGAACTCACTGCAAGCCAACACACTGACAGGCCCACAAACTTTTTCCATTAATCTTTCAGAAAAAAGGAGGCCTGTCACAGAATGTTTTGGACAGAGGTTACAGATGGTTCTGAAGGGCACACCTCTGTGTTGAACGAGCGACAACAAAACATTTCAAATATTTAAAACTTCACTAAGCAACTTGGCAGCGATGTTTGAACTATTGTACCCATTAATCATAAAATTCAATATCAGTAAACTGTGCACATCACCAGGCTGACCTGCGATCACTTTTTTAGCAGAGAGGATAGCAGATGTGCTGGAGAGGAAATTAAATGTCAGTGAAAAAAAGTTTGAATTGAACAATTTCCTGTTCCAAACAGTAAAAAAAACAAGCAAAAAAGCAAGATAGGCTATGTTTAATCAAGACTGTCTCGGCCTCTGCTTCAGCCAGAGTGTTGTGTCTTGTAGAGTACTTAGGGTTACAGTGAAGACTCCAGCTATGGAAGTCCATTCATTGCATTTTTAAAGACCATGTTACATGAATCAATTCACTTCTATGGTTTGAATCAACATGCAACTCTCCTGGTGAAACATGAGTGCAAAATATCAACATCACTGTGTTGAAAATATGTGGTTCTTTCATAAAAGTTAAAAACACGCATGTCTATGTGCACATGAAGCCGAAACTTTTGTAGCTGTGAAA
This sequence comes from Protonibea diacanthus, assembly GCA_028641955.1. NCBI lineage: Eukaryota > Metazoa > Chordata > Actinopteri > Sciaenidae > Protonibea > Protonibea diacanthus. The sequence goes on along the minus strand of CM053983.1, from coordinate 22,519,392 downwards.
AACTGCAGTTCCTCAAACGTCCACTTGAGGCTGTCTACAGAGCGAGTCAGTCTCCATAAGTCCCCATGTTCAAATGTCCAACTTCACAGCAGAAATAAACATGTTTACAGCCTGGTACAAAATACAGTTTTGGTCTCTATAGCTAATTTCCCCGTTCATGACAACTGTACCGAGACTTAATTTCTTTTTTACTCACCTGTTGAAGTTATAATAAGGCTTAAAGTTACGCAGAATTAACATTATGACCGCTTTACAGGTGGCTTGTTTGTGCACCAAGGCGTCATTAAGCCGAACTCGAAATTTTTAGATTAGCCAAGATTACCAAAATGGCGGCACCCAGATCCACCACGGGTCACAGGTACAACATCCATATTTTATGCTGTCTGTGGCTCAGACCGAAGTAGGATGTTACCTCCAAGACGTTAGCTTAAGTAGCCAGCAAATGTTATTTAGCAAGCATGCTTCTGCTCCTGCATGATAAACTTTAGAATGAGACCATTATATGAGGGATTTATGTAGTTTAACTATAAATCTTGATTCAGAACTGTTGGTTAAGATTTTCTTTATCTGTCTTACACCAAAAAAACAGCTGAAGGCTGCAAAAACGCGAAGTTCGTTCCTTTTCTGTAAGGCATCCAGCTAATAAGATCTGAGATGTTGGTTATGAATTATCTGGCACCTCATCTTTACTTTATAGTCTCTACCTTTCTGACAAAAGATGAAAATGTTTAATTAAAGCACAGTGCCATGATTGGCCTCGTCTGAAATAAGCTTCCTTCTCCTTCACCACACAAAGAAAACTCACATTTTCTTTCTTTTGCCAGACAGAAAAAGTTTGTGCGTCCTGGTTTTGTTGTCGCCCTCCCAACATAATGACACGCCTTCTCATACACACCGGTAACTCTGTAAAATATTCTGAGACGGACCTCGATTAGGGAGTTTATTTGAGATTTGAGATGAATCAGGTTGCTGTTTTTTTCCACTTTATGTTGACCAGTAAGCACATTACACGCCTTGGCAGAAACATATAGAAGTCCTACAGTAGCTTAGAGCTTTTTAATGTCGTTTCAAAACATTAAACATCGAATGTTTTGTGTGTGACTGTTGCAGCCCTCTGCAAATGAAAATGCAGCAATTTATGCCAACATTATTACTCTCAAATGATTTTCACGTCATATACGGAGACCTCCCTGTAACTCTTTGCAGCAGTTTAATTGTTGAAATGCAGAGAAATGGAAAATTATCAATTAATAGCATTTTTTTTCTTAGGCTACATTATTTTACAATGTTGGCATTTGCAAATATTTTCATCACATTTAATAAACATATCATTTCCTCACTTGCACTTGGTTAACTTTGAATATATTAACCAAGATAATCTTAATAAACAATCGTCAAGGGTTAGGGTTAGGATATCATATGATGTACTATATTACATGTGCACCTATTATAGAGGGGATATGTACACAATGATGAGCCTATAGTGAAAAAATAATTGAAACAATTTTGAATGCAAAATTGTTCCTTTCTGCCAAGCAGCTACACAAAAAATCCAATAAAAGAGACGACACATGATCACATATTTTATGGTTTCATAGACTTTTGTCCAGATTTGGGAACATTTTTGGGGTCGTTTGTGGGTTGAGAACATCCCCAAAAATGTTTTTTAAACATATCATCATTCTTGGTGATCAATCTGACCAAAAGTCTCTGGAACATTGTGCAAATTCTCTTTTATTAAAGATTTTTTCCCTCCTTTATTTCCACTCACACGACACATTTTTAACCTCTGTGCTCTCCCACACACACATGAACTTACATTTTTCCATTCAGTTTTTCATCCCTCCCGGCACGCCACCCAGACAAACAACGGGAAATATGGGAAATCTCCGTATCTGACCCAATCCTTTCCTGAAGAACACTGATTAATGTGCACATGTTTTTTTGTGTGTGTGTGTTTCCTCTGTGTCTTTCAGTGAATCTGTGTTTTCTGATATTTATGCGTTCGTGTACGTGTTTTTTGCACTCTGGGCACATTATTCGGTTGAATGGTTGGCGTAGGCCAGTTGTTATTGAGTGTCTGATGATGTGTGACATGTAAGTTTGGTTTCTTTTTTTTTGTTTGTTTGTTTGTTTGTTTGTTTTGCGTCAGTTAGAGCTCTTCACCCTGCAAGCTATCCATCTTAAGCCATAGAGGGGTTATAATTGATTAAACCGACACTTTACAGCAGGTTTTTTATTTCAAATGTGGAGATTTTCACAGTTGTCTCTAAATTGATGGAGATTGGAGGAGATGGGTAAGAACCTGTGTGTACGACACTCTGCATCATCACTACGACACCTAACATTTCAGTACTCCACTAAGTGTTTTGTGTTTCTGTCTCCAGTACTACAATTTTCCATTAGCATTAAAAAAAAAAAAAAAAAAAACACTCTCACATCAAGCTGTAATTGAATGCACCAAGTAATCAGCAAAGCCCAACAGAGAGTGAAGCGAGAGAGTTTTGGTAAGTTAACAAAAAATAAAAAATAAAAAAAAGGATGTCAGTAAACATTGTTGCCATGTCTTTGTTCAGCTGCTTGATTCCTCGAGTTTAATAGACATGTGTATTGGTCTACACATGGATATTAAACGACGCTGTTGGTTGTGTTTGATTGAGTAATGAAACAAGTGTTTTAGTGGAGTCATGTTACTGGCATCCTGTAACTGTCTGTAACCACAGTAGATTACTCGTAGCTGTTCGTAGCACCAGTTAGCAGCTGGGGAAATGTTTGCATTCATTTTGGTTCTGATTGAGAAGAGAAAAGGCCCGCTAACAATTCACATCAAAATTTTGGGGTAATTTTTTTTTTTTCCGTATCGTATTTTTCGTTCTACTTTTCACTTTTTGTGTTGAAGTGAAATGGAAACACCTTCCACATCACAACGGACACACCCATCAGATACAGCTTTTATCCAGTGATAATTTGCTTTTTGCTCCTTTTGATTCATTTTCTCTACTGGATGCAGACCAAACTATCCCTTCCTACTTTCTGTCTCTCCCCTCTACAGCACGTCATCCCCATCCATGTTACAGTAATCCATACTTCTTGTGGTATTTAATGTCATACATATTTTCCAAGTTAGTGAGTTACATTGTTGCACATATTTCCAAGCTTTTTTTAGAGTCTGTAATTATGTCTAGACACCACACAGAAAATGTGCCAGGCAAGACAAATCAAGTGCAATTATTTCAAGAGGTTCTACCCAGGTCTGATGGTAAAAAAAAAAAAAAAAAAAAAAAAAAAAACTGTGATTTTCCGCTTTCAAAATGCTTCTATATTCAAATCATCTTGCAGTAGTTCTTGGATACAGTAAGCACGATTATGAATAGAGTCCTCATAGTTGTCTATTGGCACAATAACCCAATTGTTTTCTCTCCCCACTGCTCCTACACAGACGTCAGTGAACAAGACTGGGAGTGAAGGCTTGCAAACAGACCTTGATATATACTAATAATGAAAGTAGCATTGCATTGCTGTTTATTCTGCGCCAATGTAAGTAAGAAAAAAAAAAAAAGATGGCAAAACCAAACTCTGACTTACTCACTGATCAAAAGCTCCGACACCCATGCAGCGACTCATTGCTCTGTTTGTCAATGGGTTTGGGTCGGACAGTTTTGGTTGGTGAATTTGACACAGGTTTGGATTTTCCTGCCAGGCTATGAAAGCACTTTCACTTGCTTTTTTTGTTAATTATTTTTATTTTTTAAATTTGGCTCTGAGCTCTCTGTGGCTTGACGTTTTCTTGCATGTTTTTAGTAACAGGCTGATGCTACAGTTTGTGCTGTTAAGATATTTTTTTAAGAAGCCATAATTGTAGAGTCTATAGTTTGTCATTTAAAATACTTCCAGCTACTCGAGCTCGCACATTTTACATAGAGACATATTGATTTGTACTCATTGGCAAAGAATGACTCATTTGACTTCCTGACTTTTCCTGACACCTGTCACCCCGAAAAACAGCCCTTTTGCTACTCATCCCGAGAGGATCAGGACCCTTTGACCTCAAGAGTTTTAATCCCCACTTCATCCCCTCTTTCCCTGTGTCCCTTTTTTTCCTGTGCTGCCATTTCTATTGGTGTACGTCATGCATCAACTCTGTGACTCATTTGGCTCTCTCTCTCCTCTCTCTCTGTCTCTCTTTCTTTCTGTGTGGTTCTTCCAATCCCTTATCACTTGTCTTTTATTTTCTAATTCCTCCTTACTTTGCTTCTTCCATTGCTTTTTACACGTACACATTCTAACCCGGTTCTTTGTGTTTGTCAACGTTGATGTTTTCCCACTTCGACATATTTCAATCACATCCTTCTCTGGTGATTTTTGTCCTCTTTATCACATCTTCAAACATGTGATTTTTCCCCTCTACATGTTATCTGCCTTGATTGGACATCTCCTTTACAACTCCTCGCATCCTTCCCATCGTTCATTGAATGGCCTCTCTCCTACGACCATCTCTCCCTGCTCCCACTCCCACTCCCACTCTTTCCCCCCTCCCCTCTCTCTCTATCTCGCTAGGAGGACCAGCTTTCCTCCCTGGGTTCTGCAGACCCCGGTGTGAAAACTGAAGGTGGAGGGGGAGGTGGTGGAGGAGGAGGAGGAGGAGGACAAGGAGGAGGAGGAGCGGTAACCAACGATCAAGGCCTCAGAGTCTCTTCCTCGGGCATCTCCTCTGACAGCTCGCCCCACAATGGAGTCCTCCCCCAAACTGTAGACCCTCCCTCTCTGCCCACTCCTCATCAACATCCTAGTCAGAATGGAGAGCTCCGTGGCAACCAAACATCCTCCCCCATGACAACCTCACAGGCAACCGGAACCACGGCAACAGCAACTACAGGCATAGCAGAAGAAGGGGGAGTAGGTCAAACACAACACTGAGCCAAATCAGAGAGAGATGACACAAAGGAAAACACTGTCCCGTTTCCCATTTAGCAAGACAATGCTTTGAATTCTCCGTAGGTATTTGTCATTCCCCGGGCAAGAGAGAGAAGAAAAGTGTGCGGGAGACGAGTAGTAATCATACAGCTACTGTACAGTGCATAACACATGAACACACAACACAAAGGGCTCTTCAATGGACACTTGATCTCTTGATGCTCGCGTGGAGCTTCAGCTAGTATCAGTCTTGCAGGACAAGATAATGATACCTTACAACACACTGTCTGAATCAGTCAAACAAAGCATTTGACGTACATACAGTACCAAGCCGATATGTGAACATCCGCTCTGTGCACTCATTGCCTGCCTGTGGCATCATGAGAAATAAATACATGTAAGGAACAAGCACTATCGAATGTCTTGCACCCCAAAGACTTCATAGTAGCCATTAGCAAGTGCTATAAGCTCACTTATAGTAACCCTTGACTCCCATGAATGTAGGTGCATTAAATATACCTATCCTGAACACGCCAGGCTGCAAATTGTTTAGGTCGAGATGTGGTGATGTAGTCTGGCTTTCTTAGTGCCTTTGAGTGTTTTTCAACAGGGTTTTCCAATAGAGATCTGATACAGATGTAACAGATGGAGATCCGAGTTAGCTTTGCTAGTCAGAGGAATGATCCGTGGGGCTGAAAACAGAGATTCAAAGACACAAGATCAAGCGTCGTAGAGGTTTGAGTGATGGAAGACATTTTTTTGGGGGAGGGGGACTTTTCTTTTTCTTTTTTCTTTTCTTTTTTTCAATCTAAGGGACTTCTTGTTTTTGGACTGAGCTCGTGCAATTTTTCTCTTCTCAATCTCAGAACCGATATGTGATAAACTGGTGCTAAACAGAAACAAATGGTGCCATTTTCAAATGTCTGTGTCTGCCATAGCACTGCCTCTTTCATGAATCACTCACTGTCTTTTCTCTCTCTCCCTCTCCTGCAATTTGTCTTTTGACAGGACTCCCCCTCCCTCCCTCACTTCCTCCTCCCCCAATATGTTTTGTACATGTCTCTGTCTTTGTTCTTTGTGCATCCTGTTGTTGTTCTTATGTCCAAATTGGGGTTTGTTGGGGTTTCCATATTTGTGTTTTAGAAGCACCCTCCTCCAATCTCTGGTTTTATTTACAGTTAATTTAAAAAGAGCAGCTCCCCCCCGGCTCAAAATTTGGATGGATCATCTATTGAACGGGTCATTTTCAAACCCGATTTTCAGTTTTACAGTTATTTCAGTTTACACTTTTTTAAAAAGAAATTAGGTTGAATGAAGTTGCTCTGGATGAAAATGGATGAATGGAGTTTATTCCCACTTTCAAAGTTTTTTTTTTCTTCTTTCCGTTAAAAAGTGTTGTCCATTGTGTTCAGACACAGAAGATAAGCGATGCAATTATGAGTCAGAAAAACATTTTAATCAGTTTTCTCGTCAAATTTTCAAAGCTAATATTAGAAGTGCATACAAACATTGATCACAGATTATCAATTCTCCCCTTATCTTTTCATTTTGACGCACCTTTGTCACCTTTTATTACAGTGTGGCCTGATAAGAAGCATCATCTTGTTCCCATTTATGTGTGAAAAGGACATTTCAACCATTTGGTTTGCTAAGCCTGCCATTAAGTGCCTGGGATAAATATATTGAGCATCCTTTGGCCAGTAGACTAGCTAGTCATCGACCAGGTGCACATTATAAAGCCTTGCTTGAGTCAACAAGATTATCTTACACTCCTGATGCTTTAAAACAAACAAAACAAGTAATGACATATTTCTTTGTGTAGTTTCCATAATTTGAAGTTTCATTTCAAAATGAAAAGAGTTGCATCTATCTCTGATTTTTGATTTAACCAAAACGAATTCAGACTTTCAGAGTAAATTGTTTAATTTGCGTTAAATTCTGGAAAGACTGTGTGATGTATTTTTGAAATGAACTCTTCAGTTTCTTCATGTGTCAAATGCTGAAAAACACGAGTCTTTGAAATGTTTGTAACGTGTATCCATATTCCTTCATTTTGTGTATGAACTGTGTCTGCTGTAAGGTTTTGTCTGGATGTGAATCTGTTCTTGTCTCTGTAGCCTCACACACTGGTGTCGCTCTGCAAACAACTCAGCTTGTCGAAACGTGCAGGTTAAACCAAGACGAGTTGAAGAGTCTCACATCAGTTCTGTGTCAGCCATTTTTCTCCTCGGAGAGAACAAATCACTTTGCAGTGTCAAAGGTCAACACGGCCAATGCTAGTACACTTCCTAGTTCAGCGCTAGTGGATTAGCTCATACTTTCAGTGAATGTTTAACTGTTGAACCACCAAATGTTAATATTGCTAGCAGTCTTACGCAGGGAAAGATTGTCTTCTACTGAGACAGTTTGCAGGGCTACTTTTTTCTTGTGAAATTACTTGTGTGTGAAGAATGTTGGCTTTAAAGCGGGATAGGTTTGAACATCAGTGTTTTTTCCAGAGATGTGAGATGATCCGTGATTGAGAAATTAACATTGCTGTGAAAATACCTCAGTGACTCAGGTAAACAAGCAGTTGCCTCAGAGCTGAACACAAAAAACTATAGAGAAGAGTCGAGTCCAGCTTTGGAAAGACTGCCACCATGCAGATACTCGGTCTCTTAGCTATGCTTCAATAGCACCTGATCAAGCACCCTCCCCCGTTTCTTCTCTCTCTCTGTCTCCCTTTTTTTTCTCCCCCTAGCCACTCTCAAAGCTTCATGGAGGACAATGTGGAACCTAATTGGCTGATGCACCATCGGCAGTCCACAGGGTGGCATGGCCAAATGTCCAGAGCCCTCTCTCGTGACGCGATTGGCTGACAAAGGGAGAACTTGGGGCATTGGTCCCATTCTCTTTGCTCAAAGGATGGTGCAGAGCCCCAGCGGACCATGTAAGGAAATGCTGGGTTTTTTTGTTTTTGTTTTTGTTTTTTTTAACTTAACTTGGGCCCTCTCTCTCTGATTTGATAACAGGATTTTTTTTTTAAATGTGTTTGACGCCTCTTGCTTGGATCTACATTTTACTTTAAAAAAAAAACAAACAAAAAGGTAGGCTGGACACATATTGGCGTTTGTTAGCCTGCCGAGCATGCAAAGAACAGCTATGCAGTCTGATCAATCAGCAGAACAGAACGAACACAAAGGCCAAGGAAGGCGTGATGCTCAAAAAGAGAGAGAGGGGAGGTGTGTTGTGGGTAAGATGTGTTTTCAAAGGTGCTTGACTTCTCTTAAAATTTCAGTCAAAGCTGATTTACTTTTCAAAGCATTTATTTCCCTCTCTCTCTCTCTCTCTCTCTCTCTCTCTCTCTCTCTCTCTCTCTTATAGTCTTTTCAAATTACCCTTTGATTCATCTATTCACTCTTTATCCATCTAGGAAAACATTATTTAACCGCTTCATTTGTACTCCACTTTAGAACACACTTGATCTCTTTCTCGTTTCATAGTTTTTAGCTCTTCCGTTCCAATCTCTTTCAGACTTTGATTTTAAAGGAAACTAAATATGCACAGCCTAAATACAACAAGTGAAACTGCTTCAGAACACAACTCTTGCTTCAATGAAGACTTTGAAAAACCGGACAGAATGTTATTATTTATATTTCTATGATACTGCTTATTCTTACAATAGTATAGAGAAGAAAAAAAAACAAACTCTTCATCAGAAATCTTCCGGAGCAGATATTTATTTCTTGATATAGATAGATGCCTCTATCTAATGGACGTTCATAAATAATCCATTTTATATGAACCGAGTTTTCTTACTAAGACAATCTTGTGGAGAGAATCATTGCCCTAAAGGACTGTGACGAAAAGGGACAAACTTGTGTTTTACCTACTCCCCTTACAGCAGTTTGCACGTTGCTGTGACCTGTGCCCTCCTTCCTCTTAGTTATAATCATTCGAAACAAAAAAAAAAGAAAGAAAAAGAAAAAGTGGACGGATGTTTCTTGCCCAACGATCGCCATGGAGCTCTCCATTTACGGACGATGTGAAAGTCTCTGGATGAGGACATTCTTTACAGCTATTGTTTTTTTGTACTCCACTTTCGACTATCTTGTCTGTAGAGTTTTAACCCGGGCAGAGGATGAACTCTTGGTTTCAGTGTGGCCACATTTCTGCAAATGTCAAATTGCGGTAAAACCCCCCCATTTATTTCTATGGATGGACTCCACTGACACCAGGCTGAGTTGAAATCCCTGCCATTTCCACTTGTGACTGAAACAGAGAGAGATATGTTAGAGGTCCTGCTGAAACGAGTGAATGTGTTTGTATATAAGTGTGTGTACTGGCTAAATCTTTGTGTATATACTGGATAAATGTGTATATATGGTATGTCTATGTGTATATACAGTTTGTTTGTATATGCAGAGTGTACAGTTATTTTTTCCTCTAATGTTTCTCTCTCTTTCTATGAATAGGTCTTCTCAAGTTACCAATACTGAGGCATGGAAAGGTTTTTAAATGTACCGAGCTATCAGAGGCACTTTTCTGTGCAGACTTAGAATATCAGCAAGGTCTGTCACTTATAGCTGCATTCTCGAAGCTCTCATTACAAGAAGTAACTCACGTAATCTTAAAGCTTGCACTCATTTTCTGACCAACTAAAAAGCTTTTCTAAGTAGATTTGGGTGACCAAGCAATGTTTGTACATATATAGACTAAGACAATTTTTTTTTTTTTTTCCAGAAACCTCCATTTGCATTTCTTTGAAAATTCTCGACCTGTTTTTGAGTTCTTGCGTATCTGACTTTCACTTTAGGTTCCTATGGTATATGTTTGCAACGGGTTGTCATTCAGAGTTATATATTTATTCCGACAACCCTTATATATTTCTTGAAATTTTGTTCCCCAAATTCTGCCTCTCATGGAGCCGTCTAACCTTTTGTTAAGATTCGGTTGGGCTGGCAAATCATTCCATGAAAGTATACTGTCATTACTTAACATTGCTTGTTTTTGTATAGGTCCTTAATAAATAAGTGTGCCTCCTCCCCCCCGCCCCGCCCTCCCCTTATACTCTTACTAACCTTAGATCCATTAACTCCGCTGGTCACTCATCTTCATACCCCTTGACAAGCCATAGCCCCCCTCCCCAGAACTCCTCTATTGTTGTTTTGACAGGACAGACATTTGGGGATTTTGTGTATATTAATGGAAGAGTGGTGTTGAAGAGTGTATTGCAGTTGTATATGGATTTGTTATGAATGTGGATATTCTGATCATTGAATTATTATTGTAATAATGATAATAATTATTGCCACTTTTGTTGATTAATTCCTTTGATGCGGTTGATGAAGATGCCATTGTTCCTTTTTTTTTTTCTTTTGGAATACACCGGAATTTATATTTTTCGGGTGGGTGAATCTGGAGATAGAAATACGTAAATAAATTAATAAATAAACAAATAATTAAATTCTTAACCGGGCGTGAAAATGTGTTTTCTGTTTAACTTGTTCCTAATATCCATCCACTTCAGATTAAAGGGTAAGTCTGGTGATAATTTTCTCTCAAGAACACAAGTTTTGTCTAAAAACTATTAAAAAAAAAAACATCAATGAGCCACTCTGTTGAACTGTGTGACACGGTCCTTCATTACCATGAAGCCTCACACTGGAGTTTATTTGGACTCAACGCTACACGCACCATCCTGCTGCTGTAAATAATCACTAAAGCACCAAATGTGTATTAATCCACAGCTGAAAAAGCAGCATTTTCTCCTGTTGGAATAACGTTAGCTAAAAACTACAGTAACCAGCTTTTTTAGGAAGTCACTGGGCCCTTTTTTTTAATTAAACAACATATTTGTGACCCATTTTTTAAGGATTATAGTAACAAACTGACTTGAGACAGACTAGATAGGGAATTTGTAAAGTATTAAGAGGCGGATTACACATTGTTAGTTTTGGTCTTTTGTGGGATTTGTTGAGAACAATAAAAAATAGAATATCACCAGCCTTAGCATTTAAAAGGTTAGATACTACTACATTTTGTCTGGATGTAGTGTTTGGTCACTTCTTTGTAGATCAGGGCCACAAATAATGATAATATTAATTGATTAATTGTGTTCTTTCTCATAATCATCTCTCCAAAAAAGAAATATTTCATTTATAATCATATTAAAACAGAAGCACAGAAGCTGGTACCAACTAAACAATTAACTGACTGTTACAGTAATAGACTTACAGCATGCACAAAGAAAGCTATGAATTGTAAAGGAACAAAATCCTTTCTCAAATCTAAAATTCTACACTTAATATCTGAATATAAAGTTAGGTTACTGATCTGCTTAAGTGGTTGTACCTTTCTTCCAGTGTCTGAAATAGAAAGATCCATTTTCTAGACTTACAAGCTCATCCACTCTTACTCTGTGCCTGGATCTGTGGTTAGATCACAGGTGAGGTTTTGCTGCTCGCGGCAGCATCAGATGGGCTTGCTCATCTGGATCGTCTGCATTTTTTCTGCGTCTCAGGGCTGCGATTCTTCTCTCAGTGAGCCGAGCAGATCATTTCCTTAGACTCTCCCCAGCTGAGGTGCTGAGAGCGTGGATGGCAGGCAGGATCTGGGAACTGGGGACTCGACTGAATATAGCAAGCTTGTAATTATCCTCATCCTCCTACACTTAATCGCCTGCAGTTCCTTAGAGGGTTGGCAACTTCTGAGTTTGGACAGAGGAGAACAAAAAAATAGGTGGTTCATGCTGTGTAAAGACAACAAACAACAAACCTGAGCATCAAATATAATAATAATCCATATAATTATAACAATGAAATGGACAATCAGGTTTTAATTTCTGGTGTCAAATTATGTAATAACATGCCAAAAAGAGTATGTATAAGTATTTATATCAAAAGTACATGGACAACATCATCACATGCCTGCACAATTCTTACCAACAACACTCTCATACTGGTCTTCTGTTTAACAAGTTAGGAAATAAAACACATGGAAATCAGGATGCAAACATCTCTCCAAATGGCATTTCTGTGAGACTATAGGAACGTAAAATAAAGTATGATCTTTATAGTCCTCTATTGGCAACCAGGAGGAATTGCAACAACAGTGAATTTTATGATCTCACTGCCATGGGGCACCAAAATTCTTGATAGTAAACTCAGGGTGGATACCTGTAAAGTGGGACAGCTTCATCATTTTTGTCTTTACGTGTTATACTTTACTAAAAACCAGCACTGAGCTCATGATGAGCTTCACTTCTGGGAGTGAATCTGCTGCTGCACCTGCAAGCCTCTAAAAAAAAGCTAATTATGTTTATTATAGTTGTTGTTATTTAGATAATCTTTGTGTATTTGATTAATCAGGCACACACTTGACGATTTAACATGTCCCAGTTTGCCAAAAAAGGTGTCCCAGTTTGTCTTTCTGTGTTGACCCTATGATGAACTGGTGACTTGTCCATGGTGTGCACTCTCTCGGGATATGCTCGAGCCCCCCGTGACTCTGATAAGGAGAAGCGATTACAGGAAATGGATGGATGGATAAATGATGTCCCACTTTAACAGTGTGTCTGGATAAATGTAGTTTTGGGCCACAGAGTCATCCATCCTGTGTTTAATGCTTCTTTCTTTTTTCTTCTCTCTAAGTTGTGAAGCTATTTAAAACAATATCAGACATCATAATTAAAAAATACACAGAAGATAAATTATCAGAAAGTGTCCCACTTTACCAGCATTCATCCTGATTCTGCCATCATTAGCAATTCATCAGCCCCATTTATTTTGTAAGGAAGGAAACAAATGGCATGCATATACATACGTATATACATATATAGTATATCTCTGCTGAGATAATTAAAATACCCCAGTAAGGGTGATAAAGGTGGGAGCTGTCCCACCATAACATGTATAAGAAAAGCATGTACATGGGGATGTTGCACAGTGGTTGATTACATTTTGCAGACAGAGTAAAGTGATAGATAGATAGATAGATAGATAGATAGATAGATAGATAGATAGATAGATAGATAGATAGAGATAGATGCAAACATGCATTGAACATACATTAGAATTAACCTATAACACAGTATCCATACGTTAAAATTAACCTGAGATAGATCTCAATTTAAATATGTACAGAGAAATTAAACATTTGTAGCAAAATTAAACATTTGCAGAGAAACTAAACTCTAAAAGTTCAAAAATGTGCAGAGGAATTTGAGTAGAAAATAAATACATAACTGTGTTAAGAAGTGTTAACCCGTGCTAAACATCTATACAAAGAAGAGAATATGAGAAAGAACTACAGATGGGGATTAGCTGCCTCTGAAGAATATTAAATAGCTACATGTGCTATATTAAAGGTATTTCATTTGTCTGAAGTTCGCAAATGGGGGGATGTTGTAAACTACCTGGCAACCCATGATTCAATCCGGTGGGTATGTTTCTGAAGTCTCGCGATACTTTGGCGGTCACTGCCTGATAGGAATAATGGCCGCCTTCGTAGCAATGGCTGGAACAGGGAACAACACAAGAAGCATATCGGAGCGTTTTAGCTGACCAAAAGGAGCGTAAATCACCGGGCACCCCCTCCTACCCGGCTCCCAGAACGGATGGGTAGAGGGGGTCTTCCCAAAGGACACGAGAAAAGAGAGAGACTCGGAGAGAAAGGGAGGAGAGCGAACACTACCTTTGATAGCTAGCGCTTAGCTGCTGGTTGTCACTGCCGGGGCACAAACCCGACGGTAGCCCTGACAACAACTGTGTGTGTCCGGGCACGGGTTTGGACGGGAGACGGTGGAGCGTGTGATCAACAAACAGCCGGGCTTCTCGCTAATATGAGCGGACCGGGGCAGGACAGCGAGCCAGAGGCGAAAGTCCTTCTCATAAAGCGGCTTTACAGGTAAGTTGGCGAGGCCGTTTGGCGTAGCTAACCAACGGTTGTTGTGCTGGGGCTAACTTCAGCAGCCTGTCACGACAATAAGTGGCCCAACGTGCCTGCATGCTGGTCGGTGTAACGTCAGCTCAGTGTGACCGGGTTGTCATCGCGCTTTGTCAGCTTTACAGCTCACATGTTAGCGGCCCTTGTTCCAGAGAAATGAAACAGGAAGGATTTGCTAGCACGTTAGCCCGCATTATTTGAGATGCCATTTGTTCCTGACACCTCTCATCACTCCTTGTCATCCTTGCTAATGCTCATGTGCTTACAACCACAGGGCTGTGGTGGAGTCCGTGCACAAGCTGGATGCCATCATCGGCAGCAAAGCATCCTACAGAGAGGTCTTCAAGCCGGAGAACATCAGCCTTCGCAACAAGTATGTGCAGCTGTCTCAGCAGTCTGTGTGTGTGTCTGTGTGTGTGAAAGGAGGCATGGGTGTCATTTACACCTCATACCATCATCTGGACAGCTGTGTATCATCTGGACAGCTGCTCTGACCGTGATAATGAAGTTAAACGCATCAACCAGCTAATTCAAAAGCTGGTATTCTGTCATTCAGTCTTTATTTGTGGGGTCGTCCACTAATCAGGTGATGATCGGTGGTTCGATCCCCGGCTCCTCCAATCTGCATGTCGTCCTTGGGCGAGATACTGAACCCTACCTACCCCATTGGTCGCTCTGGATAAAAGCACCTGCTCAGTGACTAAATGTAAATAAAACTGTGACGTCTGCGAGACTAAACAAACAAATTAAACACACTGATTTGTGCTCGCTCTCACAGCCTGTGAAGATGATTATTTTCATACACACAATGAAGAGAAAGAGGAAGTAGATGCAAATGTGAGAACGAGACTCGACCGTGTGTTTACAGCTGTGATGGGATCTCATTTCATCTGTGGTCGTGGGCTGCATAAGCGATGAGCTTAGTAATCGATGAGACAGAAAATGAATCAGCGCCTGCGTTGATAACCGGCTAATTGTGTCAGTCATTTCTCAATTAAAATTCAGCGTGTTCTACCTTCTAACTGTGAAGATTTGCTGCTTTTCTTTGTCGTATACAATCACACGTTGAAGATTGTCGGGATTTAGACAAACACGACATTTAAAAACGTCACTTTAGGCTTTTTGCAGTATTCCTGACATTTTAATGAAGCGATTAATCGGTTAATCAAAAGAGTAATTGTCAGATTTATCACTAGGCTGTATGCATCCCTGATTACCTCTAAACTTGGTTCCATTGCACACATTTTAGGATGATTTTACACCTGTATTTAGAGGTATTATCCACTAGTCATCAGCTCCCCAAGACATCGTTCAGTTTAAGTGCTGTGGTCATAGATTGTACTCGAGTTGTAAATGGGATAATTTGGCACTTCGGTGCAGGGTTCGTACTATTGTTGAGTGTTGCATTATCCTCTCTGGCTTCGAAGAATGGATCAACTAAGCGCAGAAGTGTCTCTTCAAAGACGAGATAATGAGAAATACCGCTTCTGCTTACGTAACTGCATTACCATAATCTTGTTTTTGGCCACACACAAAGGGGAGACTGAGATTTCACAACATTTCTGTGAACGACTCCGATTCTAAATCAGGTTACAGCGAAATCGTGAGTCACAGAAGGGAAAGGCAGATTAATGATAACATAAATATTTTGCTTTGTCAGTGAGTAAGTTGACGTAGTGTCCAGTATGACTGCATATATGTTATTAGCGATAAGTCCTGCTTATTTACTCTATTAATCATGATAAATACTCACCATTCATTGTATGCAGCTTGGTTTTTCTGTTCTGTGTTGCCCCACCTGTTCACGTGAAACTAGGTTGACTCATTGGTCCACCTGTCAAACCGGTGACCCAGCTACCTCCTTAACTTGTGCACTTGTGTTTTCAGGCTGCGGGAGCTTTGTGTGAAGCTGATGTTCCTCCATCCTGTCGACTATGGCCGTAAGGCTGAGGAGCTGCTCTGGAGGAAGGTCTACTATGAGGTCATCCAGGTTATCAAGACCAACAAGAAGGTACCTGCCTCTGCAGCTGTAGGGGGGAAATGAAATCCTCTGTGGACGTGTTGCCTAACCACTTTTTCTGTTGTTAGCTGGCTTGACATCCTGGCTGACACTTAAAGGTCAACTCTTCTATGACATCTGCCATTTTGTGGTCGCTCGGGTGTGACGTACTTCACAGAGTACCGAGAGTGTGCACATGTTTTGCACGAGTGCTCCCAGTGGAAATAAACCCCCTAAAATGTCACTTTTGACACGGCGCCCTGCTCTTGCACTCACAATCAAATGTAGCTGGATTGATTCAGAGCTGAATTCTGTCATAAAGATGTTTACAGCCTGAGTCAGATGAGTGAAAAATGTACCTGTCATTGAGAGAAACAAATACTAAAACATTTGAATGTCATCAGCGGCTGAGGTTTAATCATTAACTGCTGCTGAGATGATGAGAGGTGCTCGAAATCAGATAAATAGCCTCGAGTGAGTACGTCTGTGAATGAAAACAATCTGGAGGTGTGGAGTTTGAACTTACCAGACCTGTAGCCCGCTCCGCATCTCTGCTTAAGGCTAGAGACTCGAGGCTGTGTGAGCCGCTGCAACCAACGTAACACACACTCTCCAAACAAACCGTGATTGTTAGAGTTGTTGTGGTAATGAAGATACGATGTTTTTAAGAGGAAGAAGACTGCATGCTATTAAAAATCCAATATTTCTGGTTATACTGCATTGACTATACTGACAATGATATAGGCACTGTGGAGGGACTCTTCCCTCATAATATTCATTAGTTTGCCAGTTGTAATCTAGCTTTTTCGAGAGGTTTCTTTTGCATTCAAACTTTCAGCATTTCTTGTCATTCTTCTGCATGCACAGCCAGGCCAGACTTCAAAACCAACAACAGGGTCAGACAGCAGTTCCCTACTTGTGTCTGTCAACAGCCAGATGTTTGAAAAAGCTCCTGAGACGGTTCAAAACTCACGTGAGAAAATGTTGATTTGTGAAACAAATGATTGCCTCTGGGCGGCACCGTCACCTCACACCAAGAAGGTTCCTGGTTCAAACCTCGGCTGAGGTCTTTCTGCGTTGAGTTTGCACGTCTCCCCGTGTCTGTGTGGGTTCTCTCCGGCTTCCTCCCACAGCCCAAAGAAATGCACTTAATAGGCTAATTGGTGACTCTAAATTGGCTGTATCTGTGAATGAGAGTGTGAATGGTTGTTTGTCTCCATGTGCCCTGTGATGAGCTGCCGACTTGTCCAGGATGTACCCCGCCTCTAAGTCAGCTGGGATAGGCTCCAGCTCCCTGTGACCCTGATGAGGATAATAGTTGGATGGATGATTGCCGGTATGTTACATCTGTAAATATCCTGCCTGATCAGTACGTGCGTGTGCAGCTCTCATGGGAGATGAGATGGGAAGCGAGATGGCTCTCGTTAACTACTTCCATACGTTATATGGAGCCACTTATTGTCATATATCAGGATTATGTATGCTGAGCCACTCGGGGGTTGTTTCTGGGCCGGCTGTGGCCTGTGAGCCAGCAATTAAATAGGCCGGATGTACAGTATATTTTAGTGTTTCCATTGTAAACTAAGTGTGCTACGTAGATCCTGTTTATTTTTGTTGTTTTGGTGATCTCTCTAACATCTCTGCGCCTCTCTTTTCTTTTTTCTTTCCTCCACTGTAGCACATCCACAGTCGCAGCGCGCTGGAGTGTGCCTACCGTACACATCTGATCGCAGGCGTGGGCTTCTACCAGCACCTGCTGCTCTACATCCAGTCACACTACCAGCTGGAGCTACAGGACTGCATCGACTGGACCCACGTCACAGACCCACTGATCGGTCAGACACGCAAACACAGACACAGATGTAGAACATGCAAACACACAAGCAGCATCTAATCTCTTACTAAGAAGGATGTGCAACATTCACACAATTTGTTTTTAGTTTTTAATGTACTCTGTTCTAATTCACAGACCAGGAGCTTTTTCTTCTACCTTTTTTGCACCATTAAGATTTTCTTTTCTTGTGTAATAATCTAAATCCTATCTGACCTGGTATTATGAATATTTTGTGCATTTAATATTTAAACTGGCACAAACTCTCTGAAAGTGTCCCGCTAGAAAGTCTGACCTCATTTACAGCTCGCTCTCCGGGTAATGAGCGGCGCGACCGCACCGTTGCATTTACACCAGGTGTTTATGTGTCCATTGTCTCTCAGTCTGGATCTGATGTCAGTGTTCCCTTGAACTATGCAAAGCAGACAAATAGGTGGAGAAGTGCCAAGTCAGTCAGCGAGGAGAGAACGGACAGGTGCAGGTTGTGGCCTGTAGGCGTCCTTTGCCTCGGATGGCCTTATCTGTCACTCTGTAGTTTGATACATTCAGTTTTGACAAATGCAGCAGACACTCATGCACATAGATGTTAACTAAACGGGTTAATAGAGTCTGTAATCCTCTTTTCAAGCATGAAGTGAGAGTGTCTTATTAGTTTTCTCTTGGCTCCCTAAAACCAAAAAACATGTAGACATTAACCTCTTTGGGACAGAGAAACGCTGCCTCAAGTAATGTCTGGGCGCTGTCTCTGACATTTGCTGCTTTGCTGGACTTCAAGCTTGTTCGTCTGTTACATAACTCCGAGTCATTTTGGTCAGTGCATCAGCTAAATGCTTGAAAAGAAAAAAAAAAAAAAAAACAACCTTTGTGTAATTGTTCCCCACGCAGGACGAAAGAAACCAGTGTCAGCCACCCCCAAGGAGATGGAGTGGGCACAGATGGCCTGTCATCGCTGTCTGGTCTACCTTGGAGATCTAGGTAATAACACGATAATAGAATATGCAAATAATACATCTCTCTGCACAGATTGTAGAGGTGTGAGACAGCATGTGTGTGTCATTCAGCGTGGGAAATTTTGGCTTAGCTATAGAGGATAATTGGCAGGAAGCTGTTGGTTGGTTGGTTTAGACTTTTGTGATACAGAGATACATATTACTGTTTTGACTGATTTTTAGATTATTAAACTGAAAATCTCAGAAGAAAAAGAATTGATCACTGCACCATTTTAGATTTACTGAAAGAAAATGTAAATAAATAAGTGAACATTTTAGATTTTAGCCAATATATTATACAAAGCGTGTCAGAAATAATGATGTTATGCATTTCTTATGTTTTTCCTCTGCAGCCCGTTATCAGAACGAACTTGCAGGGGTGGAGGCCGAGCAGCTGGCAGAAAGGTTTTACCATCAGGCCTTGTCTGTCATGCCACACGTAGGTGAGTAAATGTAATGTAAGGTTTCTTAACACAGCACTTTTCTGTTCCCGTGTTGAAGGAGAAGCTGGTAAAGTTTGTTTTCTGTGCTGGAAGAGTGGCAGTAAAGATTGTAGTAACAGTCAGAATAAAAACAAAAATGTTAAATTGTATTACTGACAAATATAAATACTGTTCATAATGTTAATTTGGAAGAAAGTGATGTTTAGACTGTAAATACATTATATAGACAAACACTATTTAAAGGTTACCAAAACTTCAGCGAATGTAAGGACACTTTGACCGTATACGTTCAGGCTAAATGGGAGAAGGAATTGAACGTTGACATTAGCCCAGAAGAATCCACGAATGTGGAGGGAATTTGGGTGGAAAAATTTGACCTTCTTCTTCATCACACCTAAAACAAAGAGTAAGCAAAGTGACTCACAGCGGCCATGTTGGCGGATATGTGGGAGCAAAGAAGACAACCATGCAGATATTTTCTGGCTATGTCCTAAACTGTGCTCCTTACAGGACAATGTAAATGCCACGATTATATGTACCTTGGAAATGTAACTGAACATGTCACTGGAAATGATAGATATATAATCAAGATACTACTAATTTCAACTAAGACAATAGATTGGTACAAGACGACTACTACTGTTTATAATATGGAAAAATGACTAACCAACATCGATTAAAAGAGACTCTCTGCTACTGAATGGGTAAAATGGATGATGTATGAAATAATAAAAAACATGAACTGACCACAGAATAAACCCAAGAAACCAGATTTGTATTCAGCTGTTTTGACTATCATCTTATTTTTTTCCTTCTTTTTCTTTGCATATATGAACAAAAACTTGATAAACAATTTCAAAATTCGCTCACTGGCTTTTGTGCAGAGACTTAGATGAATCCTGCACGTGTTTGTACACTGAAGTTTGAGCCAGCAGCTGCTTAGCTTAACATAACGCCCGAGAAGTCTGGCTAGTCCAGCTCTGTTCAAAGGTAACAAATCCACCTACCAGCACCTCTAATGCTCCTTAGATAAGAGTCTGGGGTTTTTGTAAACAAGATATAATGAGTTTATTAGTGAGCTCCAAATGTGCTGACACGGTGGAATTTGTACATTTACATTGATCAGAACTGTATTTGTGGCTCAAGTTTACTAATTTATTTTTGAACCTAACATTGTTACTCCTTTCTAACTATTATTTTGAAGGAACACATAAGGTCTTTAAAATCTCAAAAAAAAGGAGCTTTACTGAAGTCATTTTTGTTCTCTAATATCTTTGGCATGCATCGTCTTTAACGTGTTCACACATTTATTCACCCACCTGTCTGCAGGAATGCCTTTTAACCAACTGGGCACACTGGCCGGGAGCAAGTTCTACAACGTTGAAGCGACCTACTACTACCTACGCTGGTGAGTCGATGTGCAGTTATGTGTGACGTTAACCTCCGAACAACCCAAAGAGTCTTAACAGATATCTTTTTCATGCCAGCATCCAATCAGACACCCCCTTCGAGGGTGCATATGGCAACCTGAAGCGCCTGTTTGACAAAGCTGCAAAGATGTACCACCAAGTAAAGAAGCAGGAAATGAAGAAGCTGTCTCCGTCTCGACAAAGGTGAGGAGAATCGATGCCGATCAGTCTCTGTTCATACAGTGTATGAAAACTTGTGTTAGTCCCTGGAGTTTATTCTCAGAGGACATGTAATTTGATTTCCAGACTAATGTGTTCAAGTTCCTCTGAGGCCTCCTCAGATCATGAACCTTCTCTGGTCACCAGTGGTAGTGCTGATGGATTTCACTGGTTTATCTGGCACAAATCCGTCTTAGTGCCGTCATCAGGGATGTCAGCTGAAGTGGAGTCATTTTTGAATCTATATCTAATCTTTAATCACATAATTACCGACTTGCTTACCCGCCACAGTGGCACTCTAACCAGTGGTGGGATAAAGCAGCATCTCTCTGGAGATGGGATTAAATAAGTGATGATCCCTGTGGGGAAATTAGATTGTTGAAGCAACAAAAGTGGCAGGAAGGAGTTTGAATGAAAGACAAATATGCACACAAATGAAGAATGAAAGATACTTCATGTTTAACGAACAGACATGAGTGGCATCATTCTCAGAGGATGGAGAAAGTCTTAGCAACAGTAAAAAGAGGCAACATTTTCAACACACAACTGTTTCTCTAAAACATGAAAATGTGAAATGAATTTCTCCATTTTGGTCAGGAAAAATGTTCAATTTGATTCAGAATAAAAACATCTGTGATCTACGATTTCTGTAATTTTGCTTTGACTTTTTTCTGCAGATCAAAAGATATTAAGCGCCTCCTGGTGAGCTTCATGTACCTTCAGAGCCTGCTGCAGCCCAAGAACAGGTGAGCATCACTCATCTGCTGTCCTCTCATCCTCCACTGTTCAACCATCAACAGTGGACGTAAACCTTTGGCTTTATTGTATTTTTAAACCATGAGATGTAAAGATCATCGTGTTGCCTCCTCTCCTCTTTCTGTCTGTAGTCTAATGGAGACAGAGCTGACGTCGCTCTGTCAGTCGGTGCTCGAAGACTTCAACCTGGTGTTGTTTTACCTCCCGCCGCCGACGCATGGCGGTGCTCACCACTCCCCCAGCGAGGAAGAAGAGGAGCAGCAGCATACCGACAGCTCGTGCCCCGTGCTGCCCGACACCCTCGTCTTCAAGATGGTGGTCACTTGTCTGATGGTGGTGCACAGCCTTAAGAGGGGAGGTCAGTGAACGAACGAAGCCACAATTCCATTTCTGTGTCATCTTCAGCGTGCTTGTATATCTGGATCAGATGGAGTAATTAGTAGAAGAGGAAGACGACACCAGCCAGACTCTGGAGCCAAAACAGCCACACAACTCTGTCCAAAACACCCACTAAAATTGTGCATGTTTGCCGCCATCATCAGAGGATCTGTGATGGATTGTCTCCCAAACTGAAATTTGGAAGCTAACTGAAAATTTAAAAATATAAATCTGAAGAAATGCATTGTGACTTCTGGAACTGTGATGACCGATACAAGATTTTTGTCTTTGAGGTTCTCACATTTTTTTAAAATTTAACCAAAAATATAGAAAAGATACTTTGTTGATCTGAGCTACTGCCTGCCCAAAGATAGTGAAAAATAAACTGCTATCAGGTGGTGACACTGTTTCAAAACATATCTTTGCCATTTCTTGTCATCTGTCAACTCTAAAGATATCCGTATATGTGCATTGAGGTGATATTGTCCTGGCTGATTTATTAGTTGTGTTCTATTTATACTACACTGAGAACTGCTGTTTTGTGGCAGTGGTTGTCAAAGGAACCTTTGCTGGTATAAAACTGAAATGTTGTACTGTGCCTTCAGGATCGAAGCAGTACAGCGCGTCCATAGCTTTTACTCTGGCGCTGTTCTCCCATCTGGTGAACCACGTCAACATCCGGCTGCAGGCTGAACTGGAGGAAGCGGAGACCCAGGTGCCTCCACTTCACACTGACGCCACAGGTAACTGCAAGTTCATTAAAATCCTCAGAAGTCAGAGTTGTACAGAGAAATAACCCAGGCAGTGTCTGCCACTTAGATCCATGTATCTATCACAGAGCATCCTCAACAGCAGCACCTTATGATAACAGTGCTGCTCTTTGTGGTTTAAAATGTAATTTTTGGGAGAGCTACAGAAGTATGTGAGGTTTTTACAAGTCCAGAGCAGTTTAAAGTCGTGAGTTAATCGCTCTTTCTGACATGTTCTCTTGTCTAGATGACCCAGAGATGAGGGATTTGTCAGCTCCACCGACAGATCGCTCTGATGAGAAGCCTCTGCAGAATGGCTCCCTGGAGCAAGAAGACGACGAGGAGAAGGATGAAGACGGCTGCGAAAGGGTTGGCGCAAAAAAGCAAAGCAGCGTGGAAGAACAGCGCAAGTTGGAAGAAGAGAAACAGAGACAGAAGAAGAAGTACACCCGCCTCTCCAGACTCCGCAGACGCCGCTGTGCCCGCAAGGACACCCGTGGGGAGGATGAAAGCGACCTGAGCGAAGGCTTCGAGAGCGAGGACGATGAAGACGACGATGACGAGAGGAGGGCTCACGCTGATTCCACAAGCGGCGTCACGGCGGGTACTCCACCCAATCCTCCACCCATCAGGAAGGAGACCAAGAGAGATCACCTGGGTGAGGAGGGCAGCTGGGGGAGTGGCTCAGAGGAAGAGGAGGAAGAGGAAGGAGGGACGGCGTTTGACGTAGAGACCGACTCGGACATGAACAGCCAGGAGTCTCGCTCAGACCTGGAAGACATTGAGGACACGGAAAACTCTGACAACTTGGAGGGTCAGGCGCGGGAACACCAGGACGAAGAAGAGGATGAAGACCACCCTAAAGAAGAAGGAGGCGACAGAGACGGTGACACACCTCCGACCGTTAACGGGCCTCTCAATCCCAGCGACTCCAGCATCAGCAGCAACCTCCAGGCGATGTCCTCACAACTCTTCCAGGCAAAGCGCTGCTTCCGCCTCGCTCCAACCTTCAGCAACATGTTATTGAGGCCTCAGGCCTCATCTTCCTCGGGGATTCCCACCCCTACTGACGCCTCTGCTCCTCCTTCCCAAGAGACACCCCCTCCTCCTGGGGATTCACCCTGTGAAATGAACCCTGGCACTGCCAACGGAACCAATGAAAACGGTAATGTGCTTTGTGCCTCGATGTTTAAAGTAATCTGACTTTTTTTGTGTAAAAATGTGACTTTGTTGACATCGGACTTTTTTGCTTTGCTCCTCTAGACTTGGACTCTGATTCAGAAGGCAGCCAACACAGTACTCAATCAGTACACAGTGAGAAAACCCTCTTAGAGAAGCTGGAGATCCTGACCAATCAGGGGTTGATCCAGGTGGTGAAGGTCTTTATCGACTGGCTAAGGACAAACACCGACATTATTCTCATGTGTGCACAGGTGAGAGGGCAGAATGTACCACTTTGTCTACAAAACCGCTGACATTTTCGAGGCACATTTTAATAAACCGGTTCTCTCTGCAGAGTTCTCAAAGCCTGTGGAACCGACTCTCTGTGCTGCTCAACCTGCTACCAGATGGTAGCAAGATGCTCGAGGCTGGTGAGTTACAGATAAACTGCACTGCATAGATAAACATCACACAGCTCAGTAAGCACAGGATGGCACAGCAGTGTCTGGGTTTTTTTTTTTTTATTCCCACTGGGTCCACTAAAGGTCCTTTGAGACACAGGGTGAAGACATTTCCTAAACCGCTATGTGTACTTGCTTTCTTGCAGATAGTTCGATAAGATCTTTTATGTCTGCAGCCAGAGCTAACAGCTGAAACAGCTAGCCTAGCCCTGCCTGAAGGTTAAAATATCTTCCTGGCAACACCTCTAAAACTCATTAATTTGCATGTTTTATAAAATCTGAAGTGTTAAAGGGACAGTTTGTGGATTTTCAGGGTGTTAGTAAGAAGTAAGGACTGTTTTTTGGCCAAGCTAGTGACTTCCTGGCAGTCTCATGGTGAGGATGAAGTGACCAGCTTGGCCAAGAAATAGTTCGAGTCTAACAAGCTGTGAAATGTTTGGATATGAGTGTTAAGTTTATATGCTGAGCTAAGCTAATCACAGACACATGAGTGGTATAAATTTTCACATACAGCTCTGTGCAGTGGTCAGAACTGAGTATTTTTTATGCATTATGTTAATTTTGTCCACATCTCTGATCTCATCCCTGTACCGTGTGCACTCACTTAATAAACAGTGCTGATACGCAGCTCTCACGCTGAATATTTCTCTCCCTGTGGGATTGTTACACACTAATGGCCGCGCTCTGACTCTGCTGCTCGTGTGTTTATTTATCCATGTGTTGTATTACAGAGCTTGGTCTGAACGCCGAGGTGACAGAGCTGTTAAACGAGTGCGAGCAGCCCGGTTTGGTCCAGAGTCTGCTGCTGCCTGAGGATTTGGCTCTGCGGCACCTGCCCGCTCTCAATGTAGCTCACCGACGCCTTGATTTTACTCGCCGCAACCCTTCCCTCAGCCCACTACAGGAGGTATAAACACAGATACACACAGGATTATTCATCTTTTTACAGAAAAAGAAATTCATTGTTGAATTAAGAAAACAATTTGAAGATAAATCGATAACAGAAATGATCTTTAGTCAAAGTTTCAAAGCAAATAAAGTCTGTCGTGCCAGGAGAAAAAAAAAAACCTGTTCCTACGTTTGCTGATGAATCCAAATGTCCTTCACCATCTGCAGTGTTAAATGTGTACGTGTATGTGGCATGTCACATATCTAGTCCATAAGTGCGGGTAAGGCAGAAGCTCTCTTGAGTTGGTTGTTGCTTAGGGAGATCACAACAAGTTTAAACACTACATCGACACCGCATTTTTAAAGTTTAGTGCGGCGGGCATGTTTGCAAACAGCTGCTTATTTGCACATCCAGCAGACATAAAGCGTCCATTACAGTCTTGTTTCTGGCGATGTTTACGCCTAATGAACATAATTCCAATATTCACCCTCCTTTTAGCTCTGTTGTGTTCTTTACTAACTCTTAAGGGATCTATCTGGCTCTTTAGGAGCTTTGTGCTCCACTTCACTAGTCGCTAACTTTGTCTGTCTGCTGTCTGATGGCGGGTGGGTAGAGTGCAGCGGATTTATCAGAGCTTTTTCGCTGAAAACAGCTGCCCGCTGCAGCTAAAAACAGCCCTGATGAGAGCGCTGGGACTGAACCAAAACTGTAAAGTTGCGAGATGTAAAACCAAAAAAAGAAGTTTAGAGATGCTAAAAGTTTCTGTAGAACTGTGGAGAACTGCTGAGTCGGGCGATGGCTCTCTGCGGGATCATTAGTACGGGAGACACCTTTCTCATTACGTACAGTCATTTGACCCAGTGTTGACACAGAAATATTGATTAGAGCAGCTTTAAACCATTGGGATATGTGCATTTATTATATTTTTAGCATCCCATCTTTAACAGGACGTTTAGACACTGAAACACGTCAAAAAGTTTAGTGGTCACAGTGAAAGTCTTTTAGTTGATTTATCCAACATAATATTTTCTAATCAAACATGCGTAATGTAAAAACTTTAAAACTTCTTCTTCTCTCTCTTCAGTGTGTGGTGCGAGTGTGCTGCATTCGCAGTTTTGGCCACTTCCTAACAAATCTCCAGGGCAACGTGCTGCACTTCAACCCGGAGGCGGGAATCTTCACCAGCATCAGCCAGTCCGAACAGGACAATCTGGTCCAGCAGGCCAAGGCCCAGTTCCGAATGGTGAGTGACATTTGAACAATGACCAAGAAGAACCACAGGGGGCCGCCGTGCCATCAGGTCTGATTATCCTGTGTGCCGTTCAGACTGTGAGAACGGTTGCTTTGTAACTGTTGACCTAAATCAATGTGAAGAAAATTTAATTACTGGCTTGGAACCAAAATGTTTTTTTGCTTGTGAGCGAAGCAGCTGTCCCTTTTTTCATGTTGACTCTCCCATCTTTATCTTTATTTGTTCAGGCTGAAGAGGAGGCTCGTCGAAACCGCTTAATGAGGGATATGGCCCAGCTCCGACTGCAGGTTCTTAATATTATCACTCTGTTTACCATGTCTGTGTTTCCCCAGCACTGATACAGCATAGACACAGCTGTGTGCGGATACAGTCATCATTGGCAGACGTCCACAGTCTTATAGAAAGAAAATATAATAAATATTAATTATATAATAAAATATAATTTATTTTACTTAAATAAAATAAAAATGTATTGAGTTTAAGATCAACTTTCATTTTGAAAGTTGCTGTTTTGAAGAATAATGTTTGAAAGCAGGTCTAAATCTCAAAACACTTGAGGTACTTTGAATGATATGAGAAGCCTGAGATACTCAGATTATATTTCCATGACCATAAATGCATCAATAATAGTTACATCAATCATTATCCAGCTGTTGACTCTCTCTTTCTGTCTGTTCCTTGCAGTTGGAGGTGTCGCAGCTAGAGGGCAGCCTTCAGCAGCCTAAGGCCCAGTCATCCATGTCTCCCTACCTGGTGCCAGACACAGCTGCTCTCTGCCAACATCTGAACCTCATCCGGCAGCTGGCCGGCAGCGGCTGCTTCATCATTATCATCCCACGGACAGGTCAGTGCGCTGCCACATCCTCTGTCTGTTGTGAGCAGTGTGTTATGTTGTGTTCAAGCTGCCAAGCTGCCCCTCAATGATAAATGTGCCAGTTTGAACGCTCAGCCATGGCGATGACATAAAATCTTTATTTTAACCAAAATAAGTAAAATTTTAGCTTTTATTTCTGATCCAGTTTCAAACTGTCAGACTGATTTAGTCTTTTTGCTGACGCGTCTGTTTACTCATGTACTTAATCTGGACTACTTCTGTGTTGTAGTGATCGATGGACTCGACAGGTTGAAGAAGGAAATTGCCGGTGCGAGGGATGGCATTCGCTTCCTGGAGTCTGAGTTTCGCAAAGGCAACAGGTAAGTGCTGAGCTTCCTGCTGCACTTTTTTACTTTTAGAGAGGGAATTTGGTTTTATTTCATTCTGCTGAACATAAACGTCACTGTAATCACGTCCTTCTTTAGGTACATTCGCTGCCAGAAAGAGTCGGGTCGAAGTTTTGAAAGAGATAAGCTGAAACGTCAGGACATCGAAGCCTGGTAAACCATGCTCCACTTCTACAGTTATACATACTCACTGGATGAGCAGGACTCCTGTTTGAAATGGTTGTTTTCTTTCTAGGCATTTATACAAGATGGTGGACAGCTGTCGTCAGCTAACCGTCTCCCAGAGCAACGGAGATGAAGACACGGCCGGCATGGTGACCATTCTTACTGGCCATCAGGTGGAAGAGCTCTGCGCTCGGTCATCAGCGATGAAGGTCAGTCACTCGCTGTGTCAGAGACAAGAACACACACTCACACACCAACATTTTACACCAAGGCTAGTAAAGCTAATGGATTTCAGTTTGTTTTTACCACAGGACTGTTTTTACCGGACTGTTTCCAGTGAAGAGACTCTGCTGTGTTTCTGTCATGGTCTATAGTAATCCAAGAAATTAGTGTTCTTTCATAAAGGGTTCTTTCTGTAAAATCTAATTTCATTCAGTTAATGTCTAATTTCACTGGCTCTAACCGGTTCTGTTCAGGATTCAGCACCGTTCACCAATAAATAATCTTAGTTGGAACAAACCTACATGATTGATTGTAGTCGAATAGGCTCATCCAACACTAATATAAATACAGCTGTCAGCTGATAAGTAGGAAGAAATGTCAGAACAGTAAGATATGTTTAAGGTCACAGAGAACAGCACAATTTGTTCAACCTTGTGTTTTAGTTTTTTAACGTGTAAAAGGTCCTGCTCAGTACGTCATGCTCACAATTTTAAGATCTATGATTCATACTTTTGTTTATTTATCGTTAAAGAAAATAACATCTCCCTATATTGATTTTAACATCATATATTAATGAGGATCAGTCTTTAAAAATTCAGTATCACCTGTACTCTAATATAAATATACAAATATAAATTTGTGTCATCTAAACACATCTAAATGCATAAAGTGTTTAAACCTGTTCTGGTTGGCCACACACGGAAAGTTGTATTGAGGAATAAAAATGCAGATTGACGATCCAACAAGCACTTGAGTTGAGAAGCACACTGACACACTTATGGTTTGTAGACTGTAGCTGTTAGATGTGACATTCCTTTCTAATCTTTCTTTCTTAGAGTCAGTAGACATGTTTGAACGTGCTGTGATGGCAAAAATCTATGTTGCAAAACGTAAAAGCAGGTTTCATTTCTCCTGTTTGCATTTATTTGCATGTCTGGTGTTTTTCTTTTCTCCCAGGCGGCGATTCAGGCGGCAGGCTCTGCGGGCATGGAGCTGAAGAACATCACGGAGTTCTACCGGCAGTGGAAGGAGATTGGCTGAGAGCTCAAACGGGGGCAGCTGTCGGCGCTGCGAACAGCTGATCGATCACAACACTCGCTCCCTCTCTCTCTCTCCCACTCTTTTGCTCTGTGTGTATCTGCGTCTCCAAAGGCAAAAACCAACTCAAAAGAAAGCTGAATCGAAGGAAAGAGTTAAAGCTTAGAGGGGTGGAAAAGTTAAAACAGTGGAGTAAAAAATAAATAAAAAGAGGAAATGCGGGCGAAACGGCGCTATAAGAAACAGCAGATCTCCCACCTCCCACTCCCATTCCTAAACATAAAGAGTGACCCCCAGCGGTCGGGGTGCGGAAACGGTGGGGGAACGCTACACAACTTTTAAGTGCCCCTGGTTCACACCCTAACCAGGAAATACACTGTATATGTTAGCAAACGAGTACATACGTGTCAAGAGAGAAACCGCACACACACACACACACACACACACACACACATCAACACATTCATGCTCAGATAAATCCATATAGATATTTAGAGCAGTGGTTTGGATTTCCGTTCCCCCTTCCCCTTTCCCTTCAGTCTGTATTTGAGAAACAGGGTTAAGAATGTGCGAGTCTGTTAGGGCTGCGTCTTTGGAAAGTCGAGGGTGTATGACGACAACTTTTAAGATGGAGAAAACACACTCTGTCCACCTGACACCCGAGGCATCCAGCCTTAAGAAACAAAGCAGGCTCATAGCTCATAGGCCTCTAAGGAAGGGTAGAGGAAGACAAATGTACACTTCTCCAGGATCGGTTTCTTTCCTCTGTGGCTTTTTTTTTTTTTTTTTTAAATAATATTTTGGTTTTGTTTTTTCTTTATTTGCGGTGTACTTTTGTGACCAGTGACTTATGTATTGTGCTATCTCTGTATGAGAAGAGGAAAAGGAAAGAAAAAAACATGACAGGTGTTCCCCTGTTAAAGGTTTTAATTTGGATTTTATTTTTATACCCAAATGATGTTTATTTTGCTTTTTGTAAGCTAAACCTGAATGAAATATGCAAGAATGTTTAAGGGAAAGGAAAGGGTTTGTTGTCGTGCGTTGATCCACTGAACAAGTCCTTCGGTTCTGAAAAAAAAATAAAAAAACTGTAATCCAGAATTTATTTAACAAGGTGTCATGCTAGAGGGAGGAGGGAGGTAGAAGCCGATTAGCCTCATGTTGTAGCGAGTCATCGAAGAGGCTCAGAAGAGAGAGGGTGGTGGGGTGGGCCAAGTTTGACTTTCCCCAGAGAAACGTGGGTTGTGTTTGGACCCCTGTAAACTCCTAAAATGTGTCCCATCTACATCACCATTTCCATAGTGATTGTCCCATCATGCACAGTGCAAAAGAAATCCAGTATATGTGTGTGGCCATGCATTGAACAATAAAAAGAAACTCATATGAGATGATGCCTTCTTTCTTCTCACTGTTCCTCTGTGCCAGTTAACCCTCTCTCACATGATGTGGATAGTAATTAGTGCTGGAACGATTAATTGACAGAAAATTGACCATTTGATTATTAATTAAATGATCATTCTCCACTCTGAGATGACTTTTTATCTGTTTTAATGAATGTGGGTGTGAAGTTTGAAAGATGTAGTCTGATGATAAATGTCACTGCCTTATGGGAAATGTAGTAACAAGCATTTTTGACCCATGTTAGGGACTAAAAGTCAGAACATCTTGACTTAAGCTGAATCATTTTAGCTGTTAGCTTTTGGATTGATTGATTGATTTATTTGGGTGTCCTGCACCAAATGATGCCCAATGCATATATCCTCTTAACAGCGAAGATGTCCACAAGACAAATCATGCAATCATTCGATTTGGAGATGTCGGCTCGAGCTCAGAGGACTTTTTTTTTTTTTTTTACAATTTTCTGATGGGCGAAAACAGAAAATGACTAATCAGTGATGAAAATCTACAGTAACGTGCAATCTCTCTACCCAAGGTATGGAAAAGCTTTACAGTAAACTTAGGTAACCTGAACCCTCTGAACTCCTCCTGTGACGTCTTTGCATTCAAACTGGGTCTCACTGTGCCAGTCTTTCTCTTTTTTGTCCCCCCCTCCTCTGTCTCTGTCTGTCTCTGTCTCTTGTTCTCTCTCTCTCTGTCCTGGGCCCTGGTCCCACCACTGACCGAGCATACAGAATAACCAATCCACTGGCAGCAGGGTCTGTGCCACCCTAACAGAGGAAAGACTAGCACTGGTACTGGCCCTTTTTTTTTTGCTGGGTAAGGGGGTTGGGGGGGAAACCTCACTGACCCCCCTCAAGGCAATCCTCTTTTCTGTGAGTCCATGAAGCTGTGTGGTTGCAGCAGGGACTTAAGAGTGGACGGATTGGGTTGCTGGGACAGGATGAGAGGTTCAAACATACAAGAAACACATTAGGTAGATTTATAGCTTAGTTATTAAAGCGCCTGTGATCTGTCTGAGAAATGTCCATGAAGGGGTCTGTGCTGGCTGTGGGGAAATGCCTCGCCTGCCTGGAGTTTATGCGTAAGTAACAGTATTTGTCCTTTGAGTGTGTTTGGACTTCACATGTGCAACTTATTAATAATGCTCTTGCGCAAAATCCTTCGGAAGTGCAAATGCATTTGCAGTTATGTAAATGATGCTGGAGCTCTTGTCCTCGTGTCTCCTGATCGTGAAAAACGGGGTCCTGTCTTTGCCACATCCAATGGAAAAACAGTCTCTGCCCTGAGGGTGGGATTTCCACATTGGTGGATGCTGTAGTGTTTTTATTCGGTTTGCTACAGGAATGTGCAGCGGAAGAGACGGGGACTGTTTGGTACAATAGGGACGGATCCCTGTTGAGGAGGAGGGGGGTGGATAATGATGGATTCATAAGTTTTCTATTCCCAGAAAAGCATTTCTTCACTCACCCTCCGGAATCCCTTCATCTGAGCCTACAATGATCCCATTGGACACATCAAGCTGAAAGGTCAGGCCAGGTTTCTGTGCGTCCCCGCGTTGCTTTGGCACCGGTTTTCCATCATTACTGCGCAGTTACCCAACGTGTTCTTCCATGTGAAAACTGTCTAATGTTTCAGTAAACTCACTCCCCTTCCTCTCCTTAAGGGACCCCGGTGGGTTTTACTCGTAAGTCACTCCCATTTATAGGAACTGAACGCGTCTTTGCCAAAATACTGTGCTTCCGAAACATTTGGGGATATCACTGCGATGATCTCTCACTTCATAATAACAAACACGCTTTTACAGCAGAGTACTGAACCTCTCACGTGTTATGGCGCAGTTTGCACACGGTTTGCGAGCTTTGTTTACGCACGTCCAGTCATGCATGCGTAAAATAATAATAATAACTCAAGAACAATGATACACTGTTAATCTTATTTTATGTGTGTGATTGACAGGCGCGCAAAGTAACAAATCAAAGTTACAGAAGTACAAGTTGAGGTACTTGTACTGCAGTATTTCTGCTAATTCACCACTTTTACTTCACCACAACTCAGAGAGAGGATGACACACTTTGATGCACTGTTGTGTTTAATAGACATTTTTCACAGCAGCCATTTTGACGTGAAATAGTAAACACAGGTGTTTCCAATAATACTAATTAAGGCTCCGTTCCATTCAGGTCAAACAGGGTGCTGCTGAACGGAACCTGAATTGGTATCATTGGAAACACCTGTCAGTATTTCATGTCAAAATGGCTGCTTTGAAAAAGGTCTGTTGAGAATTTCTGGTTACTTTGTACGTGATAAAATATATAAAATAAAACAAAACATATGATTGGCTTATAAAATATGATGCATTGCTAGAAGCAGAAATATCCAGTGGTGCATAACGTAGGTAGTTATAGCTCCACATTGACCTGCAATAACTTTACAATGCTGCTTTACAATGAATTTATAATGATAATCCAAAATTCTGCATCTCATTTTAACTATGTTTTAATTTATAATTTAATTATACTTTATGTACATTTTGCTGATAATTTTGCTTCAGTAAAGGTTTGAATGCACAGCGTTTGCTACTTTTAATTATGTGAAGCATGTTGGGTACTTCACCTTGTCCAGCTTGGTGTACCCCGCCTCTTGCCCATGTAGCACTTAACAAAACACAGTTACAGAGTCCTTTAAAATATAAGAATACATAGAAGATAGATAAAACAATTAAATTAAAAGCAACTTTTAAAATGAGGTAACTAGAGAAGAGGCTCCATGACACAAGTTATTCCAGAGTTTGGAGCTCTAAAAGTAAATTATCTGGCATGTTTGTGTCTGAATCTTGATCTCAGGACAATAAGAAGAGGAGAGATGAGGACCATGCACAGTAGACACACAGAGAACTTTAAACAAAGGATCCTCCAAAGTAAACACTATAACTTTGTAATCCGAACACTGACAGGAAGCCAGTACAAAGATGCCACGATCTGCGAAATTTGTTGTTGTTTCTTATTCTAGGAACTTATGCTTTCACAAGCTGTAAGCAAGAGTGTGTTTTGTTTTGTTTGTTTTTACTGATGTCATACAAAAGGAGGCGGCACCAGTCCTCTGAATTGTCCCCTCTGGGACAATAAAGGTTTGTTTTTGTTTTTTAGATAGTGACTACAGCCTGCTATTTTCAGAATTCAGGGTAATATGCTATCCAGATGTACTTGATCTGGAAGTTATTTGGGTGTGTCATCTTCATGGGAGATTTTCTGAAACAATATGATGCAGTGTTTTCATTGCACGTGACTCTTGAAATCACTCATTTTGCCAAGAACATTAACTCATGGATAATAACTGCATGGAAAGGTGTGGGGCTTGCGTCTGTCAGTCCAGTTTTTATCTTGTAATTTGATATTTATAGTTAAAGATTACCAAGCAAACTAATTCTGGCAGTGGAAGTGTGAGGAGGTGCCGGGATCACGAGCAAAACAAGCAAATAGTTTGAATAGTTTGATGTTGTCAGGGCTTATAGTGAATGTGTGGAACTGAAAGTGTCCCTCAAGTGTCAAACGTCACACTGCTCTGGGTTTGGATTCACTCAAACAAGACTTTATGACGAGATATGAAGTTGTGTTGACACAAACTGGATGTTTGCCTTGTGCAGAATAAAACAGGATGTCCTCCCTGGTCAGAGTTTGGACAAAGGAGTATCCCCACAGGTTCACATGAATGCTCTCATTCATCGGAGTCATATGATACGGTTGAAGTAAGTCAAAGGCAACTGGACTTCCCATAAGCTAGAGGACGTTTAATCATTGAAAAGATCACTTTTGCTGAGCGGTGTTGAGTAATTTCCTGTATATAACCATCATGGGTGACTGACATCACTGGGTGGGTGACTGAGGTCATCCCTGTCACGAGTTATTATACTATGTTTTGTTATTTTTAGCCGTGCTTGCGTTGTGGATCCAGATATAGCAATGTCAGTTAGTTCTCCGTGAAATATCTCAACAGTTATTTGAGGGATTGTCATGAGTTTCTTTACAGACGTTAATGATACTCGGAAGATAAATCCTTATGACTCTGGATCATCATTTTCAGTTTGTCCAGTAGTTTGGTTTATAACTGAATACCCACAAAACTAATGATCATCAGCCTCAGATGCAGTCTGTGTTCAGTGATAATTAAAAGTCAATGGGATTCATCCTCTGGGGACAATGGTTCTGTTTGGGTTTTGGATCTAGTTTCATTGTCCCTGGATCTATTTGGGTCAGTTCTGACAGTCCTCAGGTGATCTTTGGATAGTGTTACCCCTTTTCTAAAAAACAGGTTTGGGTAGGTTTCACCTGGCTGTGTTGAATCACATCTTCAAGTAGCTACTGACCTTTAAGGTCCACTCTAACATTTAGGAGGCAGAAATGGAATATAATATTAATATGTTATATGTCTAACTTGTTGTGTTTTCATTACCTTAGAATGTGCCATGTATGTCTGCAATATAGACAGTCACTGAGTCCACCATGTTGCACCCAAGTGGCAACCGCCATGGCCGGGAAATGAAGCCTGTCAGTGCTTTGATTGACAGGTAGGTGCTGTTACAGGTGGCTTGTTTCAGCACCCAGGTGTTGATGATCTACTGATGATCCAAGGCTTTGCCAATTTTTAGACTCACCATGAAGCAGAAGAAGCAGGACTACCAATATGGCGGCAGTCAGCTGCACAGAGACAGTGACATCACGCATATGTTGTCAGGGGTTAGTAACCAGAAGGAGCTCGGTCAAATACTGGGGGGGCTTGGCCATTAAGAGCTTTAAAAACAAACAGTAAAATAGGGACGCCAGGACAGGGAGTATGTGCCACCAACTGCAGGCGGTGCAAGAGTGAGCGGTCCAGGCCAAAATAAAGTGAGTTACAGTAATCCAATCTTGCATCAATAAAAGCATGGATTACAGTCTCCAGATCTCTACGTAGCAGGTATCCTTTAACTTTTGATAAAATCCTCAAATGATAAAAGCTGTTTTTCACGACTGAGCTAACCTGGCGATCAAATTTCATCCTGTCATCAAATATTACTTCAAGATTTCTGACAGAAGACCGAATGTTTGGTGTAAGGGGGCCCAGAAAGCCAGCAGGAAAGTCTGCTGGACCGCATCCAAACATGATTTCAGTCTTGTTTTCATTTGGATTCAAAAAGTTTGAGGTCATCCAGGATTTAACATCACCTAGACAATCAAGCAATGTCTGTACAGAATCATTAGATCTGGATGTCAAAGGCAAATAGATCTGAACATCGTCAGCATAAAAATGAGATGTAGACAAAAAGTGCTAATCTAATGTGGCTAAAAACAAGCAAGCAAGAGCACCACGAGCTGATAAATCAAGGCAGGATAAAATATCAATAAAACCGCTTAAAATGGACAAAGGTGGAGCATTTTCATGAATATATATATGTGTGTAAAAACAAAACCAAATCACGTTTACGCTGGTTAAAGTGTGTGTGTTTTACTCGGTTTTTTTGCCACATTAAGGTTGTCACATCTTTTCTCCATCTTCCTCCTCGTGGTGTCATCATCACCAGTGTGAGCGCGCACAGACACACATGGCTCGTGTTGTTGTTGCTCCAGCGGTCCACGTGAGCACCGAGCTGCGTTTCTTACTGGCTCGAGCAGGACGAGTGAAAAAAAAAGAAAAGAAGAAGAAGAAGGGGAGGCTGTAGTGGAGAGAAGAGAAGAGAGTCGACACACACAACAATTACTTCAACCGAGAAAGGAGAGAAGACATCCTGACGTTAACGGCTGTGGCGTTATTACTATTATTATTTTTAACGGAGACGAGGCGGGGAGGAATCCCCGTTAACCGCCACATATGTCGGAGGGTCGCGGTAAGTCGTGAAACTACGAGTGTGACAAATAAGTGACGTTTTGACGCGCTTGCATTGTCGAGCCTGGCTGCTGATGTGACTCATTTCGGTGGAAGCTGTCTGTTTCTTCGCTGATGTTGCATCAGTAAACTTTTATTTATTTATTTATTTTTTGGTGATTTAACGTTGAAGGAATTCATGAGAAGTCAGAGGAGAACTCACATGGCCTTGAAGGACCGAGTGGTTGGTGAGAATTAGCTGCATGTGACTGACTGGTGTGTTTTCCTAAATGGTTGCTCTGGAGATATGTCAGCCGAAACACACTGTTTTTTTTTTTTTTTTCCAACTTGGAGATATTTTG
Source organism: Protonibea diacanthus (assembly GCA_028641955.1). Classification (NCBI taxonomy): domain Eukaryota; kingdom Metazoa; phylum Chordata; class Actinopteri; family Sciaenidae; genus Protonibea; species Protonibea diacanthus. Next base: position 22,482,770 of record CM053983.1, on the reverse strand, counting down.
GATTTTCTTTCCATATTGTAAGCAGTTGCCACATGGATGGCTTTTAAACTGCCTTCCCAGCTCACATGGTGCATTAATAAAGGCTTTGTTTTGGTTTATTGTTTTTTTGCATCCATGTAGTTTATTTTTAAGAATTAAAACAAACAGCTACTTAATTAATGATCAAAATCAACATTTAATAATCAATTAACAGTGACCGATCTTCAGTTTTGGAGTGTTGTTCAGGCAAAACATGACATCTAAAGACATCACCTTGGACTTTGTAAAGACAGTTTTCACTATTTTCTCACATTTTATAGATTTAATTATTAATTGTTACGAGTTAGAACATAACACACACACCACACCCAGCCAGAGGAGGATGTTTCGATTTATCACCTCGTGCTCCATTAGTAATAAGTTTCTATTTGACATTGGGTTCCTGTTATTTGTCTGAGAGTAAGGAGAGTAAGGAGAGTCACATGCTGACTGTCAGTATTGAGGGTTTCGTCCAGCATGAATCAGAAGACAAGGATGTAATGTCTGTAATGTGAATCTGGAGGCAAGGTCACTTTTGTGTCTGAAGCTTTATGTTTGCAGTCAAAGTATTATTGGCCAGTCGTGTTTGAGCAGGCTTTGGTTGCATGCTCGTAAACAGAGAGCAAACAGCTATCATTTGATGCCAGTTTAACTTTTTATATTATTTATTTTAAGATATGTATCTGCATTCATTTGCTGATATCTCTTTATGAGATGATCTGTGTCATTATTCTTGTGTATCAAGTTGTTAATCGGATTGCAGAGGAAGTCTTGGTCCAGATATGCGTTATCTGTTTTCCAGATATCTGCTGGCTATTGCAGAAGTCCAGAAACATTGGCTGTTGCCCTCGCAGGCTGAATCTCTGTCAGAAGATTGATGATGGGGGTCCAAGATTGAAAAGGTGGTGGACTGGTGGCTCTGGAGAACTGCGGACGCGCCCTTGAGCAAGGCACAAACCCCCCTAACTGCTTGGGGTGCTGCACTGTGGCAACCCATCACACTTTTTGACATTATTTGCACGTGATTTAAAAAGTATTAATCAGCGAGTTTCTTTTCAGGTCCTCTCATAGAAATGAAGTGTTTTGGATCTCGCAGTGGAAGTGGCTGTTACCACTTTTGTTTTCACAGTTTATCCATTGTGATCTGAGAACACATGGGAGACTTGTTACATAACCTCGGGCAGTCATTTCAATGTGACATGTAGACACTTACCAAGAAAGGGGAGTGTCCAAGGAGGAACACCTTTTGAAAACAACGTGACTTCAGACTTGAAAAGGGAAGTTATAAAACACATCTCATGACAGGATTTGACAGATGGCTTCTGCGCAGGGTTACCCCATGAACTGTGAAATACTGAATTATCCTCGAACTCTTGGTCAGAGGGGAGTAGTTCATTTGCGGTGAAGGACCTCCTGAGTTAACTTGATTTGTTTGTCCACAAGCTAAAGGTTTTCAATTTTCATAGACATAGAGCAGAGTATGAGGAGAAGCAGAGTATATTTGCTTGATTAAAAACCTTGAATCTTGGATTTTTCCTTAGACAATAATCATTCCATTGTCTCCCAAATTCAAAGAGCAACTGGAGAAACAGGATCTTCTCAGCGGACCATACTTACCAATAAGACTTTAACTCCTTTAACTTAAAAACCGGGCTCTCTTTATTGCGTTACCCCTCATCATCTCTTAACAAACATCGAAGGCAAATGGGATGTAGCATGTTTGAGCCACTGACAGTATAAAGAATGGACAGCATCACCCGTAGGTGTCTGAAGAGCCGTTCTGAAGCTCAAAATATGCAGCCGTGGTCTCCACCATGTTGGTAGTCCTGCCCCTTCCACATTGCGGCTAAGCAATGGATCAGCGGCGGACCTGAGGTGGGTCAAATGACGCCTACCTGTCAAGCAAAGCGGCCACACTGCTAATTCTTCATAACTGTAAGCCTTAATATAATTTGAACAGGTGAGTTCTATATAAATTCACCCTCAGTACAGAATTGTCATGAACGGGGAAATTAGCTATAGAGACCAAAACTGAGCGTTTGAGCATGTTGTCTAGATGGATGATTCTGAGACAAATATTGAATTGAATCACAGATTAAACAGATAAAACTTTGTATTATTAACCTTGATGAGCAATCACAACGTGCCACACAATTACTTCTTTTTAATTCCCACAAATGTAATTGTGAGTGAATGATTAACCGTCAGTAAACCGACCCGTCAATGACGTACACGTGAGTGTTTTTCAGGGGCTGGGTTTGACATGTTCCAACAGGACAGCATATCTATACCGTGAGCTGTTGACTGTGCCGAGGCTGTTGTTCATGCAGTACGGGGCACGTGTGCACATCTGTGTGGGCAATATGCTTTCTGCATAGTCTTCTTATTGTCAGTCTCTGGCCAATAAAGACTCCCATTGAGAAAGGTCATGTGACGCCATCACAAGCGTGTGGGAAAGAATTTCAGACAAAAAAAAAGGAAGGAAGTTGTGTTTGGGGAGGTTCAGAATTGCCACAGGACTTACAGGTAACAACTAGCGCTTGGAGGTGAAACAGGCATACAGACGTTTGCACAGTCACTCACGAGCAGTCAGAGAAATGATCTTGCATGTCATTAGACTTGAATTCCTCCCCATGTTTGCTGAATAAACACCCTTTAACAGATGAGTACCACCCTGCACACATGCACAGAGAAAACAAAAGTAGGCCTCTTGTTACTGCAGTACTGGGCTTGAAGTTAGCCGCTACCAGCTGCTAACACCCGAATCTCCAGCCGAAATGTCAGCAATCCAGTTGTCCGCGCGGAATCTGCGCGGAATAAAAAAGATGATATCTTTGGATCTGCTGCATCAAATTTGATCCTTTGACTGTCACAAATCCAATAACTTCATAGGACTGTAGAGCGCCTTTTAAGACTTTTTCTTCGTCTTTTTCATTGTTCTGACTCGAGTGCATTCGATTTGAAATAAAATGACCAGGGTTAAAGTGTTGCGTTTCAGCTTTGAAAGTCCAGTGAGTCCACCTTAAGGGGTCTGAAATATAGGAGAAATACAGTATATTATACATAAATCAGTTTTTATTAGTGTACAAACACCTAAAAATAAGAATTGTTATGTTTTTGTTACCTTTTTGGGATGAGCCTTTTTTGTTGAACTGCCTTGTTTCTAACAAAGAAACTAAACACTCTAGTTGGGGCCTTTTCATGCATTTCTGTGTGTTTTTCTTTCAGGCCAGGAAGAAGAGGGTGAGGCAATGGGGTTGCAATCAGCAGCTACACCACTAGATGCCATTACATCCTACACCATGATCCTTTAAAAGATTAGTTTGGCAATTTTGGGACATGCTTATTTTATCTGATTTGTTTAATCTGTTTAAGAAACTAAAGTGTAAAAATGACAACTTGCTGATTTCATATTAGTGTACAGACATGTATAATGTGTAAGGGAATGGATCATTTCAGCTTCGGTGTCTTCTGTCTCTTTTTGAAGCTGGCAAGTTGCTTGTTGAAGCCGCAGGTCATATAGAGTTTGGATTCATTTCAAGTCTGTCTGGTGTCAAAACATAGCTCAAATCATGCTTAATGAACGCACACTGTGGTCTGATTATGTTTTTAAAAGGAGTGCTTTGCAAAGAGGCTACAGCAAGCTAAATGACTGGGGACACTCGTTTAATAGTCTATAAACAATACTACCTCAGACAAGGCACTGTCTGTTTCATGGCTTTCTCAGAAGGGCTGGTCAGGAGGAGCCAAATACTTTTTTCTCCAAATATGCAGGAAGGCACAGTCAACTTCTAATGGTGGATGTTATCTTTTGCGGGAGGATGCATGTAAGATTTAATAAACCACTTGCACAAAAAGCCTTCATCCAAGCCAAGTTTTGGAGAGGCTCCACAAAGGGGAAGCAAACTTTCAACGTTAGATCTTTAACCCCCAACGTCTTGGCCAGACTAAATGTGTGTCTCGTCTAACTCAGCACAAATCCACGGTGTTTTTATACCATGTGAATACTTCCTCCTGGTCTCAGAACAGAAAGTGGAGCAGAGGGCTTGCTGACTGACTCAGTTATTCCGTAAAGTGAGCAGGAGGGTGCGGTGAAGAGGAGTCTGTTCTTGGTGTATGCATGCTTGTATGATGCTTCACGTAAACACTGTCGATCTTTGCTTTTGTGAATTTTCGGCAACCAACTTTAAGAAGTCAAAGATGAGAGCTCTTAATGAAGGTGAAGTTGTCAGACCTGAGTGTTTGCTTCTTGTTTTATTGAAGGATCTACGTTGTCGTGTTCAAGTTGTGGCTCCGGTCCTGAACTTGAAACTAATCTGACTCGACTGAATGCTGTTTCTGTCTTGTATCTTGTGTTTAAAGTTCTGCATACCGGTTTCATCCTCTGAGACTTCTATGCATAAACGTCTATACTCATGTTTGTGCTTGAGTTTGAAGGGGGAATCTAGGTTGTGTTGAATGCAGAGCATGTACAACATTGTCACATGATTTTTACACTTGTTGTTAGGGTTGTTGTTGTTGTTGTGCACTCTCTGCTGGGGATTAATTTATGTGTAAAGTCACATGAGTTTGTTTTTTGCTGTTTTCATAGAAATGAAAGAAATTCTGAACATCGTGTTCAGCTCCTCGAATAACGCCATTTAAGTGAGCGTTGAACTAATAAACTGTAGTTAATAGTTGAACCAGTTAATCGTTGCACCCGTACCCTTTGTGGCAACATTTTGATTATGATGCTTTGTGTATTTCTGCACAGCACGTACGCAGGCAGGTAATTTGCATCGAGGCGACACAAACAAACATGGAGGAGAGTGAACGTAACACAGAACGGGTTAATTCTGGACAGGAAAAAGGCTCTGACCAGCCGAGATGAAACAACGTGCTTGTACCTGAGAATGGTTACATGATTAAAATGAAAATTTGCACAAAGGTTCGAAATAAAAGGAGAAAAGTAACCAAAATGTACCTTTAATTTGTTGAGTATATTATTATAATGTGACAAATGTGGTCGTTTTAATATAAAGTACTCATTGAATTTACAGAAAATGTTGTGATGTGTATCATGATCTGGATATGAAATGAGATTTTGGTCATATCGCACAGCTCTGCTTGTTGTTGGACAGCATGTCAGGACACACTTACATACTTCCTGGGTCATCGAGCTCTGAGGAGAAGCAGTCCATGTCCTCCACTCGTTTGTGTCTCCTAACATCGAGCCAACTGTCCAAAATTCACTGACACATTAACATTCTTGAGTTGTTTGGCGCCTTGAACGCTGCATCCAGATACATAAAGCAGACCTCTTTTATCTTCATCACTCGGAGCCAGTTATAATCTGATCTATGTTACTGTTCAAATGAACCAGACAACAGCAACAACACACATCAAAACCTAAAACCGACTATTCAGATCATCAGCACCACATGATGCTGATGATCTGAATTCAAATGAGCATTTTTTTTTTTCACACTGCAGTGAACCCAGTGGCTTTTCGTAGCCATTGTCATCAACACAAGCTGTGGTTGTGTGTGTGTGTGCTCCTGTTTGTGCGCTCCACTGTTCTCCAGCCATGATGAATGCAGGATTTGTACCAGCGTGCATGCATGTTAGCGCTCAGAGTATTTGTGCATGTCCTCCATGGCAGAATACTGTGCGTGTGTGTCTGTGTGTGTGTTTGTGAGTGTGAGAAGCCTCATTTCCATCCAGTGCAGCGTGTAACAGCCATCCTTTGGCCCCTGTACTCTCAAGGCTTTAGCCTCGACAAAGCTCACTTTGTCACAGTTAACAGGACGGGGCCTGCAGCTGGGTTGCAGTAAGCGGCGGTCCCCTCTTGTTACTCCCACACTGCTAGAGAGGAGCCTCTTGAGGCGCGAGCTGTAATGACAGCCAGAAAATGTTTTAACCTCAATCATGTGTCCCAAAACTCAGGACAATAACACTGCAAGGGTTTGAGAAATCCTCTTGGTTTACTTTCTGAAGTGAAAGTGACTGTCTAAAAAATACAATTTTATAAGTGATGTCCTCAAATGTGCGTTTTTTTCACTACTGGTACGTCCTGTATATTGATTTTTCTCTCAATAGTTGTATTTACTTGGCCTAGTTTCTGTTACAACCATGTCATTACATTAAAACAAAAAATGTCTCTACAGCTATGGTGGGTTAGTGACATTAAAGGCAGAGCGGGCAGTGTGTGTGTGTAGTGCCTGACCTTAGGGGACATTTTTACACAGGGTTTTTATGAGCATATAAATATAATTTATTAATGGTTTATGTTGCATATTACAGCCTACGGGGTTCTTTAAGGCTGATGCTGTTGATATTTGAACATTTCAAACAATACAGGCGATATTAAGAGGTGAATACATAACAAATAATAAGAGTACATCAATTTCTTGTTAGTACTAAATTCAGCTGAGCATATCAGCCATGTTGTATCAGTTGGGCTGCAGCGTGGAGCTTGATTTCACTGTGAAAATATGACAGGATAGGTGATAGGTGAAGATAGGATACTTTTGTTTTGCTAAATTTTAGTTCATTGAAAATTAATTTGAAACTATTACAATAAGTCATTGTTAAGTTGTTATCCTGCCAGGTTGTCGTGGCTCATCTGGTCTATAAAAACACGTTGTGGCTTAAGAAACCAGTTCACTGATGACGTAACGCCTCTGTTGACAGAAAAGAATGGGAATGTTCTATGCAGTGTCCCATTGGCTCCCACAGACATGTTCTTATTACATGCGTGCTTTCAGTCGCAGGCCACTGCAACGTGACAATACCAGGCATTCTTCGAACCGATGTCCGGGCATGTCTCAAGAGCAGACACAATAAGAGATTGTTCTCAGCGTCGGCTGAAGTCAACAAAGACCTCACACTTGAAACCTTAACGCTGATATTTGCTCTGTGAACATCACTGCAAAGATCAACATAAAACACTATCCAACATCATGCACCTGTGTCCGTGCCACCGCAGTTCATGATCTAAACTGCCAACATACACACAGCATCACAATCAGATCATACATTTGTAGGTCTATGGAGAGAAGAGACGTCGACCATGCGTCACTTTTCATGTGAACGCCACATAAAGCACATGAACGATTTGTACGTCCTCGCTGCTGCTGGCTGATGAATGTTATCAGTATTACGAGCTTGTCCTTTGTCCTCCACTGCATCAGTTCAGCTCATTTATCATCATCACACTAATTGAGCTTTATAAAAAATACTTTGGACACTCAGCAGGGATGACGTTTTGCGATAGTTCGGCTATGTACCGAGATCGCCCTCATCTGTTAATGCAACCTCTGCATATAAATATATATGAATACTTGTGTACTTTTACAGGATTTTACAGGAATGCAGGACTTTTACTTGTAAAGAAATTGTAAATACATTGTCAATGTCCAAAGGTTGGTTAAAAGCACAGTCTCCTCTTTCAGTTTGAGCCAGCAAACTCTCAGAAGACCTGAGACCACCTGGTGATATAAAGCTGCTGTAGATATCTAATGTAGGCAGGTGCCTGACCACGCAAAGCTCAAAGTGTAACAAGTATCTGACTGGATGGTAAGCCAGCGTAGAAAAAAAAAATGCTGCTCTGTTGGTGCTTCATTGTTTGTGTGTTTGTTGTGTGTGTCCGCAGTGTTTCCAGTGTGGCGGGGGATCGGAGCCAATAGTGGTGTTGGAGGCGGGTGGAGCCAGGGCTGGGGACGCTGCTTGCGATGGGAGCCAGACAGTCCAGGACAAAGGGCCCGGATCCCGGTATTTGACTACCCGGTCTGGTTAGTCCTCTGTCGTGGGGGACGAGCCAGGCTCATTGAGGTTTGTCAGAGAGGGAGGGGAGCCATCAGACTGCCCACAGACATGCTCAGCATCAAGCTTCCCCAGCTCTTCGACATCCACCAGGTCCCCAAGGTAAGGAAGGAAGGAGGACACCTTCATTACAAGGTTTGCAAGGTACTTTGTAGGTTTGTTATACAGTTTGATGTATCCTGCTGTAAAAACCAAATGTCCTGTGGTAGTGTAGTTATCTACCTGTCATTACTTTGGAACAGGTTCTCTACAGTCACTCATTGTATAAAAAAGAGGAAGTGGTGTGGCATCACGTCGCACAAGGTGGTGCTTAGATTTCAAATTTTGAATGAATGGACTCAGGGTATATGTTACAGACGGAAACAGTTTGGCTTCATACTGGGTTTATCAGAATGATAACAGATCTCCTGTGAGTGGTAAGAGTGAACCAAAGCAGGCTGTAAAACCAAAACAATGAGCTACAGTAAAAGAGGCTGAGAGGAACTGTAGAGTTACATCACATATGCCTGTCATTCAGTCCATGGTTGCTGTGGAAATAATAATTAGATTCATCTTTAATTAAAAAGAGTCTGCATGGGCACTGAATCAGCGCAGGCAGTTTGTGCATCGTGGTACAAAGCCAGGAACTTTAAGGTATTTTTTATTTCCTGTCGTTTATGCAATGCATGTTTCACAATTCTTGAATTCCTTAAAGGACTCTCTTATGTAACACTTAATGCTCACAACATTAGACTTTTATAAGCAGACTAAGCAGAAGGTCTGTTTTTTACTGTCAGTAACACGTATTTCATGAATATAAGTAAAATTTTCAAAGCTCTGGCTTCATAAAATCAATCAAACTTGCCTCAAATTAAAGATAACGTAATGACAGAATATTATAGGTGTTTTAATTTAAGACAGCCTTTCTGTATGCTTAGTCAGGTTTTTAAAGTTTAAAAGTCATTTCTGACAAATATTGTATGTTTCAGACCCTGAACATTAGAATTTTTATAAAATTAGCCAGTTACCCTAGTCAAGAGCAACTAGTTTGTTATTACTGAGTTGTAACATTAAAATTGGAGAGGGAGCACGTGTTTCACCTGACTGACAAAGACAAAACTGCCACAAGATCAGACACGCAAAGTTCTTCTTTATGTGTCAGCTTCAGCTCTTCCCGGTTTATTTGTTAGTGTGGAGGTGTGCAGAAGAGCGGGTGATGCTAATGTCTTCAAAGAGTCCAATAGAACAATGCTGTTGAAGTAAATTTTACTATTTCAGCTAGTAGCATAGCAATAGTAATATCAGCATTCGGCTTTTATAGCAGTATTTAAGGAAAGCAGTAGTAGTTTTGATGCAATACTAGCATATTTTTATGTATACATGTATACAAGGCATGTATGTACAGTCTACCTCTGCATCCTTATCACACTTCATCTGCTAACCTCTTGGTATTTCCATACTGTAAACAAACCCAAATATATGTGAGATTCAGCATTCATGCCTTAGTAGGAAAGATATGTGGCGTATTGTGGCAGAGAGACGGCCCCTTCAACAGGAGGCAGAGCGCTGCACTTCAAGCATCTGTGTTGGCACACGTCCACACCACTGTGGGGACCTTATCTTGAGTGATAAGCAGTCATTGTTGTACTACAATATCCATTCAACAGTGTCAAGTACTAAAATATGTGACCTTGGAGTTAAAATATTTGATTAGATAAATTAGTTTTTTGTCCTTGGTTGATGTAAGTCTTTATCTGTTTATAGTTTTAATGCCTTTCTTTGTCATGACTTTAAAACATCAGATTTCCACACAGAGAAAGTGAAAGTTTTAGTGTCACACCACAGAGCATACCTCCTGCCGGGGTGCTGACAGCGCTGTTGACAGTGAGTCGATCACAGTGGATGGCAGTAGAGGCTAAAAGTGGTTTAGCCGACTTCACTGACAGAGCAGAGTGTCGGGCAGCCAACCGCCTGGAGTCACGCTGCCCTGCTTCACGCTGTCTGCTGTCATGATGCACTCTCCTTCTCTAACCCTTCTCTACTATTTTGAGACTCATTTTGTGAAGTTTACAGCCTGGCATGCTTTTGTTCCTGCATTGCTGTGTGTCCAGCGATGCAGTCAACTCAGAGTCTTCCACACTGATGTTTTGAATCATCAGTTTTGGAGGGTCAGCCTAAGTCAGTCCTGTCACATTCTTTACAAGCTTTACAAGCTAGATGTGAGAAGGTGAAAAGTGCATATATCCCTCAAACCGGGATCAGCAGACCTTTAACAGTGTTATTGCTGTCATCCACAGGTGTTCAGGGAGGACAGCATCATCTCTGGATACCGTCATCCGCGGAGCTCAGCGCTGGACTGCGTCCTCAGCAGCTTCCAGATGAACAACGAGACGATTAACATCTGGACCCACTTCCTGCCAACATGGTGTGTGGAACAACATGGACGTGACTGATCATCCTTCATTTTGTTCGGTGCATTTTTGTATTGTGTTAGGATTGCATCGGTTGCACCAAAACAGCAACGAGATCAACAGTCGAAACTTTGTTCCAGATTTTTACAGGACAAGAAAATCTAGTTGTATCAAAGAGCGAACACACGTTAACTGTCCAGCTGTCAAAACATGACAGAGTAGAAGACTGTGAGTCTGTGTTAAGTACTGGAGATGTAATCCGTTAAATTCTTCGCAGTGCTGGAGGAAAAATAAACAGGTGGACTATGAAGGTTTTTAGCAAAGTGGAGAAAATTTTAGGCGAGATCCCAAAAAATACGATGAGCCCAAATGAAAATAAACATGAAACTGAGAGCAGGATGTCAGAGAAGTCCAAGTACAGCAACCTTGAAAAGTGTGGGACAGTAGAAGTCAGAGAGGAACAGTTCTGAGTTCATATATTTGAATGTGTTGTATTAAGACAAAATGGTGATTTGCAGGTACTTCCTGTGGCGTTTCTGTGTCCTCTGCTCCACCCTGAACTTCCTGACCGACAGCTACACCTGGCCCCTTCTGGTGTACATGCTGCTCATCTGCATTTACCCCTTCACCTCCAGCTGTGCGCACACCTTCAGCACCATGTCCCCAGAGTCCCGACACATCTGCTACTTCTTTGACTACGGAGCTCTCAGCCTCTACAGTCTGGGTAAGACTTCGGAGACACTAGTGGAATCCTAAAAACGCGATGTTTGGTGCAGGAATGTGTGCTCTCTAAACAGCACGTGCTTCAAACTTCTTGGTGTATATTTATAAATGTTTGCAATGCAAACGCTTAAAAGTTGAATACTTTCTTATTTAATATGAAGATGTTTGGTACATAATTAACAGCTAAACTGCATTTTCTTTGCATTCTTCTCTCCCTGATGTCCAAGAGTGCTGACAGGGATCTGATAATCTGTTTACCTGTCAGGTGACATGGCAGAACAGTCAACACATTGTTGCATCTATTTGCATTTTATCATGTGGATGTGATCAGGGCTTGTCTGATTTCCATATCATCTCACACTGCATGTAATAATATCACTCCTAAGACATAATTTGTTTCATGGCTTATCTGCAGTCCAGACAGGGAGTGTTTGGCCTCAGGACCGTTTCTCTTATGAATAATGTTTCCCTGTAACTGTGTATCGGTATTTAGAGAGGAATTTCAACAAAGAATGAACAAATAATAAATCTGACTTTCAGGAATTTACAGCTTGTTCCACAAGTGCTCGTTTTAAAAATGCTTACCTGCAGCATCCCGTGTCACTGCCTGCCTGTTTTTAGGCGAGTACATACACACAGATTTTGCATTATCAGTGTGTATGTTCACAGTTGATATCAGATGATTCTTTGTCTTTATGGGTGTGTTTACAATCCCAGCGCCATATGTTCGATCCCACCTACAGACCAGCGGTCAAACATTTACAGAATATTAACAGAGGCCTCTTATTCTATCCTCTCATAGATGCATCCTGATTCTAAATCTGCCACTGAAAAGCTTTCAGGTGGACTTGGATTTAAAAATACGTTGTCACTCTTCTCATGTTAAATCATTTTAAACATTAAAAAAATGAAAAACCTCAACATGTAGAACTTCAAATGTTCCTACTTTGGCGACCTCCAGTGGTCGTATCAGAGAAGACAGTGTTGCAGATGGACTGTGCCATTGTCTCACTGCCACTAGAAGAAATATCTACATGTTGTGACTTTAAATACTCAAACGGGCGAGCGTAGATATTTTAATGCATCGCTTTAATCCAGTTTGCTCTGTGTTTGTTTGTATGACACTTGGAAAACAGATCAAACTTGGTTTCATGTTTTGTGAATGTTCCAAAATGAGCTTAAAAGTTTAAAATGTTTGTATTTGATCACATATTAAAATATGATAATATAAAAGATTTTATATCTACAGAAATGTTCACATATATATTCATAAAAGGCACCTTTACCTGCAGATACTCAGATATACATGAGTTTAAACTAAACGAAAGCTTGTACAGGAGAGAAAGGACATTTAAAAAAAACAAAAAAAAACTCATTAACCTCTCAGGTCAAATTAATTAACATTATTTTAAAAATATCCTCTTTGTGTTCAGGTTGTGCCATAAGCTACGGCTACTATGTCATACCAGACAGCTGGGTGAACAGCTGGCTCCATCAACATTTCGTCCCCATCGCCATCGGAAACACACTGTTCTGTACCAGTCTGTCCTGCTATTCCAGGTAAGAGGCCGCTGCATATACCCTCCCCCCCCCTCTGCATGTGAGATTTTTAATATTTAAGTTGGAATCTCAAAAATGAAGCAAATGTTCTGAAGGAAGCTGAATCTCTTTTTAACATCAGGCCTGCATGTTCAAAGGATAGAAAACAGATGTCAGGACAATTACTTTTGTCATGAATGTAGATAATAGCTTGCAGCAGCATTTGATTTGTATTAATGTGTCTTCTTTACGCCTGGAGAAACACAAGGCTCTAATGTTTCCCTCAGACCTGTTTCTGGTGTTCTTGCCAGGATGGAAACAGCATTTACGGCGTCATGTGACACTTAAACTCTCCACTGAAACCCAGACAAATAAAATTCTTTTAGGCTCAGCGGCTCCCAAAGACACGCTGACCCGCTGCAACTCTTCCTCGAGTGTGTTACTGACTTTAAATGAAGGCGTTATCGACTGGTGTGCGGTAAACTGATGCATCAGTCTGACCTCAGTCGGTGCACTTAAACATTCACTTCTGACATCTTATAACAGATTTATCTGTGGGGAAAAAATGTTCTGCCCTTAAGTCAATATTTATTTAAAAGTAGAAACACAGTATAAACTAATGGAAAATTGAAATGCTCAGCTCTACTCATGCATTGTCAGTGACAGTGTGTCTTTCATGAGGAACAAGGCAACCACACAGTAACATAAATAAAGGTTACAGCTTTAGTGATGACATGATATCCCCTGCAGGAGGTCCATGAATTTATACCCACGCTGATACAGGATGCTTGAGGCTGTAAGTGAGCAGGGCATTTTAAACCCTAGTTTGCCATTTTTTTTGTCAGCGTATAGACATACAGTAAATCTCCAATAAGATAATATTGTCAATGGGCTTATACTGGTTCCAGTAAAAAGACGAAGTAAAGTTAGTGGTTAGTGTTTGGAAACCTGCACAGCCCATTACTAACACCTCAGTGGACACCTATTAACACCTTTTTTTCAAATAACGTGGAGCCGTTGGTAGCACGGTGCTAATGCTCCACTCCAATCAGTTGTTTTAAGGTCATCTTTGTTGTGCGGATGGGTGTCGTGCTGGTATTTTTATACCATTTTATTTCTGTATATGTACCGTATGCTGTGTATGGATTAAAAAAATGAATAGAAGTGTTAGTTACTGCCCTCTGTCTGTCTCCACAGGTTCCTGGAGCTGCAGTTCCCACAGAGGAGTAAAGCTTTAAGGACAGGGGCGTTTGTCGTTCCCTTTATATTTGACACTGTTCCTCTGTTTTACAGGGTGAGTGGCTTCAGGTCTTTATATATTAAATCAGCATGGATGTACTGTACGCGTGCTTGCACAGAATGTGTTGCTTTGTGTTATTATGTAAGTGTTTGGAGCTGATTAGTGCCAGGATGTGTTACTCTGTCTGTGCAGGACTCTCCGGCTCATTATAAACTGATTTTGTTTCTTAGTCTTAGTAAATGCATCAGTTAATTCTGCTAATCACTGGTGATTAGTTTGTGCAATACATAAGTATTTGTTTAGCTTTGTCCTTAAGTAGGCCAAACATACTGTTAACAGTGCTAATCATCAGGGTTGGTAACTGTAGTGTGCCTTGCATAAAGAAGTCCTCATATCTTAAATTGTTGCATCTGTTGACAACTTTGAGGTAAAAACTCTGTTTGTTTTACTGTTTTCTGGATATATTAAATGTTAAAATGTCACTGTGCTCCGTGTGTAGATCCTTCTCTGCTGCGGGGGAAGCTGCAGCTCGAGCGACGCCTTGTCCAGTCACTGTTACCACCTCCTCTTTGCCTTCCTCACCTGTTTCCTGTTTACCGCCCACCTCCCGGAGAGGCTGGCCCCAGGGCGCTTCGACTACTTTGGTATGTCCTTCATGGATATTAGAAGATACAGGTTGTAACTGGCTTCACCGGGCAGGTTCAAGGCGTGATTCAAATTATCCCGATGTGACCACATGCTGTTAAAATTAGCCTTAAAGAGTAAAACTAACAAGGTTTTATCTCCGCAGAGGGCTTTGCTGCCTTTTGTTTTTGCCTGTTCTTGAATGGTTTCCCTGCTGACTACTGGACAATTAATAAAAAAACAATGGCTCTGTATCAAACAGGCTTTTGATATACTGCCATGTAAACTTATACAAACTTTTATGCCGGTTTATTTGCTGAACGGACGGTTGTTTACCCTGGTAATGTTTCAAACGTGTTGTTTTTTATGTTCAAAAATGGTTTGCACTGTACAAAGAAAGACCTGCTGTGTTTGATACCGAAGAGGAAGAGGAGACGGTTTGTTAATGATGTTGTTTAATAGTCAGTATATCAGCTTCTCTAAAAGTTTCTGAATATGCTTCCACCAACGGATTAAACTGTTTTTAAGAAGTGTTTTTCATGTGACGGCAGATGATGAAGACATGATCCCATTGATTGGAAGTTATGTACAAATAGTGTAGAAATATGACTCCCATTTGGCCTGACGAGGGCGCTGTAATTAAAGGTAAAGTCTTAACTCCTACACTGTGATTTTGATTGACTTGAGACTGATTGAGATTGAGAAGTCCAGCTCAGTGTGCTCTCAATTAAAAAACACATTTGGACCAACCTCTAAAGTTTCATGAAGCTTGTTGATTGATAATTACTTTTAGAAATATTGACCAACGAACTTCAAAAGAGGCTCAGCATATAAAACAGACCAAAATTAACAACCGTTGGCCGAGTGACGTACCTGAAACATTCACTGAAAGTTTCAAATTGACAACTGGGGGGGCGCTAAAAAACACTGCAAAACTTTATTTTCTAAGTTATGTTTTAATGCTTTTGGTTTGATTTAATTTATTATATTATAAATTACTAAAAAATCAAATTGACAAATTAACTCTTGGTTAGTTTTCTGGATTTGAATGAACTACTTGTTGCAGCTTTTGTTGAGAGAAAAAGCCAGCCTTCAAGCGAGACAGCGTATCTTTACATTTGTGGAACTGGAACCAGAGAATATTTCAATATTTTTGCTGAATAAATTATTTAAAACATTAATCAGTTATCAAAATTGTTGCTGATTAATTTTTTTTTCTGTCTCACGCAGGTCACAGCCACCAGCTCTTCCACGTCAGCGCCGTGGTGGGGACCCACTTCCAGATGGAGGGCGTGATAGCGGACATGACGTCACGGAAATCGTTGCTCTTGGCCCACGGAGCGATGCCCTCCTTCCTGGGGACCATCGGGGTGTTGGTCGCCAGCCTCGTCCTCAACCTGGGTATCATCGGCGTTTTCAGCGCCCCGCTGCTGTGGAAACCCTGCCACAGCTCCAACCAGCCGCACGCACAAACCTGCGAGCGCAAGGAGCAGTGACGGGGGTGTTTCCCACCTCCAGCCACAAAATGGCTCAGTGACTTTCCAGAGGAAAGGTTTGGGCTGTTTGAGATGACTATTAACAGTTCACAGTAGTGCTTGTTTAACACGGATAGTTTTATCATTCAGAGATAAAGATTTTGATACATCACGTTCAGTGCTGAAGCATTTTTCTAACAGCGTTTTACACCTGAAGTATTTGTCCATGTGTTTACTCAGAAGCTGAGGACCCAGCTGCGTTTATCGAAGCCTTTTTTTGTGTGTGTGTGTGTGTGTCTGTTTAATTTATTTTGAAGGTTGCTCAATGTGCATTTCAAAAAAAAAAAAAAGGCTCTGGGTTGAAGGAAGCATGCTGCAGTAACACAACACATAAGTGCCTTATTGTAGAGCTATTCTTCATGTTCAATGTTTACAGTAGATCACTACGAGGACAAGCCTAAATCTCAAACTGGAAAACATTTAATGTCGCAGTTTGCAGGGATTATATTGTGAATTAACGATGCTTCTTTGTGTGTACAAGGCCAGAATCTCCTTTACTTCACGTGAGGAGTTATTGAAAATATTCTTTGTAACTGGACTACTCTGGTTAGTATGGTTGTTCTGTGTATAAGGCGGTCTGTAGGGCAGACGGCACTCATTCAACTCTACATAATATAATGCAGATTGCGTTGCCGGCTCTTATACATCCACCTATTGATTCCTCTCTGCGCAGGCTGGAATTGATTTGCAGGCCAGTGTGGTTCTTTTTTTTCTGATTGCCTCTCTTATTATGAACCCCACAATCTGCCCTCAACAGGGGAAGGGAAAAAAAAAAAAAAAGTTACAGCACAGCGGCAGTGATTAAAAGACAAGTACCATTTTCATAACCGTATGTTTCTATGGCAACGATAAGTGGCCTCATGCCCCCTGAAGGTCTTCAACAATTTTTATGTTCGGAGCAAATGGCGCCATTTTCTCTTTATTATTCCGTCATGTATCATGAGATTTATTCCAAACATTTATCATGTGCAGGGGCACAAATTAATAATTCAACTTCATAATTATTTGCATATTTCCCTTTTTAAATTTATGATTCTTGTGGTTTGTAACAAGTTGGGTTAAATTTAGAGGAAGAAAAGTTAATTTAGTCATTAGTTTGGGGTCGTATTAACACAGTATAACACACCAGTAACACTCTTTTATATACTGTAGTTATCTTGTTGTCTCTGAGACTGTCTACATTTACCACTGAAATAATAACTGTAAAATATTTATAGAAGTTACTTATATTTATTGCTTTTTTTTAGGTGCTTGTACAGGAATGAGGAAGAGTGTTTTTGCTCTTTGGCAGGAGATCTAGAGAATTATACGTGAGGTAACTAGATTTCTTAAATTAACAATGAAAAATGACCTCTTATCAAGTCATTAGAGATTCTTTAAAAGAAGTGAAAAGATGCAGATTATTTCTAAAGATCTGTTTATTAATCCATTAGTTGATTGATAGTTACTTTGATAATCCGTTAATCATTTGAGTGACTTTTCAGGCCAAATATTTGCTATTTTCATCGTTTTAAATGTGTGTATTTGTCTCGAGTCTTTATTTTTCTGTTTTATATCATTGTAAACTGAATGTCTTGAGTTTTGTCTCTGTGAAACTATGATGGGCATTTGTCCCTTTTTTTATTTTATAGACAAACAATTAAATAATTAAGAATAAAATTGGCAGATAAATCAATGATAAGATTCCAGAAAATTCTGAAAAACAGTTTTTCTCATTGGTTGATTTCACTTGGTTTAAGGAAATACAGTAAAAATGACTTGATAAGATGCAGAAATTGGATAATTAATTAATAATACTGGCATAGCAGTACTGTAATGAAATATAAAATATCTATCTGTACACAGCCTTTGGTTCAGAGGCCAGCAAAGAAGTATTGATTAATAGCTTTTAATGGGAGACTTTACTAAACATCTCTGTTGCAGCACTAACATACTGCAGGTACAGATTTTCAACAATGCTCATTTTACTTGACAAACACGCGGAAGGCTCGTCTGTATAAGTTTTAAAGCACGTTTTGAGGCACACCTTTACACCGGTAGTTTGTGAGCACACTCACAGGAAGCACGTGGCTAATGCTCACACTCACACAGATGTCTTTTAGCTGTGTTGGTAGAGATGAGAGGGGGACTTGTATGTGATATTATGGCAATGAGGTGTGGTACAGCTCCATGCTGGATGCTGAAGTAGAAAAGTCAGACGCAGAGTCAATGTTTAGAGCACACACACACACACATGCACACACACTTTTGTAATAGAGTTGAGTTGTTTTAAGATGTTGTCATGGTTAGTGTGCAGAGTATAAAAGTCTCATCGCCCTGAATGTCGTGGACAAAACAGAGCAGTATTTGCCCTCAATGTTGTTTCCAGCGACTGACTCTGTTTCTGTTTTATCTTCACCCCCGCCGAGCATTGATCGATTTTTCTTTTTTCTTTTCTCTACAGTCATCATCTTACAGCGTTCCTCAGTTTGACCCTGTTGATTCTTGGAATTGCATCATTACTGGCTTCTGATGTGGTTCCTTGCCATCGACCCAAACTAGTTTGGAACTCATTTATTTCTGAGCTGCAGTCGTTTTTTGTCATCTCACTCATTCTCAGCCGCTCGGTGCCTGTGCCGTTTTCGGCAGTTTCACGGTTATGAAGCTCAGAGACGCTGTGCGTCCAGGCTTCTGCAGCTGATATCTCCTTTCTCAATTACATTTTTTTTTTACATTAATTTTGACCAAATTATCAATTCCAAGTCCAGAAATTCTCCACATCAGGTCACTGTTTCTCGTGCAAACCTCGTTGGTTTCCTCCTCAGTGGACAAACTGATGCAGGTTGTAATTATCAGGAATAGTGGGCATTTTTCTCCTCTTG
The DNA here is from genome assembly GCA_028641955.1 of Protonibea diacanthus. Classification (NCBI taxonomy): domain Eukaryota; kingdom Metazoa; phylum Chordata; class Actinopteri; family Sciaenidae; genus Protonibea; species Protonibea diacanthus. The sequence continues at coordinate 22,464,037 of CM053983.1, read as the reverse complement.
AATACAATGTACTGAAGGATGTTCGATAATGTGAAATTGAGAGCAAAGACGAGTGTGGGATGAATCATTTGATACAACAACAAATTTTCAGTGTCAAAAAAGAAGTAAAAAGATGGTTTGAACATGTTATTGGTGCCTTTTTTTTAAAGAAAAAAATGTTTTATACAACTTTTCTTTTGATATAATTCATCATTTGTTCCACAACAAACTACTCTTAAAATGTATAAATACTTATTTGTTCTTTGCTGTGTATAATTTGTAATTTGCTACCTTGTTTGTACTAGATTTGTGTAATAAATTAAGCCTTTTATAAATGGATTAATAATTTCAGGTGTGGGTGTCATTTTACCATGTTATTTATTTATTAAGATTACAGTTGTAGTCGGACGAATTTTAGCTGATACTACCTGCTGAATCATTCCAATATTAAGAGTGTGTGTACTTGTATGCAAGTAATAATTAATTTCATTAGCAAAAAATCAATTAATGTTTTGTCTTTAAACACCCAGAGAAGGTGTTTAATTCCCCAAAGATTATCACATATAGCACAAAAAGCATCAAATGAACTAGAAGTTGAAATAATTCATCTAATTAATTTTTGATATTATTAATGAGAAAACAGTTGATAATTAATTTTTTGTTGACTATTGTCGCTTGTAACAAAAAGCAGAAAATGTAGCCTTTAAAAAATGAAAATTTGTTGAACCAAAAAATCTGTAACTCTTCTTATTGTTGGCAGTTCATTGCAGATCATTCATTTTAACCCCGACTGAGTCTGAGCAGTACGTGTGAGTGACCAGCAGAGGACAGAACAGTACAATAATCCTTGCATGCATCCTTACAGGTTGAGCAGCTCCTCGCTCAGCTGCAGTGCTGCAACAGTGTTTGAATCCCTGAAGGTTTATCTGCAGGTAACCCGAACTCCTGGTAGACATCAACCGAAAATTCACCGCAAAAATGATCAATCTGACAAGAAACGTAGTCTGATATGCAGCTTTCAGACCTGAGCTGAGATTATTTGACTTGTTTCATTGCAGCCTTGAAGTGAGGCGCAGTATCCTGAGTTAAAACATCAAAAATAAGGCATCACTGCAGCAAAACTTTGTTTTAAACAAGCTGATGTGAAATAATCCTTTACTCCTCGTTGGAAAAAAAAAAACAGTATACAGGAAATGTGGTAGATTAAATGACTTGTAAATCTGGATTTTTTATAGTGCAGCCCATCGCTGTACTGGAAAATTTTTCAAAGCTACAGGACGCACACACACACACGCACACAAACTGAACTCAGATTCAGTATTCAGTAACATCAGTAAAGAAGTTACTTTCACCATTTCGTCAGGATGCAGAGATTTGCACGCTTTAGTTTGACTCATATTTGGTGGAGGAGTTTTCTCAGTCTTTAACAGGATGGACAGTAAAGCATACAGAGTGGTTTATTATTAGCAGTGCACACAGACCAAAATGAATCGGCACTTCCATTATCATATAATAAATAATTAGCATAAGAAATCAATACCCTGCATACATGCATTATACGATGAGGTGGAAGATTAAAAAGGGAAAGTTTCCCCGCTTCGAATCTCTAATAGGAATTCCATTTTAAAAAATGGCCTCATTTGCAGCTCTTATTATAGTCATATTCCATATCTAACAAGGCTGGAGACTCGAGTGCTTATTAAAAAGGTTCATTCTGAAACCACAAATGGAGCCCTTAAGGATAACATGGACAAACACTACACAGTGTACTAATCCTATCTAGCCAGAATCTGCTTGTAAGACACTAGAAGAAACAATAAGCCAGACATGAGTCCTCCAAGTGTTTTCATCCCACCCCCACCTCCTCCTTCCTCCCTCCCTCCCTCCCACCCTGGTACAACAGAGGAGGTAGAGAGAAAGAAAGAGACAGAGAAAGGGATGATAGCATTACTCACAATCCATTACCACTCCCTGGGGACACTCTGCATACAGAGTGATGGAGGAAGGGTGGTGGTGGTGGAGGTGGTGGTGAAAAGGGAAAAGAGGGGTGTGTGTGTGGGATGAGGGGGGTTTGGTAGTGTGAGGTAGAGAGAGGGGTTTGGTTCTGGATGGTGTTTGTTTGCCGGAGGGCCGGCGGTAAGGCAATATGAAACTTGATTATTCCTTTTCAATAACCGTCTCCAGAGCATCCCGTGGAGACGTCGCAGGTTGCTGATTAGTTCGTCAAAATAATAGAAGGCTCTTGAATAGCCTTGTTAAGATGTCTAACTTTAAGTACAGACGGCAGCCCAAATCATTGTTCGCTCTGAAGCATACGATAATGATGGATTGACTGATGCAGAGGGATGTTCCTGCTCAGGCTGCACACATTTCTTTCTTTTTTTTTTTAATCAAGTTTGTTTATTTTTAAGGGCAGACAATATACAAAGTGCTGGAGTAACAATACATGAAGATATATATATATTTAGACATTAATACAGAGTATGTACATTTGGTATTTACACCACATCACACTGGTTTTCACCCTCTAAATGACCCATTAGGTTGATTCTTTTTGTTTTTACACGGTGGTGGCCTCACCTCCAGTGTCTGTTTCAGAGCCATCTGTCCCTCTCCTCCTGGAGTTTCACTCACTTTAATCCATCTGTTACCTCTAAAAACCATCCCAGCGTGGCACCTCCCCACCATCTTGCCCCCTTACCGAATTTCACTGGCGAGCACTTTGATTTTGAAGGTCGCCACAGAAGTGTGTTGAACATCGCTAATTTGTACAAAGGCCACTCCGAGGCAGGAGGCCACACGGGTCAAACTCTTGTTCGTTTTTTTTTTTTTTTTTTTGTCCATATTTGACAGCAAAACAGACAGCATTAAATGTAAACACACACTTTCACTGCTAATATATGACATTTTCATTCTTGGTTTTTTTTAAAAAATACTCATATGATACACTGGATCTGACACATGAGAAACAAACAAGCTTTCAATTGTACAACTTCGATGTCTTATATACATTTACTGGGAGCCTTTTTTTAAATAACCTCCCATATCAAAACTTATCCAAAATCAGTGGCTATAATGTACAAATGACTGTCTGCTGTACCCAAATCTGAAAAATCGTTTTTTTCACTTTTGACTCATGATGTGAAGTGCCCTCTCTTGTAATCATCTGTTTCATTTTCTAATTACCTTTCGACACAAGTGTCGGCGTTAGAGTCGTATGAAAATGTAGCACTCAGCTCACAAACCTTCTGCAGGGACTTCAGAGCCAGATTTCGTCTGACATACATACATATATATATATATATATACAGTTACTTCAACACATATCCATGCATGTCTCTCCATCAGGCTGATCTCGCTTCAGATAAACATTAAACACTTTGGTAAACATTTGACAGGTTTCCAGAGACTGACAGGGGTCGGGGGTCGAGCCAGGATGAGGCAAAACTGAAGTGAAAAGGTGACTGCAGACTGTTCGTCCATCAAGCATCGAGGCTGGAAAAAAGCAGCAACGGGGAGAGCTTTACATACTTTAAAACTTAAACCAAGAGGAGCCTGTTTCAAGTATTCACCCCCTGATTAGATTTTAATTTAAATCAACAAGTTTTAGGTCTCAGATCAAATCCTCCACCTCTCCAGCCTCTGAACTCCACTCCCCGTTTAGCCCAGGATGTCCAGGTAAACCGGCGGGTTCTTGACCAGGGCCAGCAGGCGGCTGTGGATGTCCTTGATGACCATCCTCTGCTGGGGCTCCCTCTGCCAGCAGCCCTGCATCAGCAGGTACACCTCTTTGGGGCAGGTCCGTGGTCTTTCCAGTTCCCGGCCCTGCGTGATGCATTCAATGGCCTGTTGTGGTGGGGAATTTAAAAAATAATAATATATTAACAGGATATATTATAATATTCCAGGACAAACACTATACATCACTCTCACTTGCTGTATTTCTTTTGGTACTTTTAATTTTGTTCCCTCTCTTGACAGAAAACCTGTCGTCTTCCAAGTGAACTCATTTGATTTAATGTGACACTGGACGTTACTGATCATATTAAAATGGACGTGTTACAATACTTTGTTCATACGATACATAGTATTCCTGCAATTATGGTCAGATTTAATGTCTCCTTTTAAAGATTTATCCTCACACTCGGAGTGTCAGAATCTGGACATTTCAACCGTTTATTCACTGATTGTAGTCATGCTTTTTTGACATTCCTGCTCGCTTGATAAATATTTTTCTGTCACACACAATCACAGCAACTGACTCAGGTTGTGTTCTTCTGTGTGTAACTGACATACTCTTCAGCGTCTTCAGCCTTGGATGAGACACAAACAGAACAGAGACCCCCACATGTAATTCTTTTTTTAATGTTTCACATTTTAAGTCTGGCCTCTAAGAACTTTTATATTTACTTTATTCAACTTTTATTTCACATTATAAACCTATTTATATACTGGGTTATTATTCTGGATGTGTTTATGATTATTATTAATAATAATTAATGGTTATTCAAATGTCAGGAGCTGTGTGTCTTTGGACGTGCACTGATTCATCCAGTTCGAGTGTAAATGCCTCCACTGATTGTAGTTCCTCAATCATCTGCACTCACTCACATTCACCATTGTTTTGGTGGAAATTGTCAATCATTATGACAAAAATTGGCAGGCCCCCTGCAGGACCTCTGTGGACCTCGGAGGGGTCGTGGGGTTGGTAGTTTATTGGTTATCGTGACAGTAAATGTACTAAAATCAGAATCACAACAATTTGCAATCCTATTTGTTTGATTTTTTTCGTCCTAAACTCAAATATTTGTATACTATAGATACACTCAGTATACACATGCTGTATCTTTATTTCTACCAGATCAAACTTGCAGCTCATGCACAAGCACTTTCCATTTACAATATGTGTGCAGAATTTGCAAATCTGATTGAGAAACAGATGCTGATTTTTTTGCTGATGCTGATGACACATGTCATTACATTCACCTACATTATAATGTGTTGGCAGCAGACACTTAAAAAGACTTCATGGCTGCGTGTTAACAATCATTCAGAGAGGCTTTATGAATCAGTGGATGTTTCACCAAAAGACAAATATTTTTGACCAAACAGCCTCAGTACCTACTGATTTATAGATGACAGACAGAGACATGTCCATTAGCGGAGACCTCTGGGACAAATGAGAACATCCAAAATATGAATAACCTCCAGCTCAGACACTAATGGCCACAATGACTGATTGAGTTCACACGCTCTTGCTGCTCGGTGAATAAATCACTGTCGAGGACGAGAGAGAGGATTTCACTGCGCTCTCCATTTGAAGGGTTACTGACTCAATCTGTTTCCCATTGTTAACCTTCGCCTCATTCAGTGAACAGAAGAGGCCTGTCAGCGCTGAGCGACTTCACGCCAAAATAGCCCGTCAGTCAGCCTCGCGGCTCGACAAAAGGACTCACCCAAAATGGCCGCTGTCGCCACGGCATGCCAGGTCGGTATTTTGGGATGATTTATCTCCGACACTGCGTGTTTGGGCAACATGATAATTTCACCGGTCCCTGATTGGCTGAGACAGATTAGGTTAACAAGGTTAGAGCTCATTGGCCCTGGGCAAAAATGAGAGCCAACCAGATTAGAATTGAGTGCCTGCGAAAAGTGATCTACCCTTCTCTTGAAAGGAGAGAGGGTTTCGGCCTGTAATAGCACCGCTGTGGTCGCAATGGAGTCCCACTTCTTGGTGCTCGAGCTGAAAAGGCTAGACTGACCTGCCCTTAATTACTATGAATTTATTGATTACTTTAAGAGTGCAGGGAGGTGAAAAACTTGCTCTGAAGTATCTACAACTGCAATGATTTTGTCCTGCAAGTTTCAGTTATGTAGAAAAACATCTCAGCCAGCCGTTTTCAAATGTGTTTACACGAGTGTGGGCTTAAATAAATCTCTGTAATTTAAGATTTAAAGGAGCTACAATCAATACTTTACTACCAACAATGTATCAAGTGACAATGCAAAAACAACCAACAAAGATGTATCACCTGAATCTAAACCTTCGGCTTTATAGTGAGTATCAGCTCATTGTTAAGCTGTCTGGCTGCAGCTTTACGGTTCTGGTTCTCTCTCACTGCTCGCATAGAGTCATTGTGCAAGCTGTTGAACGTCGTACAGCATTTAACTAAAAGACTGTGAGGTAAAAGAGCTAAAAGAGATAACTGGACTTCAAATGAACGATTTTGTTGCTCTAAATCTGCTCCGTGAAACCGCTGTATCTGCACTTGTGCAAAAGTTGTATCTATTTGTTTAATCTGCACAGAATTAAGAATAAAAACCAAAAAGTTGTGGTGTTACAGAGAGTTACATAATAGTTTTTAACTACCCAGATCATCTCTCACACAAACAATGCAGGTAAATCATTGCTAAGCTAACCATCAATGTTTGGAAGTGCCAGATAGGAACACAAGATATTTCTCTGTAGTTTCCAGTTTAAAGGGAACACACACAAAAAAAACACTATTTAGCTACTCGCCACTCTGCTTTATTTGTTGGCCTTTTTAAGTTTTATTTCTGATAGAGACAGCTGAAGAGACGGGGAATGACATGCAGGAAACAGCCACAGGTCGGATTTGAACCCTCAGCTTCCGCAGCAAGGACTGAGCCTTTGCACACGGGGCGGCTGCTCTACCTACTGGGCTAAACACTGTCCTTATTTGTTGAGGTTTGAGGACCAAACTCAATTAGCCCATGCCGAAATAAATTCTGATGTCTGACAGGAAACCTGAGCACACGCAAAGTGAAACACTAAACTCTAAAGCACTCTGTCAAGAGGAAACTTTCTCTGGTTGGAGCCGCAATCCTTCCCACTGACAACACAAATAAGAAATGTACTATACTCTTGTTCCACTGCAAATTTCTCTAATGTATCTTAGCTCTGAGGCATCTTACCTAAATGAGAGAAGAACATATTTTCTCCCTTAACCCGAGCCAAGAAATAGAAGACAGTCAAAACTGCTGACAGCATGTTGTGTGTATCATCTGGAGAAACTCATTTTCAGTACTTCAGATTGAGTTCCTCTAAACGTTTATATTTTGGGGTGGCGTCAGAAATGGTAGATGTGGATTTCTAACTTCCGAGTCTCTGGCTTACTCCAGACCATCTCAACATCTCGTCTATGTGTCAGCCTTTGTAATTCAGACATCCTGGATTGTGACGCCTCCCCAGAAGGTGATCCTCACCCTAACCTGGACCACCTGAGCTGTTTGACTAACCTTATCTGCCTCGTCTCCGGACCAGTCCAGTTCCAAACTGTATGAGTCGTTCAAGATAAATGATCAAACCTAACCCCAACCCTAAAGCTAAACTGGAGAAATAAAACTATCTGCATGAGAGAATAAATCTTTTAAACCCTTTAAACTGCTTGATGGAGGCTACAAAGACATTTTCATGTTTTCTCTGGTGACAGAAGACTTAACCTTCGGTACTAAAATCCTTCCTGGCAATGAGAAGAAAGAATTTCTGAACATCTTAGTCATCATTGACCGTCAAACTTTCCCAACCCACCTCACTATTGGACAGCTGGTACCAGGGCTGTTTGCCGTAGGTGAAAATCTCCCAGAGGACCACGCCGAAGCTCCAGATGTCACTCTCCGTGGTGAACTTCCTGTACATGATGCTCTCTGGGGGCATCCAGCGGATTGGTAGCATCGTACGTCCACCCACCTGAAAGAGGAAGACGACGCAATGAATGCACGCTAACTCCACACCCAGTGTCAGTGTATACAGGAGGGTATCTAAAACATTTTGGAACTGTTGCATAATGGAAGTCTCAAGGTGAACATTTAACTATTTTGCATGCCGCCGATGGAAGAAAGAAACACCGCCTTTTAGTTACACAGACACTTTTATGCAAATGTCAAACTTTCATATTCCTCTTCATCCTTGAACAAACTATGAAGAGCAGCTTGAAATCAACGTGAGGCAGACAATCTGGACAAAAAAAAAGAGCTTAACATCCAAAATAGCATCAATTCAAGTATTTCCATTGAATGTGAAAAAAGAAAATGGACTCACGGCCACTAAAATCTGCTTAGTTAATCTACTAAGACTGTAATGTTTTGCTACATTTGAAGAGTTGTTCGTGGAGTGACTGAAGTGCATAAAAAACAGCAATGTGAAGAGAGGAATGAATCTTTATCTTAGTGCAAATTATTAGCTATTTATGTGTATGGTATCTACATAAGAGAGATAATCTGTTGGTAGTTTGAACGCTGAGACACAGACCTCTTAAAAGAGTGGTTGAGAAGTTTGTTTAGAGTCCTTAAAGTCCAGGATATGAATCCCAAACACAGCATTTAATGGACAAACAATGTTAAACAATGTTAAACAACACTGGCTGTGTGTTATAGTAAATCAGCAGCTCTTTATTCTTGGAAAGCTTTCCGATAACAAAACTGAACTTTGGACTGTTTTTATTGCAGCGATTTCTTCACATGTTGACTGATGTCATCCTCCTCTGTGCCAAAATCTAACGTCTCCATGGGATTTGTCAGATTTACAAGATACCTGTGATTCCAGCTGATTGACGTCGCCCATCACTGGATCGCAGCAAAGGGTCTTAATGGATCAAAATTATGTGATTTATTAAATTCAGAACTGGATACAGTTTGTGAGTCATCCAGAGAAACCAGCACATTGTTTCTGGAAAGGCAAGATGTTTGTGAGAACAGAAATCTCAAAATTCTGGCACATAAAAGTAAAAGTATTCGCAAGGCCAGACAACAGTAGAGCTAAGTCATTTTTGTAATGTGGCTGAACCGATCCTTTGTCTCGTCTCAAAACCAAAACAACAAAACAGTCTTGTCTTATCTTTTCCAGCCACTTACCCGATAGTAATCTGTGCTGTAGATGTCTCGGGACATGCCAAAGTCTCCGATTTTGACCACTAGGCCCTCCCCAACCAGGCAGTTACGGGTCGCCAGGTCGCGGTGGACAAAGTGCAGCGATGCCAGGTAGACCATGCCCGAGGCGATCTGAGCGGCGATGTGCAGCATCTGAGGCAGAGTGAGCTGACCCAGCGGGGGCATCTTCGACTCCTCCAGGATACGAGCGTCAGGGCCGTGAGCCCTACAGGTGACACACGAGAAACGTATTTATGATTCAAGGCTGCTTGATTCGACATCTGCTTTTCTTCCTGATTATTATAAAGGCGTTTCTGCTACATTAAGGCCATATTATCAAGAAATAAGCATTCAAGCCTCCTCCTGTGAGTACATTAATGTATCACTGGTTTGAACCTCTTTATATATAGTTCAATTGTTCGGTTCAGTAATTGCAAACCCCTTTGGCTGCTCCAAAAGGTCGCAGGCTAAACGAGAGAGGTCATGAGATGATTAATGAGTGAGGAAAGAAGAGAATTCGAATTTGTACTTTTCTCTCTTTATCTTTTGTGGAATAATGGATAATGTGACCTTGTTGAACTTTCAACAGTTATTTCTAAGAAGTTTAGAGAGTACTATAAAACTGTACTTAAGCACAGTACTTGAGTAAAAGTAGGTATTGTAAATATTTGCAGCACTGGGTGTCAAAGTCGTATGTTTTTATCATCAACGTTAAGTGATCTTGTCAAGCCCTGTTTGCGCTATATTATGAGGCTAACATCAAGGTAACTCATCCAGATTTCTGTTTTTTATTGTGAGAGCAGAAAAACAATATTGCCAGTGTCCTCTTTTTGTGTAGTTGTATTGGTTAGAGGCGCAGTCATTACTACATAAAATATGAAAATAAGTAAGCGTTACAGCGTCTCATTTACACAAAATTCTTGGAATAAATGGAGTTATCCCTTTCTAATGACCCCTCAGCTTGTATATAATTCACTGTATGTAATCCCTGAAGTTTCATTGCTTTTTTAAAACAACTTTCTAGGTCAGACGTGACCCCAGTTGACTCATTATTATGCTAGTTTTTCTTATCACCACTCGTAAATGAATGAACATTTTCCTTCATCACCATTTTTTTTTAAGTGCGGTTGGATTATAACCATATCCACTCGATTGGTTTTATTTTTCTGCTCTGGAGCTGAACTCCTGACCATTGTGAAGTGTACGAACACACATATTTCCATTTGTAAAGAGCAGAACACGCTGGCCTTTGCTGCTCCTCTCAGTTTCTATTGGCTGTTCGGATTAATCAGACGCTGGGATTGGGCTCCCAGTATGGTGGTAACTATGGCATCAGCCTTCGTTGACCTGAAGGACAATGACCTCAGCGTGCAATCTGCAGATTGAACATCTCTGACATATATGCGAGCTCTTGAGAGCATTACAGACATGGTCGGCGTGACCACGCCATAATAAAGGCGCTTAATAGAAAACATAAGGCTTGTAATACGCCTACAATTGATTTGCAATAATGCAATTCGGAGATGCAGAGCACATTGACTCTCAGTTGTTCTTGTGGATCATAAACACCCACTCTCACGTCTCACTCCAGCCTAAATGAGCAAATCACAGATGATGTGTCTCCATCCATCCTAATATCTCTCCTCTCCACTTTGTCCCCTCCTTACAAAGGAAGTTGTCTATACAATCACTATTAGTTTAAAGGGCAGGTGGCAGGGTGGGAAAGCAGCTGCATTGTGGGGGCCCTCGGACGTTTCACCCATTCTGTCTGCTGGAAATGCGATTTCCATCCATTGGTGAAACATATATCTCAGGCAAATTCTGTGTGCATGCATGTGTGCTTGTCTGTGTGTTTTCATTCCCAATCTGTCTCCTGTGGAGGACACCTGGCAGACAGCATCAACTGCGTCTGCTCTAATAGCTTTGTCAGATGGTTTCCCAGGTGCCAAGTGAGCTCTAATAAGTCCACACTGTCTCAGTCCTCAGTGACTCCTTTAGCTCCCTCCAGAGGTTTCCAAACTTAGATTACAATTTAAATGATTGAAAGAAAACACTATAAAGCTTTTCCATTACCTTGTTTCACATCAAATCAAGAAAGTGTTATCAAAAGCTAATTTGCTTCATAACTTCTGCTTGAGATATCGCATTAGTTCAGTGTACGGTTCAAGGAAACCCGCTGAATCTATTTATTTACTGCGGCCGTCAGTATTCAAACAGGATCCTGCCACATTTCACTCTATTTGCCGTTATTGTGAGAGGACATCTTGTAAATATTATATCTGCCCTACACCTTGACATGTTGTGAATCACATTCATACAGAATATGAACCCCGCCTGGCACACGTTTTTTTTTTTTTTTTTTTTCATTTCAATTTCTATACAATTCACTGCCGCATCCATTTTCTGTGACATTAAGGTGATGTAGATTGTGAATGGAGACAAAAGGAGCTTAAATTATGGTGTGACAACAAGTCAAAGCTGATATTAAGTTTGAGTCACTTTAGGAAAAGACAGTTTTGGGCAATTTATCCTCAGATTTTGACTCGAAAACAAAGATATGTCAAATTTACAGAGAGATCATAATTACTGACTATCTCTAGGCCCCCCGAGACAGTGGCTTTAAAGAGCCGGAGTCACTTTATGCACTTCCCAACATTTGTTTAAGCATCAGTAATTAAAAACATTCACACACGGGAGCTGACAGGACAACCAGCGTCTCAGTTTCGGGCATCCTAAGGACTCTTCACTGCATCGTAGCTGCACCTGTATTTTTCATCCTAAGGACTCCCCCATATTGTCTTGTGTTTCTTGTCTTGTCCTGAGTAATGCACTTTAAATTGTTGTTGAAAGAAGCTACACAAATAAACTTGCCTTGTGAAGATAGAAAACAGTGACAAATGTCCACCAAGGAACTCTGAAGATAAAGTTCAGATATTTAAATTGGTTGTGTTGTCTGACCGACAGTCTGAACCCAAATATATTAACTTTAATATCATAAAAGTATTTATGTTTGCAAAGCTAGAAACTTGAATTATTTTGCATTGTTGCTTTAGTGTAAACAGACAAAGTTTATTTATGTATTCTGTCACAAAGACTGATCGCTTTGTGTTTTCCTCTGAGCCTGGTGTGAAGTGGAAAAATGATCAACATCACTTTGGAGGCAAACTGAAACTGTCACAGTTTTATATTGAATTTGTGAACAGGCAAATGCTATTGTAATGATGTGCGCTGCATAGTAATAACACAGTTTGAGTGACGTTATTGCTTCGCACAAACAAGTAACTACAGCAGAGGTCGTGTCAGGGTGGAGGAAGGAGTAAAATTAGAATTAGAATCTGGAGAAAAGTGTGAACTTGTTGACTCATTTATTCGATATTTAAGTCTGTAACTCTCATCAATTAACTCTCATATTCTTGAGAAATATCATGCCTGGTGGCAGACACAAATGAGGCTTATAGGGAACCGATCCAAACATGGAAGGTGTCATTATTCTACAGCCGTTACACGGTGCAATCATCATCTACTTCATAGTACAGTTAAAGCAAAAAAGTCAACTCCTTTTTCACTTCAATCAAGAGTTAACGATTAATCATCTCAGCTGTAGTGTACATAATAAAATCATTGGTAAATATGACAAGTTGTCTGCAGCCTAACAGTTTGTGATGATGTGATAGTTGGGCTTGAAAATAATAATGAAGGAGGATGTTCTACTTGATGCACATTTAGAAAACCTCTACAGATTTCCAGTCTTTGCTTCTAACTGGGTTGTTGAGATGAGGGACACATTATATTTAAATGGCATTAAATCAAAGAATAATATTCACAGATGTATGAGCAGGTCTGCTACGTACCGGAGAAACCGGTTGAGGTCTCCGTGCCTCATGTATTCGAACACCATGGCCAGCGGCTCTCCGTCAGTACAGACGCCATAGAAACGCACAATGTGCTGATGTTGAAGCACCGTCAGCAGCTCCGCCTCCCTCTGGAAGTCCTGCCGGGTCGACTCGTTGGCGTCCTTTAGGGTCTGTGACCACACAAAGATGCAGCTTAAAACACATTTTAAATCAACACTATTAAGAGCAACCCATCAGCGAGGAGTGTAATAAAAGGTATTTCTTGCCACGCCCCGGCGTATGAGTGATGATGTGTTGCAATAAAAGCATATATCTGATTAATGGGATGATAAATCTGAGCATCTGTGGTTTGCATTAACTTGTTGTAACATGAGCTGTGTATCAAACCACATGACTGTCCTAAATGTCTAAAGACATCTCACTCTGAAACCACAGGATGTTATTTCAGTATAAGGCAGATTTATGTAGAAGAGCAGAGCACTTTCTTTTACTCTGGTCGGTGTAGTAAAGTTTAAAATTTATGTTTTTAAGCATTTATTTATTCATTTTTGCTTTTATGTATAGAAGTAAGAAAAGTATTACAAACAGCTGGCTGCCACCCTTTTTCCATTGCCCTTCTTGTTCTTGTTCTGAGTTCAGAAAATGACCTGACTAACTCTGAAACACTCTGAGAGAGATGAATTCATCTCTATCTCTCTGCTCATGGTGGCCTCAGTGTGTCATCGAGCCGCCCTTGAAGGACTGCCCACAAAATCCTGATGATAAACCTCTAACTCCACATTTCAGTAATATATGGTTTAAAGTCTTTTCACATTTTTTCAGCGGCTATTTTCCAACATATTTAATATATTTTGAAAGAAATCTCAGATTTGTCTTCACACAGAATTTAAGAGAAACTGACTTTTAGTAAGTAGAAAGGGGATAAATGCTGAGAAAAACAGGATTGCTATAACCATCTAGATTTTTAACTTTTTCTGTCTGAACCTCCATGGCCATGATCTACATCTGCACCATCTCACTTGTACTTTTTTTATTTAATCCACTGTAACTCAAATAAGTTTTTTTTAAAGCTAGCCTGTCATCATGTTCCCTCAGAACAATCTCACTGTTTTTTACCTGCACTGTGCTCAGCTCTCTCACTGACAGCTGACTTGTTTCACTTATGAGTGAATGGAGCCACATTAATACTGAAACACTGCGAAGGTGGAGAGCGACGCTCACCTTGATGGCGACCAGCATCTTGTCGCTGTCCGGGCTGAGGTTTGCACACTCTGCCAGGTAGACTTTGCCAAACGCTCCTTCACCCAGCTCCCACTTCAACACGATGTCCTGACGTTTAATATGTTGGACACCTGATCAGAAAACACAAAACGTTTTTCAGCTTGTTGAAGCTGGGAGACAAAAGTGACAACCGTGACTCAGATACAACAGAAAAGATTTGACAGTGACTAAAACACTCCACATGAAAAAGTGCTTTTGGCGAATAATAGCACCAACAATCACGTAAATTTGGGGTGATAGAAACAAGTAGAAACAAGCTCTGCATTAACACTTACACATGTCTTTCTCCTTGATGATGCCGCAGAAGTACTGTGGATTCTCAACAAAGCTGGATAAACCAGAGTCCTCATCTGAGGAGGGCGGACTCGTTCCGAAGTTCATGAAACGAAGTGACACTGCCAGGTCATCCTCAGTGCCCAAAACTGATGAACCTAATGAAACAGGGGAGCGATGCAAACAAGCAAAACCTAATCAGCCGCCAACTATTTGTGATTGTAGTGGCCATCAAAAGAAGCAATTCAGAAACCATTTTTTCCTTTTCAGGGAATCGACGTTCTCCGCTACCAACTCGGTTGCACATTTGTTGGTACCATGGTGACAGATGATGACAAGCTCTAATAATCACCATCATCAACCATGCAGCAATCAGGCCACACTGAACTGAAAAAATGACTATATAGAAAGCCTGAATGGTTTAGCAACCCCCGACTATAGTGCGTATTAAAAGCCAAACAAGTGGGGCCCAAATTGTAAAACCCCACTCAGCAAGGCAAACCACAGAACCCCCAGAGTCCAACACGGTAGAAAATGGAACAACAAAGAGAGAGTACAGAGGCGATGGAGGGAAGGAAAGGGAGAGCAAGGTCCACTTAGGCAATCAGGCCCACTTAGGCACTTTGGGAGTGAGAAGGGCAGATGTGTGTGTGTGTGTGTGTGTGTATGCGTATGCATGTGTGTGTGTCAAGGGGGTGGGGTCCGAGCGGAGCTATATCACGTCTAGCTGTTCCTTCCTCCATCCATCCATCCATCCATCCATCCAGCTATCCATCCATCCATCTTCTTTAATGGCCCTCACCACGTGGCGGTGGCCAAGGGAGGTTTCTGCCGCCATTCTCATGTAGTAATTAAGGCACTTTAGCCCGGGCCGACACAGCGGCTGCCTGTGTGCAAAGTTACTGCTCAGTGGAAATCCTGTATTAGTCAGTCTCTCCTGTGCATTACCTTCTGAGAGCCTGACAGAACCATCTGCGATTTGAAAGAATAATTTGGCAGAACGTTTGATTATGGCTCATTCCGGTTCACGTATACGTCTTCAGATTGTGGTTCTGGGCTGAGGCAGTGTCATCTACCGGGTTAGACTCCTTTTATCACACTAGTGCAGCACGGCGATAATAACAGAGAGATACGAAAGTTGAATTATACCAGTGCCACAGAAAGCCACATCACATCAGTCATTCGCTGCAATTACGTCGTACATCTCTCAGAAACTCAGAAACCTGTTGTTTCAGAGAAATGTTGATGGCAGGGGTGAAACTTTCCACAGGTTCAAAATGCTTGCTGGAGATTTTTTATTGACCAAGCTGATTAGAAGAGAACTTGATTTAGCATCGCACTCCTCTCTCTATATATAATACTACTGACTGGAAGCAGTGGGGAAACAGTTTGGCTTTGTGTAAAGTTAAAAAGCAAAAAAAGTTCAACAAGTAAATGCCGATAAAATCACAACAACCAACAAGCAGAGCTGACAGAGGGGATGACGAGCAACAAAGGTCCTGACCTGAACTCAAACTGTTGCTCTTACATGCACAATGTCTGAAACCCCTTTAACCACCAAGACCACACAGTTTTAAGTAACTGGTTGCTGCTTAAATATTATTTTAAAATGGAGATACTGAAGCTCGGATAGTAATAGCAAAGGAAACATGGCTTCAAGTCTGGGAAACACAGTCTACTTCTACTAACTCAATCTTTTAGAGGGATTTCTGAAACTTCTTTTTATTACTCTCCAAACAGAAATCAAAATTTAGCAGGTCTCAGCACTCATGCTGGAGGGAGCGGGTCTCAGTTTTGGGAAATATTTACTTTCTCGCCACGTGTGAGATGAAAAAATGGACGCCACTCTCATATCCGTACACTAAATATGAAGCTAGAGCGAGCAGCTGCTTAGCTTAGCATTAAAACAATAAATTATGATCAATAGAAAAAAACAACTTGTGTTTTTTTGTACATATTAAACAAATAAGATGCAACACACTGATCTTTAAAAGTGCTGCTAGGCATCGATCTATTTCCCAAAATAACTTTTCCTTTAATAACTACTGGATATATTACATATAATGTGTATATAATGTGAGATAACTTACGGTGAATACCAAACTTGGAATGCTGGCCACACTTGTTAATAACCAACACCATGATAAGAAGGAAAGAACAGGCAAACAGAGCAAGCCCCACAGCCACAGACACCTGTTCGAACAAAGACACACAGATTCACAGTTACGCTCACTGACAGTATTGATAGGCATCACATTTGTATTGAGAATGTACGACACGCAGACGTACCACAAACACTCGACTCTCCGGGTTCTCCGTGACGTCCATGTCGGATTTATTTGTAGGAACTGAGGGGCAGAAATTAGATTTTTTTTAAAGAGAAATAACTCGAGACACACCTCACAATAAGTCCAAATAATACAGATTTTTAGGAGGGTTACTTACTCGGACCCAGGTCAATGACTGGCATGAGAGAGAGAGGAGAGAACACAAACACATTCATGGACACGCGTTACAGAGAAGATTCAAACTGTGCTATTCAGAGGTGAGTTATCAAACATTCACACACACTCCATTTCTGTGTGTAAAATATCCTGAAGTACCATTTATATTATTACCTCTATGTCTGCTATCTAATATGCTACCTTGCCAGAGCAGATCTAATATCCTATTTTTAGTCTCTATTCACAGTTTTATTTATAACATGTATTTTCTTCTATTTATTTCATCCAGGGCCAAATTTATTTTAAAAATACTACCATGATGTCTCTTTCAAGAAGTCATTTTAACTCTGTTGTCTCAGAGATTTTTTACAGTATATTTCCAAAGGTACGGTAGTTAATTTTTGTGTAAACTAATAAATTATTTTAAGAGCTATAATATGAGATTTAGTCCATATTAAAAGGAATAGTTCAACATTTTGGGAAATATACTTATTTACTTTCTCCTCGCAGAGAGTTAGATGAGTGTGTCTGCAGCTAGAACTGAGAGTTTATTAGCTTTTAGAAAATAAAAAATTCCCAATTTATTTGTGAAATATTATTTTGCTGCTCTCCCACAGTCCAAAGAAATGCACTTAATAGGTTAATTGGCGACTCTAAATTGTAGGAGCGTGAATGGTTGTTTGTCTCTATGTGCTCTGGCGACTTGTCCAGTGTGTCCCCCGCCTGTTGGCCTAAGTCAGCTGGGACAGGCTCCAGCTGCCCTGCAACCCTGCTGCAGTTACAGATAATGGATGGATGGATATTATTTTGCTAGATGCTGATGTTGATTTGTAAATATAAACACTCAATACACATGGTGAAAGCAGTTTGGACTGTATGTAAAAACCTATTAAACTAAAACACCAGTCCATACACTTCATTATTTAGTTGATTTTTAAGGCAGAATATGACATTTGGATGTGAATATTAATGTCTACATGCTCTAAATACGATGATTTATGTTTGTCATTTAGAGACTAATTGTGAATTTTCCAGTGAAAACTTGTAGGATGGCTCGCCACTTTACTTGAGGCGGGACCAAAATAGAAACTAATGTTGATGTAATTACCAATTAATAAGTGGTCATTCGTGTTTTGCCGCTGACCGGCTAATTTAGAGTTGCACGAACGACTTGTGGAGAAAGCGGTCAGTGTGTTAATCTCAGATCTTTAAGAACTATTCATTACAAGTTTCATTAACATGTAATTATGTACTGTATAGTCCTCGATGCAGAGTTATTCAGGATGAGTGATTCATTCATCATCAAGTCCTTTCTTCTTTCTTACTTACTCACTGCGTTGTCAGGACTCAATTTGTGGGGCCTTATTGTATCGTAAACAGATTAATCATGTAATTGTTTCGATGCTGGAACAATCAGTGTTAAATCATAAGATATTTAGATAGATCTCTCTCTTAGCCGCCCTAATGGCCTCGTTGGCTCTTCATGGCTTTGCTGCTCGGAAGAAAACATCCTGTAGCTACAAAACAGTTTCAGGAACTCACCTGGAATTACCCCCTCAGGATTGTACGTGCCGAAGGGGTTATCCATAAACATCCCGGTGGCCGTGGCCTCATCCCTTCCCAGTTTGTTCTGCACGACCAGAGTGTAAAGGCCGTTGTTGATGTGGGTGGGCTTGTTGAGGAAGAGACAGCCGTGCTTCACTGACCCATCGTTTGAGTCGGGGATGAGCTGGGTGTACATGTACACAGACTTTTTTAGTTCCTTGCCGTTGTACAGCCAGCTGATGGTCGGTTCAGGGTTACCATCCACAGCAAAGGGGAAACACCAGTGGTGCTGCTGCTCAGCATCTCTCAGGAAGATGATTTTGACTGGAACTGTTGGGAGATAACAGATTTGGGAATTCAGGGGTGGTTAGAGATAAAACGTGGCTGCTCCCAGTAGGAGGATCTGTTTGAGATCTCATGATCTGCATATAGACGTCTTATCCTCATTTGTTCCAGTGGCTTGGTTCCCTGTCTCGAGGACAAGGGGAGATGGGGATCAAACCGACCCACTCTACCACCTGAGCCACAGTCGCCCCCAAGGATAAGAAGAAGTAGACCTGAAAATATACAGTAACCTTCATTCTCCCAAACAAAGCTGGACTCTGTATTTCTAAATTAAGGGAATAGTTTTCACATCTGCACTCTCTCGTGTTTGTGTGGTATGCATAAAGACTGGGAACAGGGAGCAGCAAGCCTGACTGTGTCCAGGTAATAAAATCCGCCTACCAGCTCCTCTAATGTATCTTTGTACAGAGCCTGGCTGGCTGTTTGTTAATCTAACTCCCAGCTTGAGCTGCAACGGTGAGTCCAGCTAAGGGGTATCTAAAAGTCGTAGTCAGTCAAGTTATTTTAGTTATTTTAACTATATAGGCTTTATTATGTCCTGTTGGGCAGTTTAATCCAAAACAACACACCATGTTTGATAAATGGATGATGTATTTTGTATATTATGGTCAAGTCAAACATGAATGAGTCAGATAATGATTATATGTAAATACACAACGCCTACATGTTACACTTATATGCTGAACATGCACTTTGATCATGTCTAACATGTGATGAAGTGGCCTATGGGCTCCCTCAGAGTTTCCATGAATCAATGTTCTCCATCTGTGCTGTAAACCTGCGCTGACCTGCTTTGAATAATGAATCCTGGTCCTCGTTGCGCCCCTGACCACAAAAGCTACCTGGAAGCTGGACACGAAGTTACAGGAAATGGCCTCGTTTAGATCGAACACAACTCTCAAGTGCAGAGACCCCCCGCACGCTGCAACGGGCCACTCTGCTGCTCTTAACCCGTGACCCAGGACTCAGAAAGTGCTGCGCTAAGGAGATACCGAGGCATTTGTCTCTTTATCCGGGGCTCGCTGAAGTCTGTTACACTGAGTGAAAATTAGTGCTGTTTATCACATTTAACTAATCATCCATTAGAGACCTCTACTAACCTTACACAAGCTATTTCACTGCAGGGGTTAAAAGGAAGGCTAGAATTATGTTTAATGAGCCTGCCAGTTCTCAGACCTCATCGCAGTTAGACAATGAACATTTTGAAAAAAATGAGGCAAATACACCAAATGAAAATCAGCCCAGGAGGCAGATTTAAAGTTAACTGGACTTGTGCGTATAAAATATAAAGTCTGGTGATGATAGATGTGAATTTCCTTTTTAACTTTAAAGGAAAAAAAAAAAACAAGAAGTGACATTGCAAAAAGCACGATGTAGAAAAGCTCTTTTATGAAGGGGAAGCCATACGAGTGCCATGAATCAATGGCACAGAGAGCCACTCAGCAGTAAACACCCACTGTTCTGGGAGGTAATTAAGAGTAATTAAAGGGCTAGCGGTTAACGAGTGTCCGTCCACCAGGGGGGCTGATGTTGATAGATTAGCCGCACTAACGCATTTACAGACTGCCAATCACTGCGGACGAAGCGGTTTTCCGGAGTAGGAGGGAAAAGTCCATTAGCACAGGCTCAAATCAGATCTTGAGCACGGGTTATCAGCCCCATTTTCCTGACGTTCATTATCTGTCCCTTGATGCTTGTGCATTTGGCTTCAGCTGATTGGCGCCCCCGCTCTTTTTGGCTTTATTTTCTAATGAGTGTCACTGAGTTGGTGATATATGATATTGTTTGGGCAGTATTTTTTCGGTAATGTATCACTAATGCATCTGACTCTGTTTTCTGTGGGACCGCTGGGTGCTGTCATTCCTCGGTGTTCTTCAACTTCCAGATGCACTAATGCGCCTGAAAGACAGAAAACAACACGAAACCTCTCGGGCCGAGCTGCAACTGTAATTTAGAAGTACAGTGTATATCATGTGAAAGGGGGTTCTGTAAGAACAAGGAGAGGTAAGTTCACTCTCTTTTGTCCTCTCATTGTATCCCTGAATTAAATGGCAAGCCATACCTGCAGCACTTCACTCGTATTATTTTAACACTTCTCACCAGTCGCCAGAGTGAGTGGCAGATGACAAAGAGCTCCATTAGAAGTATGGTGGGTACCTACTCGTATTTGTAGTGGAGGCATTTAGAAGAAATCAGTGCAGTCCATTTTTCTTTCTCTGCCTGTCCACCCTGCCTGCACTGGAAAAATGGCCCCAGTGTGCTCTCGCCCTAACCTCCATTAAGCCCGACGACTTGTATTGAGCCTGCGAGCTTTCAAGAGTGTGTTTTTTATTTCGCAGGCACTTACACTCAATGTCCAATTGCACCATGTCCTCCCCGGGCCCAGCTTGGTTCTCGGCCTCGCAAGTTAGGTTGTGCAGGTTGTCGTAGGAGGAAACGTTGGTAAGTTGAAGGACCAGCTCTAATGTGGAGCCCCAGATTATCTCCTGCAAAGAGCAGAGGAGGTTAATGCACCCAGGTCACAAGTACGTATAGATCTCTAGGTTAGAACGATGAAATGGCATCCAATTGACTATACTGCAGATCAATAGTATACAGAACCCAACTGAACATTATTTATAGGGCTTAAAGAGCAGCGCATTTGAGCTAAATGAGCTTTGTGGCGCAGTGAGAAAAGCAAAAAAAATAAATAAATAAATAAAAGGAAGAGTGAAAAAATAAAAAATAAAATAAAATCGTCGACCGCAATCAAGCAGGTCCTACAGAGATGTAGCCTCAGAAAA
Organism: Protonibea diacanthus; assembly: GCA_028641955.1. Classification (NCBI taxonomy): domain Eukaryota; kingdom Metazoa; phylum Chordata; class Actinopteri; family Sciaenidae; genus Protonibea; species Protonibea diacanthus. The sequence continues at coordinate 22,442,644 of CM053983.1, read as the reverse complement.
ATGACACTCAGGCACAGTTAAAAGCCGGTGAAAGAAAGTGCCTTTTTTTTTATAGTTGCTTGAAAGCATCAATAAAGTGAGATCAAATAGAGGAGGGGAAGAAATTACATATTTTTTTGGGGGGAGGCTACAGAACAAATCCCACATCCAGAGACCGACAAGAGATCTCAGCTCAAGACAGGAGCTTACAAATATATGCAGTGGCAAGCACAAAGTGCTTATAGACAAAATGGCCTCAATTCAGTGCAGGGAGGTAAGAGCCTGAGTAATATTGTCCCTTTTTTTGATCTCATTAGCCTTCATACAATATTTTTTGACAGAAATGGGTTAAGGAAGTCTCAAAGGATAAGGCTGGTGATAATCTAGATTTTTCTGGTTGCCAACAAGCCCCATAAAAAGACTAAAACCAACAATTAGAGCGCTTAAATGTAGATAAGTGTTAAGTCTTATCCCCCAACCTATCAGCTCATTTCTCTCACAACAGCAGAGAAGTACTCCAGCTTTCATATTCAGGTTTCTGTAATTATGACATGATCATAATAAGGATACACCGTGCTTGTAAACTCAGTGTGTGTTTCTGTTAAGGGCACTCAGCCCTAAGCATTTGTTCCTGCTGAAGACATAAATATATCCTCATTCTTCCATGTGCTGTTCAGCAAACATTACTGAAACTATTAAATAGATTTGCTGGGGGCTAATTTAGTGAGTACTTACCGTAGAAGGACGGTGTATGTGGGGTTGATTCAAAATAAACTAAAATGGCCATGTTCATCATAATGCACAATGTCATTGTAAAGGTCTAGCTCAATGATGCGTTTTAATAGTTTTTGGACAACAGCGGAGCTCGGTGGTACAGAGGAACACAATAAATCAGGCTTTCAATACACTGAAAAATACGGATGAGATGCAGAAGGATTTAATTTTGAATTGCCTCGAGTGGCTTTAGAAACTGTACAGCATGAAAAACTTCACAATAAAAGCCTTAAAGGGGGAAAACGAGGGGCAAAACTTCAGGCAGAGTAACAGAGCAGAGATTCCTCTCTCGTGTGTATAAAACAGAAAATGTTATTTTTATTACATACTGAAAATTCTTCACTACCTGGGTAACGAAGGGAGATTGGAGGTCCTCAGTTCGCCATCTCACATTGGGAGTTGGACTTCCTGTCACGTGACATGCAAATGTCAGGTTGCCTCCTTCTTGAGTTTTGGATTTGGAGGAAATAATCGTCACCTCGGGCAGACCTGAGTGCAGCAGAGGAGACGGCATGAGCGCAGAGCGACAAGCGCAGGTCGCTAATGTGATGATACGACCGAGTGCAGCGCAGGGAAACAGCACAGGGCCAAAAACCCTCTCAGATGTTTCCTGGCAACAAGATGTTCCTACTGTATGTGATTAAAGCAACAATGCTGAGCCCATTTCTTTCCCTGCATTTCACTGCACCTGCTCGTTGAAAGGCATTAACAGGTACAACAAATGGTTATTACCTTCCCTTTTCAATCTGACTGGATGAAGCTGCGTCATCTCAAATATTAAATACACCACATGTGAGGGAGATTAAAATGTCACAACCTTTACAATAAGAATTTAAAGATGTGTTTTAGGATATAAAAAACTACAGTACACTGCATAGGCTACTTCTTCCTCATTGAAAAAAGTGGACCTTGGCTCTCAGATTTAAGGTGAGCGAAGAGAAAATGCGGTTCAGCAGCGTGACGCTCAAACATCCAGCAATGAAGCAACAATAAGTAAAACATATTTTTGAGTTTAAACGTGTCTTAAAATAACAATTCTCATGAGAGTTTGTTCTTTCTTTGGTGAGTTTGCGCATTATTCGTAGACATGTAGGACCAGAATCAACATATAACAACACAATACAGTGCACACTGAAGTTCAGATGTCAACATTAAAGCCAAACTCACTGCAGTTGTCTATCACCAACGAGTTGAGGGGAATTTCCTGATCATTGGAGAAACAGGACAACATTTGGTTGTCCAGGTCACCGCGGTCATTATGCTGCCACTGCTGGAGCCAGTGAAGGTCGCACGAGCAAACAAGAGGGTTGTCCCTCAAAACCCTGAGGAGACAAAAGGAGGAAAATCAAAATTCCGTTTTTTAAAATCCTCATGATTCAGTTTTTCTAACAAGAAAACACAATAAAAGAAGTACAGGAGCTTCAACCATCAAATATTACAAACTGGTGGTTTAGCTTCCTTTTAAAATCACTAACCTAAATCTAAAGAATTAAAAATACCTCCACAGTTGCTGTGCCAGCACTGGAGGAAGGTCTGGCTCAACCCATTATCGTTCTGGTATAGAGGGAATAAAATGCTCTGGTTTGTTTTGGGTTTTTTAAAATCAATCCCAGTCGTTTTGGGTGCCGCTAGGCCTGGCAGGATGCATCAACGGTAACTTTTACATTTGCATGTGGGGAGGTGAGCCTTGACATTAAAAATGGATAAATCCCTGCAAAAGAAAGGCTAACAGCTGCTAGCTTGATTACATTAGTGCCATTAGCGACCAGGTTAAGGATTTCAGAGTGTTGGTTGTAAGCACAGTGGTGGTTGTTGTTTTATGTAGCGACTGGGACTTCGAAAATGGCGTTATGCAGATAGCAGGAGGGTTGGTGATTTAGTCAACCAGTGACAAGCTTATACCAATAGTCTACTTCTTCTTCTGCTGGTGTACTTCCGCACAAATTTCAGGCAGGTTGAAGTTTGGCCATGGAGCGGCAGCAATCGCACTGCAAATCACACTGTGTCAAGAGCCATCAAACTAACAGGCTGCAGACTTGTTCAAGTTAGTCTTAGGGACTGAATCCGATGTTTTAAGACTTTCCCCCCACCTGAAAAATCTGCCACACCAGCCACCGATTATCTCTTAACATTGAACTAACTCCTTTAACAATAAATAACTGAAAAAATAAGAATTTAAGACCTCAATTTAAACATTTAAGACCTCAACAGAATAATCTATTTCATAATATGACAAATTTATGGCAACCCTTCATATAACAATTAATAAACTGCAGGGACTCACAGGTTGAGCAGTGGTAGAAAATGAAACACCCTCCAGGAAATGTGTTCCAGAGAGTTTGATGCCAGGTTCCTAGGAAACAGAGAAGACACATGATATTATCAACATCTGTTTTGCTGTTTTATCGCTACTTGACACATGACGCTTATGTTTACCCAGGTTGTACCAAGTTCAGGTGCCTTGTGCCTACATTTCATTTTCCTTGTGGAATATATAAAGCTGTACTTGCATTCAGTGAGGTAACGTCACCTTGGCAGTTCATTTGAATGAGTTTTGCAATTTTGCTCAAACGTTAAAGAGTTTAAATCTTTCATTAAAAAATTCTCAGCCTAAATAAAAGGGGAAAAAAAATTTAAAAAGTTCTTTTCATTGTTGCAGTCCAGTTCTGTTCTGCAGTTGAGTTACGCTGTGATTTGATTGCTCACTTTCAGAGCAATGCTTACCTGCTTTGAATTACTCTCTGTGGAAAACGTTAATGCATCCAAATGGGTTCTGATCAATTACCCTGGCAAGTATTTCACACCAGCCAGGAGCTACATTCACAAACACCTTCAGCACACCTCTCAGTGTTTGCTCAGCGTTCAGTGCATTAGGTGATTAGTCCAGAGTCACAAACAATTCTGGGAGGAAGGATGCTGCTCGGCTGCACAGACGGGAATACTCGGAAGAAGTGCAGCTGGGGAAATGCGTTTTTATTGTAGGAATTCTGCTGTTTTGTCTCATACAGACGTGCTCACAAAAACCAGAGAGACTTTTTAGCCATGCTACCTACATGTCCGCACAAATATCTGACTTGACATTCACAATCCCCAGAGGATGAGCCCTACTGACTTTGCTGGTCTTTCCACTAACACCACCAATAGATTGACATTTTTGGTAGGGTTGTAATCACTTTGGTGGCATTTAGCTAAAAGCACCACTGTGCCTATGTACATCCACAGGGCGCATCCAGACCGAATTAGGCGCTGTGGCAAATGTGCAGTGGTGAAACTGCGGGTGGGGGTGGAACTGTGAAACAATCAGAAAATAACTTTTTATTTTGCTGAATAACTGGCTTTATCGACTCTGGCACTCCATTCACTGTCTATGTCGCTCAGCTCTGTCTCTCTCTCAAACCATCGGACACAAACCACAGAAAACTTCTTTGTGTCACTTCATGAAATAAACAAAGCCAGAACACAACAGGTAGAGTATCAGAGTTTAGTCCATGAATCCACCTGGATAGCCTCAGTTTTAGAGGTATTTCAGGCTGACTTTGGAGAGTTTGACTGGTCTGATTGGCTTATTGGCAGCTGCAGCGTGACATCAGGCTGCATTTTTTCCAAAAACTGGATCCAACTTCTCCGCCACAGGTCGCTGCATTTCTTGGCAGCACTGCTGCAGCCAAAACAGACTACCACCACTCAAATGGATGGAAATTTCCAATACAAACATTGTAAATAACATAATCTTACATCTAAAATCGTGTCTGTCAGGTTATTACAATAAACCTGCGATAGATAAAGGTTACATATCTTTTCATCAATCCTCCCAGGCCACTAAAATATCATCATAGTGGCTCTCATATGATCCTCAGACAGCAAAGGAACCAGGCTGTAAATAAACCTCTCTCAGAAGATGACAAAAAGCCACACTGGGGAGCACATACATGGAAGCCAATACATATTCACTCTGGCAGGGCCAAGGGTTCAATTATTTGTTTTCCTTGCTCCAAAAGTTCATGTCAGATGGGTTAGCCATTGGGGCTTATCCATTACCAGCTCGATTCCTGCCAGGCCCATTGGGGGAGAGCAGAGACGGGAATAGCAGCTCATTTTCTTTTTAGCCATTCTTAACAACCGAATGCAATTTGATAAAAGACCGTTGAGGTGCAGGACAATTGTGGATGAAGACAAGAGCAGAAAGGAAAGTGGTCCAACCTGACACACCGTCCATCTCCCCTGCTTAGTTTGGTTATAGTCTGTCCGTCTTAATCTCAGAAATGCATCTGTCACACAGAGGCCCCTGTACTCCACCCAACCCCAACCCACCCTCTCCCTCCACAGTGAAATATTGATTAAGTGATAATGGACCCTTAGTGGAGTGTATTTATTATGCATCAGTTGTCGATAATCCGCCAAAGTGAGCGAGTAAAAGGTGACTGGTGGATGTCTTCTCCAATTTCTCGAGCTCACCCCGCCTACCTCACCACCACCACCACCACCACCACCACCCCTCATCTCTGGTCCTCAAACCCCGCTTGTCCTTTAGATAAACAACATCGGACATGTCGCACGCGCTTGGTAAAACGATGAGGACAAGATGGTGGCGATAAAGGTCAGCTGCTGATGAATAGGCGGATTTGATGCTTCCAGTCGACAAGTCTTTGTAGTACTAGTTATTCTTGGGATTGTAATGAGTAATACACCTATTCGCCTGAGTCACTGTGATTTGGAGAAATGAAGCTCTCACTTCATGTGACATGTTCAGGATTAAAAGGCCGCCTGAGCAATGACTGACAGCGACAAATAGGCTGACCCGCACACAGGTCAAAACATGACAAGGGGCAAGACGATCCTTTTGTATCGACACGGACACTTACACATACTGGAGCTTGAGGTTGTATTGGAAGGCATTGATGGAGATGAGCCTCAGCTTACATAATGTGACCGTGCTGGAGAGAAAGCACAATACATGTTAAAACAAAACATGGTTAATTTTGAATAGAAATGAAGCCTTAAAACTAAGAGTTTGTGTGAGATAGATGAAAGCAGGGGTTGCAGGATTAGGGTCATTATAGATTAACCTGCCAATAATCTTTTCAAATAGTGAATGAATTGTTTTTTTATGCTCATTCTTCTCTGCACATTGCTTGTCTTGTGCGAACAACAGTTCAAAATTCAACAATTTTCAGTTCACTTTTGTAGAACTATTCACATCTGAGAAGCCAAAACTGGTGAGTTTTTGACATTTTTCTTTAAAAATGACTTTTATCTATCTAACACAAAGTCGATTTCTCCATTGAAAGATATCGAATCCAACTAGCTTCAGATACTTTTACAGACAGTGGCCTAAAAGCATGTGGATACCTTAAAAAGAGACAATTTGGGACTTTTGGTGTGGGACTGTTTTTCATGGTTTCGTTAAGGCCCCTTAGTTCTGTTGTTCTGACAAATTGGAGAAGCCATTTTAATGCTTCAACATGACAAAGCCCCCGTACACAAAGCCAGGTCCAAAGTGTTTTCCCACTTTGGTTTGGAGAGGTTTGACTGGCTTGCGCAGAGCCCCTTGGGATGGTCTGGGACAAAAACTGCAAGTCAGGCTTAACACCAAACATCAGTGTTGGATCTTACTAATGCTCTCGGGGCTCAATGGGAGCAAATCCCAGCAGTCAGGTTCAAAAAATCTTGTTACAAGCCTCCAAAAACAGGTGCAGGCTGTTATAGCAGCAGATTAATTTATCAATCAGATGAAGATGATGAAGACGTCTACATACTTTTGGCTATGTACCTCCTGGATGTTAAAAGAAAATCTATTTATAACACCATAAAGTGAATGCGAAATGAATGCGTCACTTCAGTTAGTACTTATCCAACTGCAAACAAATAAGCTAAGCTGGCAAACAGAGTTAGAACCTTACATTTTTCCTGACTTTAATACTTGTAATATTATAATATTTTAATTTGAGGGACATAAACCTTTACCTTCAGTCTTTTAGCATGATCGTTAGCCATTATACGTCAGCCAGAGACACTTTTTCAACCAACTCATGGAGCTAACGAAATAAACGGCCCATTGTTTCAAATATAATTGGTAGCTTTGAGTGTTAAACTACAATGTGTGAGGGTGGGAGGCTTCACAGGCGTAGCAACAGTTAACAGGGGACTCACTGAATGGTCAATTGTGATAGAACAAAAAGAATTCAGTACTCAGCAGTATGTTGGGAAGCATGAACTGTTTGTCTTACAGGAAGTTGTGAGGAAAGTATTACTTACAGATTCTTGAGCTCTCTGTAGTTAAAGAGATCAATCTCTGTTATATTCTCCAGCCCGGCTTGATTTTCTATGTAACTGGTTAATAGAAAAGGACAAAGAGAGAGAAAGAGAGAGAGAGTTTCAATGCAAATGCATACATGGTGCTGTGACCCTCAGTCTTTTATTGTGTAGATATTCAATAGCCCATGTTGTATGAAAATAATAGACCCCAAAAAAAGAAAACAAAACACTTGAAAATTACAAAAACATGTGAATGAATTCCTGCAGGGACATACAAAATAATGAAAGAGCGGAGTTTATCATCATTTGTGTTTATTATTCAGAGTATTTCAACTAAATAGATGACGGGAAACAAAAAAACAAAACACTTATTTGCCAATTTCATATCAGAGATAAGACTAGTTCTTCAGTTTTTACTCAAACTAAAGCAGAGGAATGCCCGAATATTGACGATGAAAATCCAACAAGCAGCAGAAGAGGCTGAATTGAATTACAGTCACCTGTGTAACCCTTGTGTCAATACTCTAGCGGCTAATTACTCAAACCATTAACCCCTTTTTAAAGGCACCATTATTCAGAGGTGGGAGAAACAAGAGAGAAAAGGGTGATGGAGATAAAAAAAGATGCAACCATGGGAGCGTATTGGAGTTTAAACCATGTGAATTGATTGGTATAATAAGAAAATAAAGAAGAAAGGTAACCTCACTGACGTGTGTCTGACCTCCCTGAACAAACAGATAACAAAACCAGGTGAGACGTCCAGGGACCCACAAACCACAAAGCTCATATCGGAGCTTAATCTACTGCTCATGTGGAAAAAGAAAATGCCTTAAGAGACGCCAGATAGACAAGGCTGATGGGAAATTCTTTTCTAGACATGGCCTACCTCAGAATTACTCATGAGCTGCAGATCAATTCAGCACTCACAGCGGTGAGCGAACAAGGACAGCCATCTCTTTTCATGAGATGTCTGAATAGATGGCTTGATCAGACCTACCAAGGATCTCGCCGGAGCAAACTGTCCACCACATTCTCTGCCCTCCTCCGCCTCTTGACTACAACCCCCCCCCCCCCCCTCCTCCTCCTGTGCTACATATGAATGTTGCCCATTTGACTCAGGAGGACGCCTGTCCTTTGACTCGATTCAATCAATTAAGGATTTCATCACTGTGAATGTTTCAGGCCTCTCTTGAACGCATCATAATGTCCTTGGAATGAAACTTCATTTCCTGCTAAAATTAACCAGCCACAATGGAAAGAAATGATAAAAAAAAAAAAAAAAAAACAACTTCATTATCATCAGGAAACAACCACAATGGAAGATGATTGTAAAAATAAAATGTATAATGTATGTATATTTTAAACGTTAGCAAACTCAAAAATAAAAAGAAATGAAAGTGTAGTTTAAATAGAAACATGTCTTTGCTTCTTTATTGAACTCCTTCATCACTGTCAGACCAACAATAGATAATTTTTAATATCAAAATCGATGTAGCAGAACAAATGTGGAAGTGCCAAAAACTGCAGTTCCTCAAACGTCCACTTGAGGCTGGCTATATAAGTGAGTCAATCTCTATAAGCCTCTATGTTAAAATGTCCAACTTCACAGCAGAAATAAACATGTTTACAGCCTGGTACAAAAAACAGTTTTGGTCTCTATAGCTAATTTCCCCGTTCATGACAACTGTACTGAGGGTGAATTTATATACAACTCACCTGTTCAAATTATATTAAGGCTTAAAGATATGCAGAATTAACAGCAAGGCCACTTTAATTGACAGGTCGGTGTGGTTACAGGTGGCTTGTTTGAGCACCCAGGCGTCATTCGGCCTGCCTCAGATCAGATTGGACAGGACAGCCAAGATGATGGCAGCCAGAGTCGCCACACTCTGAGCTTCAAAAGGCTCTTCAGAAAGCTACAGGTGATGTCACAGATATAACGTCCATTATTCATACTGTCTACTGTCTCTTATGCTAGTAGTGGCTGATGCACACAGCTCTCTCTGTTGTTTCTATAACTTACAGTTCCCCTTTGAAGAGCCCTTCCAAACATATTTTCTAAGATATAAAATGATTCTGCTTTGAATTATGATCTGTGTCTACTCCTTCCCCCTCATTTAAAAGGTTTACCTGCTTGACACAGTCTCCTGCTTCACTGAAAAGTCCATCGTCATTGAATGTGCCATGTTTCTACATCAAACTTAGACTTAAGTTGTAACTTGGACCACAATTAGTTTCCAGCCTAGTTGTGATGTCACAAAATCTTAAACTTAAATGTGAAAATATTCAATACACAGCCTTCTAGTGCCAAGCACATACATCCTTCTGCGCAGCGAAGGTCAAACATCCAACATGTGAATTAACAATAAGAAATACACAGTGATGAGTGGAGATTTCTTATTCAGTGGTAAAATAGGTCAGCTCCTTCAGCTCAAGGCTCATTGTACGACAACATAACACAGTATGAAACGGCGATTCAGTGGGATGATATGAAGTATTTTCCACTACAAGCATACGTTATTCATAACAGTAAAGCTGTTCATGCACATTTTAAATCTTCAAATATGGATCAAAGGTGGTAGGTTTTTGCAATTTCACGACAGATTTCTATATTTGTGTTTTTCTCTGAGCTCTTCTGAGTGGCTCAAAGTGTGCTCAGGTGGAAAAGGTGATGTCACATACTGTGCCATGCTGTTCCATCTTGCTGCAGATCATGACTGACTCCCTAATGGAGAGAGAGGCTGGTTCTCAAACTGTTGCACCTAGCCACACAGATGCTAGTCATCATACAAATGAAAGTGCCATCGTAATTCACCGACGTTTGAACCATAATCTGATGCAAATACACATCATCGCTAGAAAAACAGCCCTCCTCCATGATTGTCTAAGTGGCGTGTTGTGGTGGACTTTGACCTGAGCTGGGCTGACCTTTGCGGGTGCAGCCGATTACTGTTAACCACTGAAATATGGATGAAAAACATGAATTACTTTTGTGTGTGCACTTCCAGAACCGTATAATAACAAACAGACCTCATATCAAGACCAGACATGGCAAAATTAAACTACTGTGAATCAAGCAAAAGACATCAGCTTCTAGTTTCCAGTGGGTCATGTGACACATTAAGGATGCAGCATTTTTAATGGTTTCCGCGGGTCCTGATATGCTGCTATTTCTGGTTTACAGTAATGATTGTTACTTTTCATCAAAGGTTTTAATGGTATAGATAGATAGATACTGTACACTGTGTGTCATACAGTATATACCAAAAATACCTGCAGTAATTTTGAGTTGATGACAGTCACTTTCAGCATGTGGCATTGTTTCAGCCTTCCAGTTCTCTGTTTGTCAGCTGGAGCACACAAACCTTTTTATTCATGTCTGATTGACCCGCACAGCAATAATGTGATTACAGGGCAGGTGGGCCCAGGATCACCCATCGTCCTTACTTATTGGATTGAGCCAAGTGGGTTGTATATCATCTATTGTTCCCGGGTGGGGGCATTGACTGGCAATTCACAAAATTGAATTTATAACTCGGCGTATGATGAATTTCGGCCCCTGTTCCACAGTTAATGGCTCCTTGTTTGTTCCACGTATCGGCTGTATTTCCTCGCACACTGCCAATACAGCGAAGTGTTGTTGTTTGCTGGCATGTAGAGCACCGCGGTAAACAGAAGCAGAGAAAGGCTTGCTTACTTATTGATTGAACGGTTGAGAGAGAATGTCAAGCCTCACCCTGAGCTCTATGAAACATGTTTAGCTGCAGGTACAAGGAAATACCTCTGAGGTAAGAGAGAGAGACAGAGACAGAGACAGAGGGGGGAAAAGAGAAAAGAGGCAGAGAGGGGGAGGGAAAGAGGAGGTGAGTGTGGTATAGGTGAATAGAGGCAGAAAGCGACAGTAAATTGACTTGCTCCGCTCAAATAGCGTTTCACAAATGTAGTTCCTTCTTAACAAGTGCTAATTGCTCAGATCCGGGGACAGGAACAAAGAGAGAACAGCGTGGTGGTGCAGAGAGTGACATTTACTTTTCCATGTTGGAGCTGATGGTGGGTTGCATAATAATACAGCAGCCTTTTTTAAATCACAGGTGGTCAGTTTCTACTTCTTTTTCCATCCAAAGTTTCAAAAAGCCAACGTTAAATAACAGCCATGAGCTGCAGATGTGTGCTGTAGCTCAGTATGTTCATCTGAGCGATAATGTACATGGATTTATATAAAAAGGTTCCCCCAGGACATGACATGTAGGGATGTAAAGGACTACCTACGTCAAACTAGCCTCAAAACCATCAAGCATCAAGTGAACAGCATCAGCCATCTTTTCTATTTCTTCTACTGAGCACCACTTGAACCACAGCAGAGGAACATGAATTCGGTCAGAACAACCTCAGAGGTACACGCAGATCAACGGTTCGTTAATCACAAATGGAATTTACATTTGAGCCTCGAAAATTGAAGAATGCTTTCTCCAGACGCGTGTATCTCAGATTACAGCATGTGTGTCTCTCCGCCATGAATAAAAGCCTGGTACATGGACCTGGAGTAATGGTTTGTTAAGCTTCAGGACATAGTGCACACGTATTTTGATCTTCTACCTGTAGCAGATATCTTACACATGCAGACGAAAAGTCACACTCTGCCTCGAAAAGGGTTTGTCTTTGCTGCAACAGCCATTTGCAGGAGAGTCACAGAGTAACTTTCAGGAGTCAGACCTCATCGAACCACACAATCCTGATGAAGCTGAACTTTTTCTCAACCAAAAAACTTAAACATTGAGATGCTTTTACCTGAATTAATGTTCTAACACCAAGGTTTCAGGTGCTTTAAACAAAAAACGTCAATGAACAGCAGACAGCAGTTTCAAACCAAAGTCACAGTTACGGGATACATTATCCACCTTGAATAGACACCAACACTTGTGAACTGTATTTTTAATGAGTTTTGAACAAAGAATCAGCAACATGTCACCAGATAAACTTTCACAAAGAGCTGTGAGGTTTTCTTGGTGAGAGTTTCCACAGTTTTTAGCATAGTCAAGTGCGCTGCGATCCTTTGAAGACCCCAAGGCCATGCTTTGGCCACACTGGATGACAGTTCCTGGGATGTGTCGCTCTATGCCAGTTCCTGTCAGCAGAAATCTATAATTGATTTCCAGTGACCAAAATGACTAAATTACTGCCATGCTAATGCATCTCGAATTGCAGTACATTCACTTTACATCAAGCCAGATAAGGACCAACTCTCACCGTGGCATGAAAACAGAGCGGACAATTTGCATTTCGCCCATTGTGATCTCGAGGCAGATACTTTCCAATAGTTTGTTGTAGTACTTTGGTGAGACATCATCATTATCTCTTACTTAACATGCATTAGCATCAGACCTCCGCTGAGAACAAACTCTCTTCGTAGTATGAGAAGAGGCCAAATAACAAACAGAGTCGCAAATAAACAAATAAGGAGAGATAAACAAAGAAATATCTGCACTAGAACTCATAAAGTAGATCCGTTAGCATGCAGAGAAGCACTTGTTGGTCAAAGAAACTTTCTCGCCCAACCTTGAACGATACCGCCACGTAACACATTCATCTTCCTCCATCAGATACAACTGACACCTCTATAACCTTACCAACGATTGTAGAGTCATTTCTATGATTACAACAACATCTGGATTAGATAAAGTCTCAAAAACAATCAACACAGATATTCTCCTAGTCTGAAACTCCACATCAGATATGAAGCCGGTTGCAAACAGCCCCATTAAAACCAAAACTTTGCCACTGACACCTATTCAACGCCAACCCAGAGAGATAATCTGAACACAAACAGGCAGAATCAAGCTTGCCAATATCAAAGCATGTCCATGCATCTGATGCACTCATGCTTATTTAGAGGCACATGCAGAGCAGGTGACACATCATACTCACATCTCTGTCATGTTCTCGCTCTCTTGCGGTGCCAGTGCCGGGATCCTGGCGATGCCATTGGGCTCCAGGCACTGCAGCATGGCGAAAGAGCACCTGCAAGCCGACGGGCAGCCTCCCAAGATGGGCGCTGGTGCCAGGCTGAGCAGGGTGAGCACCAGGGGCACGGGAAGTGCCAGGGCCCGGGGTGCCACAGCCATGCTCCAAAAAGAGGATCTTCTCAGCACTCCGCGGAGAGGTTTGGCAGCTGTAGTTGGAGTTAGTGTCGGTGTGGATTCACCTAATGAAGAGTCAGCGAGAGAGGCGAGGAGCTTTCACACACAGTTGCTCTTCTCGTGGCTCTCTGGCAGGGTTGAGATCCCAGCTGGTCAGGGTCTGGTACTGAGCCACAGCTGTACTGAGCAGCAGGAGGGGCAAGCAGGCAAGGGGCCTCTGGGGACATGGTGGTAGTGGGCTGCAGCCTCTCTCTTTCTCCCTCTCTCTTCCTCTCCTCCACGATGAAGGGAGGGGCAAGATAACAGGGGCCAGAGTCACCAGACACCTCGGAAAGCGAGAGGGGAAAAGAGGGAGGAGGGGTTGGGGTGAAGGGTGTGTGATGATGATGAGAGGAGGAGATGGGATATGGTGATGGAGATCTCATCTGTCCCCCCCCTCGGGTGAAAGGTCTGCTGTCCCGCCAGCAGCTCGAGGCGCAAACAGAGCCAAGAAGTCAGGGCTCTTGGGTGCATGGATGCATGCAGTAGCGCTCGTACACTCGCACTAACACTCGCTGTAGCAACATGCTGCCGTATGTGTGGATGGATGGAGCTCTCTGTTCTTGGGGAATTGATTCTTGTTGAGACTTAGGAGGTCAGTGATGAATTTAATGGCCGTAGAAGAGTGGGGAGGGCTGGTGAGACAAGCTATTTGCAATAAGTTGTTTTCCAACAGTGTGAACTCCCAGCAGGATTTAATAATAGGAAATGAAAGCAGAGGACTATAGGTCTCTGAGGTTGCTGTTTTACATCCCTCGAACAAACCTTATTGTAAGCTTTGCAAGGCTTTTTCATTCCCCTCAGTGTGATCTTGAAAAGCTCAATAGGCAATACTCTTTCACTCGTTTTCAAGTGGTATGAACAACAGATAGTGTCCAATACATGTGCTGGTGTCAAAACTCAGACTTTCAAAAAAGGATGAAATCAGGCCTGAATGTTCAACTGGAAACTGTTTCTGAGTGAATCTGAGACCTCTGTAACCCACTCCTCAACTTTGTTTGATGCTAGCAGCTCAAGGCTACATTAGCCACTACTAGCTCAATATTTCTGGCTGAACTGTAAGTGGTCGAGTCATCCTGTCGGTGGCTGGTTTTTGTAATGAAGTAGAATCAAAAAGACACTATCCCTGGTTCTGCTGCATCAGTTTGTATACTTAAAACTGTCCATAAAGTGTCCAGAGATGTTAGAGAGGTGCACTGCTAACTGGATCTAATGAGACAGAGTCAGGTTTAAAAGTTGTTGATTTAGTTCAAGTTGAAAGAGGTGGAGATGTCATGGATGTTGACCCTCGAGGGACCGCGAGGACCTGCAAGGCAAAGGTCAGACTGCCCAGGGTGTCGGCTGTAGGCTGGTTTTTAGTCGCTAATGGGCCTTTAAAAATGAGCAAAACAAGTTTTATCTGAAGATACAGAAAGTACTAAACGCATAGATACTCAACTGGCAAAGATACAAAGCAGAGAACAACATCAAATATGCGCATTTAAGAAGCTAAAAATAGTGCATATTTAGTTTTTGATTGGACAATTGATTGGACCCAATATATCCTGACCACCTTCCTATGTGAGCTTTAGTGAAACCATGCCAGCAGGTGAAACTCCACATAGCATCACTGACAGCGTCTCTAATCCTCTAACTAACATTAACTTGCTGCAGAGACCCGGGGCTGTCCACCACACACATGTTCTTTACATGAACCGAGCCCGTTTCTACCCCCCGGGACGAATACTGTGCCCCACCCCCGTTCCTCTTAGTCACTTTGCACACGAGTAAGGTCATAGTGTCCCGACCACAATTACTGGCCATAAGCTGAATAGCCATTTTTGCTGCTGTCGTCAGGATTATCTGGTGGCTTAATTACTCTTCCTTTTTACGCCCCTTTTTTTCGCAGGCCTTAGCTCAGCAAATAGAGCGAAGGGACAAGGAGCTCGATCGCAGGAAAAGTTGTCTCAGAGCTCAAGCAGACCAGTTCAAAGATGAAATACTCGGGAACGGGAAGCTGGGAGGTCTAATTAACTTAATTATCATACAGCATAACAATGTAAAAGAAACATATGCAAATAAGATCATGTAAGCAGGCTGTAATGTACATTATCTGAGCACACTGTATTTATGTTCTCATAACCACGTCCTGTAATTGTCCAGCTCTATATTAGTCTACATTATATGTCCTAGCTCTCTCTCTCTCTCTCTCTCTCTCTCTCTCTCTATATATATATATATATATATATATATATAAATTACATATTTCCCTCCAGTTTTTCTCGCTTTCCTTACATCGAATCAGCGATAAAGCACAGGAAGAATGTTTTATGTATATATATATATATATCATGTTTTACTTTATTTAAATTAATTTATATTCATATTCTGGGAAAACTTTGAAAACTGCAGTTAATCATTTGCTATAAGGAGTCTCCATCGTAAATCAGCAGTTAGGTGGAACACAAAATAAGTCCTGATAAAACAATAACCAATCAAGTAATTTACATGCGCCGCCCACACACATCATCAGCTTCCTCCAGAGGTCCACGTTAACTCTATAAAGTTGACAACTAGAATTAAACATCCATTGAAATGCGCCTGTTGTGAACAATAGACGAATATGAGACGTGATATGAAGAGTTTTATTCAATGAGATATCCACCGGTCACCTATTCTCACATGATGACAAATAACACTAAACTAAAAAATATTACATTCTGTAATACATTCTGTCCTTTGTCTCCTGTTCCTATTCAAACGTGCCAGTTTACTAATTTCTCTCCGTCCTTCTCCTGATTACAATACACACAATTAATTTACACGCAACCTAATTTCCTATGAGCCACATGATAATTTCAACCTCACATCATTTGGCAGTAGTGGACATTTGACAGATAATAATGGACTCATTTCTCTCTGGGTATTTAATTAGATTACTGTTTTTATGCGTTATGGTGATTGATGCTCGTAGAAGGGGTTAATTGCGACACTTGGCTTTTGAATCAATCTCTCCTTGTCACGCCAAAGACGAATACACTGGTTAGCGCCCCACTCACAGGGAACAGAGGCAGTCACTGTTGCATCCTGTGTTATGGACTTGACCATGTTACCAGCCGTATCTCCACCATGTGTTACCTAACTTCCTCTCTGTATCTCTCTGACACACACACATACATACGTGCAGGCGCGCAATGCATATCCTTATGAAATCAGCCTAATGAGATGAAAGGATAAGGCCACAAAATCCTGCTGTAAATACTCACAAGACACCAAATGTGTATTAATCCTCCGCTGAAAATAGTCCCCCCAAAAAAATGATGTTTGGCTGATTTAGCTAAAAACAACAGAGCCCATCTGTTTGAGAAAAATACTGATTATAGAAAATGATTTTCTCTAATTACCCATGCTAGCTGTGTGGCTCTAATGTCTACCACCTTGGATCGTCATGAAATATTCCTGGTCCACAGAGGATGAATCCCTCTGACCTTGCTCATCCCCTGACTTTTCCTCAAGCACCACCAGCAGATAAAGGTTTTCACGTATTGTGTGAAAAATCTAAACACCCACTCGATGGATTAGGGGAACAGTTTTGCATGGACAATCATGATCCCCAGATGATGTATCCCAATGACTTTGATGGTCCCCTGATTTCCCCTAACCTGCATGTGACCATCTGAGAAGTCATCGCTTGTACAGGCCAGATGATTAGCTGATCCATCACTGTCTATCACAGATGACATGCAACCAATCAGAAACTCTTACCAAAGCCTTCAGAGTCGTTTTTTGCTCTTTGCCAACAGCATCTATGCTAACCTCTTTAGCAGCCGCCATTGATCTTTTTCTTGCAAACAGTCACTTCTCGCACACACCTGGCAGTAAAACCACACCTGTAGCTCATGCTGTTGCAGTCAGTTGTTGGTGGTTGGTCACAATATACTCTGCTCAAATGCAAAACTTGAAGAGTGAGAAGATGTATTCTCATGTGATCTTTCAAGTTTTTCCTTGTAGTCCCACCACTATTGGACTGACTGACAAGTGAAATCTGATGGTGATGTCTGACTCCTTCAGTTTATGACAAAGCAACAGGGTAAATTTAAACTGTTAAACACAAGCATGGTAGCATTTGGCTCAGTGCACCACTGTGTCTATAAATTACAGCCTCGTAGAGTATCTAGAGTAGCTGAACTCTGTATTAAACCAATTTTCAGCATGCAGCACAGAAGTTAACCTTGAGCATTTGCTTTCTTCTATTTTCCTTAGTCTAAAGGAAATTATACTGCATACCATATAGACAGTGAGAACATTTTGTATAAGGTAAAATGAACTTAAACAAATTTATTACAAACTATAAAAAATATCTTAGCTGTAACAGAAAAGATCGATTATATCTTATTGTTGGGAACGCCTCCAGGAAATCTGAAGAAAGTTATCAGCAAATTTCCCTTTCACGATGTCAAGATAAAAACACTGTGCGCTGCATTTCTGTTGGTTTGTATTGAATATAACGTACAGCACATCAGAGCTGTGTGTGGGGGGTTAAACACGTGCAGAGAGGAGAAGAGTCTGAGAGAGGCTGCACTTCTGTCAGACCCTTAAACAATAATCAATCAATTTCATATTTAAGCTCAGCATCGGAAAGAGAGAGCGAAGGAGTGGGGGGGGCAGAGAAAGAGAGAGAGCGAGGGAGCGTAGCAGGAGAATGAGTGGGTGAGTAAAAGCTCTTTTGGACCAAGTACAAGGAAAGGCTCTTACACTTTAAGTGGTAAATGCACGTAGCTGCCATGTTTGTATGTAGACTGTGTTGCTTCTGACTGCCATTCACTTGCTTTACATTGACTCAAGAACACTGATACGATGTTACATACGTTGCTGTTGTTGTTTTTTTCAGCTTCGTGGGAAATTCAATGAATTTAACATTTAACAGTGTGGATTTCCCCAAACGTCAACCATAAAATAAGAAAAATAAAAGCGATTGTATAAGAAATATTTAATTTTACGTCGATGATGACATGTTGTTCACAGTGTAAACTTTCACACACATTTCCAAATTTCCTCATCTCATCTCCAGGTCCATTTAGCAGCTTTCGATTACATCGCATAATCTTCACAGATGGAGAATTATAGGTGTTTAAATGTTTTTAAGGCACTCTTGTGAATAAAGTACGCAAACCTGAATATCGACAATTCTGTAACAATTAGGCAAATTTAATCTCCTCATGAAGGTCATGTGACAAGATCAAAATCTCCAGAAAAACGTAATAAAGGGATCTTATTAAAGGGGAGAGACTTTTTTCCCGCTGTTTTTAAGATCAAGAATACATCTTGAACCTTCCCCTTTCATTCTTGTAGGAGTATTATTATGTGTAATAAATGTTCATCTGTTCATCAGGCTGTCTGTCTGTCTGTCACCAGAATTATCCTTTCAGCAAATTATCATTTATATAAAAAAAAGATATTTAAAAGGGATTTACGTCATTTATTCAGTTCATGATGATTCATGATGATGCTTTTCTGTTTTACTTTTTGTTGTTATGTGTAATAATGCCTTGTTATGATCAAAAACACAAGGTTGGGTTTAATTCTAGACTTCTTCTTATTGTCTACAAATCCCATGAAAATACCAAAACCAACGATGTGTTAGTCTGTCGGTCAATACCTACATCCTGACGACATGGAAACAGACCATGGCAATTACATTCTTGAAATAATGAGCCCTACACGAGTTAATCTGGAAAGAGCGGTTGTTTAAAGTCAGCCCTGACACTAAAAGCAGCTGAGGACACAGATGTTTTAGCCAGCGAGACAATAAACGCCTCACAAGGAGTTCAAGCACCTCAAGTGTCAAGATTTTGCACATTTGCACCTCAAACTGTTGTGTAATATCTTCTGTCGCTCCGGAAATGACGCTCAGGCTGTCAACCTGCCAGTGTTTTTGGGGCTGAACACAAACTTGTGACTGGAAGTCAGAAAATTTCAACCTTTGCTACTTTTCAGAATGTTTATAGTTCTCTTTCCTTCAATCTTTCCCAACTTTATGTCCCCCAGCAGCAGTGCCTCTGCCTCCCCCCTTCTGGCCTTGATCGGATCAACAGGATATGTTAGTTGGTCTTGAGTTTTTTTAAATTGTAGTTTGTTGAAAAGGCCAGTGACCCTACTAAATACTGATTCTTTATTTCTTGAATATGATCATTTGTCCTCTGTGTTGCAAAAATGTATCATCACTCAGCGTACTTAAATTTGATTTTGAATTCCACTATCATGCTGTAGGTCTATGACCCACTCAGCTCAGTAATTGCACCAGCGATAAGGTCTGTCTCATTGCAAATGAATGTGATTTACTTCAGCGAGATATGAAAATCTTCAAACTTCATCTGATGAAAATGGGGATAAAGATTAAATCCTGTGTTTTCTGCTTCCAGTCTTTTGTTTGATTAAAATGTACGGCTTCCTTTGTAGTTTTATACAGAGACACAAGCATTTCATACACTCCCATGACACCGCGGCTGAGGCCTTCCGCTTATTTTTTTTCGTGCTTTCAGCAACTGAATACTTTCCTGAATAAGAGCAAATGTAACATAATGAAGTTCTTTGTGAAACTCAAACCCGTTTCACATAAAATATTCTCATACCAGTCTTTTTGTGATTTCTTTTTTGCAGAATAGAAGGTGGTCTATGTCGTGCATGTTAATACCATCCACAAGATTCTAGCCTTTATAAGTTAAACTGCTTTGACCTGAAGTTCATTTCATTTTTTGTTGCACCTGATGAGGTCAATAGTGGCATCCCAATCTCTTACACACAACACAAAACAGAATTTTAGGCTATTATAAGTGGAAATAAAACAAGTGCTACATTACTGTACAAAAACTGAAGGTAGATATTTGGGCTGGAAGGAATGTGGTAAAGTTTATGGCAATCCTGGAACCTATCGGCTACTGTCTGGAAATGATTCAGCCTGTGGAGGCGATGGCCAATGTCAGGGCTTCCACTGTAGCCAGCGGATATCCAGACGAAAACTTTCTCTGCAGTCGGATTAGCATTTGAGAATAACAAGAAAGACACACCTCTGCTAATCTCTATAAACAGATATCTGCATATGCAGAACCCATCGGCGTATCCGCTATTCTGCATTCCACATGGGCTGTTACAACCAAAGCATAACTGATCAATACTACAAACCTTGCCTACAGATTCTACATTTGTATGTACATATTGTGACAATTCAAGTAGGGTAACCAGGAATAAGATCCAAATGTAGATTCAGAGGCTGAACTAATGAAGCTCAGTAGTTTATAATCACAAAGTGAATGTACAAAGGCCGAGGAAGGCAGTCCTAACAAGTAAACATATCTATAAAGCAGCAGGCTAGTCCATGACGTCCATGAAACAGGTGGCATCTGCTTTTTAACATCTAAAAACTGTGAACCCAAATGGCAAAACGTACACCCCAAAATAAATGTACTCTTAATATTTGTTTCAGTGGGCGGCACGGTGGTGCAGTGGTTAGCGCTGTCCCTTCACAGCAAGAAGGTCCATGATTTGGACCTCGGCTTTCTGTGTGGAGTTTGCATGTATCCGTGTGGGTACTCCGGCTTCCCCCCACAGTCCAAAGACATGCAGGTTAATTGGTGACTCTAAATTTCCCATAGGTGTGAGTGTGAATAGTTGTTTGTCTCTATGTGCCCTGTGATAAACTGGCGACTTGCCTCAGCTGGGACAGGCTCCAGCCCCACCGTGACCATGAAGCGGTTACAGGACATGGATGGATTTGATGCCACAACCACTTTTGAACACACGCAGATGGTATAAAACATGGATGTTTGACCTACAGGTGGCGGTGGCAACCAAACACGGACGGCAGAAATGCACCAGCAGAGAAGGTATCAAGGTAACATTTAACACAAGAATGTGTTGGTGAGTAGCACTAAATATAAATTCATAAAATGCTTAGAGTTGCCTAAAAATAACCATAAAAAACACTCTTTACTTGTGGATATTATATTACGAGAAGATATTGCAGGAAAACTAATTAAATATGCTGTTAGTGGATGTTTAGATACATTTAGCATCATGGATTAATGACATTTCCTAATTATGTTACTAAAAACATAATTCTGGTAAATAAGTGACTCACTTGTAGATTAGTCATATATAAGGGTTGGTGTTACTGTCAGCAGCAGCCTCACAGCGACCCGACCAGTGGCTGCCAAAGAACAAACATTTCCTGTTAATTTTTAGATTTTTTAGCATCCACAGTCTTTAAAAGCAAGGACTTTCTTTCTTTTATTCTAAACGTTCCACAAATACAGGAAAGTACTGAGGTGAGTAATGGTACATGAGCATCTTCATGCAATAAACAAGCCACTTATCTCCTCAAGAGCTTAGCAACCAGGAGAAAACTGGCAATGATGTGTGGACACTCGACAAGTTTGTGAGCAGAGCAAAGTTGGCAGCAGAGAAAGTTTTTCAAAGTAACTCGGTTAATGTTTTCGCCAATTTTATTTTAAGCACTTTGCACTTAAGAGCAAGAGGCTCAAGTTGATTCCAAATATCCAGATTTTCTACCACATGGATGAGCATCTTTAAACCTGTGTATTGTTTATTAGTCCTACTCTAGCAACCGTTATGTTAACTTCAAATCGTAGGAGTACCAAAGCAGTGAAAAAGTACATAATTATCTTCTATAAAATAGCTTGTTTATTTAGTCAGAGTTGAATTGCATCTCTAAAAATCAGACCAGATCTGAGAAAACTGAAATCAGAGATTTAGTCCTGGTCATATTAAGGCCATACGTTATACAAGGAGTTCAACCTGAGCACATGTCCTCTGTCTCATATCAGATGAGGTGGCGTTCAGTACAAGCTGATGGAACAAGATACAGAGAGGGGACTCTGTGTAAGCCCGAACATGCTACAGTGTCTTTATCTACAGATCTGGACATCGCAGGCCCCCAAACCCCCTCGTCAGACAAAATCCTCTCCTCCCTGATCGATACACCACCAAGCAAAACAACAGTGTTGGGTGTAGCCGTCTCAAATTCTTCATCACTTCTCCCCTCGTCTTTTTTACATCACCCAACCCTTCCCCATCTTATTTTCCATTTGCATCTGTGGCCGGATCATCAACACCCAGCCAGTGATGCCCAGACCAGTGTGTGTGGTCGCTATGTGTGTGTGTTTGTCTTTGAATGTTTATGTGCATGCACTGCTTAGTGCCAGTTTTCACCCACTATATGGAGCTTATTTCCTGCCCTTATGGTCAGGTGTATATGTGTGCATGCCATGTCAATCTTTGCTTGTAAATGTGTGTGTGCAGATCACAGGGGGTAAACCCAGAATCAATGGGCTGGAGTAGGCTAGGGTAGAAGTTTTATGTGTGTGTGTAACCAGATAGGCCCGTCTCAACCCCTTATAGCCGAGCTGTGGACACCAGAGGCCTCCGAGAGGCTCATGCAGATGAGCAGAAACCCGAGGAGCTGTGGTGGGAGCTGGGGGTGGGGAGGCGAGACAGCAGCAGTTAGCTCAGGAGCTAATGAACGACAACAACGTCTCCCCTCTCTTTTTTTTGTCTGTGCTGTGTTGATGCATCTTTTCTTTGTCTTCCTCCTGCTTTCTTCCCTCTCACAACAAAACACCACAGGACAAACTCTGTCGACCTTTCGAAAAGCCTCGCCCTCTCAATGTCTCCCCAATTTCTAAATACACATATTTAAAATAATTTTGATCCTACATTGACTTGTAATCAGGTGAATAGTATCTCTTTCATTGCTACTCTGCGTCCCATACGCAGGAGGTTTTCACCCTCAGGGTGCGGGAGAATGCTGATAGGCAGCGGAGCCGGTGTTATGCCAGAATCAGAGCTGTGTTTCCATTTTAACATTTCCATTTCACGCTGAAGTCTAAACAGAAGCAACCAACCAATGACAGTATAAAGAATGGACAGAGCCTGAATGACGTCGCCTGTAGGTTTCTGGAGCGATGCCCGAATGACGGCTGAGTGCTCTAATAAGTCATCTGTAACCGAACGTATGTGTCAATCAAGCGGTTACTATAAGTTGTCATAGACGGGGAAATTAGCTATAGAGACCAAAACTGTTGCCGGAACCAGGCTGTAAACATGTTTAACTCTGCTGCAAAGTTGGGCACTTATGGAGATTGATTCTGCAGCCTGTACTAAGCAGCCGCTCGAGGAATTACAGTTTTTAGCGCTTCTGTATTTCCCAACACCGGAGGTTGCCGCTTGATGATAGTGGTGAAAAACCATTGATGAACCTTGATGAAAACCAACTCACACAACATCTAAAAGCTGCACGCATTTGTATATTGCAACAGAATTTATTGTGATCTGGTATTAAGAAATGATAAGAGACTCTTCCTTCCAAGAAAAACAAGTCATGTTAACAAATGCCCAATACTGTCCGTCGGAAGGAAATACGGGGCCATAAAACTACAAAGTGCACAGAGGGAAGAGGACAGGACAGGTCAACAAAATGTAAGACTTTGACACGGATGACCGCTGTTTGTTTCCCTTTTCCTTACGACAGCCAAAGTTGGGAGGAAATATTATAAAACCACAAAAGAGTTCAACAAAACAGTGAACTTTGACATGACAGGCCACAAGAGCCAACATGATTTCTCAACAGATCAGATTCAGATGCTGATAGATGCGTCGTGCACTGACTTATTCTGTTGTTCAACTTGCTGAAGTCTCTCAGTCAGACGTTCTTTCTCTTTGTCAGCCTGTCTGTAAAATAAAGTTTACAACCCAGACAGGAAATTTTTTCAAAGTAGTACAGATGGGGCATTTTTCCTTGTTGCTACGCGACCTTGCAATTTAAGAAAATCAGGCTGATTTTACAGGGTTAAATACATGAATAAAAACTAAGAATTCAATAATAAAGGACAACAAACTGTACTCTTTCTTTTTCTTCTCTCTTTGTGTCCCCTCCTCCCTCCCGGCAGCCACATCTCCAGCTCCTATCCATGTTTATAAAGAGCTGCTCTCCATTATCCTAATTGAAATGAGAGTAAAGTGCCACTTTATTCACAAAACATGGCCAGAACCCCGTCCATTCATTGCATGCACTGCAGTTCACCCTGACGGAGCAAAGACAACGCTTCAGTATTACTGCTAAGAGATGACAAAGTAAACTGAGGAGGACTGTTTACCTCCAAAGTTTTTGTCTATCTTACATATTCAGAACTGCAAAAACAAACACACACGTGCACAAAGTGATGTCCAGATGATTCATCTGGTTATAATCAGTTTTATGACCTCCCTCTCGACACACACACACACACACACACACACACACATACACGACTTCCCAGAACTGCCAGAATTGTTTGTACTATTAACATTGGAGGCATTTTTCTGACTCATTCGTGTTCTACAATCTCTGTCCGCTCATGATAAAGAGCTTTATGGAAACGCTCTTTGCAGCTCTGCAAAAAGTCAATAATCCAGTGAAACGCACAGTGGGAACATTATAATCGTGTACCGGTCTCATTCTGTGATGCCACGAGTTATTAGTGGAAATACAGCAAGCACACAGAGGATCCAGCCGGTGCAGAAAAACAGGATTTATTCTTGAAACATTCACATCATAACATGTGATGTTACTGTTTTTCAGTTACTAAGTGTTATGTGCTTTTTTTTTCTGAGAATCTGTAACATTTTCGTCTTAATGCTAGTTTGTAAGCTGACTCGAGCTTTTCCAAAAGGACGACATTAGCCAGACCAGCTGTGGGGCTGCGTGCCAGACAACTCTGTAACTTTCCTTTAAAAGTAGCTGAAAACACGACAGAGCTGCTGGATTTATTTTAATTTTGACAGACGATGTCACGATTATAAAGTATTTCTTTTATCACTGCAGCACAGCAGCGTTACAGGGCAGTATTTATGGGGCACGATTAAATAATAAGTACGTGAATGAGAATTATATATTGTGGCTTTGGCTATATTAAAGGTCCAGTGTGTCAGATTTATGGGGCTCTATTTACAGGATGTGGAAGAAGTGTAATATAATATAAATAAACTATTAAATAAATAAACTATTTTTGTTAGTGTGTAATCACCTGAAAATAAATGTATATATATAATGAGCCTTTTGTGTCTACAGACGTCACAGGCCCTCTTCCAGAGTCCACCGTTGTTTCACTACCACGTTTCCACAGTAGCCAAGGAAGGACAAATCAAACACTTCGATTTCAGCCTTTTTCATGTGTAGCTACCGTAGTTTAACTTTTGCATGTGTAACAGGTTGATTAGAGGGGGTTGCAGTCTGTAACTACACCGCTAAATGTCGGTGAATCCTACACACTGATCCTTTAAAACACAGTATAGGTGCCCACAGAGAGCAGGAGGACACCGGCTGCAAGAAGTGACCCTACTTCTCGCTTGATTTATTACTTCAGTAACTAGTTTCCTAATGGATTTATATCTCAATCGCTAGTTTCAAGTTTTCTTTCACACAGTATGTTGTTCATGTAGTAAATTATGGTACCATTAAGAGTAAAATAGACGATGAAGCAGGGTATGCTTTAGGGCGTGGCAACCTTGTGAACAAGTCATTCTCAGTGAGTCTGTCCAGGTCAATACATGAAGCTCATGAAATTCAGATTAAACTGTCAAACCATTACTGCAACATATTTTAGTTGTTGTTTAGCTGTAAGACAAGTATGTACCATTTTACAAACCAAGCACAGCCCAACTCACAGTACAGCACCAACAAACTGGACGCTCTCTCATACAAATAACTTCTGACTCCGCAAAACCAAGATGGCAACGTTCAAAATACTAAATTTGAGGCTTCAAAATGTCTGAAAACCAACAGGGGGACGTCACAGTAGGTTTACACTTGTTTGTAGCAGGAGAGTTCTTGGACGTGGAGCTGTAACATCTTCATCATCGTCTTTTTTTATCATGAAAAGTAAGAGAGAGAGTAACACTACATCACAGCAGGGTGTGGTACAGAAAGCACATTAGAGGTGTAAAGATTAGGAATGACTTTTCATACTTCTTAAAATTAATATTAAACAGGTCATAATTCTCCAGTCGGGTGCCATGAAACTAGTGCAGAACAAAGAGCCAACAAGATGACATAATTAAACGAGCTCCAGTCAAACTTCACCCTGCGAATAGCAATGTTGAAAACAGACATTTGCATACTCCGCTTATTGTTCAGCTGTCCACCTTTTGAGTTTTTCAGTCTTAGTGTTTGGCGCCATTATGTTTGAGGCTCAGTTCACACTGAATGGCATCCTGTCGTGCCTCCAGTTTCCATATGTATTCAGGGACTTATATAGCTTTCAACCCGCAGAGCTCCTCGCTGCAATCTCTCTCTTTTACATAACATCCAGCATGGAGTCCTTTTCCAGTCTTTTGTCTGTTAGTTTCAGGTAATGGTATGCCAGCATGCAACATCGAGAAAAGCAACAAGAGCTGCATTTGGTTATAAAAGAAGAAATGCAGTCTCTTTGCGTCTATTTTAACAACATTTATTTGGTGCATTTCGCCTCCTGTTAGTTGAGAAACTGAATTTAAAATGAAGTTTCTCGTTCACGCTGAAGAAATGCCGTCTCTGAACCTTATCACAACAGATCCACACGTCTGTTCACACATACAAAACACCAGAAGACATACTGACTAAATATATGAAAGAATCACATTAAAGCTGTAATTCAGCCA
This sequence comes from Protonibea diacanthus, assembly GCA_028641955.1. NCBI lineage: Eukaryota > Metazoa > Chordata > Actinopteri > Sciaenidae > Protonibea > Protonibea diacanthus. The sequence continues at coordinate 22,415,789 of CM053983.1, read as the reverse complement.
ATATTTATGATTGCAGAGGTATCAACACTTATCAATAGTTTCTACTCAGCTATATCACAACAGTGATCATTAGACCTCCCTTATTTTGATGGCTTGTTTTATGAGGAATTATATTTAAATAAAAACACAAGTTTTGTAAATCTTGACCATAAATGATTCTTTCATTTTGGTTTTTAGTCACGTACTCGGCAACTTATCAGTGAAGTTCTAGGTTGTAGCGTGTTTTTAGAGCATGGAGAAACTCTCAGAAAGAAAGACTTGAAATAAAAGAAAGAAGAAAGAATAGAAGCATTGCAAAAAAAAAAAAGTGTTTGTACGTTTGGAGGTGTTGGAAAAGATTATAGATAAAAGAAAAATGCCATTTTTTCTGGAGACGTGAGCAAACTCCATGTGCCAAAGAAGACTGTACATCAGGAGATACTTGATATTAGGATAAGCAACAGTGAGCGTTTAGATCCAACGGTCACTTGTTGACTCTTTTTCTCTTCCTAGCTTCCTCCATTGACCCCTTGGGCGTCTTCACCTCTGCCATTAGCTTGTTGTCTGTAGAAGAACTTCCCCCGCGCTCCGAGCACCCAGTCTGGGGTGATAGCGTAACGGCTACCTGAGCTAACTAACATAAGCTAACAGCAGCTACAATTGGTAGCAGTTTACTTTAATGTCAGTTTGCACACTCTGTAAAACAATGAGAGTTGAAGGCGGAATTATGTTGCCATAATTTAATAGCTCTAAAATATGGGGACATAAATATACAGTTTTGTTTATGAGTGCTTTAAATTCCCTTTAAATGAATCATTCATTCAAGTTTGTTTTTGTGCAATTCATCATTTTAACAACACCAAGAGTTTGTATAAAGCAGTACACAACTTCTCCATTTGTACTGTATTAAAACAACAAATGTGTCTGAGCGGATTCCCTGTATTTCATTCTGTCACTTGTTGTTTGAGCTGTCATATGAACAAGAAGCTGTTGGGAGACCGCTGAGTGTCGGCTTGGCAGGACCGGCTGCCGCTCTGTGATCAGAATGTCAGATCAGCTGTTAGCGGCACCAGGAAGAGTCAGTGCAGCTCTTTTCAAATCACGCAGAACCCTGCAGAGCAAAGCACCAGGGACCGGCAACCTGTGCGTGCAGCTCCACTTGCACTCTCTTCCCCAAACACCGGCGATAGAGTGTATGTGAGTGTGTGCGTATGATGGAGGGAGAAGAGGATGTTGTGATGCGATAATGATGAAGAGAATGAGTGTCACAACTGCATTTTATTCAGTGAATAAAATCCACCTGCAATTTTATAGCATTTGTGTCAGTCATTCTGACCCTTGCAGAAGAAGTGGGGCCATTAACATGGGCAAGGCAACAGAAAGTCAACATTTGCTTTGCATGTGAAAGGATCATGGAGTATGGACTCACAGGGGAAACTAACAGACTTTGAAAAAGACATGATTATCAGGAAGGCAAGTCTGAGCATCAACAAGGCCAGAGAGTTGCTTTTCCGAGGCAGCAATCTCAATCAGAGCCATCAAAACATTTTCTGTCTGGGAGGAAGGCATTGTTCCTCCCAAGCCATTAGAAGTGATCACGGGTCCACATAAAGACAAGACAGCTAACATCATAGCTGAGAATTTCAGCTATTTCCAGACTCAGAAAGCACCAAGCAGGATGGATTTTCTGTTCATGGTAAGTGGCTGAATGGATTTGCACCGGAGGGTAACTGATTGTTGGACCAATTAAAGTTGACTTGGGCCAATTAGATTATTTTAAACATGTTTGATCTTGTGACAGGAATCCAATCAAAATTAGAGGTGTGAGTGAAAACGCTGTGTTTTAATTTGCATAGCTCCACTTGCTATTTTGAGTGCATGAGGGTGTTCACACTGTGGCAAAATGCAGAGCGTTGTGAGTGCCTGGATGGTGCACTCATAAAAAAAAGTTGCTGACACTCCTCGCCCTCAATGGCCGCCATTGTGGCAACGTATTGTAAGAAGGGGACAACCGGCATTGTGAAAATGGCGGCCGAGAAAACCTCTACAGCTGAAGCATTTGCGGTGAATTCTGCAAGATATAAATGTGAGTTGTATTTAATTTTGGCAATCAAATGTTGGCGCTAATAGTCCACCCGGTTACAAGAAGAAAAATGTTGCAGCTGTCATTTCTGGTAAGTGCACACTTGACCTGAGACAACACTACTCTGCCGAAATTGTGCAAGGGTGTACACAGTATCCAAATTGAGACAGTGTAAGAGTACAACCAAGCTAGCACCTCTGTGAAGCTGCACGGTGGTGCTTTGAGTTAAATTATATTATCAACATGCTAACATGCTTACAATAACAATGCTAAAATGCTAAATAATGATAATAATAATAATGTTTTACAATGCATTCTGACTTCTCACAAATGTGAACCTCATGGTGGCACCACAGGAAAAGTCAGAGGGCCAGCTCAGTAAGGTTCCTCCTCTGGGGACCCTGACAGCCTGTACAAAACAAAAAACAGAGAAATACTGCACTCTGCTGTGAGTGAGTGTATTATTTTGTCATTCCATAATTATTAAGCATTAACAGATCTATTTAAAACAAACAAAACCAGCTTTTAAACACTCTTATCAGCACAATAATTAGCAATATCCTGACTAGGCTAAGTGGAGAGAGACAGACCCTGAGCAGCATGAATGACTGCTGGATAATGATTTAATTAGCAACTGTACTGAGCAAGAACACGACCAACAACCCTTGGGCAACATCTTAATTTATCAACCAGATGTATCCTTTTGTTTGCCCCCCTGTTCAGGAACAGACTTGCCCCCCATCCCATTGGCAGACCGGGGACGGTCTTGCATAGAGGCTATAAAGCTGCCATTTTGGCAGGATGGATATGGATCGGGCACCAGGCTGGGAGAGGTGACCCACCAGAGGCCTGGCAGTAATTACAGTAAATTGATGGTGAATGGTTTCTGTGTCAAAGTTCCACCTCAGCCTTGAAACATGGGCACAGGAAAACACATTTAAAACACACAAACACACACGTAAGGCTCGGGGGACGTCAAGTTGTGTCAAGAGACAAGAATTAGAAGAGAGATCACCCTGGAGAGTCAGCCTGTCCAGCTTCCTTTAATTCATTCTGTGCATTTTGTATGATGTAAAAAATGTTGGAACATCCTAGAAAATAACTGGATTGGATCATTAGATAAATATTCAGAACTGGTTACATAAATTACAAAAACTTTTATGATTTTAGGGCCAAATAATCCTGAACCAATCATGCACTTTTGATAAACCTTCAAGGAATAATGCATCATGCTGTTTGGCATCTTCAATGAGGGAAAATCACAGAAATCATACTGGTGTTTTGGAGAAATATTAATTCAATAATCTGTGAATGAAGATGCCTTTTAGAACATTATCTGATCGAGATGGTGCTTTATATTATTTTCTTGAGTCTCTGGCTCATGATTCTGCACTTTTCCAGCCAACCTGGCAGCTTGATATCTAAGTGGGTTTATATCTAAATGGGATTTAACCCCAAAGACACAGAATACCACTGCTGGATCTGTTAAGGTAGGTTGGTATCTTTTACTTTAACGAGTTGTGTGCTCATACAACATTTGGTATCCGGTCCATGAGGGGGAGCAGGGATGAAAAACTTATGATAGCGGGGGCTGTCAAATGCTGCATCACTGTTGGATTTAAACCTATTTTGCCATTGAAGCTTTAATAAGGAATGTTCTCCCTGCTAATCATTTGATGTTATTTAATTGGGAAATCTGCACTGAATGACAGGACGTTAAATTTAACTCCTATTTGCTCACATGCCGTATGTAAAGCATTGTGCTAAATATTCACATACTCACCCATTTGGCATGAGCGGAAATTGAAAATACATTACATTATTACATACATTATTATTATATGAGGGTCTTTTAACTTGTTGTGGCGGTGTTGCATTGGTAGACAAACCTCATATGAGAAGATCATTGACCTCAGCACCATAAAAGAGGCTTTTTCACAGCGTTTCGTTCATTAACGGGACTTTGTGCATAAAAGATGAAGATTGATTGAGATAATGCATTAATTACAAGAGGTGGATTTCTCTCTTTCTGCATGCTTTACCTCGTGCTGCTGCAGCTGTTACGTTAATCCACCGGTATTCAGTTCAGACCTTTGTAGTGTTCGAAGTGAATCTTATTCGGCCTGACATGGTATGAACGCATCATGATTTTTCATGTGAAGATGACAAAGTGCTCATCAAAACATGAGACCGACATGTTACATTGCCTTCAGATTAACGTAAAGTTAATGCATGTCTTAAAGGGGATTTAGTTACTCACGCAGGAAGTGGATGAAGGAGAAATTACAATCAGCACGAGGATGAAATAATTACCCAGGGCACGGGCTCACTAATGAAAACATATCCTCTGACTTATTGATCAAGAAGACAAAATCACTGACATTGAAATGGTAACAAAAATCATATGTTGCACTTGATTCACTGTTCATTCAAGCTGCAGAAGAAATATTTAAATAAAATGGACGTCTAACTCAATAAAATCAAGCGGCAGCATGCCTTATCTCTCCCGGTGTCACGTTTTCATGTTTACCCGGTGCGTATTAACCTCTGGCGGTATCAGTCCAAACTGTGGTCACGACCTGTGTGACCCGGTCGGGCCTCCATGGGTCAGAACACATGAAGGCAGAGTCCCAGAGCCTCAGCCAGACAGATCAATGACAAGCTCAAGCCGCCATTGATCAGTGGAAGAAGATAGCATCATCGCTCAACGGAGGAGCTCCTACATGATTTGTGGGAAGGCTGGAAATAAGATGGCATCCACATCCAACACCTGTATGTCTTCATGATGCTTAAATGTGCAGTAAGTAAGACTTTTAATGTGCTAATTGATGACAAAATGTGTGGAGGGCGTTTGTAAGGTTGTGGATCAATACCAGTGACTCAGTGGCTGCGAAAACCTCCTTTCTATCCTCTGAACAAAATCCTCCTCACCGTCACGTACGTGTACTATTTCAGCCCAGTCTCCTGATTTTTTCTCAAAAGAGCACGCTGTCTTTAAAAGCAAATCCATTTCTCCACCACAAAAGAGTAGTGTGGGGTAAACAGCACAGCACAAACAGCTGACACTAAAAATATTGTGGTGTGATGGCAGAGCTGATGGACGATGAACTGAACCTGCCCTTTAGTTATTAGCAACTCATACTGCATTTAGAAGTTTTCTATATTTCTTATTTAACACTAACAAAAATCTGCTGTTGACAAATAATCAATTTTTTTTTCTTCTCATATCTACAGACTGAAAAGCATGGCTTTATTAATAACCTCTTGCATTTGATCTCTTTATCAGCTTTGCTGTTTTGAAACTTCACATTTGGACGTGTGTGGCGGTCATCTTTGGTAGCAGCTGGAAGTTGTTCAACATCCTCCCGGTTCATACTGTCAACTTGTTTACAATCTATCCACAGTTTTGTCACCCTGACTTTACATAATTTTCACTATTTTTAGTTTAGTCTGTTGCATGTCTGTCAGTCCTGGAAAAGGGATCTCTCTACACAGAAGTCAGTCCACAGGCTGTTATAGGCGGCCAAGAAAGTCGTGGATGGTCAAATTTTCCAACATATTTTCACAAATTTACAACAAAAAGTGATTAATGCATTAAATAAATACAGAAAATGCTTCAAAAGCACCACAAATCTTATTGCATATACGTCACATTTTCAAATGAATGCTCTGCAGCACGGGTTTAAAAGTCTAACGTTGCAACCTCCTTTCCAAAACCACTATACTGTCACCATCTTTCTATATCTTACCATAAGCTCCTCCGACATCCCTTTGAAAAAATCAGGAGGGTTTATATGATAACTCAACACAAGTGGCGCCGGTCGCGTGCTGTCATTAGCCAGCCTTTCTTTACAAAACACACACACACACAGGGCTGCGGTCAGTCACAATAAACTGTTCATCATATTTCCACCATTTTGGTTCGGGGCTTTGATGCTCAGTGTATCAAAAATCATCTGTTTCATTTTTCTGTTTCAAGTACCTTAATTGCCTGCATGAGCTGTGTGTCACAGTCACTGCTGCTTACTCCGACTGCTGACCACGTAGACAAGCGGGACAAATCAGTGGGTCAAACTACAATCAACAACTCCCCCCGTTGTTTTCAGCACACCGGCGTGCACCTGTCTCTTTCAGAACAGCAAGCAAATCAGTTAGCTGTGATTTGTTGTGTAATCCAACATACTGAACATCAAGTCTGTGTTCAGTTATGTAAAAGTCACATGAATGTAAACTAGCTTAAGTTTTGATGTAAGATATATGGCTAAAATATGCCAAACCACTGGTATAAAAATGGCCGATCATACTGAAATATTCACAGTTAAACTGATGTCATTCTTAACTTCTCCTGTAATAAAACCACACGATAATAATGTAATGTTTGTTTGGTGCAACGTGTTATTAACAGCTGATATTTTGAGGCTGTCCTCCAGAGGAAAACAACAGCATCTGTCGCTGAGGAAAACTGCATTCAAGTCAAAGCCGTCTTGCGGCTGGAGTAATTATAACTCTTGTCCATCAGGAGAAAAAGAAGGAAATAGTATGATGGTCAATAATATATTAGACTTTGACTGCTGTTTCCTTCTGACAGTTAATGTTGGTCTCTTTTTAAAGTCTGTGTAAAGTAATCACCAAATGCTGAGAGCAAGCAATGAATGCAAGTGGATACAATACAAAAAGGCGAAGGCAACACATTTTGAGCTCTTCCCCACCTTCTGTTCTGATGATAGGTGTTTTTTTTCCCCCCCTGACACAGAAATATTCTTAAAATGACGTGATGTTTGAGATCTGGATGAATGTGGTAGTAAGTCTTACATTTTATTCACTAAAGAGCATTAGGGAGCTGTGAAGGACCAAGAGCAGGAGTGAGAATATAAAGACAGAAGCTGTGGGAGAGCAGAAAGCATGAGGGGATTGTGATGAAGACCATTAGAAATAAAAAAAAAAAAGAAGAAGAAGAAGGAAGGTGCTTGATGGAGGGAAGGCTGAAGAGGGAACAGAGGAGCGGAGGACAGTGGTTTGTGTGAGTGAATAAGACAAAACAGACGAAGACGAAGAAGGAGCAGAAAAAGAAAGAAAAACCAGAGTCCAAGAGAAGGAGGGGGAGAGCGGAGGAGAGAGGGTGATTTGTGGCTCTCTCCAGTGTGCTAGCGTTACAGGAATGGCCCTCCAGGGCAGCATGAAAAGCCTCTTGATTGTTAGGAGTGGTAACTGGAGCCCCCAGCTCCTTGCCCTGATAGATTTATTTACATTTCAGCGCCTGGGCCCTACTCAGAAAAAAATGATACGAGGCAGCCGGTGCATCAATATTTTGTAGTAGTGATGATCCCGCTTCGCCCAACCCCCGGCTCTTTTGTTTCATGATGATGACTTAATACTGATCGTGATGCTGCGTGTTACGCTGGTCACTCCTTGGCTGGAATGGACACAAGTGGCCATTATATCCATAATCTACATTTAGATACCTAATATAGAACAATGCCTCTGGAGATGTTTTTTGATGGCTGAGCAAATTTCACCGGGAGTCTGAGAGTCTTTTTGTCTGTAATTAACTTTAACTAACACTTAATCAATGGCTATTTCATGAACATGATTGCATTATCACATCTGATTGGGCACAATACAGCACTTCTCAGTTGTTGTACCACTATGATTACTTTCAAGTCATTCCAAATGGCCAGGCTGTCACTTCATTTTGAAAAGCTTGAAGACATTTGTGCAGAAACCCCCCGCCATGCCAAATATTAGACCAAATGTGCAATCTAAAATTATAAATGGCCCTCAAGGTTTTAATTTCTGCCTACTATGTAATTACTACAAATCAGCCGGTGAATGCCACATTTTCTCTCAGCCTCAGCCTTCACACTGCATCTCTGTATAGTGTTAACGCTTTTTTTTTTTTTGTTCATCCTGAGATTTATGATAAAATACATTTTCAGTATCCTCTGGATCCATGTAAGATATAGTGTCATCTAGAGGTGTAGTTGCTGCACTGCAATGAAAATGGCCATGAAAAAACCCCAGAAAGGCCCCATCTAGAGCCAGTGTTTGTCACTGCTGGGCTACCATAGACTGTATAAAACATAGACATACTGTACGCTTGGTAAGTGAGGCGGCTTTGGCCACTGCCAGCTTGGCAGTCGTGCCTCTGCCACCTCTTCACCAATCCAGAAATGGGTAAAGATGGATGGGTGGAGCTGAGGTGGGCTGAATGAAGCTCAAACAAGACACCTGTGATGGTAACTAGTTGCTAATCAAATTGGCTGTGCTGTTAATTCTTCATAACTTTAAGCCTTGATATAACTTCAACAGATCAGTTGTATAAAAATTCACCCTCAGTACAGTTGTCATGGACGAGGAAATTAGCTATAGAGACCAAAACTGTTTTATGTACCAGGCTGTAAACATGTTTATTTCTGCTGTGAAGTTGGACATTTTAACATGGGGACTTACGGAGACTGACTCACTTCTGCAGCCAGCCTCAGGTGGATGTTTGAGGAACTGCAGTTTTTGGCAGTTGGATTAATTTCACATACACGGAGGTTCTTGCTTGGGTTCAGCATGGTGGAAAGACAACTCACGGGGTCTGTAGATACAAAAAGGTTCATCCTAAGGCTTGTTATCTCAGATTACATAACACAACAACTCTTATTTTTTGGTGGTTATAAAACATAACTCTGAATATTCAATTTCATTTGTGCTAAATCTGTAAATAGGACACCTTAAATGTTACACACAGGACCTTTAAGAGCACCTACAGTAACTCTTAAGTGGGAAAAGATCAATTCTCACTTACTCACTCACATTTTCCAGCCGGTCAGGGGAAACACTGCACACACAGTCCAACCTCTAAAACCTCTGGTCTCCTGCCTGGGCAGAGGTTAGCGGCGGGCATCGACTGAGCTCGCAGCGAGAGGAAAATACACGTTAGCATTTGTCTCTTGTTTCTGGAAAAATTCAAAGAATACGACGAGTCACCGTGATAGCAGCTCTGTGAGGCTGCCCTCAGACACAGCGGTGTCTTGAGCGAAATACAAAAGCTAGCATGAAACATCCTGACAATGACAACGCTAGAGGTAACAGGTAACTCTAGAGGAAAAGGCAGCGGGTCTAGATGCAATGTTTTATGCACATTAAATCGTTAATTAAATCTTAAATTTCTTATTTGGTGATTAATGGCTCCACCTTTGCACAGTTGGATAATGTAAGAATCACTCCAGGCTTCAACAATGATAAATGAAAATTCATTTCCATATGATCTTTTGTCAAGGCCACAGGGAGCCACAGGAGAGAGGCTAAAGAGCCGCAGGATGTCAGCCCGCGGTCTAGACCACAGTGGTGGACCAACCGACAGACCTGTGGCTAAAAATTAGCTCATGAATTAAACTGTTTTCATTTTTTTAACATTAGTTCACTGTACACAACATAATCAGAAAAACGTGCACGTGTTGACATGTTAGAGAAAAGGTACGGTACATGAAGGTGGAGCGCGACAGGAAGTAAGAGGCACAAGTCGAGACTGAACAGCCAGACATCCTGCTGACTTCTGATACCAAACAACAACATGCTTATTAACTGTTTGTCAATACTGTTTGTCTACTAAAGTGCAGCATAATGACTTTGATTATTACGAGTTCATTTTATGCCATATGGTAATTGCATTCAATTTTTGAAAAGTGCAAACAAGTAATGACAAACAGAGTGGTTTTAAAATACAAGCGAAAGTAGGTTTCTTACCTCCTGATACATTGGAATAGAACATTTACTCAAGTATTTAAGTACAATTTTGAGGTACTTTACTTGAGTATTTCTATTTGATGCTACTTTCAGGGTGAAATACACTTCATTACATTTATCAGTTTATAAAATATGTTATTGTATTTTTTTAATCACCACCCAGCATGTCGCAAATATGAGCTTAAGTAAAATGAGCTTCACCTGCACCAGCTACATGATTCAAATGCTGCAACTGTAATAATAATCCAGCAATAGACGATAAAATATGACCTTGAAACATTCAAGTACTTTTAATACTGCAGTACATTTTGTTGGTATTAATATAGTCAGTACTTTTACTTGAAATAAGGTATTGATAGTTTTACTTAAGTAAAAGAGCTGCATACTGTTCCCACCACTGCTGTGAGATAATCTAAGCTTCACTCTACAGCTTGTGTCTTGAATTGTGAGTAATTTTCCAAAAGCAGAACAAACAGAAAGAGGCGGCAGCAGCAGCTCTGGACAGCCAGCAGATATCCACACGCAGACGGCTCTCAGTCTTAAGTGGAAGAGCAGCAGCCTGTCTCCCATTTAGGATAGTGGGCTATTTAGCCTGACAGCCATTAAATATGAATTAAAAACCACACAGGCCTCTTTGCCTTCGAAAATGTCATTACATATCTTTATGGCGGCCGATTGTTGAATAAGCAGTTTGCAGGGCTCCCCTGGGGGCAAGGCTGGGGATGGGAGTGGAGTGGAGTGAAGTGGATGGAGGGAGGGGAGGGAGGAAGAAACCGGGGTGGTCAGATGAGTGCTGGAGTGGAGAGATAGCAGGATGGGATAGGGGGACAGATGGGTGCAGGAGCGAGGAGGAATGAGAGGATGAGTGGAGGGATGGCAGAAACAAAAACAGAAGGGGTGGGGGCCTGCATGGCCACGTGTGGAGGTGAAGTATGGAGGATGGAGAGAGAGAGAGCAGTGGAGGAATAACGAACAGGCTGCTCTGCTGTAACGGACGAGGCCTAATAGCAGCTGAAATGGAATCTACATTACAGGTCCTAACTGAGTGCAGTACTTCAGGGGCCGGGCCCCAAAAGGAGCAAATAATAGCGCTGGTCTGAAGTGGTGCTTCAGTTTCTCTCCAGCAGACGAGGGAGATGTGTAGGGGGGAAATGAGATTGAAGGGGAAGGGTAGTACTTCAGAGAGATACTGGCCTTCTTAGTATTATCAGGGTTGTTAGAAATGTCTCAGAAGGTCAGCATGTGCCTGGCTACTCATTTTATTGCACAGTGTTTATGGCATGGCCAGGAAGCCTAAACGGCTACGCTGTAATTATCCAAGCTGCACCTCTAAATTGTGATGGCTATTGTTAAAGAAATAAAGACATTACCATTGGTCTTGTTGCGTCTTTGAATACACCCTTTGTTGTGGTAATAAAGCTAATTTCACTGAAATATATTTGCTGGACCCCGAGACAATAGATATTTAATGAGGTTATTTGAACTGACGCACTCAAGTTTATCCTACAGAATAACGCTTCAGATTGTCAAGAGGAGCATCGAGTGAGAGGAAAAAATATATACCAGAATGAATTCTTTACATTATGTGTGTTACGTGATTATTCTCAGTCAGTCAACACCTCCTGATAGAGTGCACATCTGATTTAGCTGCTACAATAGAGCAGTACAAAAGTACAGTAAAGAGGCAATTGTCAACCCTGGAGGTCTGTTTCCAAGACCGTTTTGTAATTTGGCTTCATTGTGCTGCTGAAATGTTGCTGAGGAAAAATCAGACGTATGTGATCTGTAAATCACGTGTTAAATCAGGCGCCAAAAATTGAGATATGTTTTGTTTATATTCTTTGGTCTGAAGGCCGTATTTCTGTCAGAATTCATGGTCATGTAGCGCTTGTTTCCATGCAGCCAATCAAATGGCTTCATTTTATACCTTATTTGGTCAAAGCAGTGGTGTCGATGAGCCATGTTAGCTCCTCCTGCTAAAGTCACATAAACTAAAAACAAAATTCACCATAGTAAATTTTAGTTTAGACATGCATATTTAATAAAATGGTGGCAATGTCGTAGCTTCTCATCTAACTCATAAACATGAATACATGTCTCGTCTCGCATCACAGCTTGTTCAATGAGCGACCAAAGAAACTCTCTCCGGCTAAAAGCGTACTGCTAACGTCAGTCTGCAGAATAGATTGCTAATTAGCTGCTCAGCTGCAGCACATTTAAACAGCATGAAAACATAACTGTAAATGTCACATTGGTCAGTTTAGATGGTGGCAAGGTCCTTACTGCTCAAGAACTGCTAAAAAAAAAAACAAACAAAAAAAAAACATGACTTCTAAGCTGGAGCTAAGTTTGTCTATTTTCTCTGACTCCCCTGCTGGGGCTCAGCCTGCCAGCTGCTGTCAATTAAATACAGACATGCCCCTCGAGTGGGGGCATTTCTGATATATGTGATATATAATACTTATATAAAACAGAATATTAAGTGAAAAAAGGATGACTAAATGTGATTTCAGTTGGATTGTGAAGCCAGCTTTAAATCTTTTAGCATTATGAGGATTGGAGGTTCAGTTGAGTGCAGAATACGATTCCTATCCGAATCTGGTTATGTTTGCTGCATATCCACTCTTAACTGTGTGACTGTGTGTGTAACTGTGTTTCATTAGCCAGTTGATTGGCTGGATAGACGGGAGGCTGGACTTTTGGGGACACACGGGAGCAGATAGATGGTTATAAGGATGGAGGGATGGACGAAGAAATTAATAGACAGATGGAGAGGCAGACAGGCTGCCAGACGTGAGCAGCCACTGATTGTTGTTCTATTGACCATGTGATTGGTCAATACATTGCTCCGTCTGAAACATTATCTAGCACTATCAGGTTGTCCCAAGCCGTCTACAAAAACAAAAAAGGCCCCACAACTTATTTATCCAATACATGCCCGTAGCAACAACTTATACAGTCGATACATGTACTGTATGTAGCTTTTCATGTATACAGGACTAGCCTGTCTATTTTTGCTACCTGCTTGTGTGTGTCCAAAGAAAAAAACCTGATTCAGTCCTATTCAGTCCAATCCCTCCTCGTGTTCCAAACAGCAACTGCAATATTCCGGTCGAGCGTCTACACACAGAGGTGCACAGCTTCACTTACACTCTCCTTTTCCTTGCATCGCTCTATTTTGTGAGTGTGTGTGTGTGTGTGTGTGTGTGTGTGTGTGTGTGTGTGTGTGTGTGTGCTTTCACTCCTGTCAGTCCACTTAAGGGCCTTTGGTTTCAGAGGAGGCCATTGTATTTCCTCCATCGCCTAGCAACCATCACCAAGGCCAGCACTCCATTGTTGCGGAGGCTGAGCACCTGAATTGCCTGCTGCCTGTTTCTACTTTTCAAAATTGTACTGTAATTTCACAAAGTGGTGTTTCAGCATTAGAGAGAGAGAGGGAGAGACGGCCGTGCTCCAAATTGGAGGGCTATGAAAATTGGGGGAAGCTTCATTTGGTGGTTTCACATCAGGAGATGTGCACATTTACAAAAGCCACACAAACAGCGGAGAAGCGAAGACGTTCAGAGCATATTTTGCGTTCAGCCAGCGACGGCGAAACGAAAACAAACACTGAGCGATTCATATAGTGTAGCCAGTTCAGTCCTATACCGTGTGTGTGTGTGTGCATGTTTGTGTGTGTGTGTGAGAGAGAAACAGAGAGAGGTGAAGACAGGAACTGAAACAGAGATAACGAGCTGGAGAGATGCCTGTGAGCTTTGAGTTTGCAGCACATGTTTGTTTAGGACTTCATAGTTTGTTGAAATGTACTTTATTGACTGAGAAACTGATAAAGAGAGATAGAAATCCACAAAGACAGGTAGACAGAGTGAAGAGAGAGAGGGAGGGAGAGAGAGAGAGAGAGAGAGAGAGAGAGAGAGAGAGGGAGGAAAAAAAAGGAGAAAATGGGAAAAATATGAAAAGAGCAACATGTAGTGGGCGGGACTTGAGTGTTGAAAAGGTTTGTGGGCTAGATTTTTCTCAGTGACGTCACTTTTACACAGTTTCCTTGAATAGCACCTGTGTGCATGGGGGCTGTCTGTCTGTCAGTTCTGAGTAAAAACATAACCCATGCCAGCAAAAACATATCTATCAGTGTTCTCCACTGCCCAATGGAGACAGACTGTGTCCTTTTTTTTCCTCAGAGGCCAACATCGACTGTTGTCTTTAACGCTAGGCGTTAGATCCCCTCAACCCCAAATCATTTTAGCATCTTTGCTGTGAGCCTAAGTATATTTCTTTTTTCTTTTTCTTTTTTTTTTAAAAATCTGTTTTGTGAATTCAAGTGAGTTCAATTTTTTTTTTTTTCCCGACAAAGACTCCGCTTTCTCTTTGTGCACTGAAAATTGCTCTTTTTTTGTGCGCCTGCAATCAACGCCCTTGTGGATGACCCCAGGTGCCTAATTCAGAAATGGTAAGTGCCAACAATTTTACCATCAGATAAATCAGCGTGTCTCTCATTATGTTGTATATCTAACCCTAACCGTATTGTTTTGACTGACTGAGGATATCGCATTTTGAATATTCACTGATTACTGCAACAATTTTGCTCTGCTAAGAAACGTTGTTTTTTTTTAATGTATATTTCCTGATTGTCCTGTCATTGTGTGTCAATGCCACTGGTCCATTCTGTCTCTGCATCCGTGCATTTAAAATTAAACTGCACATAGATGTGACATCCTGAAAAATCTTAATAATTTTCATGAAAATCATTTAAAATACAAAATACAACATTGCCATTAAAAAATAACATGCACACTTCAAATTGGCACACATACACACTACACTGACATACTGTAGACACAAATACAAGCAAAAGCACACACACACACACACACACACACACACACACACACACACATGCAGATCAGGTTTCATTGTGCCTGTGCAGTCCACACACACACACTCAAACACACACACAGAGAGGGTTGTCTGTGTAGAGGGTCCGGTGAGATGGCAGCACTGTTGGCCGACAGGCTATCAAGTTTCAGTAAATACTCACATCATCCTCTGCATCCCTGGCTAGGATTTACAATCAGCAGGAATCAGTTTCACACACTGATATTTTGCGTAAATCGTAAGTGTGGAGCTGAGAATGCAGCAGTGATTAGTCACTTTTTCTTTAGGCAGCGGGAGAAAATAGTGAAGAGTAGCTTTTATCTGCAAGGACTGAAAAAGAGGATCATATACAGGTAACTCTCGTGTATAAAGACAACAAGAAAATCATAATGGAAGCTGCCTTTTCCTCCTTTTAATCTGTAGAATCTGATTTTCTGACATAAGCATGTGAAAATTCAAACACGTAGGATGGTGTGTTGGTAAGACACCTAAAACTAAAGCGCCTTTCCTGATATAAACCAAGCATCTAACGTCAGTATAATTTATTCTCTG
This sequence comes from Protonibea diacanthus, assembly GCA_028641955.1. Lineage (NCBI taxonomy): Eukaryota > Metazoa > Chordata > Actinopteri > Sciaenidae > Protonibea > Protonibea diacanthus. Next base: position 22,400,566 of record CM053983.1, on the reverse strand, counting down.
TGTCCAGCTAAAGCATTAACAAAATGGCAAAGTGCCAGTCAAAAAACAACTGACTGTACATCCTCCCTCAGAAGCTGACTTCAGACGTCCAAAACGCTATTATTAATGTTAAATTATTGATCATTATTGACGACGCAAAAGACCTTTACCTGAAACGTTAAATTAATGCAGTACTTTTCAGCTGGGAGGGTTCGGAGAGCTGCTTTATGGGATTCATGGGAAGGAAATGCAAAATGTTTTTCTTTCACATGTAAAATAGTCAGTCTCTGCAGCCTCCTGCAGCTTCTCTCTATAGGTAATCAATTGAATCTGGTGGGAAATGCAAAGAAAAAGGCCATTAATCGTTTCACAGCTTGAATTTCTGTGTTCCTATTGTTGTATTGTATATGTTTATGAAATACTGTATATTCCTACCAGTCTCTTATATACCGCAGCAACTAACATTTATTTCCATTATCGATTCATCTGATCATTATTTCATCATTAATCATCGTCTACAATAGTGAGAACTGCCTATAATAGAGCACAAGGTGACATCTCCAGATGTTTTATTCGTCAAACCAAAAGTGCAAAACCACAGAATATTAAATTTTACGTAAGACCATGAAAAGCAACAAATTCCCAGATATGAAATTTTGGGATTTGTCAGTTTGGCTTGAAAAAAAAAGACTGAAACAAGAAACAGATCATCAAAATAGTTAAGATTAATTTTATTTTGCTAAATTAATAATTTCAGCTCTACTTAACTGCAACGTTTCACGTCATTCTGTTGTGAAACATAATTACACTTTGTCAGACTGAAAGCTTTCATCAGCAGAAACCTTATTAATGAGACAAACAGCTGGCTTTTCAGAGCTCAAAGAACAAATTTATATTGTTTCAGCATTCACCTACTTTGACTGACAGCTGAATCAAACTGAAAGCGAACTGATCAACACTTGATGTCAGTACATAAAAACACACCACAGTGACTGAACGACAGCTTGTCAGCTGGTGTTTTCTCTCTGTTCCAGCGTGCAGGGTTGTCACCAGCTGGATCACACAGTTTGTCCCTAACAGATAACCCTGACACCACCAACCACTCTGGCCCCGCTCCAAGCCTCTCTACCTTCATCCATCCCCTCGGCCTCGTCCTTCCTCCAGAACATCAGGATCTCAAACACTGAACCCTCCACAGGTTCACACAAAACTGCTGGTTCCGTGTTTCAAGGTAGAGAAACTGTGAGTTTTCGGTGCTGCAGTACATTGTTCAAAGTATATATACCTATGATTATCAATACAAAAGGCAAAAGGGAAGAAAATGTTCAGGGCCAGTAAATACAGAAGCAAGATGATGACTTAATGATTCTTGTTTTCAAATATGAAAAATGGTAGATAATGCAGTAGTCACACAGAGATAATTGCAATAATTGAAATAATAGCCCTCGCAGGGGAATGTGTGCATCTATTCTTTAAGTGCGTTTCTTTCGAGCGTGAGTTCGAGCACTTTTACAGATGGTTTCTTGACAGGCTGCCAACCGTTTCATTTAATCTTCTGCACGCACAAGGAGAAGGCCGCACAGGACTGCCAGTTCTGCTGTGACAAATAGGCTCCGGCCTTCAACCTGAGAGGTTTTGAGTCCTGAAGAAAGTTTGGTTTGAGGGAGGGCTGTGGAGGTTTTTTTTTGTGAAAAGCCTCCTTCCAGCCTTCCTTCGTTCTCCACAAGAGGATTTGGATCATACATTAGCTCAAGGAGGCCACCTTGAGTACGGCTCGTAGCTTGGCAACAGAAGTGGAAGGAGTGTGCAGTGACAGATTAACACTAGAGAGAATAATGCTGTTTAATTACTGTGTTTTATTGAGAGAGCTATATGTTGAAGTCTTCCTAGTAGGCATAGTTCTAATTAATTGATCCATCTGTAGCTGGCATGAAAAATGCTTTACAAGATTTGAATTAGTCAAAGAATCATTTTTAGAAATATGCTGCTCAGTTATGTGACAACAAAAATTTCTCGAGGCCTTCGCTGTGTCTGTATGAAGGAGTCCATAGCAGCGTGGAAGACTAGTGATTTTGTTGTTTTGTGGTTAAACTGACAACAAGTCATTGTCTCCCTCACTGCTTTGAGACACAAGCTTGAATTTAAGCCAAGTCTGTGAAATGTCTTGCAAAAATCTGACACTGAGCACTAATTCCCTTCGGGTAATAAAAGAAAAAAAAAAAAAACCACCAAGTGCTCCAGTTGCTTTCCAAGAAAGATGAGCCGTAATTACAGCCTGATGTCTCACTGTTGTGCACAACAGACTAAACTGGGTCAAATCAAGATTTTATCACCGTGGAGAGGCTGCAAAATTTTGGTTGAAAAACCTGCATCACATGTTTAAAGGAACAGTTTTCAAATAGTGATCTTTTAAAGAATATTAATCCTTTTGAATATATTTCACAGGGTCAGATAGAACTGATAGAAATTTAATTTCTTAACAGCGTGCAAATACTTTCACCAATCCATATTGTTGCTAAATTCTGGCTGAGTTATTACTTGATAAGGAATTGGCTATTTTAAAAGTAGTAGTGTTGAAAAATCATTCCAGATCTTTAACGTCTTCTTACATTGTCAACTAATCATATTCTTTTTAATTAATTAAATTGGCTCTGCAGATTTGTAGCAAGTGATGTTTTTTTTTCTTTTTTGTCTGGATGAGATGGCAGAATTTAAGAAACACTCATTTGTTGGTTTGAGGTAATTTGTCAGAATTTAACCTCACAATCACATCATTATGATTTTTACACATTTAACATTTAAACTGTGTTTCAGAAATAATAATGATTATGCCAAGGTTTGTTAGGAACACTGTTGTTCTGTATTTCAGGTGCCCGAATGTTAAATTAAACATACAAATGCATGTATTCTTAGTCTGCTCTTTTTTTTTAAACACACGTGTGGAGGTGTGTGATTTTCTTTTCTTCCCCCTCAAGCTTAAAGGTTGTGGTGATTAGAGTAGATAAAGCAACAGTCAGATTAGTTCTGGTTATCACTGTGAATGTGTATTGTGTTAATTATTGGCTCAGTGTCAGCACATCCATGAATTTGGGTTGATTTCATCAGCCTGATGTTATTCACGCTGTAAGCTGGACTCCAACCTATTTGACGACCTACTTCAGAATATTGAACCATAATTTATGGAAAACACAGACGACCTAAAGGTCAGAGGTAATGTTGTTATCGACTACCAGTAAGTTTCATCAGATCCCGCTTCACTTTATTACTTTGCCTTTAGCTTTTTATAAATGAATCTAATTAATCACATATAGCTTTACTCATATAAGCCAGAATAAAGAATGAGTCAGCTCAAAATGATGACTTTCAACCCCTTTAATGATGACAGTTAAGCATCACGTCTCAGATGACTTAAAGACAGAGGAGTATGACAGACAAACACCAGTGAAGCATTCTGGGCAGATTCAGACATGAACACTAGCCGGGCTTGGATGTTACTGCAGCTGGAAGGAACCAGCAGTAAGCAGCTTTACTGGGGGGGCAGCAGGGCCTTGGTCTGGTCCATCACCTGCTGGAAGAACTTCTCCATCATGTCGGTCAGAGGCTTGACCTGGGCCTGGAAGTTGTCGGCCAGAGGCTGGACCTGGGCCTGGAAGTTGTCAGCCAGAGGCTGGACCTGGGCCTGGAAGTTGTCGGCCAGAGGCTTGACCTGGGCGTGGATTTTGTCAGTCAGAGGCTTGACCTGAGCGTTGAAGTTGTCGGTAAGAGGCCTGATCTGACCCTCAATGTTGGCAATGAAGGGCTTGACCTGTTCCTGCAGCTTGGTGGCCTCGGCCTGGACCTTCTCTACCAGAGGCAGGATCTTGGCCTTGGTGTCCTCCAAGTAAGTCCTGTAAGTGGAAGGTAGAGGAAGTCACTCACTGCTCCTGACTGTGACTTGTATTTTAATAAAGAAGAATGAAGTAAAACTGCCTGATAATTTATTAGTGTGACTCTCAAGGAAAATCTCCTTACTACAGTGAATTAATGCATGTATTCAGTCCAGGTTATAGGTCACATTAATGTGAGATGTATCTAGGAAACAACCCATTCACTATCCAAAGAGGTGGTTAGCCTTTAGCCTTGTATTTTCTATGTAACGTGCCATCATAAATATGATATTTCATCATGATAATTGGCTGAAAAGTCATTTTTACACTTTTCTACACATTAAAATTCAAATAAATGAACTTGTACTGAATGTATTGCTGTATAAAACCAAGTCAGAACTGGAGCTTCCTTGCACCACAGAGCAGTAGACTTTCTATTACTTACTGGGCAGTGTTGGTCACCTCAAGAGCCTTCACCTTCTCCACCATCTCCTGAGTTGCAGCGGACATGTCGTTGATAATCTTGGCGATTCTGTCCACCTCAGACTGGACGTCACGTTTCACCAGTGACACGGCCTCAATGCCTGCGGACACACATTTACACATTACACATTTAATCTAAACTTGCACACTGCAGGATCTGAAGACAGTTTGTACAGTAATCCCTTCAATTTATGAACAGTAGACATGCACACACAATACGACTATTTGATAAGAACAAGTGGTCAGCTGTTGTATTAAAAGCCTTTGAATTTGGTTGACTCAAGCGCATGGTCGTCTGTGGGTTCAGAAAAACCTTTTAAAAATGTGTTACACTTAGTCTAAAATGCCATTCAGTGCATTCTTAACTGCTAAAATTAAGGCAGTGTTTAGCTGATGAAGTTGTTTTAATGCCAGAAAATAATATATAGACAATCAGAAATTGCTTTCACGTGTTTTATAGTCTATATGTGATCTTAAAAATACATTACATATATTAAATACGTTCTTTTTCAATCAGTGGAAATATGTCTTACCATGGGAAACAGCCAGCACGACAACAAGAGCGGCAACGAGGGAGAATTTCATGGCTGCAGATGAGCAAGACCAACCTGGAGAAAGTTAAAGCATTAGTCAGATAACACTGAAAGTTGCGGAAATTACAATAAAAATGTGGCAAATTATAGCCAAGCTCAGACTTTTCTCACTTTGTAAGAAATTCAAGTAATAATAAATCTGCTTTCCTCAAATATATCAACAATACAAGTCTGCCTACAGCCTCACAAAGAATAAGAGTGTAAAGAAGCCAGAGACTTACCTTAACTCCTGGGGTTCTTGGACCTAACGGTGCCTTCTGTCAGGGTGTCGGAGGCTTTTATAGCTCCAGAGGATGAGTAAATCATGGCTAATCAGAATTTAATCACCTCCAACGTGAAGAAGTGACCCGACAAGATGAGTACAGACTTTGTGTTGGCTGAACCTTGATGCTTGATAGTGTTCTAAGAAAGACTCAAAGTCCACTCAGTGAACTATTGGCATTGGTGTTAGTGACAGAACTATTGGTTAAGTACATTTAATCAAGAGCTAAGTATATTTTTAAAATACTTGTGCTTTACTGTGTTCTAATTAAATTTTTTAATGCTACTTTATACGTCTATTTCACTACATTTCAGAGTGAAACACAGTACTTTTTACTCCACTGCCTTTATCTGACAAGTAAGGTCACTGGATCAAAGTTTTACATACAAAAGAGATGATCGTCTTTTAAAGTATGATGTATGCTACACAATATTTACAGGAAAAATTAGCTTTACTTCAACTAGCTAACAAAAAAAATGCTACATATATATGAGTACACCAGCAGTAGCAGTCCAGTGCTTTTGCTTTTTCCTGCCATATTGCTATTTATACTGAAGTTAAAGGATCTTCCACCACTGTACAGTTAACACTTTGAGTAAATGACTAACATACAACTGAAAGAAAGAGAAAAACACAAAGGTGTCGTGCTGAGGGGAAAATGAACCATGCAGCACAAACCGGACAAACAGCTTCATAAATAATAATAACTAATAATTCAGGGTTGTGTGTGTGTATTCTTTACTTTTAATAATGCACATTGCACAGTATGTAAATTATGAGCTTTATTTCTTGGTGATGGCAGGCCTTGATTTGTATAGTGGTGGTCTGTTTAACAGAGGGTCAGTTGATGAGTTGTCAGTTGCCCTATCAGCAGTTACCCCACACTGTATGCGAAATCTAGAGCAGGCTGATAAACTCATCACGGAAGAAGATACTATAGTTCCCAAGAGTGTCGTCACACTAGGGCCTTCTGTCTGTTACTTAATGTCCTTGAAACAGCCACACTTGCAGTACGTTACTGATTAGATGTTCCTATAAATGACTAAAATGTTAAAATTCTTTCGCATACATCTGTATTTGATTTGCACTCTGTACATTCTTTGTGTTTAAACATATTGTGCTCTTCTCAGCTGTGTCTGCAATGTCACTATGGCAACCTACTTATCCATCTGTTTTTGTGCCTCTTGATATTGTACTGCACTCCTTCTCTGGGAACAATGAGCATAATAAAGCGATTATAAAGAAAGTCTGTCTGCACGTGAGAACGGTCCCGAGCTTTGTGAAGCGTCTGCCTTTTAGAAAATGTATTGCTTGCGTTAACTTTGCAGTGTTTACACGCCCGCTGTGCTTGTCACTTTTAGTGCTTACGGATGCTTTGTGTGCCATCTTGGAGTCTGTCTTCCAAAGCAATTTGAACAGGGAAAATGAAACTGCTTCGAAGCAGCTGAAGAGAGAATGCTGTTTTCACAGGAGCATTGAGGTCAAAATAACTGAATGATAGATGATAGTGATTTTAAACTGGATAAATACAACTGGATATTTATGCTTACATACTAGTTCAACATCCACATTATTTAAAAAGCTCTGATTTGTCCTTAGCATGACAGACAGACAGGTAACCATAGATATTATTGTAGGCAACACATATGCAAACAAATTACTAGAGATATTTGACATGTTCTGTCAAATTGCAGATCTCTTCTTTCTGGCTATCGTTGATGTCAGATTATCTTTAACTTGTGGTTATCTGCACACGCTTCTCTTCAGTTGAACTTAAGTGAACTCATCACACGGCCTGTTTTACCGACCTCTCCTGAGTCTACTGTAAGTGTGACACGGTAATAAATGATCATAAACATAAACCACTGTCTCTCTCTCTCTGACCACAGATACACATTCATTTTATTCATCTGTCAGTCCATTATATTACAATGGCAACAGGTCAAAGCAGTGCAGCCCACTGACTTTTTTTTTTCCTCTATAAGCTCTGTGGATTCCTCTGATGAGCTCTGAGGTGCAGTCTTTCTGACACTGGCCACAAGGTGGAAACATTGTCAGGGATTGTAAGAGCAGTCTGAAAGCGGAAGGTGAGCCGTGGCGATCTGTGTTTGTTCTGCCCATTTAACCTCTTCCACTCCACAGAAGTGGTATGCAGCACCTGAAAGCTTGAACCTTTAGATATATTTGAGATGCAGTACAGCACTGTTGTGTGTTTTTCTAGTCATAAATATGGAATAAAGAATACTTTTGGTTCAAACATAGAAAGAGTGTATTAGGGCTTAGTGCACTATGATTAAAGTGTATGATTGCCATTCCTGTGCTCTATTATGTCTCATAAGTTTCTTCATTGATACCATTTGTTATACAGATTTTGTGCAATATGAAACCATTTTTGACAACTTGAAAACTGATAAAAGATCCAATACCAAATACCACACCAAGACCTTAGAAATAAAATTCCTGTTGTGATTTGTATTAAAAAAAAATTGGACATTTCTGCAAAAACAATTTTTTGAGTACTTCTCTTCTAAAAATTGCTCACTTATTATAAAAATACTGCCACACAAGCCACACATCCTCTGAATACTCCAGGTCTCTAGTTCATGGTTCTGAAGTTTCATGAGGCTTTGATTATCCTAGAGGTCAAGGCACATCATTTTATGCAGTCAAGGTTAAAAAAAATGGGTCTCACTACATGGAAATGGCTATTTTATGGACTTATATCATCACATATGAATTCAAATGGGCTCAATGAATCCCAGTTTCTGCAATTCAAATGCTGTTTAGGTACACCAGTATGCAGAAATATTCAAATATACTAGGCAAACATTTATGCTGCATGCAAATAACTGCATGTTTTTTGCATGGGATTAACATAAAGTTAGCATGTCTGTAAAGCAGAGAATCCATTTTCATTCAAGCGTTGAAGTGAGAGGTTAAATGGCCCAGCCAACTTTTACATCACCAAATTTTAGCCTAACCTAGGAGCATTATTCAGCCCTCTTCCTGTCTCATAGTCACTGAGAAACTAAGCCTGCTACAGCGTCTGAAAGACAGTAAAAACCCTCAGCTGTTCCTCAGTATCCTGTTCAGAAAATGGAACATGACACATACTTTTCACATCCCAATTCCAGACTGAACAAGTCTAAAAACCAATACCGCAAATGGAGCCCTCTCAGGTTTCCCCAAACTAAGGTATCGACAAAAGGATTGTTTTGGTATTGGGACTGAAACTCGGCACAAATTGGCACAGACATGAAACATTTTTAATAACTATACCCAGCTGTAGTCTAGACAGGACTGGCAGACTCCTTTCTGCCTTGTTTCTGCTGGATTTAGGTCATGGCTTTTCCCAGAGAGAATGAAAAGTGCAATCCCTCTGCAGCTGAAATCAACCTCGACGGTTAACAGCATCTGTTATCTGAAAATCTGTGTGATATTCAGACATGACAGACATATACTGTACTATTCCCTGCACTTTGCTCCTGCAGAGCTTTCTAACTAGCAAATAAGGACGAGATTCAGTGGGTGTGTCAGTCTTACAACATTATGCCTGTTTCCATCATTTTTGCATTTGGCCTGTCCATGAAAAGACATTTGAACTGTGACCACAGGTCTTTAACTCTGCATTTCCAGCACATCTTCACTACATGATTACTATTTACCAAGTGACAGTGTGTCCAAAACAGGCAACCCCAGGTCTCAGTGTACAGTACCAAGAGCCTGAGCACCAGAGCCTGGTGTGGATGCACGAGCACCCTCTGCTGCTCATATGAATAAATTCAACAAAATATAGAACAGTGCATGTAAAATTATGAGAATCCTAATCATCAGACTGCCTGTGTTGACTTGAGTGGTGCATGAAATGACACAAATTCAACTTTCTCTTTCACTTCAAGGTTAAATAAGCACCATCAAACAATGCCAAAATAAAGCAAAGTTATGCTTTTGCATGGAGAATGTCCAAAAGTCTTCTACAGTAACTATTAAACCAGGGGTGTCCAAACTTCTTATAAGGAGGGCCAGATTTGACAATGTGAAGACAGGGGCCAATACTAACATTTTAAAAATGAACAATAAAAGTTTTTATTGTCACAATTAACATTTGCAATGTCACCAAATCTAAGCCAATTAGTCACGAACAAATCTAAAAATCAAACATCTGGAGTCAGATAACACAGAATAAATTGTATGGAATGCTTTAAACTTGCACAAAGTTGATACAAATCTTAAGATCATGTTAATTTTAAAAATGACTTATTATGAATAACGCAAAGTCTGCTTGCATTTAAGTTTAAAACGAGTCACTCTTGCTCTTGTCTCTAACAAAATCATTCAGAAAGTAATATTTTGCATCACATCTACAGCAGTTATGACCTTACACCAGCAGTTATGACCATAGAGGTTCAAATTCTTCATTATGTCAACCAAAAAAGCTGATCTTCCAGTCATATAATATCTGACAATCATGACAGCCCATAAATAATATTATAAAAATGAAGCTGTGGGCCAAAACCTTAACTTATCCCAAAATACTCCAGACAATGCACATAAATGTACTTATTTGATGTTTTTACTATTACTGGTGGTAACAGTTGAATATAAACTTGACTGCAGACTGTGTTGTTGGGGTACACTGATATTTACTGTGGTTTGCTATACAGTAGGATTTACTGTAATTACGTACTTTTGGCGCAAACTGGCAACATCCGCCAGCCGGTCGTCTCTTTATGCGTACGCACGTTGCGTCGGTCAGCCGCACACACAGACATCATGGCGGACGTACTGGACCTTCATGAAGCGGGAGGCGAGGACTTTCCTATGGATGAGGATGGTGATGGTAATTATATTATTCATGTCCACCGGTAGCAGATGCTCCGTAAGCTCGACGTTCAAATGATGTGTAGATATCGAGACGTAAAGTTACATTACACAAGTGTCCGTGGGCGGCAAAGCTAGAGGCGCTCACTGCGTGGTAGCAGGCCGGAGAAATGCTAACGAGCTAATGCTAAGCTAACAACGCATTGGTGGCTCATTCAAATGTTACTTGGGTGTTAGCTAAGTCGTAGTTATTTGTAGCTCTTAAACCTCCATGTTTAGTCTGGAAAGTGTTTATATAAATATGTTAAATCACGTTAAAATGTGACTTGCTTCACAGTTAAGGTGTTATTAGCCGCCGTTAGCACGCTAGCCGAGTCTCACATACGTTATTTATAAGCTAATGGTGAAACACACCGACATAACTGCGCAAAACTTACAAGTCATGTGTATTTCAGCATTCATGTCACGTGTTTAGTGTAGCTTGTATGTAACTTTAGCGCTGACTGCAGTAAAATGTATCCAGAGTTCAGAGGTTAGGTGGTTTGTTGCTTGCAGCAGCAGCATGCATACATTTGAACTTGTTCTGCTTCCCTCCTCAGAGAGCATCCACAAGTTGAAGGAGAAGGCCAAGAAGAGGAAAGGACGAGGCTTTGGCTCAGGTGAGTTACCCCTGCTGTGACACTGGTTCATGCACATGCACTTTGTTAGCAGCAGTTGTGTTAAATATTTTTCTGTGCTGCTGTTTCCAGAGGAAGGAGCCAGGTCCAGAATCAAAGAGGACTACGATACTGTGGAGCAGGACGGAGACGAGCCAGGTCCTCAGAGATGTAAGCGTCACAGTTCATATTTAAGATGTTTAAGCTAAGAACAAAAGTATACGCCTCACATTTGTCGCCCTGAAGGTCCTCAGCGATCGCTAGCTTCTCTGTCATTTATAAATGTAGTTCGATTGCAACAATTTACAAAACTAATATGTGAAATATAGAGTATATAGAAAGAGAGCAGCTTGATAAAGGAGTTAAATCTTTTTATTGTGCAGTGGACATATTTTATTGTACACTTTATCTAGGTGACTAAAATAGTTCTTGATTATTCTGAAAATAGCTTTCTGAAAATGGTGTTGTAGCTCTGTCACTCACATATAAATTTAAGAGTGCACATTAACGTCCGTCTAAAAATATTCAGTGTACGATTTTTAAAGAATATGAACATGTCTCCCAGGTTGTGACTCCTGTTTAAATAGCCAGGAATGACATGTTTCTCGATTTGGTCATCTTTCTATCTTGATGTACTTTACATTATCAGAAAACATTACCTGTTTCTATTTTTAGGTATAGAAACAAGCATTTAAATTTATCCAGATGATTTAAATAGTTCTTGATTATTCTGGAAATGGCTTTATAAATTACACAAATATGAAGGTAATACATAAGAGGCACAAGCTGGTACTAAGAAGGCTTCATATTAGTTAGACAAGTGTTTATTTGTGAGTCATAACTCTACTTGACGTGTTAGTTTAAGTAGCTCAAAGTGCAGCTTTTTACCTGAACCCTGATTCCTTTTCTCGTCTTTGTCTTGCTGCAGCTGTGGAGGGCTGGATCCTGTTTGTGACCGGTGTCCACGAAGAGGCCACAGAGGAAGACATCCATGACAAGTTTTCAGAGTTTGGCGAAATCAAGAACCTGCATCTCAACCTTGACCGCCGAACAGGATACCTCAAGGTGAGACAGATAACCGTGCCTCATTACCATGTTTGTTCAATCGTGTGTGTTTGTTTCATCTCACAGAAGACGTGTACACGTTCAGCGGATGCACACCTGTTAGTGTTTAACATATATGAGACACAGCCTCTGTGCTGCTTGCTTGTTCAATACTGGTGTGATTTTGAACTTATAATCAGGGGTTCAAAGCACAGTCCAGTGGATGATGAGTTCAGACGTTAATGTCTGTGTGTGCAGTTCCTCTGCTGATTAAAAGTGCAGGTCAGAAAATATTTGATGTTGCAGGAAATTACTCTAATCTGAAATAATTTTCTGGGAGAGCTGAGCCAGCATTACAAGTACACACATGTGTGGTTCAGTAGTTCCACTGCAAAAGATGTAGTGAAATAAAGTCAGTTTAGGCCCACTATGATAAACTACACACACCATTTGTTGACTTGATTAAATATGAACTTTTGAAAAAAGGCCACTTCCTGAATAATTCTAAAATAATTGAATCAGTCTGATTCTGGTTGCTCGTTATGCACACACCCTTCCTGTAAATGAATGATCTAAGAGAGGACTGATTGAATTAACTTAAAAATCCTGTATGGATTTTCCAATCTGTTTGCATAACACTTGGCAGCACAGATAATTTATTTGACCATTTATGGGGACACCACAAAGCCATAAATGTCAAGTGGATCCGATGAGCCAGATGTTTTTTTGTTTGTTTTTAATCTTTTGGCTGGAACTACTCTGAGAGGCTCTGAAAAATCATGTTGAGTCAACTCCAAACTAGAACATCTGCCCTAGTTTCTCTGAATCACACTAATTGTTGCTCTGTGATAAATTACTTCCAAATGGGGAAACAGTAAAGCTGCATATATCAAATCATGTAACTCTTAAAAAATGTCACATTACAGTGACACGTTTCGCTGTCATCCTTCCCGGCTGGTGTTGCGAGTCACTTGTTGTGTGCTCTGTGTAAATCAGCTTGTTGCTTTGTGAACCTTATTATTACTACTACTTTGTTCTGGATCCATATCCTTCATACATGTTTACAATCTGTGTAATTTTGTCATCCTCATACCATATTTACTAATAGCTGTCATGTGTCATTAACTATAGCCTCATTTTAGTGTGCAAAACCAGAATAGAAACCCTCTTATACAAGATGAAACATTAGTTTAGTAGTTGATTAATTTTTCTGTCCAAGTGTACGTGCACGCTTCACCTTACTTTCCTCAAAGCCACAAGGTGGCAGCATCGTTTAGATTTTGAAGTAAGAACAAAGCGTCTTTGGACTGAAAGTCTTCCTCCAGTCATTTCAGTCAAAGCATAGAGGATTTACATTTTTAATACAAGCAGATTGAAGATTAACATGGTGAATTAATAATCTTTAACATTTTATTGGTCATCACATAAAATGCATAGTGTCAGCAAAGTTTTTATGCTGTGTTCAAAATAAGTTTGCCAAGCGATCCTACACTGTTAAATTAATCAGCCTTAATGTTATTCAGATATAAAATGCTACCAAAATGTACAACAACTCACACGATGTTCTGATTTCTGATCCTAGGGTTATGCACTGGTGGAGTATGAGACATACAAAGAGGCCCAGGCAGCCATGGAAGGCCTCAACGGTCAGGACATGATGGGCCAGCCTATCAGTGTTGACTGGGGATTTGTCAGAGGGCCCCCCAAGAACAAGAGGAGGTGAGTGTGGTGTGTGTGTGAGTGGGCTGCGGTGGCAGTAACTTGTGAGTGTTATCACGTTATTGTAATATTTATTTTTTCCTCTATCACCTAGCCCATGCTATTGATAATATAGCTATTTAAGATATTCTAATATATATTTTCAGTAACATAACTGAAGTATTTTTCAGTTTAATGTAATGTTTTACTTTTTTTTTTTTTTTTTTTTTTTAAACAGGACTGGTGGACGAAGACGCAGCAGAAGTCCGGATAGGAGACGACGTTGAGTTTGTCATTGGCTTGAGGAGTTGTCTGTCACTGTGACTGATGACCCTCTCATTAAAAAAACCCAACTAATTTCTGAATTTTTGTATAATATTTTTAGCAGTTGTTAAGGCCTGCAGTAGTTTGACAAAAAAAAATCACTTTGGCCCACCAGCTGTTTTTCACTGCAACAGGATGTTAAGGAAACTAGGTTTTTACTTTGAACCCAAAAATGTAGCTAGTGTGTTTATTTTCATGATTCCCTAAAATGTTTTTTTTTTTTTTTTTCTCAATGTTACGTGCATTTTATTGTGTCAGGGTGGTTTTTTTTTGTTTTATGTAACTTGGGGGAAAAAATTAAACTTTTCAAAAAGGTGAATTTGTGTGTGTTTTATTTAGCACTTTTAATGACGTAGGGTTTACATCATCCTAGATGACCTCACCCTGGCAATGATGGCGCCCCGGCTACTTTGTCAACTCCAAAAAAGCACCTGTCACTCTGGACCTCAGTGCCACACTCATAGGCTACTTGCCCCGAACCCCCCTTTGCCCCCTTGTTTCTCTGCAGCCAATTGGCAAGCGGATGTCTCGGACACTGCCGCTCTCATTTGGTGTTTACTTTATCGAGGAGCATCAGTCAAAGCCTGCGAGGATGCCCATTGGCGCTTAGAGCTGTCAATAAAACAGACTCTCCTCTCTGATTGGCTGAGTCTCCGCGGCGGGGGGGCGGGGTCAAATCTTCGGTTGACGTTGTTGTTGTAAGTGGTGGAGAGAAATTACTTTGTCGGTGGTGGTCCGGTTTGGGATTTTACGCTCAAGTTCCACCTATGAAGATGGTAAAAAGTTAGGAATTGTTGCTCCTGGAATCGCATGCGATGTTCCCAAGTTGATACTTGCTTGGAAACTAAACGGGACGATGGAAAAAACATCTGCGAGGCCGCTCAGGGTAAGCAGTAAACGGGGGATAACGTTACTCTACTAGCTACGAGCTAACGGCTAGCTGCTGATTAGCCAGGCTTGAAGTAGCCACTTGCTAAGCCCAAACCTCACGGCTCGGTGTGGTTATTTATAAATGAACAACACTTCTTCGCAACGAGCTTCCATGCACACGTATGGCAGCTCCCCAAAGAGGTGATTAAAATGCGTATTATCACATTAAAATAAAGTTATCGGCTTGTGTGTAACCCCCCTCTCCTCCTCATGCGTTTGAACGTATCAAACGCGTTTATGTAAGCATGTGTATTGTTCGTTGATATTTTCGCAGCTGGCTCCGAGTCAACATAAGACAAGCCATCATCGGTTTGCATTGATGTGCATTTATTCGCCGTTGCAAGCAGGTTGCTGAGCAATTACATTTAGCTTTATGAGCTGTCAAGTAACGATGCAGCTAGCTGGGCTGCTTTAAAACACTGGATTTTGTATATAAGTTGTGCTTCTGTGTGTGCCAATTTGTCAGTTATTATTTTTATTGACTGGCTTTCTAAGAGCTGGCAGTCACGATCCAGATCATATGAGCTGGTTTTTTTTTTTTTTTTATTTCAGGTGCATGTGTGATGTAACATTTACTTAAAGCACCAGCTTTGTTAACTGTTTACACTCATTCACGTCTCATCATGGGTTTAAGATGCCATTTGAGTAAGGCTAGCTTGAAGTCAGCATTGTGTGTGTGTGTGTGTGTGTGTGTGTGTGTGTGTGAGGGCATTTCTTCCTCAAACCCTTCCAGCCTGAGCCAGCTGGTCATTGGGTTCAGTCTTCCTTCCTTTGCTCTGTTTTGAAAAAACTAAGACTTGGGTTATTTTGCAGTCATTTCCAACATCGCCACAGATGAGAGAGAGAGAGGGTTGCATTACACTTTGCCTTGAATTATTCAGGTTCTTGTGTTTGTGTGGGCTCTTTTGTGTTTTGCTGGGACACCGGGACAGACAAGTCAACATGAAAACTATGACATGGATACAAGTTCACTTGCTGCATTTGCTGCCAGAGAACAGGGACTGGGGACACATCCTTAATTGTTCAAGGGTTGATGTCATTTCAAGAAGCGAGGTAGGAAAAAAAAGAAATGGATCCAGTCCTCCCACCTGTACCTCTGTTCTTTCTTGTTCTTCCTGTGTTGGGTGATGTTTGACATGCGGCATGACGACAGACTGTAGATCAGTTGCACGCTGTGGAAAGTTAGAACGAATCTCTCTCCAACCAGTCACCGTGGCTGGTAATCAACCACGTGTATCTCTGTGGATGATGAATTTATTTAAGGTCTGAGGATCAACCATGCACCGTGGCATGAAGATGAAAAAGATACCACATACCATATTCATGGTCTCTGCGAGGGTGTGTGAGGTTGCGCTGTCAGTACACTTCAAGGAACATATTGATGCGTACAGCGGCACAGAGATCACCTCGGGCAAGTATTTTAAGTAGGGTGTAGCATCCTTCCCTATGCAATTCAGATTCCAAAGTGGTAGGGTGTAAAAGGGAAAATATCACAAGATAAAAGTTTTACAACTCAACTCAACACAAACAGTTTATGTTACATGATAAGAGCTGGTAGATAAATGCGTTCGCAACGTGCCTCCAGTGGCACGGATCAGGGGACTTTATTTTTTTAAAGCCTTTGTTCACTGAGTTATTGCATTTTGATTTTCTCTGAAAACATTTGAATTTTGCTGCTTCGAATGAAAATCGTGTGGCAAGCAATTCGCAGCGACTCGCGTCGAGATCTCTCCACAGTATTCAAATGGGCTGCAGTGAGAGCTTCACAGTAGGCTCGTTTGAAAGCGGTACAGGCGAGACGACACGGGGTCATGAGAGTGGTCAAATGTTTTTACGGCCTTTTGAAATGATCAGTAATGTGGAGACGCTTGGGGAGAAGGATTGGTTATACGCTCTCCTCTTAAAGTTGCAAGACCTGGTGGCAATGGGATGTTTGGCACACTGTTTTGCTGTGACACATAGCAAAGTTACAGGATTGCACAAGAGAGGGTAGAGCAGCAGTGAATAAGTATGAGTTAAACTTGTTTCTGGTGGGAAACTTCTTCTCCTCCTCTCAGAGGTTTTGTGTTACTGTCTTTCATATACTTAATGTCTTTAACATGGCTCTTACTTACTGTTCCTGTGCTGCGTGGCCGTGGCTGTTATGACAGCCTTGGCGAATATCCTGTTTCACAGGGTAACCATGCTGCTTCAGCAACGCAGAGGGTATGAAAATTTAAATTCATCTCTCGCCGGGCTCCCCCAAACAGCTGCTCACTAAGTGTGTATGTGTGTAGGGGATCTAGTGTCAGTTTACAGAGCCCAGCCCATTCGGCCGTGGAGGTATTCCCATAGGATGTCTCAAACACGGTGAGATTAATAAGTAAATAGATGAGTGCTTCTCCAGGTTAGTGGGACAAACACATGACTTTCGTGTCAAGTACATGTACATCGCAGTTTTGCAGCGTGCACACTTCCTGCATCCTTTAGGACGCTCTGCATCTTTCATCATAGCGAAGAAGAAGAAATGACATTCGATAAATCTCACATCCGTCTGAGCACAGCCATCTGTGCTCTTCTCGCCGGGCAAATAAAGTGATACGAAAGAGAAAACTACCTTCGTCCCCGCACTGCCACAGTGAGACAGGGATCAATAGGTGGCTTGTCTCCGAGAGGCCTCTGTGTCCAGACAGCAACTCATAAAACTCTTTGGAGCCCCACCCTCCCCAGCATGGCTGGTTGCCTGCCAGTCTTGTGACACAGCACCCAGCCAGTGCCCAAGGGCTGTTTTGTGCGAGGGTGGAGAGACCTAGAACTGAGGCATCTTACCTGGTTGCCAGCAGCTGCTTGACTGTGAACAGCATGTTGTGGATGGTAGGGCTTCACTAAATGCTCCGGGATTATGTTACAATAACTCACACAGTTGTTATACAATAGAAGTGACTGTAAAGTAGGCTGAAACGGTTATATGAGGAGAGATATAGCCTTATATATCATCTGAGCAGCTATAATCCCATACAGCATGAGACACCACTCCCACAAGAGAAGCCATGGTAATGAGAGCTTGCTGTATCGGTTACTTTATGCTCTTCACCTTCTCTTCCTCTACATACTGCACAGAGTCTACCTTATCTGCCCTTTCAGAAACATCTCGTTACACAGGTGTTTTAAAATAACATCATTACTTCGTTAGGAAACCACCCACCCTTTAAATAATGAGATTTAGCCCCTGGACAAATGTGTAGTTTCCTGTGTGGACTAGAAGACATCAGTCCCTCCCAGCCTGCCCTGTTGATCCAGGACCGCAGGAGTAATCCCGCACACAAGCCTGACGAGGAGCCTGTCACCCAGGATGACATCACGCAGGGAGTGACGTGAAGTCGCCCTGTTGTGTACAGGGCCTGGCCTGCAGCACGTGGGGATTCACATGAGCATTAGTGCCTGCCCGCATGCGGAGGCGGGTGCTTGTTTAGCCACTGGCTTTAGATCGAGCAGGGCTTGGTTGGCTTCACATCCAGGCTGATTTAGCAGGGGGAGTAGATCTTGAACCATTTGAATTAGCCTTGCAGCATGGGAGTTGTAGCTCCATTTTGTTTCTAATATTAAAACCTTTAAGCTACTTTCCTGCTCTTGCTCTTGTGGCAGTCTTATTTTGTTCTGCAGGAGTTGAACAAAATGAAGTGAATTCTAAAACAGCACAGTGTGAGGTTCAAACTAGTGTCAAAGAAATGTCTCACATTCCTCAAGGGTTGATATGCAAATTGCAGCAGTAGTCATCTCGCTTGCCTTTTAAATGTGAATTATATAATAACAGGCGCATTGTTTGTACACTAAGCAAGAAGGATATTTTGGCATCACTGCCGTACCGGAGACATTATTTATTACCAGTGAAATAGAACATGTGATAGGATACGTTTTTCCACCTTCGATGTCTTTATTTTATTCAGCACGACACGCGCAAATCTACTTTTATTAGTGTGTGTTAAAGATATAAATCATGTTAAGTCAGCATAAGATCCTGACGCGTATACATTCTCTGCTTTACACTCCGATTGCATGAAAAAGCTTGAAGCTAAACTGTGGTTTTGTGGTTCTATCGATCTATTTTAAAACACCTTCTAATTATTTTAATCATCTTAGTTATTGCAGTGTTCCATATGTTGTAAATCACTGTTGAATTCCCCATTCTTTGTTCATAAATAGGTGGGCAGTGTTCAGATGGATGCAGAGCAGAGAGGCTTGTATTTCTTCACAAAGGCTAAAAAATCGATAAAGAGGCTGGCGGGGCTGAATGAGGACTTCTCACCCACAGAGTCTGGAGTTTAGGTTGGCAGCTTTCTGTCTATCTATCCATCTACCTCTGTGCTGCTGTCCTTCAGAGGCAGAGCAACACATCGCGCTGGATGCTCTGCGGCAGTCACCCTGTGTGTGTGACTCTCTTGTTTTGTGCACATCTCTAATACAGTAAAGCACCGATGACTGACTAGCTTCCATTTCCCTCACTCACTTCCAGGATCAGATACCCTCATTACATTTTCTGCTGTTTCAGGTCCTCGCCGCACAGACACTGCGCACAATGTAATGTGGTCTCTGCGTGGAATGTGGGAATGCCACTTATGGTCCCCTGTAGCCCTCTCCACAGTAGCCTGCTTCATGTGGCCGTTAATTAGCACTCCTTGACTGGTGATTACTGGGCCTGACTGCAGTGACATGCCCCGGGCACAGACTAGGAACCTCTGAGGCCAGCTTTAGTAGGAAGCCTAATAAACCACCGTTACGGACTGACGGAAAGGAAGAAAGTAAAGCTAAGGCTTCCAGCAGGAGGTGAACGATGTGGATTCAGTTATAAACACAAGAATTATCAGTATTTTCTTATGAGATATAAGATATTACTGAAGTCCATCCACGACTTACTCCAAAGCTTAAAGACAAGAAATCTTATCAATCATTTACTCTAGTTAAAACCACAATAGAGAGGACATATTGTAATCTTGAAATATTGCTTACTTATAGCTATTCAAGCTGAGTCATACGGACTTTAAACCAGAAGTCACTCCTCTCAAATGAGACACATCCTGTTTAGGAGGAAATGTGTGGGTAGGCTTATTTATTTTTCCTAACAAAAAAGTTGCTGCTTCCACCGTGGCAACTGTGGTGTCCATAGAGAGGTCGGCCTCTGGTGATGGGATGAATTTCGTCCTAAAAATCGATGTTGAACCGGCTTTTATCTCCATTAAAATGTGAGTTTGTCGTTCCAGACGTTGGCACGCTGTAAGGGAACTAAGTGAATCTAGGAGATCTCTGCCACTTGTGCGCTGTTACACCATGACATCAGCTCTCAGACGCTCTGATAAACACTTGTGCTTTGAAGCTAATACTGCCCATTTCAGCTGGCCGGATTCGGCTGTTATTACTTTGTTCCAGTGAATAGTCCACATCAGGCTGAGCCATTATGAAGCACTCGTTTTCCACGGACTAGGAGAATTTTTCTGCCCCACTTCCCGAACCAAATTTACACCTAGTCGCCTGAATAGTGGGCACACCGGAAGATGAGTGTGCGTCATCTCGAACCTCACTTGAACCCATCCTGTCTCTAAATGGGTGCCCGCCCTAAATCTGCTTGCTGTTTTGTATTCAGAACAGCGCGTCCTCGGGGATATCTTTGTCTTTTTTGTTCATGGAAATTAGGCCTAAATTGGGCGGGTACTTTGATGTGGAGCTTTAAGAGAGCAGACGACGTCACCAATATGCGATTGTCTTTTAATTAAGGCATTAGGCATTCACCGGAGCGTTTTGTTCCCCGGCGGTGTTTAAATGTTAGTTGTTGGCTGTTTTTGAACTCTGCACAGTGCAGAGAGTTTCTATGTTTAAACTGTGATTATGAGCAGATTATTTTTAGACTATTTGAAACAGGAGGTTGCTCTAATTCCAGCAACGCAGAGATTAGGTGGTGGGTCTCTGTATGCTTTGGTGTCGTAGTTGTGCTTACACAGTTGTTATTATTCCAGTGGTCTAAGTGTGTAATGGGCTTTAAGGGGCTGTGTCCTTGTGAACAATATTTAGAAAAACCATAATGTCTTTTTTTCTTATTCCTTGTATTACATGAACTATTTTTAGATCACATGAACTTTGTTCAGTCGCTCAGTCATGAAGTTCAAAGCTCCTGCAACCCGAGGTTAACACATTTTGTGCCTCTACACACCCCCAAACAATAACACCGAGCTCAAATTCATTAACTGTAAGTAGATCTTGTTTTCCTCCCCTTGTTTTGCCTTGAGCTGTCTCAGAGGAAAGAAAGGCTGGTTGCTGAGTTCACATGGATCAGATTTTGGGTGTTTCTGAGCCAGCCAGCTCGATAGGGAGATCTGCGAGATGGAAGTTAGACTTGGCAAATTTTTGTGTGATGACTGGACAGCTTTTTGGACCAGACCGGCTCGAGTGGCGCGGCCCTCCAGAGAGGGCAGGCTCGGTGTGGAATCTCTGACATCAGCTGTGTGTGTGCATTCGGACCGGTGTTGTCTTACGCGTTACACACACAGACGCCCACAGCTGGTGGTCAAGTCTTCATCAGGGCTGGAATGTGCGTTCTGCATGTTTCACACGGCAAAAATGTTCTCCATCAGAGCAATAATAACACTCGCTTGAGGAATTTTCTGAAACATGTTTTGGTTTCCTTTTAGGGAGGCTGATCTTTTCCAACTTATTTGAATGCTCACTTGTTTGTAAGCACTCGATTACATGTCTCAAAGATAGATGAAAGATAACTGAAGCCCTTATTAGGGAAGCAGTTTTTGCTGCAGACACTTCACGGTTCTTTGCTCAAAGACAAAAGTTTTCATGGATTTACACGAGGAAGCATTTTTTCAGCTAATGAACTTAACAGTTCCCATAATTCACATGTTAACAGCCGCTGTGTGGATGCTGCTTTTTGCTGCATTTCAGTGCACTTTATTGATTTTCCTCCAATGACCAGCTTACCGGTATATTTCCTTTTTGTCCAGGGAAATGGTCACACTCCAATTTACTGTATTGATCTCTGAGACGACAGACCAATAGGAACTGACAACATCAGCCTCCCCCACCGCCCCACCCTCACTCAGTACTGGCCTGGTCAAGCACATCTGCTCAGCTTAGAGTCGGGGAATTAGTGAGGCAGCAGTTTACAAGCGGCGCAGGAAGTAATGGCTAGCGGTGCCACGCTAACAGAATTTTAAATTTTGTGTTGTTTGCCTTTTTCCTTTTTAGTACTCAGATGCGAACCTTTCGGTCTTTCCCCTCCACGATGAACATATTAGCCGAGAGTGCTTCGTAAATTAATTTATTTTGACTTTGATGAAGTAAGAGGAGCGCTGACTCGCTTTTGCTACGCAAACGTCTCCCTGCAGTAGCCTTGCATAAGCCTGAGGGAGTATTTACAATGCGACGCTCATCATACGCTTTAGCGTTATGCAAGCGCTCAGGAATTAATGTGCTTACGTTTACACTGTTCGTATGATGCTTCCGGTTGCCCTTGAAGACAACTGATGTTGCAGAAAATGACAAAATTGGCTGAGATATCTTCTGCTGTTTCTTCACAAGCAGATAAATTTCTCTGTGTCATGATGGGTATATTTATCTCTGTTGTTTGGTCCAGACAGCTACAAGCATTGCCCAGCTTTGGAGCGGCATACCAAGCGAGGCTTTTACATCGCTGTGCTCTGCTGTAGGGTCCACTGATAAGCTTCTCCCTTTTCTATTTAATTGCTTTGCTTTTTATGCATCCTGTTGCAGAGATTCATTCTGCCCAGCGCCATTGTGCCGCTCCGTTCAGCCGAGAGGAACTTTTGGAAGAACTGGGTAAAGGGCTTGGTTTTTCCTCCCTTCCTCAGCCAGGCAGCGATCAGCCTCCTTCCCAGCTGTAGCTCTCATGTTATATAATGACTCAGTGTAGGCTGACTGGGCTCAGTCAGTAACCAGATTACAGCACTCCGCTGATAAAGACAGCTGAAGGACAGCCATCGTCTCAACACACCTTTGGTTTTCTTCAGCGCTAAGTTGTTTACTGGTTGATTGTTGATTGTTCGCTGCAAGCCCAGCCCTGCTCCAAGAGAATTAAAAACCAATCCTTTGACCCGTCGAGAACGCAAATTACCAATTGCCTCCTTTCACTCCTATACACTTTTGTGTGTGTGTCTATGGTTTTTAAGTACTGTAAGCTACGCCTATCGCAGGCATTTAAAGCACTTACTTAGACTGACAACCGACAACATGAGACTTAAGTGCATCAATCATGGGGAGAATGAGTCGCCAAATCGCCCTCGTTAGCTGTCAGTGTAGCCCAGCTGATGCTCGACTTCTGTGGCTGGTGTCAATATTTGAGTGTTTAAAGAAGCCTGATAACGTTATATCAGCAAATATTACTTATTTTAACAAACTACCGATCCTAATAGAGATCTTTGGATCTTTTAAAGAACTGTGACACAGACACATATGAAGAGTTGAAATATCTATCTGCAATAAGCTAATATTTGTCTAAGTCTATCAGTCAGTACTTGTCGTTCTGTCCAAAGGTTGGAAGCTTTTAATTTCTATCCCACCTTCGCTGTAGACAGGAGATGAAGCACCGGTGCCACACTTATCAATCCTGCTACGACTCCCACCCGCCACACTGCCCTCCCCTGTATGCTTACTTTATTCTCTTTATCTCATTACTCATATTGTTTTGCAAGACTGAGTGGGTGTGTTACATGCGCTGAGATCACAGGAAAGGTTTATGCGATTGTGATTATGTGACTAAAATAGAACTTACACATTTATAGACATGGTCATTCAAAATGTCTTGACCATTAAAGGCAAAACAGAACAACTCAGTTAGCCTCATTTGGTAGAGTTTCACCACAAACTGTGTCTAAAAAATAATTCTCAGGCCCGGGTTGTTGTTAATGGTCTTTTCAGGTGTAGAGTACTCGTCTTAATTGGAAAGCAAAGCTCAGGTTTCACACATGAATGTAGCTTTGGTGAGCCAAACATGACGTGGTGAACACGATACAGTCCGTGACACCTTTCTCATGGAGACCTACTGTAGGTCTAACCTTTAGGTTAGTTTATTAGGGATGTGGAGAAGCAGGTTCTGTGAAAGGTACAACTCGTGACCCACATGTGAATAAAAGTGGAACTGAAGTGAACTGGTTCCTGCTCCGACTCCCAAATCAACTGACAGGTATTTCAGAACAATGCAGCTCAGCTGGCTTGTGTAAAACATAGCAGCTGTGGTTGAGGGGGAGTTTGAGGGGATACAGTACTGAGGTGGCTTTCTTGTCCGGTTTTGCTCCTGACACTGGGATGAAACAGCTACCAGGACCTCTAGCTGCACGGGTAAAGCTAGTGACAGTATAAAGAATGGACAGCTGTTCTGCATAACTTTAAACCTTAATATCATTTGAACAGGTGAGTTCTACACAAATTCACCCTCAGTACAGTTGTCATGAACGGGGAAATTAACTATAGAGACCAAAACTGTTTTTTGTACCAGGCTGTAAACATGTTTATTTCTGCTGTGAAGTTGGACATTTTAACATGGGGACTTATGGAGATTGACATGTTTTGTAGCCAGCCTCAAATGGCCACTTGAGGTACTACAGTTTTGGGCACTTCTGCATTGGCTTCATTCCCCAGCCATGGAAGATGCTGCTTAGGTTAACCAAGCTAACTAGCTAACAGCAGCTACATTTGGCAGCAGTGAGCAGTTACTTTAGCAACCAGTAAAACTATCCGTCCATCAGGAAACTCAATAAAACACCTCGGCACTGTATTCCCTGTCGTCAAGGGCGTTGTATTTGGTTCCAGTCTGGTTGAGTTCGGTCCGGTTCATTGCATACTGCACATTTTTTAAAATAGTTTTCCAATAAATTAAAAAAAAAAACATTAATACTACAGTACAAAAGATTTCTTTTTCATTGTTGGGCCAGACAAAAACATCTGTTTTGATTCAATGAGGACTTCAGCTTACTTCAGCTCATCTTCAACATCATAAACAGAACAATAGTTCTTGGTGTTTTCACAGTTTAGGTCATATGAGTGTGACCTCGCATGCATAGCCCACACGGTGAAGCATGACAGAGCGTTTAGCATCTTTTTGCATACGTCTCTCTGCCCTCGCTTTTGTGTGTCATACATTGTACTGTGTGTTTCTCTCCTTATGTTCTTTATCTCGGTTTGCTGTGAACGCTGGGTAATGGTTTCACCCCAGGCTGATAACAACACAACACTGCTAAACAACAAAGACAACAACAACTGTTTTCATTTAGCACCTTTTCATTCACTAATAGAAATAAAATAAGTGTTGATAGAAAAACTCAAGTAGTAATGACAGGCAGGGTACGTTTATGTCTGATGAGCAGGCTGAATTGACTTTTAGTTTCTGTCATGTGGACAGTGATTCAGATGTCTGGAACCAGACTGGCTTTTTTTTGTATCTAAAAATGTCTTGTTGGTGAATTACTGCTTAGTTATTTAACTGTTTCATCATTTGGCCAGTTTCTCACGGATCTTCTTTCCTACATCTGCCATTTTACACTTGTCGTTTCTGTCATGGTAGAGACTCGAGTTTGTTGAAAACAGTGGCTGCACTCAGCTGTTTCTCTTGTTGGTTTCAGTAACATCTCAAATGTTAGACCACGCGCTCCATAAGAGGAGTATAAAAATGTTTCCTTCGTAAACGATCTTGCAGAACAAACTTGTGTCCCCAGTCCCCAGCGGTAAATTGACCCTCTCGGCCCACCGAGGGCTGACGCAGTGGGCTGTAGTGACCTCGCTGTCTCTCTCGGTGATCCAGGCCATTCTCTCAGCCCTCAGCTCCCGCACCCACGTGTTGTCAGCAGCTCCTGTTACGTAACCCCTCCTGCCAGACAAAAGCTCAGCCATCCCAGACACAAATCACCGACTGCCCCATGTTGGCAGCAGCGCTGTTAATGTTAGCCAGTAATCCACACAAGGTTCTTTTCTTGAATGGGTTTTTTTTATGCTTGCTGCAAAATTAAAACAATTTAAGCCCCAAATAAAAAAAAGTCTGACATGAAATATAATTTCTAATGTTTTTATTTGATCTCTGTGTGACAGTAGAGGTGAACATCAGCTCCAGTGTAACGATATATGCACGCTCGCGTTTGATGAGAAACTTGTAGCCTCCCACACCATTACTGTCGCTCGATGTCATAAAAGTTAGGCATCATCTTTAATTAATCACTGTTTGAACGCCACACCCGGTGATCCGAGTCAAACACACCCATTGTGTTGTGTGCATAACGGGTGCAGGCTCGCTGTGGCTAACATGCTAAATGCTTGCCGAGGAACTTTTACCTTCAGTCAGGTCCGGTGTGTTTGGGGGGGGTGGGGGGGCTTCCTGCTGTTTTTGACAATAATCGCTGTCGCAGTTCACTTTGAGCTCAAGATGCTTGAAAAGTTTGAGGCACGCAGCAGGATAAGAAAGGCTGAGTGGGCTTGGTTTGTTGAAAGCTCAACTTAGAGTGCTGACCTGAGGGGGCAGGGACAGGTGTCATTCAGACAGGTGAGTCCAACAAACTCACTGTGGTGGTTGTAAATCACTCAAGTTGTTAAGCGGTGTAGCGTTATGTGTGCACTACATGTTATAATTTGTGTTTGTGGCCGCAGGCCCCGTGTACTTTATTCTTTATATCCACGATGCCCGTCTTAGTGATGTTTTATTGTGCTGTTAATCCTGTAAGAAGGCAGGCTGTTCCACAGCTCTTTCTGTTTGTTGTTGGTCATTTTTGTCCGAGTCCTGTCCTCTTTTCTGATTTATTCTAGTGAGTGCGTACACAGAGGAAGGCAGTCGTGTTATTGATCATCAGCACACGCTGCAAAGTGCCTTCTACAGCAAAGCCATTAGTCGTTGGTTTGGACATAGCGGCTGTGTACGTGTTGACACGTTAATGCACTTTAGTTTGTAGCCTAAATTTAGTCGGAGTATAACATCACCATCATTTCTATACCTTGTCCTCCCTCCACTGCCTCCCTGTTTAATAATCTGACAGTACCCTACCACCGACATTGTTTAATCTAATTGAAGTATATTTTTGCTTAGATAATTGTCCTTTACAATTTCTTCAGAGTAAGTGGACTTTAACTTCAAAATATTCTACCGCTCTTTTCATCCTCAACAACCTTCTCTTGCTCGACTCATGAAGGCAAATCTGACTTGCTAATATGCTCTCAAATCTGATCCGATAAATAAATAATAGCACTTCAACCGTGCGTGCGAATGTATTAAATATTTTTTCAAAAGATTTATCATTTTTATGTAACACCACAGGCTTTGTGGGACACAACCTGCCAGGACACTGGCTGTAATGTGACATTGCATCAAATGCGTCAGCGTGGGTTCACAGCGATGGCTGATGACAACAGCCAACCTTTTGTTGGTCTGTGTTGGGACTTTGTGTCCACTGCCTTCACTTTTTATCGCCCTGTTCATTTTTTTCTGGCCGTCAGTGACTTGTGTTGTTGTCAGTTGATGAAGACAATAAGCCAAATAACAATAATCAAAGTCAATAAATAACTTTTTATGGGATGCTATTAAGAGGCTGTACATAGCACCATGACGTCCCAGCAGAGGTTGTGTAGAGTTTGAAGCCCAGTAATCGTTGGTACTGCACAGGTTATCGATATTGGGACTCACACATTTGTTTAATATTTTCTTAACTCAAGTCTGGTGAGTCTGGTGTCACAACCTGTGTTTAATATTTAACAAAATACACAGAATATCATTACATAATTACTGAAAAGGCTCCAGTCTTACTCTCTAACCTTTGTAGGAGAGTTAAATGTTTGACTCCCGTTTAACTCTCACCCCCTCATTCTTCTCTTACACATGTGTGTCAAAGTGAGGCGGTGTTCAGCCCAGGTCAGGAGGTTAAATGACCTTTTAGATCACCCTCCGATGCTACAATAGCTCTGTGGAACAAAAAAAACACAAAACAAAGCTCAGGCTCCTCATTCATTGAAGTAAGACTGCTGCACCGGTGTTCACTGGTGGGCTCTGTCAGAAAAATGCAGGTCAGTCTGATACAAAAGTTGATCCTGGCTCAGCTGTTACTGCAGTGCAGTGCACCGCAGACAACACCACAGCTAGTGCAGCGCCTGATCAAACAAGTGCAAGTCCTCGTATCAGACGTGAGAAAATGACAAATGAATTATTAAAATCCCGCCGTAGATGCGCATAAATGTTTGTGTTTTTCTGATAACTACTTGGACTGGACTTCTTGGGCTGGTTTGTATTACATCTTCTTACTGGTACCTATAGCAACGCGCTCACTCCAACACAGCCCCTGGTGTTTTTTGATGCAGTGTTATTATCGGTCAGAACTCGGTCTACCCTGCACCTCTGTGTCAGCCTGAACGGGCTCTAAGTCTGTTTTTATACGCCGTGGTTTTAAATGTTTAACTGCTCTCGCTAGTCTCACATGTTGAAGTTGTCGCGTGCGTGATCGGTAGACTCGAATATCTCTGAATCCACAAGCTGCAAGCATGTTAGGAGACCCTGCAGAGGAGGCTGCTGAATGCCTGATTATTTTTTATTTATTTATTTTTGCAGAGAACGCTCTAGAAATACTCTGCTGGCTGAGAAAGGCCTTTTGTACTGAAGGCTGTTCCCTCCCCTGCGTGCCTCTGTGGCTTTTACTGTTACAACGATGGAGAAACTGAGGGAGGCAGAGAGAGAGAGCATGAAGCGAGAGAACGATGGAGAGGTGTAAGAAGAGTAAACTCGTGACTCATCAGGCGCAGTGGAAAGGAGTTCACTGAGTCAGAGATGAGGCAGGAACATTGGGTGGTGGATGAGCCATGGGACGGATGGGAATAGATGACTGTAGGTAGATATAAAAAAAAAAAAACTGGATTAGGCAGTTTCTGAACTTCAAGGCAGCGTAATGATGGGAGTTTTACTATTGTGCACAGCAATTTTGTCATTAAGATCCCCATAGAACATTGTCATTATTTGTGCTGTGATTATATGTTACAGACTGCCTTTAAGTCTCTATGTTGGTATGTTAAAGGCGGCACGAAATATTCATCAGATCTTTATTTTGACCTGTGTTGATCAGCGAGGTTGATCATTTACCAGACGCTTGAAACACTTCTTTACATTTTATACTTACCCAGCAAAGCACAAATGTTGCAGACCGAGTCCTGGAAGTGTGTGTAAAAATAAAAAAGGCTTTTAGCTTTAGCATGGCCCCCAAAGTACATCTTTGTTTTTTAGCCAGAGCTCCTTTGATTCATGCCTTTTGTCTGGCCGAGCATTGATTGTCCTCTACATCCTTTGTGTCAACCGCCCATTGATGCTGACTCTTTTTTTTTTTCTCCCCCCCTCTCAGTCTTGATAATGTTTCTGTATTGATTTCTGTGCCCAACTAATGCCGGCCTTTTGGATCCGCCATTGAAATTTGAAGAGTAAAACTGTCTGATTGATTTCAAAAGAGCCTCTTCAAAGGAGTACGGTTTCCTCATCTCACACCGCTCATCATAAATAAATGTGATTTTTAAAATGTATATGACATTGAGGCCCATTTACCTGCCTGATTTATATGCTTTCTATACTGTTATCTGGATCTAAAATCATTTATAATGATGATAATTCAGATATTTCTATCATTAAAAACAAACAAATATCGACATTTTAGAGCTCTGTACTAACATTTCACACTTCACACACACATTTCAGTGCCCCAGCACATAAAACATTGTCTATTTTGTCAGTTTTCATACCTATAGGTGATTTATTAACACATTATGCATGTGATTGTAAACAGGAAGTGTGGATAAATGTTTCTTTATTTAAATCACAGCACACTGAACAAAGCTGCTAGAACCTCAGTTGTTTGTCGATGTGTCGTGTGTTAGAGTTAGTGTTTGACAAACTTAAATAAATCAAACTCGAATAACTAACAGAATTGTTTGGGGTTGTACCGACGTGAGTCATCTGATTAAACGAGTTAGTCTTTTTCTGTCGAGTAAAGGCAGATCCAGTTGTTGTTTGCTGTTTGCAAACACACGATTCAAAGTTGGAGTTAGGTGTGCTGGTTGAGCCAAATAGAGGGTGAATGGAGAGAGGGAGCATCATTAGCAAGAACAAATCAGTGAATCAGATGACTAAGAAGTTATTTTCTGATTGTTTCACACAGTGAAGTGCTAAAGCACAATTATCATACCTTCCCCAAACCCAGCAGGAAGGAGCCACGTTGCTGGATTTGGTGTGAATAAAAAGCAGCTGAAGTCACGGTTCATCCTGCCCGCTGTGCTCTGCCCTCGGCCCTCCAGATCAGAGAGCAGCGGGGAGAGACGGACATAGCGATGTAACCTGGTCGCTATGTTTTTATAGAGTCCTGACCTCACAGCCTGCACACTGCAGAATGAATACACATGCAGAAAATAAAGCTGCACAGCACAATTCAGTGCAGCCGGACAGAGTATGCCAGCATCAGGAATGCTGCGGAGAGAGAGAGAGAGAGAGAGAGAGAGAGAGAGAGAGAGAGAGAGAGAGAGAGAGAGAGAGAGAGAGAGAGAGAGAGAGGGAGACGGGTTAGAGTGTGCGTGTATGTGTGTGTGTGTGTGTGTGTGTGTGTGTGTGTGTGTGTTGGCCTGCAGTATGTTTAGAACAGATGGTGCGATGCAAGAGCTCTGGCTGGTTGTGTGTGTGTGTGTGTGTGTGTGTGCTTTAGAGGTTGTTTCCTGTGGTGCATCAACGAACTGGTTGTTTGTTAAACTCTTCACATAAATGACTTGGTTTTACACATGGTTTAAGGTTAATATGCTCAGACTGTACGCGATCTGGTTCTCTGGCAGAAAATAAAATGTGTTTACATATTCAACAGGTCATACATCTGGAGGCGCATTAAAGCACATTGGTCTCAGTCAAGATTTTTAAAGTGATGCATCCTGACAGCTGAATTCATAACAGCTAATTAAAAAAAAAAAGTGTTCACGAAAAACAGGAAGAAGAAGGACGATTTGACTGCAGGGCTGCGCCTATTACGACCAACATCGCGCCTAACAGCAGCTTAACTACATGACTGCATGTGTTGTCATTTGACTTTTATGAGGTTTTAAAGCAAATATGAACAAGGAGTTTGTCAAACCCAGTTCACTTTGTGTGCCACAGCGTTGTCTTGTGTCACGACTGCAACGGTGTAAAGTTCAAAAGCAACCAGGCCACAGCAGGCCTGGGCATTGGAAACGGTTGAGCCGTACTATATCAGTGTGCCTCTGAGTCACTGCTGTAAACATTCAAGCTCTAACACTGTTTTCATCTCTTGTAAGCTGCTGTAAATCTTCCCCTCCCAAAAATGTTTCAGCCCTGATGAGTTGTTTTTCCTGCAGGTTTAATCTCATTTTCTTTCTTCTCTTTCAGGTGGCTGCTAGAGTAGCACAACATAGAGGATTGATCCTCACCCTTCCCTTGCTGTCCTGCCGAGGAGAGCAGAGCGCTTGTTTTCTTTTTATTTATTTTTTTTATTTTTTCTGCCCGGACACAACCTGCAAACTTGTGAATTCATGATCACATGACCGTGGATATGGACGCAGTCCTGTCCGACTTTGTCCGTTCCACTGGAGCCGAACCAGGATTGGCCAGAGATCTGCTAGAGGGTGAGTCTTGTTTTCAGGGACACCTGGTCCCTTTTTGTATCAGAGAAACTGATTACAGCACTTACAACCAGATAAACAAAAACAAAAACAACAACAATAGAGGGAAAAACATCGTACATAAACCTTGAGTCGCATTTCACAGCACCATATTGTCACCTAAAACTAATTATGTAAGCCAGGAACTGGTCCCAGGGAGACACTCTCCCTCCAGATTGTAATGTATTCAATATACATATTCTTAAAATGTTATTTCCACCATTGCATTAACTTTTTTCAGCTTTCAGTGACAGGGGCTTCATTTCCCACCAGTGTCTTAAAATAAATTGACGGATTGTTATTATACCCACAGTAATAACAGAAAATGCACAGTTGATGGAGTTGGCATTTGGGAGCGATCCTACCAAACAAACTTTGGACTTGGATGGATTTCTGAACTGAACCAACTACTTAAAATTCTATTACCTGCACACATATACAGTGCAGGAACCGTTTCTTCAGCACAAATTATTATTCAGCAACTTCATTCTGTGAAGGCCTCTGTACTCTATCTATGCAGTATCTTAGATAGCTGTGAGCTTCCTCGCTTCTCTACATATTTGCCACATCGGGTGACAGTTTATATCATTTGTCACATTCAACTGAATGATACTTTAATGCCTTATCTACTTCACCAAGAAAAGAGGAAGCGGCATATATGTGAAGCTGACAGCTGCGATGTTCTGAGCAGCATCCAAATTGATCAAGGTCCTAGTCACTGCTTCTGGCTTGTTACTGTTAATTAGGCCATCATACACTAACAGAAGGAAGGTATAGCCAGAGTCAAACAGAGCTCCTGTTGCCTAGCAGCAACACTAGTTGCAGATAAGAATATGGGTTAAAAATGTAATGCACTGCGGGTGAACAGCAGCGAGCCGAGATCGCAAGGCAAATTCTGGATATTTACCTGAGTGAAGGAATGTGCCAGTGGCCTCTTCCAATAAAATAAGACATCCTGTGGTTGCATTGACTTGTGGTAAATAATTTAAACTCACATGACGCCGGCAGAAACAAGATTCAGGCTGTCAGGCTGACCGTTGGCTCACACAGATGTTCCTGTTCTTCCCTCTGTCTGTAGGCAAGAACTGGGATTTCACTGCTGCCCTCAGTGACTTTGAGCAGCTACGACAGGTGCATGCTGGGAACCTGGCGTATTCGTTCGCAGAAGATAGGACGTATCTGCCTCCTGAAAAGGAGATGGCCAGGGTAGGGCGCCTATACTCCACCGCCAAGATGAGGTGGTGGTGCAAGGTGAGGCAGCGAGCAAGAGAGATGTGCTTTATACAACTGTATCAGGCCCTTTTCTTTCGCTTCCCACATACCTCCTCCTACAGATAAAGGCTCACCATAAAAACATACAGTATGTAACACCTTCCTACATCCTCTGCTGTTGTCTTTAGCCGCTGAAAAGCGTCTGTCGAGAGGCATTTCCCACGCCAGTTCAACTATTGTTTCTCTGGCCCGCTCTCACGTCTCAAGCACCGGAGGCACCAGTAACGAGCCCCTCCTGGACACGCCCCTGTGCACTTTCCAACTACCAGACCCTCACCGTACCGGACGCACTCTCCGAGGTTTCATCGAGAGGGACCTTATTGAGCAGTCGATGATGGTGGCCTACATGCTGGTGAGAAAGCGACCACATATGAGATTTCACAGCGCATTTACAGCTGAGTCACCACAGTGGATCTACACCGCCAAGAAAGCAAGCAATCGGGCGCTATCACAGCTGATACAGAGAGTGCAGACATCTTAACACCCTGCAGATCTCTCGTCCTGCATTCAAATAGTGTGTGACATCGCATCATTGGAAAGCTTAAATAATCCTGTTTATACACATAAAATTTAACATTTCACACTAAGTAAATATTTAACACATGAAATGCAGATATATACAGCCAAGTGTGAATTCATTTGGGAATAAAGATTTTAATTTAAATTTTTGATATATGCTCACTGTCACACTGGATAATAACACCTGACTAGGGAAAGTCTACTGTGTCATAGTGAAAAGTCATATCACTATCAATCAATAGCTGAATTAAAACAAGATAATTTAGGGCACTGCTGTTGTATACAAAAATTTGAGTCATGACGCCCTGTTTCAACACAGAAATCTACTTTGACTCATGTATGCTTGTCTTCCCAAACTCTCTCTTCATTTTTTCCATTTGGAAAGCACCGCAGCAATTGTTTTGGTTAATACCACATATTTGTAATATGTAAACAGGTAGTTGTTTTTCCTATTTGTCTGCAGGACGACTGAACTGGTGGACAAAAGTGGTTTCAAACTGTCAGAGTCTGCTTCCGCTGGCAACAAGCGGAGATGGAAATTGCCTGTTACACGCAGCCTCGCTCGGTGAGTATCGCAGACCTTTCAAACAGGACCCCAACACTGGGCGGAGCTTCACACTCCATTAGCATTCATTAAGAGAGCTTCATTGTTAGCTTAAGCGCACTGCGTTTTACAGTGTTGCAGCGCACATTCACTTAGCCTTTGTGGCCCACTTAGGAGCCCTATCCCGGAAAATTAATAATGTCCGCACTAATGTGCAGGCATAATTCAAGCCCTTGTAGTGCGTCTCTTGTATAGTAGGTGTGAAAGTAATATTTGTGTGCTTAACCTGTGCTTTTTAAAATGATAGCTACAAATTCAGCTTCCCATTCACTGGTTTGCAGTTGATGTATTTATTTTGATCTTCAATAAACAACTTGTGCCGTTTTTTTTTTTAAACATGTCAACAGCTTAAAAAGCCTCACGCTCTCTGGTATTTTATCATTTCCAAGTGCAATTATGCGCACCATTGTGTCAGATGTTAAATGTCTCAAGCTGCGGCAGGTATGGGTTTCAGATCGGACCTGATGCCGCGGAAGTCTCCTGTATGCACTGATGGATCACGGGTTGAGAGAGAGAGGCACTGAAGCGCAGGTGGAGGTGGCAGCAGACCCAGCAGAACAAGAGGTCCGCTATAGAGGCTGCACATTTCATCTTTATAACTCTGTAATGGTTGGAGATGAGGGCGATCGTCGAGGAAGTTTGTGAATCTGTGATCAGAATGTTGATCGCTTGAGTCCTTTGATAAAATAGGGAGAAAATACGAATGCATTACACAGCTCACTACGCCCATCTCTGCAAAAACACTGCGGGCAACAGGAAGCAACACCAGAGACAGGCAGGACAACATTGGGTTGCTGTAAACTTTGCTCAGTCTTGTGTGATTGAGTGAACCAGTGGTTCTCAGCCTTTTTAGTCGTGAACTCCTAGAATAAAGTTGGTGTTGCTTTCTCTGAGACTGTCAGATTATTTTAATATCACATTAAAGCTACAAAATCACGACCATTGCTGAACAACAAAAACGTATTCAATTTTGACCCCACCGCTAGGCCAACCTGGCCTGGACTTCAGGGGAAAGTACAGTGTTGAAGTGAAATCAGTTACTTCATGTTCTTATTATTTCTGGCCTTAGTGAGTGATTCAACAACCCTGTATCGAAAATGAAGTAATAACAAGTGACTGAACGTTACAGGCATTGTAAAAGCCGATTTGGCAGAAGAGTTGGAACAGTTCACAAAGGGGCCACTGAGGTTGTCTATATTAGTACTGAACTGCTGTCAGGCTGCAAAGTTTGCACTTCAAGTCTGGCAGGATTAAAATATGAAAACCACTTCCACATACCGAAGTGAACATAGATTTCCTTTTCGCTTTAGAAAGGTAAATAATTTGAGTTCATTGTTACCTTTTTTGTCCTGTTTTTCATCAGTTATTTAATTGTCTTCAGCAGTTAATAGTCACTTTTTCACTCTGCGCAGCCTTGACAACATGCTTGATTTATGGTCGACCATACATGATTATATCATGTACAAACAATGGCTTGAAGAGATAAGATTTTATCATGACCCCACTGTTTAACTATACTATCTCTAAGTGCTGGTATCTCCACCCCTACCATTGATACTCCTTATCAAAAATCCCCAGAACAAGAGAGAGGGTGAGTTGTGTTTGCATGCAGTTTACTTTGAACATTACACAATGGCAGAAAAGAAGATCTTTAGAGTTTTTAGAGTTAGACTTTTTCTCCCCATGAAACAAGCATAACGGGCAGACTGGCGCATGTTTTCCAAAGTGGCTGCAGACACCCACAGAGGAGATGCCACACGAATGACTGCCTCACCTATTCTTCAACAGCTACCACAGAGGTGTCCTTACGCAAATAACTGAAGCCAAAACTGCTCTCGGAGCTGCACAGTGGCTA
The DNA here is from genome assembly GCA_028641955.1 of Protonibea diacanthus. Lineage (NCBI taxonomy): Eukaryota > Metazoa > Chordata > Actinopteri > Sciaenidae > Protonibea > Protonibea diacanthus. Next base: position 22,365,004 of record CM053983.1, on the reverse strand, counting down.
GCGGTAGAGGAATGTGGATGTACCGAAGAGTTCTTGTCTGACTGTACTCGTCGGTGAATAATAGTCATTGATTCGGAGTGAGGAAATGTATTAATAAGCAGCTTCCTTCTCGCCCATATGGAGTGTTAAACACAAGATATTGATGCTGGTTCCATTGCCGCTGTGTGTAAAGCCTCTGTTAAATTTCTTTCCCAGTTGCCGCATGTAACCTTGTGTTAAGACACCATAGCGTCAGTGCATGCTTTTGTGACATTTGACACTCCCTCTCTAAATGGCAAGTGTGTGTGTGTGTGTGTGTGTGTGTGTGTCCGTCCTTCCTTTCTCCTCAGTCTGGTCTGGTACACGGAGGAGGAGTGGCAGAAAGAGTGGAATGAACTGTTGAAGCTAGCCTCCAGCGTAGCCGAGAATACACTACAGCACCAACACTAACGGTAAGGTCTGCTCGACAATGTGGGATCAGCACCCAACCAGACAATTTAGTCACACTCATGTTTTTATTCATGAACAAACAACTGCGCCACAATCAGAACTGGAGAGTGGCTGGCCCTCATTTCAGTCAATCTGCTATTTATTCGAACAAGCCCAAGTTCAATGGGTTAAATATAGAGAAAAGGCTCTATAATGCAAACTCTTCACATTTTAACGTGCTTCTAAATTTAAAAAACAGCTTAAATGCAAGTTTCTCTTCATATTTTTACCTCCATATATTTATAAATTTTGTGTTTGTGGCCCACCAAAAAGCCTAAACTTCACTCTTCTTTTGTTATTATAAGTCATAAGGAATTAAACAGATTTGCTTCTTCTGAGAATTTTGATTACCTCTGGCTTCCCCACAGTATAAACATTTGTGTTTCTGTTAACCAAAATCCATGTTGTTGTTGTCGCCAATGTTATCTCCAGGGCGGAGTCCTCGGATGAACCGGTTTATGAGAGTTTAGAGGAGTTCCACGTCTTTGTCTTGGCTCACGTCCTCAGAAGGCCCATAGTGGTGGTGGCCGACACCATGCTGAGGGACTCCGGAGGAGAGGGTAAGCACGCCAGAAGCCTGTTTGTGTTTCGTGATGTTTTTTTAATCATCCAATTCATCCTCTTTGTAGCTCAGATGGATTTTATTGAGACGATCACAAGGAAGTGTTTAAAAGAAAAAAACATTTCTGACTGACGGCACCCTTGTGGCATCTCAGGCACTTCAAAAACAAACAATATGAACCACTGCCAATACTGTGTGACCCATTTCTGTCACATAAAACAAATGTGCAGACACATACATTTTTCTTTACTCTTAATGGCTTGATAATTCCAGTAGCTGTTGCACTGTTGATTTATGGAATTAATGCAACCCTCATAATCGGCAGAAAATGTTAATTAAACTATGTACCGGTTTGATTTATTGATAGCAGTGAAAGCTTGTGTGCTTGGAAACAGTGCTGAGGTCGTGCTTTTCAGATGTTTAAAGTCCTTGTTCCTCCTCCCCCCCCCCACCCCCCCTTAGCCTTTGCCCCCATCCCGTTCGGAGGCATCTACCTACCACTGGAAGTGCCAGCTGCCAAGTGCCATCGCTCGCCCCTGGTCCTGGCGTACGATCAGGCTCACTTCTCTGCCCTGGTCTCCATGGAGCAGAAAGACCGCTCCAAAGAGCAAGGTAATGCTGCGTCATTCATCTTTATTATCATATTGATTTTTTTTTTCTTTGTTTCAGCAGCCTCTGCCTAATAAGCAGCTGACTTTTTAAAGCCATAAATCACAGAGCATCAATCATGGGTGCAATGCTTTAACGTCCCCCGAGAGGCTGAAATATAAAAGTCAAATAATTTCCGCATGTTAATGTGTGCAGAGTTAGAACAGGAGTTTTCTGACAGCATAGCACTTGTACCCACTTTCTCACTTTACAGCCTGATGCCTTCGCTTGACGGGTCAGTCTTTTTTTAATATTGACCTTGGTGGTTTATTTAAGAATCGTGACTAACGGCCGTTGGGCTTTGGAGTACATCCAGTGATCTGTGTCGCAGAACACTAAGTAGCAAATGACTGCCTTCCAGTGTTAAAGTTGAATGATTTCCTGATGAAAGCTCGACAAATGCGGTTATATTTTTGAAGATTTCAACAAGAGCTGTAGCGAGTAAATTAGATTAAAAAATGTGCTGCTTGCTCATGATGTAATATACTCCATTACTGTGTCTGCTTCATCTTACAAGAGTTGATATTTTGGAAAAACACTGCATACTTGTGCTCATATTTAAGTTTTTTTTTTGCATAAATTACAGGTGTATCCCTGAAAAACCAAGACATTGCCCAGAAGTCAAATTGTTTACCGATCTAAAAATATCACATTAGACCAGCCAAAAACAATGTTGGTCAGACGCAGCAGGCTAAATGTTAAAATAGAAAGTTGAAAGAATTGATTGCACTCAGATGTTTTTCTGTCTACAGTAAATCCAGACTGCTGGATTAAAATGTAAATCTTTTTCTCTAAGAATACTTTTTTTCCCCTCCATCTCTGCCAGCAGTTGTGATCCCTCTCACTGACTCAGAGCACAAAATGCTGCCTCTGCACTTTGCCGTGGACCCCGGCAAAGATTGGGAGTGGGGCAAGGATGACACAGACAACGTGATGCTGGCGAGGTATGCACATATTTTACATGAAGTCATGTTTGTCGGGTCAAACGTATTCACAAGATGCCACTGATCCGATCTGACGGATAAAAGTGAGAGTAGGTGCATGCTCTCCTGCCTGTGTATGCCAATATAGACAGCTGTCCCTTTAGGGCTGAGTGTCAGTGTGTAGGGATTGACCTCTGACTCCAGATTAGAGATAGTGCCAGTGACAATAAGATTATCTCTAAATACCTTCTATGAATGGACCGAGGGAAGGAGCGCCAAAATAGCAGCTTGGTAAAAATAACCTTCCACCTTGTTTACGTCACGCCGTGGATGTCTTCTTCAGATGAAATGGTGGACAGTGATAACATTACACGAGTGACGAGTGTTGATATTATTTGGAAAAGGTCACTGAGTTGAAAGGCTCGGCCAGAACAAGGACGCACAGCAGCGAGCTGCTTTTAGTGCTGCATCACTCAGAGGCAGATTACCACTTGTGAGACAGCAGCACTTAAATCTTGCATTCAATTATTTTATCAGTCTTCATTAAGGAAGAGGGCCATCATTTCATGCTGTATCAAGTTAACAACCTTTACCTTTACCCAGGGAACAGCACTGATTTCTTAAATTTGGCGTCACCTGCATGTGTCTGTGGAGGTCACTTCTCGCTGAGCTTTGACTTATTCATCTCTATCCCTCTTCCTCCCAGTGTGGCTCTCTCTTTGGAGGCCAAGCTCCAGATGTTGCACAGCTACATGACCGTCACCTGGCTGCCCTTGCCCTGTGAGGTAAAGATGAAAGCCCACACATCCATCCTGTCATGTTTGCTCCTCTACAGCAGGGAGCTTTATTGGACCCACCTGGTTTTGCCCGAGCTGCTTTTCCAAATAGCAAGCGACAAAAAAGAATAGTGTATTATTTTCTAGCTAACGATGAAGGCTGGTTGAGGATCTCAAAGACTCGTTCAGTATTTTAACAGCTAAATTGGGGTTTTGGAATAAAAAAAGAAACCCCAACCTGTAACGCCATTATCAGACAGATGTCAGTAACTTAAAGTATCACAGCTGCCTGTGGTTGGTGTTCACTTCCTACACTCATTATAAACAAGGACAATATTTTTTTTTCCTGTTTCTATCAGACCAGCTGTACTCTGACTGCTGTACAAAGCATATGTGGAAACAAACTACAGTGGGCCATTCAGGTCATAGTCACGCCACCACCACGCAAACAGTGACAAAGGTCCTCTTGTGTGCCACATGCTAACATCAGGGAGCTCAGAAGAACAAGTTCAGAGCAGTTTCATGGTTCAGCTACAGGGACTGGTGGCGATACAGACGTCCCTGTCTTTAAATCAATGAATTTAAAATTCAAGGGAGATGTTCTGTTTAGAAATGCCACCAGAGGATAAACTGTGTGTTCGTCATATTTACTGAAAGATTGGGGATTGAGTAACCGCAGAATCCTGCGTCATCATGCAGGTTGTGCCACTTCCAAATACTGAATTCTTTATTTTGCAGCTTCTGTAACAAGACAAATCATTTTGGAAGTGAATAATTTGTGTTTTTCTGTGTTGCTCTGCAAAAACAGTTCTATGATTCATTCTTTGCACATCCTCGCTTATCTTGATATCCTGTTTTTTCTCCATTACCTGAGGATGTGCTGTACTGTTAGAATATTCCTTTTTTTTTACTATTTCTTATAAATATTAGATTTTTTTTGTTCTTTTCTATTGTAGTTTGGTCAGCAGGTTGGGGTCTGCTGGATATTTTTCAACAGTATTTTTCCACTAGCTTGTGTTTCTGCTTTGTTTCCTTGCAGCAAGCCCCCCTGGCACAGCCCGAGTCTCCCACAGCATCAGCAGGAGAGGATGCCCGCACGCCTCCTGACTCAGGAGAGTCAGACAAGGAGTCAGTCAGCAGCAGCTCCAATGGCAATGGAGACACAACCACTGGATCAGCGGTTAACGGAGGCGGCTCCTTGGCCAAGAACAGCTCCTCTTCCTCATCTAGTTCCTCCAGCAGTGGATCGGCAGGGGCGGGAACAGGAACAGCAGGGAAGGACAAAACCAAGAAGGAGAAGGACAAGGATAAAGACAAGAAGAGGGCAGACTCTGTGGCCAATAAGCTCGGCAGTTTTGGCAAGAGCCTGGGCAGCAAGCTGAAGAAAAACGTGGGTGGACTGATGACAGGAAAGAACGCTGGAGCCGGAGGTGTCAAGCAGGAGGGTGGAGAGAAGAAGAAGGGCTCGTTCAGGGGGAGGAAGGGCAGCAAGGATGGCTCTCCTTCAGCCCACACCTCGGAGGATTCTGGGAAAGGCTCTCCCTCCTCAGGTAGCGAGCGTCTCAACGGAACAGGGAGCAGCATGAGCAGCAGCGGTGGGAGCAGCACTGAGAGCGACACCTACAAGTACAGCGCTGACGTCAAGGTCAGCCTGGGCATCCTGCGAGCCGCCATGCAAGGTGAGAGGAAGTTCGTCTTCGCCAGCCTCCTCACTACCAGCAACCGGCAGCCCTTCCAGGAGGAGATGATCCAACGCTACCTTACCGATGCAGAGGAGCGCTTTCGGGCCGAGCAAGAACAACAGCGCCGTGATGCAGAGAGGAAGGGCGTCACCAATGGCATCCAGATACCTAAAAAGGAGACCGTTGTTGGTACAGAGCTGACCTACAGGCCTTACGAGGCTAAAGAGGAGCTGTCAGAGAGCTCGTCAACTTCCTTCAAGCCCACTCCATTGAGCCCCTCTATGTACTCTGCTGTTGTGCCCATCCCCCGG